>OZ010576.1:80071074-80421074 GCA_963932145.1 Acanthosepion lycidas
AATGGTAAATCTTATAAATTATTATGATGAGAAGTCATGCCTAATTTTTTAACCATGGGGAATCATGAGATTTTAACAATGAGATATTTTCTTTGGAAGACATTTATGGTTGTGCTAGCAGAAAATTACAAGTCATCAAAACCGAGGGTTTGAGTGTACTAGCCATTCTACTACTGATCATGCTAGTTTCTGCATTCTCTCCCAGAAACTGTAACTAACATCTCCTCAGCATAGTTGTAGTATCAGGTTGGTACTGTGGGTATTGAAGAAACACAAATGAGCCCGAGCAGGTGTCTGCAACAGGGAATAACAGTCAGACCTAGCAAATGAACATAACTGGAAATTAGTAACCAGTCATTTTATATCTATCAGCATTATCATGAGTCTTGCAGTACATTAAGGGTCATAGGTGCAAGACAAACTGAAATTTTTAATAAATTATTATTAAATCTTCAAAACTGAAAAGAATTTGACAGATACCTGAACTAATCTTAACAGTAATTTTCAGGAATTTCAATTTTGTTTTTGAAAGACAGATTATGACAAACCTTTCATTTTAGCCAATGCAAAAAAATTAATTTGAAGAAAATGAAGAAAGAGTTTTTGGCCAACATTAAGTTTTGTGTCTGCAAAATAATGGTGTATCAAAAGGATGGCTTTTCCCTTGACACGGATCGTATTTTGGACTACCTTTACTTCCTCGAGTAATGTTTATTTACAAGATTATAAATATATGGGAGCCAAGTACAAAGCAATATTTATTATTTATCTTTTATAAAGAAATGAATTTGAAATGAAATATTTTTATTCAAAACTTTTTCAAAATTACAAAATTTGTAAACCATCTACAATGCAATACTTATTATTTACCATTTCATAAATAACTATGAAAATAAGTCTTTATTCATAATTTAATAAAAATATCAATGAATTGTTGTATGAAAGAAAAGCTCAGAAAATGAATTTTTTTCAAAATTTATAATTAAAGTTACTTGTCGTTATCTGTTTTAATTACTGTTTTTTGTTCACAGACATTTTTTATAAATTTATGAAAAAGGAATTTATTTTCATATTTATTTCTTTATAAATTGACAAAATGATTATCACTGCATTGTATTAGTTGGTTTGCATTTTTATAATGTTGTAAATGTAAAATTATTCTTGTAAATAAAGTAACTAATAAATAGTGTTTAATATTTTTGTTGTAAATTCTCAAAGAACAAAGAAAATGTATAAATTCCCTTTCATAAGTTTGGGTTTTATTAAAATTCTAATCATTGCTTTTTAAAACAACAAACATTGCCAAGGGAAGGATGGTAGTTAAAATAATAGCAGAGTCAATGGAAAATCTATTATTTTGATACACCATTTTATTGTGGGCACGAAAGTTAAAGATTGCCCAGTTTTCGTTTTTTCTTACATTCTCAGGAGTTAAAAGTTTCAAGAGTCAACAGTTGGCATCTATTTGAGGTATTATGGCTATTAAATCAAGGGATGAGCCAAGTTTAAATTCTCACTTAGTCTGTTGCATTAATTTTTGAACTATTGCCCTTGAAAAAGGCATGAATTAATCTCTTCTTACTCCAACAATGAGTTAAATAGCAGAGTGAACTATTCTCCCAAGCCTTGGATGGCATCTAGTATAGGAGAGGAAAAACTCTTGATTGCACACTGGGGAGAAGAAAATGGTGAAAACCAATTTACCGATGTTCCTAAAAATCATGGCAAATCACAGATCATAAAGGAAACTGTGAAGAGCTATGATCACCCACATCCTGTAGGGAAATGACATTTAAAAAATGCAAAAAGTATAACACAGTGGTTGAAGGGAGTCAAGATGAAAGTTGTAATGTATTTTCACTTATTCATATTGACTTAATTGGATTATATAGAATTGGAAGAAAATAACTGAAATACCAGGAAAGTTTGCAAATGTTATATTGAGTAAATATTAAATTCGAAATGCATAAATTTTCAAAAATGTATCAGCTTTCTTTAAAACTTTATAAGTAATAATCATTAATTGGAATTTATCAAATAAAAAGACCTGTAAATGTTTATAAAATTAGGCTTGAGAATAATTGCAGTTTGCTGTGAAATAAATAATTAATTGTGTGTTCATTCTAAAATGTATATGAAAATATCTGTATTTTAAGACAACTTCTTTTGTTCTTTCTTTTCTCAAATATATGTGAGTGTTTGTGAATGAAAGAAAATGAAAAAAAAAAGGCCACCTGATTTACACTATGAGAATATTGCTATTTTGCAAAGGGCAAATAAAAATCTGTCAAAACTAAAAGGCACTATTTGCATGCCTGATTCAGTTACAAGGATCAAAGGCTGAAACCAGATTTGGCATATTTCAATATTTGTTTGTCTCTGTGTAAAAACTGATTCATTCAATTAAATTTAATGTGACTATATAATATGCTCTTTAATTAAAATACTAAATTTAGAAGAATAAAAACAAAATAGTATTTTCGATCTAAAGAAAGGAAAAAAAAAATCAGAAAATAATTTTTTCATAATTATTATAAGGTTCTATAAACAGTGATTTCTCTTAAAGAAATGAATAAAATTACCAACATTTCACTTTTTTATTAAATGGCTGTCCAGTCATATCATAGTCTTTGGAAAGTGAAAAGTGTAAGTCTTTACAGTGAAAGTAAAAATGTTCTCTTTAATAGGCTTGGATTTTGAAATGAGGTTTGCAATATCTGTCAGTTAAAACAACAAAAAAAAAAAAAATACTGCAAAACTTCAACAAAGGAAATGTTTCCATAATTTAATATATGTTTTTCCCAGTTTAAAAAAAATAGAATTAATTTTTAAAATTATCAGCATTTTGTCATTTAATATATTATGAAAAAGTAAAACTTATACAAATTCTGTTTTTCAAAGATAATATTTATCATTGAAATAATTGTTAAAAAATCATTTTAAATAGTGACGTTACTCTTATTTCATTGAAGAGAAAAAAGGATTAGGAATAATTGATTATCAGTTTATTGAATAAGGTTGTTGTTGAAATAAAGCATTCAAAAATATATTCTTGTCAAAGAAATAAAACATCAATCTAAAAAAATCTAAATATGACATTTTTTTTATATTATCCTTTCATTAACTGGCTATAATTCTGGTTAAATTAAAACATTTTCACTGGATTCCATGTCATCATGCCAAGGCATGAGTCACTAAGTAACTTTAATTAAAGAAAAAAAAATGTCCCTAGCAACATCCAATCAGATTTGCTGAATAGAATCTCATATGCAAAGAGTAATTTTCTGATCGGGTCAAGAATTCAATCTGATTTTACAATTTGTTGTTAGTTTTAGTAATTGAAGGTGTCTTTGGTCAGTGTGCAGTGGTGTCAATGGAACTCAAATCATTGTATTGGGTCTAGCAAATCCAATAGTGTGTACATGAGGCAAGCTGCTTAACGCGCAAAGAAGCAATCTACAAACAATGATATCAACTGACTATTTTCAGATGTTAGCCCAGGCGTACTTCGATTATCTTCCTCTTGTGTCTCTGCAAGGTGGAGGTGAATGGCTGTGTCCGACTTTCGACCATTCTAATGACAAGAGTCTGATGGAAAGCACACATGAGTCATATCCTGTAATTAAGTTAATTCTCAAAACGTGAGATTCAGACCGTTTCATTTCCAAACATAATAAGCAATTAGAGCAGAACAATGTAATCTCATCAACAGCCGAGTTGAAGTTGACCATTCACAACTAGCCTTCTGCAATCGTAGACAATTCCACAATCTCTAATTGCCTTTTTTGGACTTCTTTTTTTCTTTTCTTTTTTTTCCTTATCTCTGTTATGGCCATCTTTCTAGCTCTCTCTTTTTTTTTCCAGTTTATTTCTTTAAGGTATTTGTTGTTATTCTCCCTGATCAAGTGTGTTTCTTTCTTGTCTCCTCTTGTTTACTCCCCCCACAATAACACTCTCTTTGTTCCTCCCACCCAATCCATTTTGTGTAGGGGAGCAGAGTTCTTGATAGAAAATACCAGCTGTTTAGCAAAATCATTTTCCTGTTCAAAGCCAGATTCCATGGCCTGATTTCCAGAAGAGAAATAAAGATGGGAAGAAGAATGTGAGCCTATAAATGAATAAATTGACAAACTCCCTCACCTAATCTTTTCACCCAACACCACTACTTTGTTTACCTCTGTCTTTGTTTCTCCTTTGCCTAGACATGTTTTTTTTTGTTAATTTAGCCTCATAAAATGATGTACCTAACAGAATAGGCTCAACATTAGAGAAAAAGAGGCAACATCAGTAAATTAAACCATTATGAATAATATAGAACACCCCCACCCCAACAAAAACAAAACAGTAAAATTGAAAAGTTAGATCTACACATGTCAGTTTTTATTATGTAGTTATATTAGCAAAATGATATTGATAAAATTTTGAGGATATCCTTATCACTGCGCCATGCCAGATAATTTTTCTTGTGAGAATCCATCTTGCACATTTATAAATCTACCATTCATCTCTGCTTTGCATACTGCTGCCATATTGAGTCTGGTACTTTGGATATATATCTTGAGATTTTAGGCAGAATCTAAAGAATGGTCTGTAATGTTATTGGGCTGACCTGGCATCTCAAGAAGTCAGTTTCCCATCAATGTTCATATGAGAATTCATCTTGCACACTTATAAATCTACCATTCATCTGTGCATTGTATATTGCTGCCATATCTTTGGATATATATCTTGAGATTATAGACAAAATCCTTGTCCCAGGTATGACGATAAACTACATCCACGTCCTGGGTAAGATGTTAAACTACATCCAACAGCAAGGCCTCTGATCAGAAGGTTTTGAGGAGCATGGAACCACCTCTTAATTGCTGGTGTTCCCAGGTCCACCTTGACTTAGGGTGATAGCGCCTGTTAGGGTCCCAACTATGGGCAAATAGTTAACCCCAAAACTGGGGTCAAAAACACTATGAAAGTGTAAAAATAGGTTTTAATACCACAAATACTTTGTAAAAAAAAAAATTTATTACCAGCAATCCATTTTTGAAAAACAAATATTACCAGCAATAAAATTTTTTGAAAAAAATATTACCAGCGAAGGAAAATTCTTACCAGAAATAGATTTTTGAAGGAAAAAATATTAGCAGAAATAGATTTTTGGAAAAAAAATATTACCAAATATGAAAATTTTGTCGGCATTAAATAAGCCATTGAGATTGATATGCCATAAAAGAAAACAAATTATAGACAAAATCCAAAGGCATCTGTAATGTTATTGGGCCTGACCTGCTATCTTGACTATTTACTTCTGCACTGCCATTACATAGCTTCCTTTTGTCTTTTCTACAAATATTTTTATGGCACTTTTTCTGATGAGCTTTTTTCTTTGGTAATTTGAGCATAGTACTAGATTGTCCATTAGGTTATATCATTTTACTGTTGAACTAACTAGATGCAACTATAAGCTCTATTCTAATAGTTTCTACTCTTTCACTTCTCACCTGTGTAACTCTGTGCCAGATTCTGGCTTTCCTAACACCTACAGTTTTCAAAAAATTAACGTTAACATCAATTGCCATCTTCTGTCTTCCTTAACCCTTTTCTCTTTACTAACATTTTCTTTGATTCTTAGTAACTATGTGCTTGTAAGTAGCCTTATTGCCTGATTTAGGATGAAATGAAAGAAAAACAAACTATCCTTATTAAAAATATCAATAATATATTCTTTTGTTATTGTCAGATTTTATACAAAGTGAAACACATTTTTATTTATAAATAAATTTAAAATATACAAGTCATATAAACATCTATCTATATTTCTGAGATGAAGTATTGTAACTATTTACACTATTTGGACTGTTGTCCTCATCTTTATTGCCATATTTACAATGTTTCAGCCATTGTATGCACCAGCCTTCTTCATGTTCCAGTGGTTAATGTACTGGTTGAAACAATCCAAAAAGTGACTTGACCTAAAAGAGTTGTGAGTTCAATGCCTGGCCACAGCAGAGGGAACAAAAAATTCGAGAGTTGAGTTACTGAAAGGGAATGAACTGAAACTGAGATATCCAGAAAAGGCATGGCATGTGGAATTAGAACAATCTACTCCCATTGACTAAATAAAGCATTCAGTTTAAAATTCATATAAACATATATATGATTAACAAAATATTGTATTGTACCTGAATAAATTATCATTTTTTTTTTACTTTACATGGACTTCTTTATATTCTATAGCCATCATCGGATAATTTTAATTTTCTGTTTCAGCTCTGACATTATTGCAGTAATTTTTTTTTTTTATTGCCCGGAGAACTTTAATGCATTACTATTTATCATTTACCATTCTCATATATATATATATATATATATATATATATCTTTTATTCATAAAGAACAAATTTTCTATTAGGTTAATATATGGAGAGACTGAGAGGTCATTCCGTACATTTGCTGCCTTTGAAACCTTTTTTGGCAAGGGTGGCAAGTGTCAGCTTTTCAGAATGTTAAAGAGCATTAACTTGCATTAATATGCTCATTAACTTTTGGTTGTGATCACCATCACTAAATAAAAAAAAAGCATCTAAGAACTCAATAATTCTTTGCATTTACCTTGATACCATTATCTACTTTGAAGATACCCACATTTTTACTGTCTACAATATTAACAAAACATTCTTCCATTTTCCCACTATTCTCTTCTAAGTAGTATTGGTTAACAATTTCCATGAAGAAGCCAACCTCTGGACCAAAATCAGAGTCACGTTTGCATAAATGTATGGCTGAGCAAGGTCAAGAGGAATGGTAAAGAATCGACTGTGACTTTGAAGAATAAAAGACAGGAAGTTATGGAGAGTTATGATTGCCCATGTCTTAAAGGGACACTGTACATGAAAGAAAAAAAGAAAGTTTTAAGTAACTTTAATTGTATATTTATCCCTAAAAACTTACCAATTAGGATAAAATATACAACAGTTAATTTGCAAAGACATAAACTACAGTTCAAAAGTTTGACGGTTTCAAAAGAGCTCTTAGAGTCATTAAAAAAAGAATGGAATCAATTATCAAACTTATATTTTGAGAAACTTTCGCAATGAATGCCAAAGTTTGTGCTGCTGTACTGAAGGCTAAAGTAGTATATTTTGACAAAAGCAAAATTTAAGCATAAAATGCTTTTTTTCTTTTTGCCATAATAAAATTTCTAATAAAAGATCATGTTTCACTTTTTTAACTATAATTTTCTCTTATTTAAAACACAAAACAACTACTTTTGGGGCCAATTTAAAAAATTACAAGGGTTTCTTTCAAAGTTTTGTTAATTCTCATTTCCTAAAGACCAATTATTTCATCTCAGATCTGAAAACATGACATTAAAAATCATGTGGCCAACTGAGTACATATGATCAGGTGCTGATGTGGATTTGAGCTGTGAAATATATATGTGCTTTCAATGCAAAACCAAAAGCACATAAAATATTTCAAAATAGAAGAATGTACTATTCTGACAAAACCAATAAATCAAAATATCTTGGTCTACCCACAAAACTCTGTCACAACTACAACGGAAAAGAATTTATGTAAACTTAAAATTCATTACAATTACTTATAAAACAATGAAAGGTTTAATTAATATAAAATAATTATAAGCTAAAAGTTGAAGGAGGGATTTGCTATATCACCATGTAATAATTGCCACAAGGAATACATAGGAGAAACTTCAAGGAATTTAAACAAAAGATTATATCTGCACAAAAGGGATTTTTGACAAAACAACACACTCATTGCATTAGTTGCTCAGCAAAATGAGTCTGACCATAATTTTGATTTAAAAATGCTGCTTTAATCAAAATTGAATGCAATTTACTAAGACAAAAATACAGAGTAAATTTACATCCATATTCTTAGAATATTTTACGTTTCTTGGCAGATCTTCTATGATCACAATGTGAAATATTTAAAAACAAAAGTGATAAAAACATAAACAAAAACGAACTAAATGAAATCATCTAAACTATATACACAAAATATATGTTTAAAAAAAACTATATACACAAAATATACGTTTTAAAAAAAAACTGATTAAGAATTATCAGCATTTCCTTTCTTTCATGCACATTTGTAGTCGCAGCAACATAAATATCACTTCAGTCCAATGAAGTCCTAATGGACAAAAAGCATCACAAAAAAATTATTTCCTCTTTGTCATAAATTTCACTAATATATATATATATATATATATATATATATATATATATATATATACACATACATATATATATATATATATATATATACATATATATATATATATATATATATATATATATATATATATATATATATACATATATATATATATATATACATATATATATATATATATATATATATATATATATATATATATATATTTAGACTATATACATTTGTAAAAAAATCAAATTTAAATTTAAATTTTCTGCATCTTCTCTTCTTCCTAAAGAGCAAAGGGCATCATGCAAAAAAAAGATTTTTCCTCTTTTTCCTAGATTTATCTAAGATTGTTCTTGATATATAAAAATTTATATATCATTTTATCGATATATAAGTGATTAGTAAAGTATTATCAGTGCATTCATATGCACACAGGGTTCTTTTCAGCATTTCAAGTGTCTAGCACTACAATCTACATCACTGGAGATGGTCAGGTGATTTGAAATAAAAGAACCCTTGTTTGTGTTCTTTTTCTCCCTTCATATTGCATCTTTATAAAGTCCTTCCTAATCCTGAAGGTAGTTGTTAATGGTCAGTCTTCTGAGGCCCTAGAAATAAATGCAGGTTTGGTTCCTGGACTAACCCTCTTTCTACTTTGCATAAATGATCTGCCTATGGGTATATTCCAATCATTTGTGAATATCTATGGTGATGATACAATGTTATATAGGTGAACCTCCAAAACTCATGATGGCCAGAGATTGGCAGCTGATCTCTCCTCTGACTTAGCTCTAATAACTCAGTTGAGAAAAAGCTGACGCCACTTTTTTTAAAAATCAGTTCACCCCAAGCAAATCAATAATGCCAATAAGATACAAGAGGGAGTGAAAGAGAATGAAAAGACTTTAGAAGGAACTAGAACCCCAGTCCTAAACAGGGAACAAGGGATAAACCTCTACTCCAGTTCACAAAGGGCAGAAAAGAGTGTGAACCAGACAATAAGTGAACCTATCTACATCTATTGATAAGAAAAAAATGCAGAGTTCAGATGGAGATGTTAGAAGTATAGAGTTGAAGTAGATTTTAGAAGGAACTGAAAATCCAATCCTAAACAGGTTATATTCATTGCCTTGAAATCCAATCTAGTGACATTCAATCATTGCCAATTCGATCCAGAACTATCAACAATCATGATAAATAGATGTTTCATCAGGGAGGCCCCCATGTCTTGAGAGCTTGTTGGGACTTAAACTCAACTCAGACCTCAAGTGAAACTCATACACATAATTTGACACCTAAGATGTTATAAAAATAGCCAGTCCCCTGAACTATTCCAGTAAGTATCTGACTCCCTCTACTATTTGCTATCTTTACAAGAGCCAGATCTAGATAAAAATTATATACTGTGGCCATGTATGAGCAGGATTTGCCTAGTCTTCACTTTCTAGTCTTGATAAATTCCAAAAGTATCTCCAAATCCTTGTGGGTGATGAATTATTTTCCATCCTACAATTCTTTTCTCACAGAGATGGATATCCAGTATGAATAACCCTGATCTTGCATCTTGTTCACAGTCACTCTCTCACAGATGTGACATTTTGTCTTTTCTACAAATACTTTCACAGTAACTGCTCTGATGAGCTACTTTCACTGGTTCCCACAATGCATGAATTTAAATGCGCTACTAGGTTGGCATCTCAGTCCCACCCTTTCACTGTCAAAACGGCGACATGTAGCTGTCTCTTCTACTACAGTAGCTTCATGTCTACTCTTGCTCCCAATCTCTGTAACTCCTTGTGTGCTAGTGGTACTCTCACCTTGCTTAGGGTGAAATGCTTAAAAAAAATTGGAAAGTATTCAGATGAACTACATTCCTTAGTTCCACTAGTTCTAAACTTCATGGCTAAGACCTGCAATGCCGCATACATTGTAGCGAACCACCCTCATTCCCTTCATATTCTATTGGTGAGATGTAAGTTCCACTTGAGCAGCTTCTTCCCACAAACTGCTGCTTTGTGGAACCAATTCTCAAAAGGAAGCTTTCCCTACCACTATAATCTTAAACTGTTTGTGTCTAGGGTTAACTGTTATCTTTCCCACATTTCTGCATAAACTGTGCCTCTTACTCTGTTTCCCTCTACCTCGAGTGGCTCTCAGGCCTTGTACAACGTGAACATCATTGTAAAAAAAGAAAAGAAAAAAGAAACATCTGAATTATTAGGTTGGTGCAAAAATAACGTTTAAAAAAATACGTCAAAAACCGACATTATTTTTGCACCAACCTAATAATTGGAATCAATTAATGTGTTGTGGATTTTACAACTACATGAGAAGATCATAGCCTGTTAATAATACATTTAATGTCAGGCCACACATGGGAGCTTAGCTTATCATGTAAGGCAGTGAAACTGGTTCCCCCACCAGGCTTTTGAAGAGGATGGATAGGCACTAAAAAGGATAAAAAGAAACTGTCAATAAGTGGATGAAATTTCTTGTAGGGTCAACAGTCATCTAACACAATGGTGTATACTGGGTTCCATATCTATGGATGCAGCCAGTGTTGTGGAAACATGTCATCACTGGGAAGACGGCTTCCTCAAATCAAATTAGCAGCCAAGGCAGTAACAAAGAAGTTGGAGGACATAGGCTGGTGTTTGACCTGAAGTGGGATGGGTTCTACTAGGTTTATATTGCCTGCGACATGCTATGAATGAATGGTAATTTTCTGTCTTTCAACCCAGATATGTGGTGAAAACTGGTCAGGGGCTCATGATTATTGCTACTACTACATTTGGTGCATGGGTATCAAACATTTAAATTAATGCACTGTAAATATTGCTGAACTTAGCAGTTTTTGAGTTCCACTTCATCTGTGGAATAAAATATCAAAAATGAATTTGTTCTCCCTAAGTAGGCTAGGGTGGTTTTGAAAAGCAAAACAAAAAGAACTGCTCATCTTCTGAAAAGAGTTGTACCTTAGGATCAAATTTTTACCTTTTATTGTTAAGAAAAATAAAACTGGAGGGAAAAATATTTTGGGTTTTAAATATGTTACAACAGTTTTGAGTCAATCCTGACTACAAAAAATTATTTTAATCTTAAAAGTATTTTTTGTACCTTACTAACATCTCTCAGTAGATTAACTGGAAATACTTACAATTTCATTTTTTTTTTAAACATTTTTTGTTCGATAAAGCCTTGACTCAGAGGTGACCCTTGTTGTATCATAAAAGCTTAAGTGTTTTAGATTTCTAAGAAAAAGTTACCAAGAGTATTTATTATGAGTATTTCTTCGAATTAGATTTGAGATCAATTTCAATGATTTTATTTTTTTTTTCCATTTTTATTCATGATATGTTGAATAAGCAGAGAATAAAATATAAAAAGAGGTCTAGTGCAGGTGAAAGTCTTACTGCTTTACCTATCAGCATTCTTTTCAATAATTGTTAAATTTTCCTTTTCCTCAGTGACATTTTTATTAAATATTTAAAACAAAAAAGAATCAAGATGTGTCTGAGGACAGAAAAGGAGAACAGTAATTTTACTAGCCAGCATGACAGGATGAGTGTTGATATTGTTTCAGTGTCATCTCAACAGTTGATAGCTTTTTGTGGACATGTCACATGTCTTGCCAAATGTGTCAGTCTCCCTGCCAGCCTTCAAGACAATGGGAGCCAAAAAAAAATAAAAGAAGATTTCTTTAATATGAGTCTCAGCAGGGGAAATAAAAGAAGAAAAATCAATTTATGAATTCCAGTTCTTTGGTATATGTGGATATTTAATGCGGATGTCATCAGCCTTTCAAGATATTTTTGTATCACTGAAATCTGTTTTAACAATATAATCATTAAAAAACCTCAGGCTTAATTATATCTCAATTTCTAACAGCAGTTTGTCAATCTGTCAAATACATTATTATTAATTACTACCAAAGCCATTGTCATATTTGTCATAGCTACAAATTATTTTTTCTTTATCAAAGTTTTATTTTGATTTTCAAAATTCTCATTATAAACGTTATTATATTTATCAATATTACCACTTTGAAGTTATTCTTGATATTGTTACTATATTCTTATATATGGGCACATTGCCAAGTTGTTAGAACATTCGCATTCTGACCATGAGATCTGGGTTTGAATTTCATCATAGTTTGTCAGGAAGGAAAACTCTTGATGTTATCTGACTGGAGGATTTGATCCCAGCGTGTTGCACCTTTGGAAAGTACCTGAAAACCATACCGTGGGTTGACCCAAACCTTGTGAGTGAAATTGGGTAGACAGAACCCTTCGGGCTGTCGATAACTATGCTGGCACAGTCACAAGTCATCATGGCCAAGGGCTTGAGCATGCTGGCCTTGTTCAAATTGTTGATCACGCTAGATAACATGCTCTTTCCCAGAAACTGTAACTAAGGTCTTCTTAGCATAGTTGCAGTATAAACCACAGGTGGGCTCTGTGGGTGTTGAGCAAACACAAATGTACCTGAGCAAGCGTCTGCAATAGTGATTGGCTACCCACCCTAGTAGATGGGTATCCTAGAATATGAGTGGCCAGCTATACTGTTTTCTTATTATAAATATATGGGCACATGGCCGATTAGTTAGAACATTAACTTTCTGACCATGAAACCTGGGTTTGTATCTCACCATAGTCAATTTGTCAGGGAAGGTGACTTCTTGATGTTAGCAGTCTGCAGGAAGCTATCCCAGCATGCAGCATCTTTGAGAAGTGCTTGAAAATCAAACCACGGGTTGACCTAAGACTTTGAAGTGAAATTGAGTTGATGGAACTCCTTGGAAGTTGTCGGAGGTTGTGCTAGCACAAAGTCACAAATCATCATGACTGACTGTCTGAGTGTGTTGGCCTTGTTCAGACTGTTAATTGTTGACCATGTTCACTATAGTCTATGAATAATAGAATACAGCGCCGTACGTAATCTGTTCAATGAAACAATGCTAAAGATTAACACTCATGAGTCTGACATTCTACTGAATCTGACTATATTGCCAATACCACCAGCAGCTGTTCCGTAATTCTTCAATCTTCGATATCAAAGGCTGGCAGTGTATATTCGGGAAAACATGGCCGTCTTTATACATGGCGCATTGAATATTTTGAGCCTTCGTATTGGTTAATCCTTCTATTGGTGAACTATAAAATGAGTCAGCTTATTTTGGCTGGCTCACTAGTACACCAGGGTACCCAAAAATTCCAACATTAATCACACTAGATAATGTGCTCTCTCCCAGAAACTGTAACTAAGGTCCACTCAGCACATTTGCAGTATAAACCGCAGGTGGGCTCTGTGGGTGTTGAGCAAATACAAATGTGCCTGAGCTGGCGTCTGCAACAGGGATTGACTAGTTGCCCTAGTCCCTTGTGTCTTAATGACTTTACTGACCTTGCATAGGATGATATGTGTAAGAAAAAAAAAAATTCTGCCATCACTTTTTGTGATACTTGCTTCATTAAAAAACTTATATCATCATTAGTAACAGTGTTCTCTTCTGTATTCTCATAATATCATCATCAGGAGCAGCAGTGTTGATTTTGGCATATTTATTTAATCTTCTAATTCACTTATTTACCTGTTTTGACTCCCTAAAGCTGCTAACAACAATGCATCTAAAATAAACTGCTATGAATTCTATCAACTGACCATATTAGTTGAAGTGCTGCGCAACTTAGGCTTATTAGAAAGCTTAAATGTGGAATTGTAAACCATTAAGGCCACGTTGTAAATGTTGACCTCTCTCTCACTCAGTCCCACCTTCTTTGCTCTATTTGACGAGATTCTGTTGTTCTGGTCTAATCGCTTACCCTGGCCCTGCAAATGAAACAGGCTGAAAACTCGCATTCACAGAATTAACATAATTAGATGATATGAGTCATGTGGGACTTCCATCAGGTTCTTGTCATTATGATAGCATGTTATTGAACAAAACTGAAGGTCATTATTACTAACAACCTGGCTTCTTTCTTAGATGCTGCCCCCTTTTCTGCCAACAGACTTGTACATTGAAGAAGAATAAAACAGAAGAAGAGAGTAATATTTCTTGGGTGGAAAGATGTCTCTAAGATGTTGACTCTTTTTGCTATTGCCTCAATATAGCAAATAACTGACAGTTTCCACTGTGGACTTTTTCTGGTTCTTAAAAGTTTTATTTTCTTATTTTTCTTCTCCCATCACACATCAGTGGTACTTGTTAATTCTGTGTTTGTGTACTTGGCAGAAATACTGAGAAAAGATTTTTGAGTAAGTTCAAGGAACATATCTATTATTTTATACAAAAGGATTATTAAAGATTTGTCTTTCTGCTCAATGCTTCAGTTGCTGTCATCTGTTTCTATTAGATAGAGAATGTGTTATAAATTAGAATTACTTGAGAAAACTCATGAAACTAGTGAAAATTTTATAGTTTTCCTGTTTTAATATTCTGATAAATTTTAATACTTAACTTAATAATTGAATAAGCTCATGGCAAGTTCCATGTAAAAAAAAAAATTCTCATCATTTAATATTTGACTTTAACAAAATATTATACTAACAATCTCTATCTATAAAAGGCAGGACGTGTGTGTGTGTGTGTGTGTGTATAACGAATGCACAACCGCAATTTTCAAGGATTTGCACCAAAATTTACATGCACATGCTCCAAGTTAACGGGAAGGCCAAGACCTACTTTGTATTTCCCAACTCCTATCGATAGTGGAAATAATCGATTTTTTCTTGCTTCTACGGCAGTTTTCATGTAGTTTGCAGCCATTTTCTACTGGCCAGAGTGAGAGCCTATAGCCTGCTGCCACGAATAGGCAGGAAGATTCTATTGGCCAGCATGAGAGCCAACAGCTGACTGACACAAATGTTAACTAGCATGCTAGCATGCAAAAAAAATCGATAGCTGCATTCGTCACAAGTGGGAAAAATTTAAATCTGCATGGCACTTTATTCCAGTTGGCTCATTTGCTTGCTTAAACTCAACATTGATTCTGATTCTGCAGAACTGGGTTGGGTGTGAAAAAGTATTTGTTGTTAACATTCTTTTTTCATTCGGTTTTTCCAGTTATGAGTCCTTTTTTAAAGCTGATTGTTTTGTGTTCATTTTGTTTAGTTCTTGTTTCGTAACAGATTTAATGTTTAGTATAGAGCTTAGAAAAAATTCACAGTGTGAGATAGGCAAGAAGTAAGGCATGTAGCAACATCAGCATGGCAAAGGGCACTCCTTTAAAGGCAAGGAAGGGCAAAAATATTTTAAGTCAAGTGATAGCGATTACTGTATGAGTCGTACAATTTTTGAATCAAGCACGGGCAACGCCGGGCCATGCTGCTAGTCATAAATATGAATGCTGTTCATTATTTTAAGAAGTGGATAGAAATGAAAAATTTGAAATTGGCAACTTTTTCCATTTCACTGAAAGAACCGTTCCCTTCTTTCTTTCTTTCTCTCTGAAGCCATGTAGTGTGTTTTCCCTTCTTTCCATGCCATCAAAACAGAATAAAGTATGTTCAAATAACTTGCACTGATTTTAAATATGAATTAAGTTTAAAATTGGTTCAAGTTATTAGAACACCCTTGAAAAGACAAACAACAATGCATGTATTTACAAAAGGAATTACATGTGATGAAAGGAAAAAGCATGAAATGAAATATAATAAGAATGTGTTTGTGAGTGAGAGAGAGTAAACATGAAATGAATGTGCCCCAGTCAGGGACACTTTACCCATGTGCGACTACATTTTAATGTCAAAGTTAAAAAGCTGTAAAGGAGAACTAGGGAGAAAAATGCAATGCCTTTTTATAAGTTTAAGGAACACCCCCTGACAATGTTTTTGGAGCAAAGTCAAGTGGGATAACCCACAACTTCATAAACCATATTTTTACAAAGACATTTTTCTTCACAGTGTTTAATTTGCCTTCCTCAGTTTGCTATCAGGCAAAGAAAATGTTATAAATTAGAATTACTTGAGAAAATTTACAAAATATTTAAATTATCATTATAATTATTATCACTTTAAACATTTGTATTGTCTTTATAGCCATCATAAACCATTTTCTTATAATAAAAAATGATATGTGTCCAACCACAACAAGGAAAGACAAAATGATAAAAACTCTACTTTTCAAATTAGAAAAAACTGATGGCAGAACAAAGACAAAGGGGAATCAAAAAGAATTAAAATTTAATCATAGCAACAGGAGATAAAATTATGGAGAGTCATGATCACCCATGTTCTGGAAGGATCTGGGTATATAAGATTACAAGTGGAGTAAGTTACCATGAAAATTTACAAATTATTAAGATATTTAAAATGCTTTTAATATGCCATAGTATTCTCATAGAATTCTCAGCATCCTTCTGTATAACTACACCTCTGTTGCCTTAAGTCTCCTCTTCATCTCTAAGGTAATTGTCCAGCATTCACTACCATACAGAAGGATTGATATTAGGTTGGTGCAAAAACAATGACGTGATAATGTCGTTTTTGACGTATTTTTTAACGTCAAAAAACAACATTATTACGTCATTGTTTTTGCACTAACCTGATATTGCACAGCAGGTGAACACTTTTTGCTTTGTTTTTAACAAAATTTTCTCGTTTCTTAATACTTTGTTTAGCTTTTGTAAGGTATTTTTTATAGTCTAATGTGCTTTTGGATATTTGTGTGAAAAGAAGAATCAGCAATATTATTAATCTTGATCTGGGGTCTCAGCTTCAGTTATATTCCCACCATCATAAAGTTGCCTCCTTGTGCTTTTTCTATAATTACTTTCATGGCAACTTTTTGGTTAAGCTCTTCACTATAGTATGAAATTTTTATGAATTTAACTGTAGTACTAGACTGTTGATAAGGTCCACCAATTTACAGTTGAATTTGCTAGATGTAATCATAAGTTCTATGCTAACAGTTTCTTTTCTTGCACTTTTCGCTTGTAGAAATTTTTTCTGGTTCCATGCTGTCCTGTCAAAAAATTTAAATGCAATGTCAATCACTATCTACAGTCCTCCTGATTACTCTTCTATTGTTCTTACTCTTTAGTAATGTTTCTGTTTTCTAATTCTTCCATGCCCAGTAACCCCTTGTTGTTTTACTGCTTTGCTTGGAATGAAATCAATTTAAAAAAAAGATTTTCTGATTCTTAAGTAGTAATTGCTTGAAATGACAGGGTTTAATGAATTTTATAATTTTCTCTGTAATATTTTATGTAAATAAAAACAACTGATAGAAGTTAAAATACTGAAATTAGTAAGAATATTTATGTTAATGCTTACAGCCATATCATGTTGAAACACAGTTTAATTTCAATGACTGGGCAAGAACTAATGTTGAGCCTGATCAATTCCCAAATGAGTGCGGTAAGTGAGGATGTGTGAGTAGTGTTAAGGGTTATTGCTCAGAATAAAAAATCAGAGAACCGAGTTAAATTTGAACTGTGGTCATTATATTCATTTATACACAAATACTCTTGGAAAAGATCTGCATTCATCTATTCTCCCTCTGTTATTGGTTGAATACTAGGATAGACTGAGTCATATAGCCTTGACTGGTAACCAGTCTACCACAGAAATTAATGGCAGATTACTGCATTAATTCTTCTGCCAAGTTAATTGTTAATTGAAAAGTGACATGATCCCTCAAGTGTGCATCATGTATAGCACCTTAAGAAAGAAGTTTCTCATGTAGCCAGTAAACAACAAAAAAGTTTTGATCCTTGATTTATTAAGTCTCAACAATAAAGAGCCTCTTCAGTAACAGAACTACTTACTGATAATCATTAGAACACCATGTGTATTCTGCACAAAAAAAAATAACCAGACACATGATATTCTTTTAGCAATAAAACAAATATAATCATTGTTATTATCTAAGCATAACAACAAAGTTTCTGAGGAAAAAATATAGAGGACATTATTCATATATTTTTTGTTCATTTTCTTTTATCTTTACTTTTATCTCTTAAGAGATTTGCAAAAATAAAAATATAAAAGAACCAATGTGAAAAATGTCAAACCCATTTTCTCTAAAGAAATAACATTGAATGGTACTGTAACCTTTTTGTAGATAGGCATGTAACTATGCTCGGAAAGAAGTATTATGGCAAAGAAGAAATATATCTTGTTTTTTCTATTTCCTTCTTTGCCAACACTACTGCTCATCAAACATTACATGCACATGAGAAACTTGTAAGCTTCCTATAAGCAAACAATGATTCAAGCAGAAAGACTTTTGATTTTTCTTTTTATTCACTGCTGTTGACATCAATATTTCTTTAGCTGTTATTACTTGGACATTTGCCATTTATTGACACTTTTTATATGTGCAGAAAGATTTCTGGCAGATAGCTGATAAAGTAAATTTTGACTTACAGTAATAGACAAAGTAGTTAAATCAGATTATAAAATGGAAAGCAGAGTTTCTTTAAACAAAAAACTCAGCAAACATTATCATTTCACATATGAAAAGTTTTATGCCTATATTTTATTCCTATAATTTCTAAACTATAAAACACTTCAAATACCTCAGCATATGGATCAGTTATAACAAATTTAGTAGCAGAGATAAGGAAATTGAACAGAGAATAGGCTGCACTAGAGGTAGTTTCGCACAACACTGTCTTATGCTACGAAGCTAAAAACTTGAATCATCTTCATAAATAGCAGCATCATATCAACTTTCATATGGATGTCATACATGGCACTGTATGAAATTTGATATGATGCTGCTATTTATGAACATGATTCAAGTTTTTAGCTTCATAGCCTCTGACAGTGTAATGCAAATTTGGATAATGACTCAGACTGAGGAATCAGAGAGCCGAATTCAAATTCCATTCAAATCCATTACATTCACTTATGTGCTAATACCCTTGGGAAAGGTAGGAATCCTGTTCTGCTTCCCCATCTATGGGTAAATAGCAAGAAAAACCGGGTTCTATAGACTTGGGTGGCAACTGGTCTACTGCCGAAAGAAATGGTAACCTACTGTGGGAAAAAAATCTGCCTCGTCAGTCACGTATCGAATAATACATGATCCCCTATGCATGTATCACAACTGAATGACATGCCACCAAATTCTTTCAGAAATATCCAAACTGTAAATAACTGTTTTCTTGGGTCAATGGTTTAAAATCACTTTCAGCAAATGAAGAATTTAGGTCTTAGCAATAACCGTCCTTCTTCAAAACTTGTGAACTGGTACTAGAGAATCAAAAACAAAGAAATGTATCCAATAGCAGAAACTGCATCATTTGAAGACTTTCAACAGCAGAAACACCTAAAATGGATATCAAATGTAACTTGAAGAGAAAATAATGACTTAATCAAAATGTTGATATTCTACACTATTTGAAACAAAAGATCAGGAAGGAAACCCCCATTAATACTTGAAAATTGATAACAGGATATGAGAAACCTATTTTCCTGAGAAATTGTTTTAAGAGAAAGCTTTTATAAATTTCAACTGAATTTAACACTGGTTGTTTGGTTAATGAATACTAAATATTTCTACGTAAGGAAAAAGAAAATATTACCATTACCATGGTAACTGAAAATATTTAATCTGAATTTTATATAGTTTTATGATGAAAGATGAAACATATTTTGTTTCCTTCTTTCAATGATTAAGAGATAGTTGAAATTTGTAAGACACATAATGAGGAAAGAATGGTTAGAAAATTTGTTATGCAGGACCTATTGAAGGTAAAAGGTTCAGAGCAAAAAAAGCATATGCTACCTAAAAAGCTTGGTTAGTTGAACAAGGTCTGAGATGGAAAGTAAAAAGACAAACATTGCTCACTGCTACAAAGGATAGGAAGCTGTAGAGAACCATGACTGCTCACATTCTGAAAGCATGCAGCATGTAGAAGACTTTAAGATACTACATCTAATCTGATTAGCCATGTTGCTTAGACCCACAACCCCTGATTTTACAAGTGGGACCTACCATGCCAAGTACAAAAGGGTGAATTATCCACATCCCATTTCAATAGTAAGAAGCCAGTTCCATTCGAGCTGCTTCTTTCCAAGGACTGTTACTTTGAGGAACAGACTCCGCATAAGATATTTTTCCAATCAATACAAGCTTGATCTCTTCAAGTCTATGGTTACCCATTATCTTACCTGCATAGACCCTGAACTGCACTTCTTGCTCTTTCGCAGGCACATACAACACAATGCAATGGCAGAACAGGGTCTGGATTGGATAGTAAAAAAACAAACATTGCTCACTGCTACAAAGAATAGGAAGTTGTAGAGGACCATGATTTCCCAGATTCTGAAGGGACACAGCATGTAGAAGATGATTTTAAGATACTGCATCTAATCTATAGGTGCTAAATTTCAGTATTTTATCTTTAATATCCAAGTAAGTCCAAACTTTATATAGAAAACAGAAATGTGAAGTTGTATATCTCTTATAATCTACCTTTACATGAACCAGATGAGACCAAAAATTGAGTATTGCTGCCATATCTTGGCTAGAGCAACCCAATCCTCACTTACTTCTCTTGATAAGCATCTACACAGCCTTGTAGGTGATGAATTATTTTCCATCCTACAACCTCTTTCTCAAAGATGAATCATTGCGAGCATCTTGCTGCTTCATCATTTTTTCCATAGAATGTGTTCTGATGAGCAATCTTGCTTAGTCCCACAAACTTTACAACTGGGATGCCACATCAAGTACACAAGGGTGAATTATCCCCATCCTATTTCGATAGTAAGAAGTCAGTTCCATTCAAGCAGCTTCTTCCCAAGGACTACTGATTTCAGGAATAGACTCCCAGCAGGATGTTTTACCAATCACTACAAGCTTGATCTCTTCAAGTCTATGACAACTTGTTATCTTACCTGCATATACCATGAACTGCATTTCTTGCTCTTTGTTACACTCATACAACACAATACCATAGCCCTCTACCTTGAGTGGCTCTTGGGCATTTTATTGAATGAATATTAGTATATGAAAAAGAAAAGTCTTTCATACATACATACACACAGACACACATTTAATAGAAGTGAAAGATGTTAGATTGGTAAGTGTTTCTATTTGCTTTTATTTTATCATTCTATTTTATTATTAAATATATGTGTGTGTGTGTACAGTGAATGTTGGTAGTAATAAAATAGTACAACTAAATAGTAAGCTCCACTCTCTTAACAGCATGTTATAAATATTGATATTTAAATTTTACAATGTTCAGTTTTCAACCCATGCTTAATGAAAAAAGAATGTTAACAACAAATACTTTTTCACACCCAACCCAGTTCTGCGTAATCAGAATCAATGTTGAGTTTAAGCAAGCAAATGAGCCAATTGGAATAAAGTGCCATGCAGATTTAAATTTTTTCCACTTGTGACAAATGCAGCTATGATTTTTTTTGCATGCTAGCATGCTAGTTAACATTTGTGTCAGTCAGCTGTTGGCTCTCATGCTGGCCAATAGAATCTTCCTGCCTATTCGTGCTTAATGATTGCCAAGTGTGTGAAACTCACAATTATGCCAAAAGGTAAGGAAAAAATGTCACCATTTTATATATATATATATATATATATATATGTGTGTGTGTGTGTATTTCTAAAGAAGTAATGGATTTTTTATTTATTAATCTGATAGATTTTATAACTTTTAGTGCTATTTTTAGTGGATACCATAGATGCTCCATTTATTTATTAAACAGTATATTTATTTATTTGAATATTCAAGCACATCAGATCTATTGATGGTTTCTCCAACAAATTGGCCTACAGGTTCAATTCCTGCCAAAGAGTGCATAGTTATCTTCAGTAAGATTTCATAAATAAGTGGTAGCTCTAATCACCAAATAATTATTAACTTATACTGGCTGGGCAAAATATAAAACAAAACTCATTGTGACATAATTATCAGTTAGAATAAGTTCATTGAACAGTCCAGAATACATTCCTTTTTTATTGTTTAGGATTGCTCTCTGGTATCTGCCCTTTTAAATCGATGTCTTCTTGAATATATTTTATTATCTGAGAGGAAGAAAAACATAATATTGTTTAATGTTAATTTAAAAGATTTCATTTTTTTAAACGTTTGCTTGCTTCGTAAAAATGTTTAATCTCAATTCAGTAAACATAAATATTATCTCAAATTCTTGCTTTTGTTTGTTTTGTAGGGTTTCATTTTGCTTTTTGCTGGAAATGTTTGCTTTCATTTCTTCCATTTAAATATGATTTAACAAAAAGTACTTTTTTTTATTTATTATTTAAAGTAGAAAAGTTGTTATCCTCAGTGTTTTGTGGCAACAAATAATTTCCACTTAAAACCTGTTATAATCTCATGTATAAAGCTTAGTGTTTGGGTTTCTCCTCTTGCAAATAAGTAAATTAATTAAATAAGAAGGGTCAAGGAAAATTTTGACTGTAATGGGCTTTGAGTGTGGGCCTCAGCAAAGAACAGGGCCTCAATCTATCTCCTTAGACTACCCACCCACTCAGCAGAATGGTTATGTTTATATTTGACAAAGGCATAAATCACTTAAATAAATTATTGCAGTTGAACAAAAGAAAGGGGCATATCCTGGTCAGTACCATGTATCATTGTTAGTGATATTATATATATATATATATATATATATATATATATATATATATATATATAATAATGTTCACCCTGTACAAGGCCAAAGAGCCACATGAAGTAGAGGGTTACAGAGTAAGAGGTAAGGGGCACAGTTTATAGTGATACGTGATGAAGATGATAGTTAGCCATCGTCTTGAAGACGTTAAGATTGTAGTGATTGGGGAAGCATCCTCTTGGGAGTTAGTTCCCCAAAGTAATGGTTCATGGGAAGAGGCTAGTACTGGTGAAACTAAGGAATGTAGTTTGTCTGAAGACATTCCTTGAAAATACCAATAAAGTAGGGAGAGGTTTGAAATGTTTTGTCTATAGGAAAGTGTAATAGGGTGGAAAATAGTTCATCACCCACAAGGACACGGAAATTCTTTTGGACACTGTCAAGAGTGCAAAGTGGTGTAAAAGTATGCCAGGCTATATAGTGATTTTTCCTACATAAAAGTTTGAACCCTGAAAAAAGAGCATGCTTTCCTTTTATTAAAAGCTCTTGGAAAGCAGACAATAATAAGTCCTTTGGAAAAATGGTCTTAAAAATACAGGCAAAATTTTAAAATGATTCATCCCTGCATTGAATATTGCTGACATATCTTGTCTGGTGCTCCTGCTGTATATCACAAGATTCTTAACAAAATTCAAAGAAGTGTCTCTAATGTTATCATCCATAACCTGGCATCTTGATTTCAGTCACTTTCTCACTGACGTGATGTGATTTTTCTCTATCTTTTCTACAAATATTTTCATGGCAACTACTCTGATGAGCTATTTTCTTAGTGCCTTTATTGCAAGAATATAAGCATGCTTCTTGATTGGCAACTAGCTCTCACCATTCTACTACTGAACTAGCTAAATGCAACGGCCACTTCTATTCTAATTGTTTCTTACCTTGCATTTCTCACCTGTTGAACTCTTCTAATTTCTTACTTCTCTGTCACCTACAATCTTCAAAAATTGAAATGCAATCACCATCTTCTGTCTTTCTGAATCCTGTTCTTTTATTGTTCGTTACTCAGTCATCTTCTCTAAAGTCTTCTCATTCTATTTCACACCCTGTAACCCCCACCCCTGCATCCTAGTGGCATTATTGTCTTGATTGGATGAAATGATTAAAATAAATGAAAAATATATAAAAAAACTATTTCTTCTTTTCCTTATAACACTTATTGGGATGTGCATGTTGCATGACAGATATATGTTTATATGTTTATATTATATGATTGTTTCCTCTATGCAAAATATTATCATTCACTGTTAACTTGAATTATTGAATAAAAAACAGTTTAATTAGTTCATCTGTTTGCAAAGGCAAACAATTTTAAATGGATATGTAGGTAGTGTAAAAATTACTGGTGTGGAAAGTGGACATCAGCAACTCGTGCTCAAATTGCCACCTAGTCAGTTGTGTTTACTTTCGCACTAATGCCCTTAGGAAAGGCATGTATCCATCTCTTCTCCCCTCAGCTATCGGTTAAATATCAGGTAAGATTAAACTCTTTAGCCCTGAGTGGAAATCAGTGTGAAAAAAGAAAGACAGAGTTTAAAACTGTAGGAAAACTACAGCAAACCACTCCACATATTTTTCCCCAAGAACGTATGCAAATTCACCGATAATAAAAAGAAAAAAGAATCTTTGGCATATCATAATTAGTCACTGAAATAATTGTATCATTTGGATACAAATAACTTTCTAATGTTTTTATGATTTTCACTTCTACACAAATACCCTTGGTAAAGGTATGGTTTGGTTTGTCTTATGATATATCAACCTCAATGGGTTATTTAATGCCGACAAAATTTTTATTGCTGGTAATTTTTTTCCAAAAAATTCATTGCTAGTAATATTCTTTCCTTCAAAAATCTATTTCTGAGAATATTTTTTTGGAATTTCTTTTTAATGTATTGCTGATAATTTTTTCTTTCAAAAATTTATTGCTGGTAATAATTATGCTTTACAAAGTATTTCTAGTATTAAAACCTATTTTTACACTTTCATAGTATTTTGACTCGAATTTGGGGATTAACTATTTGCCCATAGCTGGGACCCTAACATGTGCTACCACCCCGGGACAGGGTGAACCTGGGAACATCAGCAATTAAGTGGTGGTTCCACACTCCTCAAAACCTCCTGGTTAGAGGCCTTGCTGTTAGACATAGTTTATCTTCTTACCCAGGATACAGATGTAGTTTATCGTCATAAATAGGATGGGGTAAAGGTATGAATTCATCTCTTATCCCATCCCACCTGTGAATTAAATAGGAAGATAGACTTGGTTCTCTAGCCTTGGATGGCAACCTATTTAAAAGATGGAAAACTGTGAATTCCGAATTATGAAACAGACAATGAGAAACTATTTTTTTTTTTTTTTATCAAGAATGCATGGCAATTCACAGAGAAAGAAAAGACATATGTGGCATGTCATAATTCCTTATGTTCTGAATGGACTGACATTAAAAAAAAGAATTAATTGAAAGAATTGTGTCATTTGGATACAAATAACTTTTATAATGTCTCTAACTGAATCCATTTGTTATTTTCCCCCATAAAATCATTAAAAAAACATGTCTAAGATTTTTTGTCTAAAATCAGAAAATATTTCTCACAATATCTTGAAAAACATGAGCAGAATTCTTTTATAAAAAGGAAGACCATCTTTGCAATTACATATAACATGAATGATTATATCGTTGCTGCCTCTTGTTTCCATAATGTAACTGCAGTATAAACAAGAAAATGTTACTTATGTATGGAATTACATAACATAACAGAACAATTTGTGCAGCATTTTCTTTATGGTCTTTCTCTCTCTCTCCCTCTCCCTCTTTCTTCTATTGTAGTCTAATAATGAGAAGTAAAAGTACCAGAATATTTGCATTCATGTCTTTTACAGAAGATTTGTCCGAAATAACATAGGATCAGAAAATAGCTTAAAAATATTTTGCTTAATAGTGGCTTATCTTGTTGCTTGTCAGTAAGTAATTATAGCTTTTACAGAAACAAGAATAGCACTTTTCCTAAAGGTGAGTACGTATTTGTAAGAATTGGCTGTATTCATAAAGAATGCAGAGGATTGAGCTCACATTCAATAGTTAATAAGACCATAATGCTAATCCCTGTAATACCATTACATATACACATCTGATTTTTTTTTTTATAAAGGTACATAATCATAAGAAATAAAATTTGCTTCACTATAGGAGCAATGATTCTTTTTAGTTCAAATGTATTACATTGAGTACAAACATAGACCTGCATGTCTTATATTCTGTCTACATTATTTTTGAAGTATGTCCGTGGTAATAGTTCATGGTAACAGGTAAACATTTCTGATATTAGTTGTCATTTTTAATCAACACCAATATAAAATATTTAAAAAAATTCTTTTCTATTAAAAATTATTGATAATATCAAATATATGCTTATGCACTCACAGGCCACTTAATACAGATGAACAAATTCTCTAATATATATCTATATATATATATATGTATATATATATATATATATTAGAGAATATATATATATATATATATATATATTAGAGAATATATATATATATAGGCATTTAAACATGGTTATGGTGTCCTGCTGAATTTCATTTCATGTATTAGTATAGGAAAGAAAGGTGTTTCAGAGACTTTGAATGTGACAGAGTTGTTAGTGTCAAATAAATGGATCTGAGTATTTCATAGACTGCTGTTCTATTAGGATTTTTGTTATGGTAATTTACCCATGCACACATGGACTCTCCAAGCGATAAATAGTTAACAGGAAATAGGAACTTTTGGAGAGGGAAGTTTCCAGCAGTCAGCTCTGAAGTTGGACAGAACATTCTTGCTGTAACACTCCCATTTGTATATGTTTGTATCATTGTTTCTGTTAATATATTTAACTCAATTCCTCTCTTGTGTCTTTATGTCTGGCCCTAACAAGGCCACAACAGCTTTCATGGACGGCTATCTCTAGGATTTAGAGAGAATGAACAGAGAAAAATAAATAAATTTATAGAGAATGGTCAGAAAAAAGAAAAAAAAAGACTTTCAGTGATTGAAGCCTGAGGATCTTGAGAAAAACCATCCTACTTTGAACATTGAGGGCAGGTGCTACACAATCCCAAACAAAGAATTGTAACAAATAATAGAAAGCACATCACTTGAAGACTACCAACAGTGGCAACAACTAAAATGGATAGCACATGTAACTCTAAGACAAAATAATGTTATATTCAAGACGTTAACATTCGGAACCATTTCAAATAGAAAGTTCGGAAGGAAATCACATCATTACTGGAAAGAGCAATAAAAGATACTGGACTTGAGAAAAAAATTTTTCCTCAAAAACAGTGTTTTAAGAGAAAGATTTTATAAATTTCAACTGAAAACAGTACTGGCTGCTTGGTCAATGAATGCTAAATATTTCCTTATAGGGAAATGTCTAACCTAACAGTTATCATTAGCATTACCATTAGTGTTTCCGAGTAGTGGGAATAATGGTGTAATGATATGGGGAATAATAACTCAGCTCCAGAAACTTTCCCACCACCATAAGGTTTCCTCTCAATGTTTTTTTCTATAAATACTTCATGGTAATTGTTTGAATGAGCCCTTCACTATGGTAACTAGAGGTTTTGAATTTAAGCACAGCACTAGACTGTCATCGAGATCTCATCAATTTACATTTGAGCTGGCTAGATGTAACTGTAAATTCTATGCTAACAGTTTCTTCATTCACATTTCTCACTTGTGGACTTACTTCTGGCTCCTTGCTTTCCAGCCAACTTTAATCTGAAAAAATTTAAATGCAATGCCAATCAACTAGCTACTGTCCACCTGATTACTCTCTTCTCTTTATGCTCATCAATAATGTTTTCTGTTCCTAATTCATCCACATGCTGTAACCCCTTGTGTTTTAGTGGCAGTACTGCCTTGCTTGGGGTGATTCTGATTAATAAAGAAAAATATTTCTTGGCTCACATTGGGATTCTTGGTAATAATAAAAGATTGTTTAAATTCTGCAGCTTACCTTGGCATTGAAGCTGACCATGTGTCTCAGTTTATGAATGTGCAGACAACCAATGTAGAATGCAGAATGACATTATGGCAGCATGGACCCAAATTTCAAAAGAGTGCTTTCAGAAGATCATTGAATTCATGCCAAGAAGAACTGATATGGTTTTAAAAGCAAACTCTATAAAAAAAAGTATACATGACTAGTGAGTGTATATACATTTAATATGTAGTCAAAACATTAGCATAGATTAATTTTTTTAGTTAAAATTTTGTTAATTATTTATTGATCAAAAAGGATGGTCATACATTTGAGAAATCTGAAAAAAAGGTTGATTAAGTTTATTGTGAAATAAAATAGGTTTGTGAAAATTACATGTATCAAGTAAATTTTATAAAGTGTGAATTTGTGATAGATAAATATAACATATTTGTGATATAGAATATAATAAGAAATAAATATATATATAGATGAAAATTGTAAATTTATATCTGGAAATTTTATTACATCTGAAAAGTAGATTTTCAGAATTAATATTTAAGAAAAGTTATTAATTCAGAGTATTTAATTAAGAAGCTCTATATGGTTAATTAGAAAAAGAATATTTTAATTCTAATTGTTTTTTTCCAGAATTTATAAAATTTAATGAAAAATTTCACCTCTTGTCTCAAATTCCTCTTTGACATTCATCTGGAAAAAAAAATATTAATGAATAATTTTCTTTTCGTTTTTTGTTAATTTTATTTATCAAATCAATTTTAACATTTTTTTCTATATCATTTTGATGACAATGACCCCTGATTCAGTGTCCCAGGTTAAATGTTAAATGACCCATAGAAATAAACATTTTTCGGTCTGTTTTTATACCTAAAAGTAATTATTCCTTCATGTTTATGCATACACATGCTTAATTACCAAAAGATGCATTTCTTGTTGTATTGATTTCCAGACACTCAAAAAACAAGTCATGTCATTTTTTAAAAAAGAAAAACACAATAATCCTTTCACCTTTATTTTTTCTCACTTTGTCTTTAACATTTTTTTATTGCTTGCAAATTACACTAACAAAGGGCACCAGAAAGCAAGGAGGACAGTTTTGCCACCTCTTTTAGCAATTTTCCAAGGTTCATTTGGGTTACTTGGCCTTTCAAACTTAACAAGTTTACAGCATTTTCTCTTGAATACTCACTCACAAAACAGTCACATGGAGGTCAATGAAGCAATCCATCACTTCAGAAATTGGTATCCAGTATTGATCGGTAGAAGAAAAAAATAAAATTAAAAAACTGTTTAAATTTTTTGTATGAGCTTCATTATAATTTAAAACTGACATGACAAAACTGAGTTTAAAATGACAGCAAAGATTGCAAGAAAAGAACTTTAGTGCATTATCAAATTGTTATCTAATTCAATAAATCTTTTCTGAGCCCAAAGCAGAGAATAAAATCTACATTTCTGAAAGGATTCCCAAGATTTTAATTCCCTGCTTTTAATTATTGGAAGAAAATTTAGAGTGCCCATTTTTTTTTTTGCTGTCTAGTCTTTTAGTAAAATAACATGTGAACAACAATGAAGCTTTACAGAAAGTGGAAACAAAAAGACAATTATACTTAACATCAGAAAGAGAAATTTCTAGGGTATATAATGAGGAAAGAGGGCTTGGAAAATTTGGTACTCACAGGACATATTGAAGGCAAGAGGAAGAGAGGAAAACAGTACATAACTTACTGAGGTAAACTACACCCTTAGTGACTTGCTCATTTAGTGACCAGGTCACCTGATTGCTGCAGGAGGAATAGCCATATATTTATCAAGAGATATTTTTTCTAATAAAGAAAGATCATTTTTTTTTAAATTCACATATTTGTAGTACATAATTTGATTTTGATTATTTCAAATATAAATATTTAGTAGACTAGTATATATCAAGTGAGATGTTGGTAAATGTGTTTCTAATTGTTTACTAAATACCAAGTCATGGTGTTTCTGTGTGTTCAGAAATGGATTAATTTTATTTATACAATAATGAAGACATCAATATCAATTTGATAGTTGATAATTGTTTTTTTTTAAAGAACAGGTCATTTTCTGTGAATGAGTTTGATAAGAAGCCAAATGATATGCTCTGACTGATCTGGTTACTGTACACTTGCACGTGGGACAATAAAAGAAGTTACAATAAAAAAAAATTCCAGCAGATACTTTGGTTTTAAGCATCATATACTCTCAGACACAAATACAAGTATTCATTATATTAACCTGCTCAGTTAGTAATTTCTTTGTTTAAAATAAAATACTGGAATAATCAGGTACCTAAGTGTGGGTAGGGGTTAATGTGACTAGTCTAGTAATGGTAATGTTAGCCATGAGAATAAGCTGTGCAATTTGCTACAAAAGCAGAATATGAAAACTTGAGTCATATTCTTAAATAGCCTCATCATGTCCAGACTTTCATATGCATGGTGCCACATCAGTTCATAAATATCTAAACTGTCTACTGTATACAATCGCTTTCTAAGATTAATGGTTAAAAACGGCTTTGAGTGAGTGAAGACATGGAATCTTGTGCATTGGCCCTACAAATTTCAGCTGAAAGTAGTACAAGCTGTTCAGTCAATGATTGTCAAATGTTTCCTTATAAGGAAACGGCTAATGTTATCATTACTATTATAAGGAAAGCTTCAGCATTCATTGACTAAGAAAGTCAGTTGAAATTTATAAATTTTTCTCTTAAAAAATAAGTTTCTTGTGTCAAGCTGTTATCGATCTTTCTAGTATTGAGAATGGTGGTGGGGTCCTTCCATCTTTTGTTTGAATCATCTACATCTTGACTATGTCCTTATTTTCTCTTTGAATTACATATGATATCCATTTTCAATGTTGTTGTTGTTGAAAGTCTTCAAGTGATCTTGTTTCTATTATCTCCTACAGTTCTTTATATGTGATTCTCGTTTTCTAGTTTGTCCCAATCTTGAAGATCCATGCACAATTAACAACCTTGAAACCTTAACACTCCAGGTAAGGGTCTGTGTGCAACACTGGTTGGGTGTGGTGTAGCGATTCAATAAGAAGAACATTCTATAGTGCCAGTCTACAATGTTTGAAGAAGGATCGTCTTCACAGGCTTCAAAGTCATATTTAAACATTGATCTGAGAAAGTCACTGTATACAGCTGACACTTTAGATATTTCTGAATTGGTTTGTCACCATGCATGACATCCATATGAAAGTCTGGTTGACCCTAACTTATGAATGACTACAATTCTCCTTGTACCCTGAATACAATATTCATACTACCTCTGAAAAACTTGCTATTTTCTTAATAATTTTTATTTATAATTAATTAATATGTAATAATTTGTTAATGAACTAGCACGTTTAAAAAAATCATACTAACCTCATAAATATGATAGACATAATTTTTGTCTTTAGCCAATTGTCTTGATTTACTGAATTTTATATATTAAAATCCTGTGGTTATTGCAGATTTTACAGTTTTGAAATGAGATTTAGAATATATAGAATTAAAAATAAGTGTTTCATTCTTTCTTTCTTTCTTTTTTTTTTGCAACTGAGATAGTAGTGAATTTTGGTTTCATTAAAAATAACATTTTGTGCCCTGTATTAAAAGGAATATAAGGAAGTGCTGAAAAGTTCTCATCTTGAAAAGGTTAAAAAAAAAACAACATTTTCTTATATGGTTAGATTTTTGGAAGCATCCTGACATTCTTATTTTCCTTCTTGAACCTGGAAATTCCTTGTGAGGCATAAGGTTATAGATAAATCTCACTCAATAGTGCTTTTGTGGTTTCAGTAGTTTTTACAGGGATACATTTCATAGCCCCAAAGCCTAACTAGAGTTGAATGCAAAGTTGCCTGTCACCTAGACTAGATACTTCCCAAGGTTAGTAAGTCTGTTCTGCTATTTTACCCATAGTGGGGAGAAGAGCATTTGTGCAAAAGTCAATGCAATGATTTTTGTTCAGATTTTAAACACAGTTTGACAATTCTACTTTTTGCCTTGATTACCATTAATTGCATTCCCTTATTAAAAAAAATGAAATTCTAAAAATATAACTGGATAAAAACAAATCTCATTTAAAAATGAACCACAATGAAGTACGCTTATTGAATGAGATAAAACAAATTTTTTCTCTCTCTTGTATGCCTTTCTTTCTGTTTGAACTCTCTTGGACTCTTCCTCTTGGAAAAAAGGTTCCTTTTCATTCCTCTTAATAATTGTCAGTTATCTTTATTACATTAATGGTCAGATTTTCTCTGGAATATTCTTTTGAATTATATGCAAATGAAAATCAAACTAAAATACTCAAAGCATATTTGAGAAGTTAATTAATATCTAATGCAGATAACACACCGTTGATAAAGTTAGTAAAGGTAACAGAAAATAAAGGACTAATCATTAATTTTGATGTGAGAAATGAATGTATGGTTATCAGCACAACATGCAAATTAGAAATTGGAGAAACCAAAATCAAACAAATACAAAAATTTAAATATCTAGGAATTGTTTTAACACAGGATGGAAAATAGGTCATTGAAATCTGAAGGCACATTGGGTTGATGAGTTTCCAAAGTTAAGCAAAGTATTAAGAAATAGTAAAATTTCATTAGAAACAAAGAAAAGAGTAGCTAGTTGTTATGTAATATCATCCCTCCTATATGACAATGAATGTCAGACAATCTCCTCACCGATGAAGAAGAGCCTTGAGGCAACAGAAATATAATTCTACAGAAGGATGCTGAGAATATATTGGACTGAAAATGGGAGCAACAAAAAAGTTTTAGAGAAAGAGGAAACAAAAAAAGACACTTCTACTTGACATCAGAAAGAGACTATTTGAATTTTTTAGGGTACTTAATTAGGAAAGAGGGCTTGGAGAATTTGACACACTGAGGTCATATTGAAGGCAAGAGGGATAGAGGAAAACAGCATAACCTACCTAATTAGCTTGTGTAGATGTTTAGCAGAAGAGGGATTAGGAGAGAGCACAAAGACAAAATTTATTAAGAGCTTCAAAGAATAGGAAGTTGTGAAGAGCCATGGTTGTCCATGTCCTGAAAGTAGATGTCACTGAAAAGAAGATTTCTTTCATCTTAATATTGTTGTTTTTATTTTTCAGTCATCATCATGAAAAATAGTTATATGACTTGATTTGAATGATACAAGCAGTAAGTTTAAGGAAAATGGGAATTCCAAAGATTATGAAACAGGTACACCAGCACTTTTACAGTACCTTTGCTTCCAGAATGTGCAAGATTATTCATTTTATCAAACCAATAGAAGTCAATAACAATTCAATAATAGATCATCTGACCCATTTATTTAGTACATTTCTCACATCTCTGCATTGACTATTAAAATCTTACATGGAATTATTAGCAAATACCTTATCACTTGTGGTCACCAAATAAATCAGTTTATCAATTGTGTGTAATTTAAAAGCTTGCTTATAATTTTTTCAGATTAAAAGAGGTGCCAGCTCCATGAATTGCTAGAAAATCAGAAGTCAACCAATCAATCTAGGATTGATTTGTTTGTTTTTCTTTTATCTACATTTTGCAGATTATTTAAAGCCATAAATTATGTTTAGATTGTAAGAATATTTTTGAAGATAATAATGATTTACTGATACAAGTCCTACTAATTAATCCATTACTGGAGGTGGATTCCTAACATTTCCAAGGGTTTTTACACTTAAGTGAATACAGTTTGACATCTTTACTCAGGTACTTTGTGGTCCATCACCTCCCATGGTCTGTCACTTTTTTAATCAGTTACCATTAGTTTGTACAGGGGCAGTATCACACATTGTTTACAACCTTTTGTTGTGGGTTTTTGTGATACTGTCTTATTCATTTCTTATGTACATAGCTACATATTTACCCATTCAGCATAGTAAGTATATATTATTTTTGGTTTTAGGTTTTATTTTAGCCTTTGTATTGCATGAAACAATACAAACTTTGTTTAGCAGTGTGTATGTGTATATATATATATATATATATATATATATATATATATATATATATATGTGTGTGTGTGTGTGTGTGATATGAGCTACTAAGACTATGTTTACATAGGGCTTTTTAAGGGTGGTTTCTGTCATTTGGCCATTTCTGTAGTCTGGCAGTGGCCTGGCTCCAACTGTGTAAAATGAGCCTGATGCAATTCTGAGTCATCCATCCATCCATATACTGGCCAGACTTAACATTGCTTAAGTTTAATGATTGTATCCAAAACAGTGCTTTAACATGATGTGGCCGTAAGCTATGTACTTAGGAAGAAACACATGAAATTTCTGAATCACTGGCCGAGGAAAAAGGGCCAGGAGAATTGAACACACAGAGGATATATTTAAGGCAAGATAGTTATTTGGAAACTGCAAGTAGTCTACTTAGCAAGTTAATGTGATGGTAAATGGTCAGAAACTATTGGAGTTATAAGTTATTGGTAGAAACATATACTTTATTCTGGATTTTATGGTGAGCATTAATGAGTTTAACTTTATATCTAACACCCAAAATATGCCAGACTGAAAGAATGAAGTAAATCTGAGATAAAATCCTGTTAGAAATGTGAAGGATTGTAATTAATTACTCAAATTCTTTCATCTTCTTTTATTTGTCCCTTTTCATCTTTGTAGCAACCAAATCCCCTAACTCTTACTGACCCCATTTTCTGGCACCTCTCATTTCCTCCTTTAAGCTTTGTCTCTCCTTCATGGTTGAAAGTCTTTGTCTATCTTGACCACCGGCTGCCAAATCGACCACTGATAGCTTCCAGCAAAAGATATTTTTGAAGTGACTCATGATTCTAGCCTTATTATCTTCAAGTTGATTGCTCCTAATTTTTGATAATTCTACCAATTATATACCAAGTCTACTTAAAGAAGATTCCCTTTGGTTCACTGGTCTGATTAGAATGTTCCTTCTTTATCTGGACTGCTCATTTGTAGCCTCTGAATTACATTCAGAAAAATCAGAGTGATAATTACAACTTCAATTGTGAAAGACAAGTTGCCTTGTTTTATTTCCTGAAGTTTTCTGCCTTTCATATTATCATTCGCAGGAATACATTTTTTTGTATGCCTATAGAGAAATAGATGAATGATAATTTTTGTCCCATATGCTGGTGCTCAAAAAAAGAAAAAAGAAAGAAAAACAGACAACTTTCTGTCTGAATTTCTGGGATGATAAGTTATCCTTCTTTATATTATTTACATTCAGACTAATAACCTCATCTTTTATTGTTAGTATTACAATGTTTTGGCTCTTGTAGCCTCCAGCCTTCTTCATGTGTCTGTCATAATAGATAACCTTCTGAGAATTTTCCACTGAACCCCTTATTTAGTCAATGGGGATACATTGTTTTTGTGTCTCAGTCTATATCTAAGCATTTAATATTCTTCAACTAGCCCAGGGATTGAACTCAGAATTAATATGACACCAAATTTTTGACATAACATTTTAATCCACTTTCTAAGATCAATGATTAAAATGGATTTGAGTGAGTAAAGCCTCTTGGTGAGGATCATCCTTCTTTGAATATTGTGGATTAGTTTTACAAAATCACAAAGAACTGTAATAGATAACAGAAACTACATCATTTGAGTATTTTCAACAGCAACAACTAAAATGGATATCACATATCATTAAAAAATAATGATATAATCAAGATGCTGACATTTACACTACTTGAAACAAAAAATTAGGAAGAAAGCCTCCATTAATACTGGAAATAATGAAAACAGAGGACCTCAGAAACCTATTTTTCTGAAAAATTGTTTTAAGTGAAAGATTTTATTAATTTCAACCAAAAGTACTACTGGTTGTTTGGTCAATTGAATGCCAAATGTTTCCTTATGAGGAAACAGCTAATATTACCATTACTCCAAAAGATAAACTTGAACTAAAAACTTGGAGCCTTAAACCAATATACTCCTGTATATATAAAATAAAGGGTTCAGTTTGAAATTCCCTGAAGATTACCTGGAACAATAGAACCCTGAAGAAAACCAGAGAGCACAATACATGTGATAATGACAACTAAGATGAGGACATTAGTCCAAATGTAAATAATGTAAACCAGAACAGCCTTGTCCAGTAGAAAAAAAAGATTTATTTTGTAAGCAATAAAATACTAGTATACATGTGTATTTAAAATTAAATCTGAACAAAGTCAAATATGAAAGAAATAATGACTGTTTTATTAACACTTAAAAAATATGAAAGCCCAACAAAGCTAATTATATCTTCATTGGCTGTATTAATCCCCTGTCAGAAGGTAAAATAAAAAAATAAAAAAAAGAAATTGATCTGGAGAGAATAGTGATTGGACCGTTATTATAAGAATTATCAATTTTATTACTAGTTTCTGGTAATGAAAAATAATTTTGAGTAGTTTCACTCAGTTTCTCACTCATTTACTCTCTTCTTTAACCAGTGTGGCATGTCAGTGATAAGACATTTTGCCAATTGATTTATTCTTAGGTGTCTAATAGATTTTTGTCAATATATAATAAATGAGAAGCATCTTAAGTAAAGTGGCATTAGAAAACAATTTAAAGAGTCAAAAAAGTGAAAAATTAATAAGAGATGGCTTTAATTAGCTTGGGGGTCAGAAAATTTACTAAAAAAAGAAAAGATGATCTTCCCTCATTAGGTACCTCAGGGCAATGATAAAAGATATATATATTTTCACAATGATATTCACTCTGTACAAGGCCACTCAAGATAGAAGCTTACAGAAAGATAGGCATAGTTTATATTCTTAGCATTAGTACAAAAAGGAATAGAAATAGTCTCAGTAAGAATTTTTCTGTGCCAGTAGCCATGATGCCACCCAATAACTTGTTATGGAACAAGGTACTGCAAGCTGATATTGTTATTTAAAGTAAAACATTTCCTTAAATCCTTAATGTTGTAAGGATACAGAAGTCACTTATCTCCCTTTGGTAGAGATAAGTCATGTGGATCACATGATGGCTGCCTAGTGACATCACTCCATATGGTGATGAAAGTGACAAATTCAGTTAATTTTACAGCAGACAAAAGTAGAGTTTGCTTACATTTAGCCTGGATCAAAGAGCTAGGCTGAAGATAAATCTTACAAGCACATGGTGCAATTTCCCTTTGAGAATACATGTTTTCCAGATATAGAATGAAACTTAAGCTCACAATCCTCAATTTGGGAAAACCCAAGACTCATAGTTTCCCATTCATGGAATATGTCCTCACCTGGGACATAGATGAATCTGACCCATTTGAATCTGGAGTTCTAAACATGGTTTCTCCAGACACAGGAGTATCTCCATATTACATGTAAGACCCTTCCTTTTTGTTCCTCCCTACACTCTGCTTTACTGTGTAGATATATGTGATATATTATTCTCTGTATGGCACAAGTGTTATTATATATAGTTTTGTGTATGGCGTAGTGATTTAAAAGTCTCTGAGAACAAACTGTTTTGTCATTCCTTTTGCTTTCAGTCATTTCATTCCATCAGTGAAATATTAGTGTTATTATATCATAGATATAATAGGGAAAACATCATTCTTCCATAGTTCTCTCTCATTATATTATCATAATTTAATTATAAGTAATTATCATAATTTATTATCAGAAATCTGAGGTAACTTTATGCTAAAATAATAGATTTTATATATAAAGAAAAATGGACAAAATATTTGAGGAATTAATAAAGGTAAAATAAAGATATCTAAAAGAAAACTCAAAATGAAAACCTATCCAAACAGTACAAGAATCTCTAATTGCTTGATCATGGTTAAAAATTTGAAACAAACAAAAATGGGCAAATCTGAAATCTTTAAAATTGTAGAATGTGTAACCATTTATAAAATCAGGCAAGAGTTTATTCATTAGAAATAAAGAAAAGAGCACAGAAGTGCTATGTAATATCAATCTTCCTGTATGGCTGTGAATGCTTGATAATTTCTTCACAGATGAAGGGAAGATTTGAACCAACAGAAGGATATTGAGAATACCATGGATGAACCATGTAAACAACAAGAAATTAAAATAGGAATTGAAATTTCTGGAAGACTTAATAAGAAAGGAGGAGGGCTTTAAGAATTTAATACTCGCAGGACATATTGAAAGCAAGAGGGACAGGGAGACAGTAAGTAACTCACTTAATGAGATTATGTAAATGGATGGCAAAGCAAAGACTGACAGGAGTCATAAGGTGATCAACATTGCTTGGAGTAACAGAGGATAAAAAGCTGTGGAAAGCCATGATCTACAACATCCTGAAGGGACACGTCACATAAAAGAGAAAGTTCAGGAAAATGATTCCTCTTTGATAAAAGTGAATTAAGGATGTCATTAGACAAAGAAATGTTAAAAGAATTAGGTTTTAGAAGCCTCTGCTATAAGTGTAGCTTTTAAATCTTTAATGAAAATGGTTTTTAATTAGAGGCTATGGTGAAATTACAATAGAGAACTATTAAAATTTATAGCCACTAACAAAACATGTCAATAATTCTGTCATCTGCTAAAGTGTTTCCCTAAAAAAGATGCTAAAAGAAAACAAATTAGCATGTATCAACATCATTATAACATTAAGACGTATATTTTCATTAAGTGAATGACTTCTTCAATGAGCTATTATATCTCATCAATATACTCATGGAAAAGTAAAAAAAAAAATCAAAGAATTCTTATGTTGCCTGTGATAGAGAAATTAACTTGATCATTACTGAATTAAATGGTTTTTGATTCCAAAGTGTTGATGTTCTGACCATCTTTTCATATTCGCAGAATGCTGACCAAACATGATATTAAAGCAAAGATAAAATAGCTAAATATACAACTGAATTACATTTGTAAAATAAAGCATTAAAAAAACATTTATCAATAGAAATGATTGTATTAATCAGAAATTATTGTGAGTTCATGTAAAAGGAATCATTAGAATGAAAAGGAATAAACAAAACAAAAAGATGGCAGCCAAAAGCAGACAACAAAATCAAAAGCAAAAAAGATCCAACCCACAGTTAATAACTACAATTACCTATGTTGAAAACATCTTAAGAATTCTGAACAATTAGACACATGCACAATGAATTAAATAAATACAGAGAAAATAATTGTAGCTTGATGAGATGGCATTCATAACAGAAAGTAAAAATAGTTTCCAGTGGTTATTATGAAGCCCTTGAAAATATTTTCCTAAACAGTAAATTAACATTTTTTTATCAGTCTCAGTTACCATTTTAACTCCATTGTTGTTGGTAAGTAGATTTTATTTTAGCTAATTGTTATTTTCCTCATTTCAAATATATATTAGAATAATTTTTCTTTGTAAATAAATTGAAAAAGACGAAGGTGTTTTTGAAGAAAGATTCTGTTTTTAGAATGAAGGCAAAACAGAATGCAATTCCAATTTAAAAATATATTTTATATATATAGTAGACATCTGTTTATCTTGTGAGATAAAGGTAAAGGTAGGGCCCTGTCTGGTCAAAATTCAGTCACTCTTTGGTTATCTGTGCAGGATGGAGGCTTGGTCAATGTTATATAGAGGTCATGCACTGCCCAGACTACATAGAACCCTCTTGGCTATACCAAAAAGATCCAAAGAAATACAGAGAATTACATTTGGGGATAGCTTGGATGCAGTAGTTCCTGGAAAATTGTCATTGATAACAGCAAATGGCCCTTGGGGCTCCACTCTATGTTTCTATCTGGATTTACTTTCATAACATTTTCCATATTTTGGATATGACCACAAGGCAGCAGAGCCTTAAAATCAGGGTTTTCTAGGCTGTTGAGCTTCATTTACCCAAAGCAACTGACTATGGTTTAATATATATATATAGTCATCCAATGATAGACTGTTTCACTGTATCACAGCTCATCAGTGTGACTAGACGTCCGGTTGCCACTAGCTAGGATTGAAACCCGGCTGAATTGTCATCAGTCAGGGATTCTACACCTAAGTCATTGGCACATGGCAGGTATGAAGGCAAATTTAAGAATATTTATTTTTAGATAAACATACAGTGACTGACAGAACTTGATTCACTTTACCAAAGAGTCATGTTTGAGGAGCGTATATATTGTCATCCACAAACAAACTGTTTCACTGTATCACAGCTCATCAGTGTGACTAGACATCTGGTTGTCTCTAGCTAGGATCAAAACCCAGCTGAATTGGTGTCAGTTGAAGATTTTACCTCTAAGTTGTTGGCACATGGCAGGGATGAAGGTAAATTTAAGTGTATTTATTTTTAGATAAACACACAGTGACTGAGAGAACTCAATTATATATATATATATATATATATATATATATATAAAACTAAATAAAATTTTTAAAATTACAAAGTCAAATAAAAATAAAAATTAAAAAAGAACAATATAAATGGTTCTAAATTTAAATGTAATGCTTTTAATGAAACTCTAACATGATATGAATTTGAAATTTTTGGTGATCATTTATTCCAAGGATTATAAATATGAAATTGAATAATTTCAATAGATTCATCAAACATCTGACCCTGACAAATAATTTGATGCAAAAGGGTCAGTCAATGAGATAAGTTTGTTGAACATTTACTCATTTATCCAATATATATATATTCAAATATATATAAAACTAGCAGCATGCCCAGCATTGCCCATGCTTGATTCAAAAATCGTACGACTCATACAGCAATCGCTATCACTTGACTTAAAATATTTTTGCCCTTCCTTGACTTTAAAGGAGTGCCCTTTGCCGTGCTGATGTTGCTACATGCCTTACTTCTTGCCTATCCCACACTGCAAATTTTTTCGAAGCTCTATACTAAACATTCAATCTGTTACGAAACAAGAACTAAACAAAATGAACACAAAACGATCAGCTTTAAAAAAGGACTCATACCTGGAAAAACCGAATGAAAAAAGAATGTTAACAACAAATACTTTTTCACACCCAACCCAGTTCTGCAGAATCAGAATCAATGTTGAGTTTAAGCAAGCAAATGAGCCAATTGGAGTAAAGTGCCATGCAGATTTAAATTTTTCCCACTTGTGATGAATGCAGCTATCAATTTTTTTGCATGCTAGCATGCTAGTTAACATTCGTGTCAGTCAGCTGTTGGCTCTCACGCTGGCCAATAGAATCTTCCTGCCTATTCATGGTAGCCAGCTCTAGGCTCTCACTCTGGCCAGTAGAAAATGGCTGCAAACTACATGAAAACTGTTGTAGAAGTATGAAAAAATCGATTATTTCCACTATTGATGGGAGTTGGGAAATGCAAAGTCAGTCTTGGCCTTCCCGCTAACTTGGAGCATGTAAATGTAAATTTTGTTGCAAATCCGTTGAAAATTGCAGCCGTGCATTCGTTACGCACACACACACACACACACACACACACACACACACACACATCCTGCCTTTTATAGACAGAGATTGATTGTGATTTTAAATATATTTTATGTTTATAAAAAGAAAAAAAAATATTACACTGTGGTTCTACAGAAGGATGCTGAAAATACCATGGAGCAAACATGTAAGTAACAAAAAATTTTTAGAGAAAATTGTAATAAAAAGGACACATATACTTGATGAGAAAGAAGCAGTTGAAACTTCTAGGGCATATAATGAGGAAGGAGGGCTTTGAAAATTTGATATTCACAGGAGAGTTTGAAGAAAAACAACGGATCATCTACCAAGCAAGTTAGAGTAAATTGATGACAGAACAGGATTTAGAAGAGATAACAAAAAGAGCAAATTTATTAAAAGTTACAAAGGACAGCAAATTGTGGAGATCCATGATCACCAATGTCTTGAAAGAATATAACACAGAAGAAGAAGACAATATTTGTTATTACTTAATCCTTTTATTTGAAAAGAGCAAATGCAACACTTTGAACTTTACCAAAATTAAACTTCAGATAAGTATTTTTTAACACTGAACTATGAATTTTGGAATTAAATTTAGAAATAAAACTGATAAAAGTTATTGGATTTTCTTATTTCTTTAACAAGCTGTTTGTTTTAGAATTAATTATGCTATATTTTTATAAATATTAAGCAGAATTATAAAATATAGAAATTAACTTTTTTTTTTTCATATAAATAATAATTTAAATTTATAGTGAAAAATGCCGTGGAGATTTTTATATATCAAGAACAATTTTAGGAAAACCTATGACAAAGTGAAAATTTTTTTCAGTATTGTCAGTCACTTCTTCACTCTCAGTACAATGTTTGTGGCTGTACTGAAGAATATGTTTTTCTCTCCTTTTCTGAGTTATGCTACATATAGTTATATATATATATATATATATGTTCTAATGCTCCAGTTGGAGCGGCTTGGTGAGAGTAGTCGTGGCTCCAGAGGGCACAGTCCTATGGTTAGAGAGAATCTCAGTTGAGTTCCACCACGGAATATGTGAGCGAGCGGCGCTATATTGAGTCTGATTTGCAATCTCTTCGTCACCGAGGCCTGGTGGAACAGTTGGTATGATGTTCGCTTGACAACCTAACTGTCAGGGTTTCAATTCTCGGTAGTGAATGCGCACTGCTGATGAGTCCCAAATATAGGACGAAACGGCCGTCCAGTGCTTTCTGCATTCTGTTGAGGTTTCTATCAGACTCGATGAATTAATTAAATATATTTATTTATATATATATATATATATATATATATATATATATATATATATATATATATATATCATTTATTCAGAGATTATTGAAATTTTCTATCAAATTTTATTTTGGGTCTCATTGTAAAAGTAAATAGTTTTCCCATCATTATTAACATTGCCTTTCCTTCAGTAGTAAAATATGACAGTAAGGTTTTAAGAAAAAGAATGCTAATTTACACTATCAGTAGAGCAAATCTAACAATGAACCTAAGGAGCCGGGCAAACCTACCTAGATTTCACCTATGCAGATCGTCAGGTTTGCCTGGCTCTTTATGTTCATAGTTATATATATGTGTGTGTGTATACATATCATCATAATAATTAACAATAATTTAATATTCAATTGTAATTATTTATTATTTTTATAGATACTTGAATGTTATTTGTTACACAAAAATTTTTATAGGTCTTCTGATAAAATGAAGACATTTATTTTATGCTACAAATATTTCTTTAAAGATAATCTTTGTTAATGCTCTTAATTTAATAGCAAATATTAATCTCAGAGAATAAACATTATACAGTGGAAATTTCAAACCAGAATTTAGCTAATAACTATGTGGCAGACTTGCTAATTCATCCTCATATAATATATAAAGATAGATAATTTGTCTAGTTTGATTTATAAATATGTTGAAGACTCAAAGTCAGCAAAATGGAATTAATTTATGATTTTAATAATATCTGATTTAACTGTTTGAAGGTATTTATAAAAAATATAAATTTAGCTGAATCACTACTCCATTATACTAAAGGTCACTCAATACAGAAATAGGAAGGGGTCTCAAGATAGATGGTTACTGTTAAAATGGTTAAGATTAATGAATTGTGATATGAATGAAAGTTGATGTGGTAGGAATTGAAGATTATGAGGAAAAGGAGGATAGAATGATTGACCCTTAACTTAGAGGTTAAGATTTGTGCTTGTTCAAAGAAGTATTCACATAGGCATCTGTTCAAGAAATAAGAGATCACAGGAAAAAGCTACCTGAGTAGAATTCTTCTTACATTTGTAATCTGGAGGGCCTTAAAAATATTTCTTGGTTAAAAAATATTTCTTGGTTTAGAAAGTTTTTATTTTTACATTATGGTTCACCCACTACAAGGCCCAAGGGCCACTTGAGGTAGAGGGTTAAGTTAAGGGGTAGTTTATATGGATAGGAGGGGAAGACTTGAACAGGTTAAGATTGTAGTGATCAGAGAAACATCCTCTTGGGAGTCTGTTCCACAGGAAAGTAGTTTGCAGGAAGAAACTGTTTAAGTGGAACTTACTTCTCATTGATAGAATATGTAGGGAATGTGGGAGGTTTGCTACTATGTAAGTGGCATGGCAGGTCCTAGGTGTGAAGACCTAGCAGAATCAAGGAATGTAGTTTGTTCAAGCAATAGAGCCATGAGAGACTCACTACATACCACCTGTGAGAGATTTTGGAAGATGGAAAATAATTCTTTTCCAACAATGACTCGGAGACACTTTTGAACTCTATCAAGACTGGAAAATGAGATCTGGGCAGCTCCTGTCCAAATATGACAATAGTACCCCATTTTGGACCTGATCTGGTTGCTTATAAAGGTAAAGGATAGTATGTGGCGTCGGGCACTTACAGGAGTGTTACAGGGAGATGATCATTTTACTTGTATCATTAGCGATGGATCATATATAAAACTTCCACTTGAGGTCGAGTGTTAGTTTGAGGCCCAGTATTCTCAAGTCATGGATCATCCTCAAAGGGATATCCATTCATTGTGGTAGTCTGTGATGTTTTTTTCATCCAAAGCATGGCATTAAACCTACTAAGACATGATATTTATCAAATTAAATCAAATGTTGAGAAGTTGACCAGAAAAAGATATTCTTTTTTTTTTGGTATCAGATGTTTTTAGAGATGCCTTTGAGTATAAATAGAATAGATGACAGATATTTCCCCTGGTTGACTGTTACTTAATTTAAAACAAGGCCAAAGGTCAAGAAAAGAAACAAATTTCTGATTTAGCCAATTGCACTCTCCTGATAATAAATGAATTTCCATTATTAGTTGCCATATTAACATTATTATCTAATTTCTGTTTACTTTCATGTTTTATTTGTGTGTGTATATGGAAATGCCAGAAAGTGTAAATCTGATTGAAGGAATGTTAATCAATATGGGTGCCAAGCATTTACATGAATAGCTGGTAAATATGTAATAAAAGGTGTTAATATAAGAAAAAATGGTGGCTACAAATAGATAAAAAAACAAAAAAAAACAAACAACAAACAAATTACTAGAAGAGAGAAAAATCAAAGTAGAAACAATAACTCACTTAGCATATCAATAATTGCAAATGGCCGTTTTTTTTCCCTTTTTGCCTGCAGTTATTAGCCTTGTTAATGATTAAAAGAGAATGCAATAGAACAATATGCCAAAGTCATTAGTACAATGAGATGCCGTCATTAGTTGCCAATATTTTTTCATTTCTCTCATTTAGCTTTTTGTTTTCATTCTTTTTCTTTGATTGCTTTATGTAAATGAAAAGACATTTATAGATAGTGAAATCTATGAGATAAGGAAGAATTTTTTTTTTCTTTATTTAGTTTCTTTCTTTCTTGACAATTGCTTAATGTAGATCAGTTCTCTTATTTATTCTGATTTGGTGTATAATTGAATACCTACTTGACGCATTTATTCACTTTACATTCTATGTTTTTCTCATGAGCAGAATTCTTTGCTTTTTGTTTTCCATATTACTTAATTTAGCCCTGTGTGGGTTACCCGCACTTGGCTCTGCCAGGTTTGCCAAGATGCTGTTAGATGACGCTTTTAAAATGCTATAAAATTAAGGCACACATTTGTTTCTTTCTCTTTTACATTTTTTTTCTCACATGTGGTAGTAGCAACACCAGCACAGGTTCCTGGCTTGGGGCTTAATATTTTTCTCCGGGTGACAGAATTCTTTCATGCACACATACAGACACAATTTCTAATAACTATATTTTAATGTATTCTTTCTTTTATGCTATATATTAGCATATATATTTTCTCTCTTTTGTTAATTAATAGCCATTTATATAAAATGAAAATATCACCTTGAAATTTATTCCATTTTCTCTCATTTCTACTAACAATGACAACCAATCATTTACACATGTAAATTTTGTTTACCACTTTTTTTTTGCCCAGTACAGAATCATAAACAAAGAATTATACCTAATAATGGAAACCATATCACTTGAAGACTTTTAGCAACAGCAACAACTAAAATGGATAGCATATGTAACTCAAAGAGAAAATAATGGCACAATGAAGATCCCGACATTCCACACTGCTTCAGACAAAAAGATAAAAAGGAAGCCAAAACCACCATCAATACTGGGAGTAGTAATAACAGTTACTGGACTTGAGAAACTTATTTTCCTGAGAAAATCTTTTAATAGAAAGATTTTTATAAATTTCAACCAATGGTAGAACTGGTTGCTTGATCAATGAATGCTAAGTGTTTCCTTATAAGGAAATGACTAATATTATTTTTTGTTGTCATTAATGATTTGAAATATAAACAAAGGATTCTGCTTCCTTTTAAAACACCTTTTTGCTAGATCTGCTTAAGAATTTGAATTTAAATTTAAGTTTGATATTTTGCCAGTGGTATGACAATTGTGTCTCACTTTGGATCATGTTAAAATATTGGTTGATTTTTTATGACTTATCAACCCTTTGTTGGTTATTTAAAGCTGAAACATAATTTTTGAATTATAAGAATAATTTTTTTGTGAGTGAATTAACAATTAAAGATTTTTTGATAGTAACAATGATTTTTCCAGATACAAGTCCTACTACATAACCAATAACTGGGCAGGAGATGGATATATACCTTTCCCAAGGGTATTTGCTTGTAAGTGAATGTTCATACCAGAATAGAATTTGCACTCAATGTCACACCAGAACATGAAGGGAGATGACCTCCTGATTTTTCAAATTTAGAAATGAACTGCATAATAAAAATATGTTGACCTGATTTTAATTCAAGTGAGAATCTGAATGCATAGTAAATACATATAAAAGTTGTTTATAAATATTCTTGCTGCCTTGATACTGTTTTATTTTTAACATAATATTAACAATTGAAATAGCTTATACATCGGTCATACAATTGCCATATTATCTGGGAGACTTTTCTTTTTTTAATCAAGCCAAACAGTTAAAATAAAAGTTTTCCAAATTGTCACATATTTATCAGGGATAGGTATCTAAACAACCATTCTAGAGAGTCTCTCAGACATTACAGAGGGTAATGTTAGCTTCGTGTATTGGATGAGAGTCTCTGAAGTTCAAACACTGGCTGACAGAAATTGATGAAGTATTGGAGTATATAAAATGTAATGTCAAATAAGCCCAACTTCCTTCTTCTATACTAGTTGCCAAACCATAGCTGGAGGTAGAAGAGCTGGATTTATATCTTTGCCAACTGTATTGTAATGAACTTGTCTGGAATTCTGTATTGTAATGAACTTGACTGGAATTCAAACTCAGCTCTCTGATTCTGTAATCTAAGCTGCTGTTCATTACCATGCCATATGGTGTTATAGTACCTTTTAATACTAATGTTCCTGTGAGGAGAAATATTTTGGGTTATTCATTGTTTAGCTGTTAAGACTGATCTTTTGTTCTTGTTAAGTACTCAAGAAATTTGCTAAATTTAGTTCAATAAATACATATTCTTCACTATTTACATTGCTCGGACTATCTCCACCACCTTAAGCAGGTATTGAACTCACACTTCTATCACTGGATCTAACTAACACCTTTATTCTTCATGCACAGATATCCTTAAGGACATCTGTGTATGAATTTCTGTATATTATAAAACTAATGTCTTCAGCAACCTTTTTACCTGTGTTCATATTGCAATTTTTGCTGTTATCGTTGCATATTTTTTATCAGAACTCATATTGTAATTTTTTTTGTCATTATTGCTTTTTCTCTGGCACTCCTTATTACTGGTTCCCATACTGTATTCCTTTCTATGATGTTCTTTGTCTATAATTTCAACCTGATCCCACAGAGGGCAGTGATTTCCCTTTTCTCTCTATATGTGGTCAGCCATGCCTAATTTTTCCACTTACCCTTGTGTTACAGTTTTTTGGTGTTCTTGAAGCCTTACCCTAAGTGGGTGGCCTGTCTCCCCTTTATATTTCTTTCTGCAGCTGCACGAGATGGTGTACACACAGTCTTTAGTCATGTTATCCTCTATGGGGGGGTCTTACTCAGGAGATAACTGATAACTGACATCCATTAGACATGGCACATGGAACTAGAAAAGTCTACCGCAGCGAGCAAAATAAAGTGTTCAGTTTGACATTCCAAACACCTGAAGAAGGCTGGAGCTTACAACAACCGAAATGTTGTGATAAATATGGCAACAAAGATGAGGATGATAGTTCAAACAATTTAAATAGTGTACATAATACCTCATCTCAGAAATATAGACAGAAACATATTCTTGGTGGGATGCCAAATTGTCTTCAGTACTCTTTTATGTGATACAATTAATAAATGGAACAAACTATTTAGAATGAATACAGACTGTAGGAATGAGGTAAAGTGAACAAGGTATTCAAGTCAAAAAGTCAGTTGCTCATAATTTACTTGTGTTAATCAAACTGAGTGGAATTTCCTGAGAAATCAAATTTTTTAACTAGAAAGAACCATGAAAATGTTATGGTTTTCCTGCTTAAATTTTTTGATGAATCTTAATTCTTAACTCCTCAGTTAATTTATGGCTAGTTCTATGACAATAAAATAGCCATAGAAATTCCCTTATTACATCATTAAATATTTGAGTTGAACAACATTAACAAAATATTGCAAAAACAATCATAAATATGAATTTTGGTCATTATTTTAAGAACTAGGGTAGAAAGGTGGTCTCTCTATGTCTTTTCTAGAAACACTTTCATGGTAATTATTCAAATGAGCTCTCCGCTATGGTATTTAGAATTTTTGAATTTAATCACAACACTAGGCTAGTGTCAATATCTCATCAATTTAAAATTGAGCTGGCTAGATATAGTGGTAAATTCTATACTAACAGTTTCATCTCTCACACTTCTTGCTTGTGAAACTCACTTTTAGCTCCTTACTTTCCAGCTAACTTTAATGTGCAAAAATTTAAATGCGACATCAATTGTCATCTACTGTTCACCTGATGACTCTCTTTTTTTTTTCAGCTCATTATTAATGTTTTTGTTCCTAATTCTTCTACACCATGTCCTGGGTAAGACGATAAACTACATCCAGCAGCAAGGCCTCTGATTGGGAGGTTTTGAGGATCATGGAACCACATCAGAATTGCTGGTGTTCCACCCTGACCTGGAGTGGTAACACCTGTTTGGGTCCCAGCTATGGGCAAATAGTTAGCCCCCAAACTATGAACATGTAAAACTCGGTTTTAACAGCAGTAATAAATTTTTGAAGAAAAAAATTATTACCAGCAATACATTATTACTAGCAATACATATTTGGAAAAAAATATTACCAGCACAAATCTTGTCAGAATTAAATAACCCATTGAGGTTGATATGCCATAAAACCAACCAAAACAAACAAAATGTTCCGCACCCTGTAACCCCTTGTGTTTTAGAGTGGCAGTACTGCCTTGCTTGGGGGTGATTCAGATTTAAAAAAATAAATGAAATAAAAAGATTTGACCTAGACAATTTTTTCCATTTCACTGAAACAGCCTTTAAACATTTCTATCTTTCCTTCTTTATTTATTTCTTTCTTTCATTTTCTCACTTAAATAAAGTAGTGTCTTTTCTTCTCTTTCCAAGATCAAAATGGAATAGTCCGTTATTCATGAGATATTGACAGGAGACACTAAATGCTTATCTTCCCAGTAACTCTTTGTGTCTTAGAGGCTTTACTGCCTTGTGTGATGAGAACTTGCTTAAAAAAGTTCTTTTGGCAATTAATGCAGAAATGTTCCTATGTTCAGTTTATCCTTACATCTGTTTTGTTTATCTTCATTATTTGATTAAATAAAATTCTAAAATAACCAATCTGTAATCAGAAGCACTTAGTTTATGAGCTTTGTAAAGCAGTAGAAAGAGGTCCCACTCTACAGGCAAATAGATATTAGTTTTTTTTGTTTTTTTTTTGCTGGTTTTAAAATTAATATGTTGTCAAAGATTACTTATAAAAACAAAGGTAATTACTTTTTTCTCTTTTATTGATACAACAAAATATTCGACGTAAAACTATAGACTGAATAAATGGAAAAATATTTGTTAAACACAGTGAAACTAATGAAAAAAGTATCTTCCTGACAAAATGCGAGTGACAAATCTTTTAATTATCATACTTCAGGAGAATAGTTTTTATAATAAATATATAAAAAGATGTTATATTAAAAAGCAATGTCTCATTTATCTAATTAATTTTTAATATAAAAATAGTGTAGATGAAATATAATATAGTCCTATTTTTAATGTACTGTATTCTTTAACTTTTGGAGCACTCATATAAAACAGTAGCGATGACAGTTTAACAAAAAATAAGCATTGCTACAAATGACAGGAAGTTGTTGGAAACTATGATCACCGACATTCTGAAGAGACATGGCATGTAGAAGAAGAAGAAGAAGAAGGAGTGGTTCCATATAATGGAAAATGTGACACTGAAAAATGACTTCTAAAAGCTAAACAAAGAATTAAGAATCAAAAAAAAAAATTCACTACAAAGAAAAGAAGACTGAACAACTGCAATGTAATCCTCCTATATGGCGGTGAATGCCGGACAATTTCCTTACAGCTGAAAAGGAGATGTAAAACAACAGAAATATGGTTCTATAAAAGGATACTGAGAATATAATATACTGAGCATGTAAGGAAAATAAAAGTTTTAAGGAAAATGGAAACAAAAAAAGATGCTTACAATCAGAAAGGGACAGTTGAAATTTTTGGGATACATAATGAGAAAAGAAAGCGTGGAGAAATTGACACTCACAGAACATTATTGAAGGCAAGGGCTGTAAGTAACTGCCGAATGAGCTTGTGTAAATGGATGGCAGGGATGATAAAAAGACAAAACTTTAAAATATTTTAAATACTTTAAATACATTAGTGTATAGATCTATTATAACGAATTTAGTATAGGAGATAAGGAAATTGAACACAGGACAGGTTGCACTAGGGGTGCTTTTGTTTAACACTATGGGATGCTTCTTCTTCTAGGTACTGTGTCCCTTCAGGACATGGCTGATCATGGCTCTCTGGAAATTTTGTAGCTCTAAGTTTTCTTGCTATCGTAGTTGCTATTCTGCCATCCATTTACACAAGCTTGTTAGGTAGCTTATGGTTTGCTTTCCTCTGTCCTTCTTTCCTTCAATATATCTGGTGAGTATCAAGTTTTTCAAGAGCTACAAAGGATAGGATGTTGAAGAGAGCCATGATTTCCTGTGTCCTGAAGTGACATGACACATAGAAGAGATACTTTCATAAAATCAGAATCTGGACTTGATCAGCTGTAATTTAGCAAACATTCGCCATTCAAGAGATTGAATGTTTAAATGTTGACTAAAAGCTACCCATACATTATCCATGGATATTGCATTGTATAAATTCTATGTCCAGAGGAATTAGATCTCAAATATAACATTTCCCTGTACACAATACTTAAGTAGATATTACTTTGAAAAAAGTGATAATTATAAGATTCTGTGTTCACTGTTCTCTTTTAAAGGAATGATCATTTAATCTGACCATGTCTTTGCTATAGGCGGCTCATTTTTCTTCTTTTGCATCTCAGATTTGCTGCATTAGATGTGATCCCTTTCATTATAATAGATAGCAATTTCGGTAATTGAATTACATGTCAGCATTTTCTGACGTTTGATAAACTCTTGGGAAATTGGCTAAATGTATAATTTTACAGAGTATGTGCCCCTCTGATCAAAAAGTGAATTAGGATTGTATCTGTCAAATTTCAAACCACATTTGCTGTTGGTGGATCACTGGATTTGTGAGAAGGGAATTAAACCTGTAAGAAAATATAGGTAAAACTCAAATGTTGTTTGACTGGTGATACAAATCTCTTAAACTACCAAAACCAAATTTCCTTATTAGTTTCTTTCAGTGGAAACTTATCACATAGAAGTAGATAGGCTCACTTATTGAACAGTTCACACTCCTCCCCAGTCTTTTGAACAGGATTAAATTGGTTTGGTTTGGTTTATTTTGTTTTATGACATAACAACTTCAATGTGTTATTTAATGCTGACAAGATTTTTAGGATAGGTTCATATGAATAGAATACAGATTCTTTGTAAGAAAAATTAGTGTGTAGATATGGTTTCATTGACATATTTTTGTAAAGAGGGTTATTGTTGAGAGTTAAATGTACTGTTGGTAGTACATTTTTAAAAAATGTATTGTTGGTAATATTTTTTTTTAAATGTATTGCTGGTATTTTTACAATAAAAATATTTTTTTGTAGTTTCATAATCTTTTGACCCTGGTTTGGGGTTAATTATTTCTCCATAACTGGGATCCTAACAGGTGCTACCACCACAGGTCAGTGTCAACATGGGAACAACAGTGAATAAGAGGTGGTTGCACACTCCTCAAAACCTCCTGATTAAAAGCCTTGCTGCCAGATGTAATTTATCATCATACCCAGGACAACAGGAGTAGAGGTTTATTTCTGGTTTCCTGTTTAGGACTGGGTTTTTGATGCATTAAGCAAAAAAAGCAATGAATAAAATTATATCAAATTTAGGAACAAACATATTATACACACACACACACACTATATATATATATATATATATATATATATATATATATATGAACCACCATGTGAACACATGGAAATGTATGTGATACTTGAAAATGAAGAAACTGATGACATAGCACAGAAAATTTCAAGTCTTGGATAATGGCTAATGATAGCCAATACCTGAAAGTACTCAGATATCAAATATTTTATATTTAAACATATATAATTTAAAAACATTGACTCATTCATAATAATCAATGATGATCTGGGGAATATCTGCATTATTTTGTTATGCAACCACACAAAATAACAATGGCTTTAAAATACTTTTGTTTTGTCTTTTTCAGTGTTTAGTTTTTCCTTTGGCTTCAGGAGATTTGCTTAGTTAATTTTATGAACATATTACTGAGCCACATTTCAGTAATTTCTTTAAGAAGGTGAATTAATAAACATAACATAAATTCTTCCAGAACTAGAACAGAACAGTCTACCCCAGCAAGCAAAATAAATGGTTTAGTTTGACATTCCAACCACCTGAAGAAGGCTGGAGTGTACAACGCCTGAAATGTTGTAATAAATATGGCAACAAAGATGAGGACAATAGTCCGAATAATGTAAAGTGTATCGTTTTTGTTTCCATTTTTCCCTAAAATAATATTCTCCCATATTCAGTCTATAGTATTCTCAGCATCCTTCTGTAGAACCACATTTCTGTTGCCTCAACTCTCTTTTTCATTTTGGATGTGATTGTCTGGCATATAGTATTCATTATTTTAGTATGCCACTATATCTTCAGATTTCAGCATCACATTTTCCATTCTCTGTTAAAACACTACCAAGATATTTAAGTTTTTCTACTTGCTTAGATTCTGCTACTAACTCATGGTTTTCATCTTCCACTTTTCCTTTTCCTGACAACTATCCAGTCTATCCTTTTACAAGTGATATTTAGTCTTTTCTTTTGATTTTATTTTACTACTTTCTCTTGAATTTACTGTAGTTTCCTTTCTCTGCTTGTTATTAACTCTGTGTCATCTGCATATCTAATGTTGTTAAAATCGGAGCTACTAATAATGAATCCTGGTAGAACTTCTAATTCTTTCAGGATCACTGTAAAGGTTGAATAAGTTTGGTGAGAAGACACATTCTTGTCTTACGCCTTTTTCTATTTTTTGTATGTAACTGAATTCATTTGCTATCTGTATGAATGTGATTTTCTCCCAGTAATTCTGGATTATTCTAATATATTTCCCAAATAAATCAAGATCACCTAGCATTTCAAACAGTTCTTTGTTCCATGCTTTATTAAATTTAAGCATGCTACTAGATTGGCATCTAGGTCCCACCCTTTTATTCTTGAAATAGCTAAACACAACCGCCACTTCTACACCAACAGTTTCTTTTCTTGCACTTCTCACCTGTGGAACTCCCTTTCAGTTACTTGCTTCCCTGATAACTACAATCTTCAAAAATGTAAATGCAACATCAATTGCCATCTTCTGTCTTCTTGTATCCCATTCATCTTTTGCTCTTTCCTCAATTCTCTCTATTTTCAGTCTTCTCTTTCACTTTCACTCCCCGTAACCCCCTGTGTACTAGTGGCATTTGGCTTTGCTTAGGAAGAAATGATTAAAAGCATGCATTTGCATAATCTATAAAATGCAAGTATACATCCTTCTGCATTTGTATTGCTCTTTCTGAAAACCATTGTGAGCTTCTTGCCTTCAATATGTCCTGAGTGCCAAATTCTGATTTACCTCTTTCCTCATTATGTTCCATAGAAAGTTCAATTGTTTCTTTCTGATTCTAAGTATAAGTATCCTTTTTGTTTTCATTAATTCTTAAAACTTCATCATTGCTCACATATTCAGTCCATTGTATTCTCAGCGTCCTTCTGTAGAACCACATTTCTGTTAACTCTCTTTTTTGTTTTGGATGACATTGGCTGGCATTCACTGCCATATAGTAAGACCAATATTACATAATAGTTTAATACTCTATTTTTTTGTTTCTAATTAAATTTTCCTTTTTTCTTAATAATACTTTGCTTGGCTTCTTGAAAGTATCTTTCAGAATTCCACTTTTTTTCACATTCTTTTTTCTAGTGACTGAAACTGCACTAATCTTGTCCATTTTTCAGTCTAATCCTGCCACACACTCTATTCATCAGAATTTGGATGATAAGTTTTGTTATTTGGCTCATTAGGCTGATTGTACGATGGAGCTCGTATTTGTTTGCACCTGGCTTCTTAGACAGAGGTATGAAAATGGATCAAATAAGCTCTTCCAGAATATCACCACTGTTGTAATAAAAGAAAACAAAATATGGAACTGATACTTGATTCACATCAGATCTTGACTCTCCTATAGATGTCATACATGGCATCCAACTCATTCAGAAATGTCTAAAATGTCAACAATATACTTTTGTTTAGTCAATGACTAAAAATGATTTTAAGTGAATTAATCTTTTAGATCTTAAGAAAAACAATCCTTCATCAGCCCCTATAGACTGGGGATACAGAATCAAGAGATTTATCAAATAACAAGAACCACATCAGTTGAAGACTTCTAACAGCAACAACAACAACAAAAACGAGTAACACCTGTAATTAGAAAAAAATAATGATATAATCAAGATGATTTTTAGTACTAACTTCAACAAATATCTGGGAAGGAAACACCCACCTGTACTAGAATGAGTTATAACAGCAGTCTTGAGAAGTCTAATTTCACAGAAGATTGTTTCAAGAAAAATGTTTTTATAAATTTCAACTGACAGTAATGCTAACTTTTTAGTCAATTAAACACCAAATGTTTCCTGTCTGGAAACGGCAATCTTCACCCTTACAATGACTAGAAATTGAAAATTTACAACTCTTAAATTGCTGTTGTTATTAGAATAATTAGAAAGAAGATAAATCTATATTTTATGTAGAGACACTGAAAAGTTTTTGAAAAGCTCTTCCAAAATTAAATTTGATGTTTCATAATTTACACAGATTTGGGAAAGTGGGTCAGGTTCCAAATGTTTCAGCACTCTCTCATAAGTGTTACTATCAGAAAGACTCACTAGTTAACAGTTATGTTATTCCTCTGTTGTCTTTATTCAAATTTGAATGTGCTATTTGGATTTAATTCTGTAACATTTTGTATTTCGATGGCCGATCTTAAGATAAATCAACTTCATCTTGCTAATCAAAAAGATTTGCTTTGAGTGAATTCATTTAGATAAATGCCATATTTATAGTAACAAGGAGAGAAGACAATTACACATCATTGATTTTTCAGTTGATTGAGAGACAATTGCAAAATTTACAATTATATACTCACACACAAAATTATGGAAAACAATTTGTATTCACACATGTAAGATAAGCATACAACAGAGAAAAAAATGTTTATACAATTTTGAATAAAAGTTTGAAGTAACTAATTTTTTTTCTTTTTTACATTATTTTATTTTTTCATATATTTTCCATTATCTTCAACATTGTAATTTTGTGCCAGCTGTTCTGATTGTATTAACTATTTCTTTGACAATGCAATCTCTTTGAAGAAATAATCAAAGCAGATTTTGGTAATCAGTTTGTCTTAGAAAAATCAATTAAACAAAGCCCTAGTGAGTAGAGTCAAAAAAAAGTTACATTTTGAATAAATGCAAATAGTAAAATTCTCCAAAATGAATATGTCATAGAAACATTTTTTTTATAAAAGTTACAATTGGTAATTTTTTTTCATTTGCCTCATTTTTGCACTAGAGAACATGTTTAGTAAAACAAATTTCTTGACTTTCCATATTTCCTGCACTTGTGAAAAATGATTTAAAAATTTTTTTTTGTATCTGCAGACCTATTGAAAAATTTGAATAATATAAAATATTTATCTTATATATATATATATATATATATCATTTTTTAGGTGTAAAAATGAAAACTTATATATTTATTATATTGTAGGGTTTTTCAATGTCTTTATTGACAAAACCACAAAAAGAAGAATCAAGAAAAATAACTGAATTTACCAATAATGATATTTTTTTTTCTGGCTCATTTTCTTATTCATTGGAATAAAACTTGCTCACAGCAACCAAGATTATCAAGCGGTAGGCCTTTATTGGTGGGTTCACTTTCTTTGTTCCAATACTTATTCAAAGTTCTTTATCTCTGATCCCATAATCATAAAGAATGTAATAAGTTTTATTATAATCTGAACAACTTGTTTCATGCTTGTTCTTTTGAACTTTGGTTTAGAACTACAAGAATATATTGTACGATGCTTTACCTAGAGACAGACAAAAAATGCAGTAAAAGAAACAATATTTTTGCAAATCTTATTTTTGATTACTGCAAGAAAATGAAATTACATTGGAATAGTCTTTTATGAGTTGGTGTTGCTAATATTCCAATCCTTTCACTTCCCTTTCATTCTGTTTATAACAATCTTCACAAGCCTGGCAGGTAGATATATTGAAATAATTGTTAGCAATTGCTATTATCAGTTCATAATCAAAGGGCAACACTTTCAGGTCATAAAAGTTTTGCATTGAAAACAATCAGAGGACATTAAGTGTGTAAGAGAACATTATGCCTGAAGATATTGGCACTTCAGATATTTAACTGAAACTTTCTTTATTTTCTTCAATACTCCCATTATTTGACATGTCTAAGAAATTTTTAGAAAATTGGACCCAATTGTCTTTTTCCTTACCCTTAAGGAATGTTCTTACTTCCTACCTATGTGGGTACATTGTTGGCAGAATTTCTTTGGCCATAATTGAATATTGGCTATGTAATGATTGAGCATGTTTTATATCTCAAAGAAAGAGAAGAAAAATATCTACAAAAGCATCATTTACACATTTCTTGGCGATAAACAAAGAAATATGTTTTATAGATATTTTTTTTTTTAAAAAATGCTTACAATAAGAAAATATATAATTTTCATTTACATTCATTTTTTGCTTATAAAAATATAAAATTCTAACAACAATGTTATCAAAGGTGATTAAATGAAGAGAGAGTATGTGGGTTTCTTTGTTTGAAATAATATTTGGTATATGAAGAATCAGCTTGATATTTTACAAAGCCTGATAGTGTTTATATATATATATATATATATATATATATATATATATATACAGATATATATATATGTGTATATACATATATGTATATATGAATAAATATATATATATATATTAGGTTGGTGCAAAAATAATGTCGTTTTCTCACATAGTAACATATGTGAGAAAACGACATTATTTTTGCACCAACCTAATATATGTATGTATGTATGTATATATATATATATATATACACATATATGTATGTATGTATGTATATATATATATATATACATATATGTATGTATGTATATATATATATATATATACATATATGTATATATATATATATATATATATATATATATACATATATGTATGTATGTATATATATATATATATATACATATATGTATGTATATATATATATATATATATATATATATGTATGTATATATATATATATATATATATATATGTATGTATATATATATATATATATATATATATATAAAAAATACGTCAAAAAATGACATAATTACGTCATTATTTTTGCACCCACCTAATATATACATACATACATATATGTATATATATACATATATATATACACACATACATATATATCTATATATATATATATATATATACACATACATATATATCTATATATATATATATATATATACACATACATATATATATATGTATATACACACATGCATATATGTATATATATATATACACACACACACACATACATATACGTATATATATATATATATATATATATATACACACATACATATACGTATATATATATATATATATATATACACACATACATATATGTATATGTATATATATATGGCAACCTAGTGCGGGAAAAAATCTGCCTCATCAGTCATGTATCGAAAGATACATGATTGCCTTAACATGTATCATGCATGGTATATAACTGACTGACTGAGCTTAAAATGGCTGAAGATTAATGCTTTATATAATTATATAATATTATGCATTCAGAAATGGTTAAATCTTAATTTTGAGTTGAGGAGGACAGGATGATGTGGAGCAACTGAGTGGCCATCATAGTAATGAGACCATAAGACCACCAAACATTTTCTTGTAGATATTAAAAGATTTTGATTACAGGCTCAAACCAAAAAAACAATTCCAGAATTAAAACAAGCAATTTCAGATAAATTTTCTGAAATTAATGTAGAAATGTGTCAAATGGTTTGTAGAAGTGTAGCTGATAGGGGTCACCATTGTATTGAACATGAAGGGGAGCATTTCAAACATATTAAATAGTTTATTAATCATAACAATGTTTTTCTTTATGTGACAATGCTTATAAATTTTCTTAAACAACTGTAATTTATTTATGAATGAATTATTAAATGGCAATTCAAAATGGGATAGGAGTCAAGGAAACCTGGGATTGCAAGTGAAGGGATGTGGGATGGAATCATGAAAAACTATTGCTTCAGATATAATTTAAGAATTAAAAATATTATATGATGATTATATGAAATTTGTATTATTATAAAACCATATTCATAATTATTTTTATTTACACATTATTAATACGCATTACATATAGTGATTGATGAATTAATTGATTGCATATTTTTCATATAAGATTAATGGAAAAAGTTTGTTTAATATTAATGTTGGTTCTAATCAGCATAGAAATGACTGCAAAAACATCCCCTTCCCTAAATTTATTGACAAATTATACAAATGCATGCTGGGATTTCTTCCTAGTAAATATGATAGATCACTTCTCAGTCTCATCCACCATATTCTTGTTCTTTCTTATATTGAAGTTAGAATAATACAATCATTTTTTTGTTTTCTTTTTGTGTGTTAACATCATCCTTAGTTTTTGAAATTTTTTGCCTCATTACTGTTGCTTTGCCTACTTTTGTCTTGCATATATATATATATATATATATATATATATATATATATATATATATATATAGTTTGCTTAGTATTATTTTTGTCCTGTTCTTTTCTTTCCTTTATTATTGTTTATTGCAAACTTTGTCAATTCTGTTTGTTGGGTATTTCTGCCAATTATATTTAACCATACAACCATAAGCTACAATTAAAAAAATAAACAGGATTAATGTCCATATTCTGATCCTTGCATATTCCTTGTTGCTGAGCATTTATATATCTTTCATAAAGGATAAAACATGAAGAATTTGTTGGTGATAAATTTCAGCTCTTAGAAATCATAGTTTAAAACAGGCTTTAATTTTCATCATTTGTTGTCACGAAAATCTAGCAGTTGCATAATTCATTACATGGATTCTTAGACAACCCTTGTTCAGTGAGTTATTTCTGATGAAGCACTTTGGTTGAAACCTAATAGAAATCTTGCTTAAGGTATTTCTATTGCAGTGCCAGGGCCATGTATGGTTTTAAATTCAAAATTGTTTTTTCTCCTAGACTGCCAACTACATCTAGAGAGTCAAGTTTATTCTTGGAGAGTTGGAAGAAAAATAGAATCTTTCTTTTTACAAGAGTATTTGCACATAAGTGATTGTAACAACTTCAACTTGAATTTGAACTTGTCTCTCTGATTTCTCATCCATAGTCAATATCGATTACCTCATCCACATATGTTCTGTTGTGTTTCAGAAAATGAAAGATGTAAGTTTTTCAGAAAAGTCTTATTTCTGAAACACTGTTTATTGAATCTATATATAAATAATAATTTCTTTTTTTAAATATAAACCATAATATTGGAAATGAATACAGCACATTATGACAGTGAAATTTTTATCTGAAAATCATGTTATTGTTTGATAACACCCACACATCTATAATCTTATGCTTATATATGCATACCTATATGCTTTGATGGAGTTGGATGTTTGAAAAGATGAAAATCTATATATTTAGATGGAATAACTCTAAATAAAAGCTCATGTATATAAGCATATTTATTGGCATGTTTTGTATATATATATATATATATATAAATATATAAATAAAGAGAGAGAGATTGAAGTGAAAGCATGCAGTATATGTTAAGAATGTATATATGCATGAAATATTATTTCTTTACAGCTATATGCACATTTGGAAGGATGTTTTCAACTTAAAGGCTTGAATATACACATCAGTAAGCAATTCCTACTACAGTAAATTTTGACTATAAAAAAAAGTCCTTCAGAGGATAGGTTGTTAAGTGGATGAAGACGACTGATTAGAAAGAAGACGAGAGAAACAAGAAAGACAGAATTCTCTAGTTAATCAGATTGTAATTCTATTGTTTTTTTTACTGGTGATTTTTTTTTCACACAGATGTTCGATGCATCCAAGCACTAGAAAGATATTTAATTCTTATTTCTTATCTTCATTGATTATTATTTATTTATATATATTTGATTTTTTTTTATGAATGGAGGTGGTTGTAATTCTTGACTCATTCTCTTTTCAAGGAGAACAGAACGAGTAAGAGTATAAAATGAGATTTTAGCTATTGATGCAAATAATTTTTTTTTTCTTCGTCTTGCTTTCTGTTGTTATTGCTTGAAAGTTCAGCCATTGTCCCCAAACCATCATGCTTCATGAACTCTCTTTTGCAGGCTAAAAGCTCTCAGCTATTTTTGCACAGCTTATGGCAATCATTAAGCTGGTGAATTATAAAACTTGGATTCAAAGTAAAAACAAAAACACTATTTTTTCTTCTAGACATTATTGAATTCAAGCTCAATAAACAAGAAATATGCTTTTTTTTATATTAAGCTCGAATTCTCACTTTAAAGTTGATATCCAATTATTGTCAAAATTTCTGGTATGCATCTTATGATTAAACGGCTTAAATTCTTTAGCATATAAACTCATATGCCAATATTTAAATATTCTTATTCATATATATTCAATGACAATTAAAAAAAAAATTAATCATATAATTGCACTTCAAGTAAGCTTGGATTAATTAATTAAATATGATTATAAAATTAATTATACAATTACTGCCAAAGCTTGCTCAAATGGCTTGTTTTTTTTAGACGAAGTTTGTTAATATGGCTGCTTTAGCACAGCAGATGAACAAAATCTAGCTTTAGTTTTTATCAGCATAAAAGTACTTGAAATTTCACACCAATGAAGAACAATATAGATGTATTCTCTGATTTATGTAGTTAATTGGTGACAAAAATTACCATAAAAAATAAATCTGTGGAGAGTCATGATCATCTATGTTCTAAAGGGATATCTTATTAAAAAAAAAAAATGGAAGTGGACTTTGGATTAATTTTGATATTCATGCCAAACTAAACTAAACTCAGCAAATATCTTTATAATAATCATATCATATTTAAGTTAATAATAAACACAGTATAATCAGAAAGAGACATTTGACATTTCTCACATACAAATTAAATGCTTGGATAATTTGAAATTCACAGGAGATACTAAAGGCAAGAGGGACTGTGGGAAATTGTAACCTAAGTGACAAGTTCATGTAAATGGATCAGTGAGTGAGTGGGAATTACAGTAAAAAGACAAACATTGCCAGGTGCTACAAAGGATAGGAAGTTGTGGAGAGTCATGATTGCCTACATCCTGAATGGACACAGCATGTAGAAAAACTCATAATAATTGTTACATTTAGCATATTAAATGTGTGTGTAAAATAAGAAAATATGAAAGGAAAGGTTATGCAAAATTTGCAGATTCTGAGAATTTAAAATGGAGAAATAAGTATCACAGAGGATAACTAACGGCTGAAAACAACAAGAAACAAGAAGTCGTGAAGAGCCATGATCTATCTCTTGAAATGATAGAGTAGATAGACAGGTGGATTTGTGTAAAGAGTCTTCCTTCTCACACTTTTTGCCTGTATCTTCTCATTCTCTCCCTTTCCTCTTGCAACCTTTGTTGTTTATCCATGTTGTTATGTAAATGTTACAAAAATATAAATTAGTTTCATATACCAGAAAAGCAAGAAGGAATATTTAAATGTTTTTTTTATTCTCTTTTTTCTTACATTTACTCTGTCTCTCCATAAAAAGATTTAATTGCACATTTTCTGTCCTTACTTACCTCTTATTCTTTTAACTTGTTCCTTACTGATATCTAGGTAAAAAGAGTACTTCATTTTATATATATATATATATATATATATATATATATATATATATATATATATATATTGTGGAATAATGTATATCGGCTCAGATTGAGGAATCAGTAGAGCTGAGTTCAAATTCCAGTCAAATACATCATATTCACTTACGTGCTAATACCCTTGGGAAAAGGTATGAATCCTCTTCTTCTCCCCCCAGCTATGGGTAAATAGCAGGACAGACTGCATTCTATAGCCTTGGATGGCAACTAGTCTACTGCAGAAAGAAATGGCAACCTACTGTGGAAAAAAATCTGCTTCGTTGGTCATGTATCGAAAGATACATGATCGCCTAAACGTGTGTCATACATGCACATAACTGACTGACTGAGCTTAAAATGGCTGAAGATTAATGCTTTATATAATTATCTTAGTATTATGCATTCAGAAATGGTTAAATCTTAATTTTGAGTTGAGGTGGACAGGATGATGTGGAGCAACTGAGTGGCCATCATAGTAATGAGACCATAAGACCACCAGACATTTTCTTATCGATATTAAAAGATCTTGATTACAGGCTCAAACCAAAAAACAATTCCAGAATTAAAACAAGCAATTTCTGATAAATTTTCTGAAATTAATGTAGATTGTCTAAGCATGTGTGGCACTTAACTGACGGATATATATTGTGTATATTTTGGCAGCATGTTTTTATTAAGACATATCTCATTAAATAATTTAGATAAGTTTTGTCTACTTTTTTTTAATCGGTTCCTCTCATAATTATGGACAAGTTATTAAAGGAAGTCATTTTATTCCAAGTACTTTCAAAATTAGCAATGTCATAATCAGAGTCTTATTTTTTCTAAGGCAAAAAATTGTTGTGTTCATCACTTTTCTAAGACAAAAACCCTGATGATGACATTATGCTAACGTCGAAAGTACTTGGAATATAATGAATATACATCAACATGGTAATTTTCTTTCTTCCTTTAATAAGGATACTAAGAAATTTATCTGTAATTACGAGAGGATCCTATTAAAAATAAGTAGACAATCTTATCTAAATTATTTAATGAAACATTTCTTTATATATATATATATCTTTTTCTTTTCACCTAGTTTCTCATTAGTTTTTTCTTTCTTAACATCTACCTTTCTCCTTCTTTTATGTGCCATGTTTCTTCTGGTCATGGATGATCATGGCTCTCCACAACTTTCTATCCTTTTTAGCTCTGTCTCCTTACTATGCCTGCTAGTCAATGTTCTGTCATTTGCTTGTTAGGTATGTAGACAATATTTCTATCTATCCCTCAGATCACCAGTATCTCCTGTGAGTGCCAAATTCATCAAGCCCTCTTTTCTCATGATGCTTGCTTCTTCTTCATGATTGCTTCTGTCTTGAAGGGACACAGGTAATCATGTCTATCCAAAACTTTCTACCTTTTGTAGCTCTGAGTAATGTTGGATTTTTTTGCTATCCCTCCTAGTTGCTGTTTTGTAGGTTATTCACAGGCTTTACTGTCCATCATGCCTTCAGTACATCTTATGAATGTCAAATTCTCCAAGTTCTCTTTCCTCATTATGTGTCTTAGATAGTTTCACCTCCTGTCAATTGCTAATTCTCAATATAACCTTCCTTTTTGTTTCCATTTCCTTTAACACTTCCTTGTTAATCACAGGTTTAGTCCATGGTATTATCAACATCCTCCTGTAGAATCACATTACTGTTGCCTCTGGGGTCTGGGTTTTATCTGTCATATACTAGTATTGATATCATATAGTGCTCTCTCCTTCACACCTTGCTTTTCCTTGTCTCTTTTCCTAACACTGCTCCACTTAATATTTTCATATAGATTTCTTCATAAGAACGTGTAACTAATTACAACTAAGAAGAGCTGGGATTTAGACAGCTACTACACTCTGATCATTGGTAGAAAAATATATGTTATATATGCAAACAACAGAAATTTTTATTTACATGAATCCCACCTTGAATTGTTTTAGGAATAAGTGTTTAGGGAATTAGGATTTATTCTTAAGTTTTGCTTTTGCTGTAAAACCTGTCTTCATGTATCTCTTTACACAAAACCTTGATTTATCTAAATTGGTTAATGGATAGAAGGTATCACATTTAGGAAGTGGGTTACCAACAATGAAAGCAAAAGTCAGAATCCTACGTATCTATCTCATCAACAGGCATAAAAGACGGCCATTTACAGATTGGCTGAAACGAAATTTACTGATAATTCTACAAGCTGATTTTTGTATCTCTAGAAAAGAGGAGGGATTTTTAGAAGTATTCTGATCACTCACACAAAAGAATAACACCGGCTTTGTTATGAGAATAAACTATAAAACCTATTTTGGCTTTTTCTTCAGAAGGATATTTACTTTCATATATCACTATTTGGATTATTATTAACTATTTTTTTTTTCTTTCTTCAAAGTCTTCATTTCTTATTGGCACAAATCGCATTGAGAACGTTTTGAAAGGGCTGAGCTCATTTTGTTTTGAAAGGCTTCTAAGTAGAGATCAAGATTCAATTTGTTTAAAGAAAGGCTCATTTTGTTAGGTCTGGAATTATTTTGCTTTTCTAGATGGATACAATGTATGTCCAATATCTTTTTCCACACTTCTGAGAATTTCATAAGGAAAGAAACAAAAATAAGATTCCTTTTTTTGTTTGTTTTGTTAATTTTATTGACTATCACATTGATTTCCGTCTGTATTTCTGAGATGAAGTATTTCAACTATTTACACTATTCGAACTGTTGTCCTCATCTTTATTGTCATATTCATGACATTTTGGTCATTGTATGCTCTGGCCTTCTTCTGGGGATATATGTAGGAATTTCAAACCAAACTTGTTATTTAGTCCATAGGGGTAGATTGTTCTAGTTCCACGGGCCACACCTTTTCTGAATAGCTTAGTTTCAGTTATTTCTCTTTAATAAGATATCCAGAAAAGGTATGGCATGTGGAACTAGAACAGTCTACCCCAGTGGATGAAATAAAGAGTTCAGTTTGAAATTCCAGTATATATAACCTGAAGAAAGACAGAGTGTACAACGGTTGAAACATCTTGAATATAACAATAAAGATGAGAACAACAGCCTGAACAATGTATTAGGTTGGTGCAAAAATAATGTCGTTTTCTCACACATGTTACTGTTATATAAAACGACATGATTTTTGCACCAACCTAATAGTGCAAGTTATCACTTTTTTATTGATTTTTATTTGCAAATTTAACCTTTTCATTGCAGTTTTTTTTTTTTGTTGCATATTGATCTCTTTGGAGAATGAAATACCATTGATGAATAACTACTGATGTATTATATTTCTGATGATACCATCTGGTTCTAATTCAGTTTAAAGTACTTGCCAGTCTAAATTACAAGTAAATATATTTTCTATTGATTTTAGTCACTGCTATTATATGAAAATATTTATTCACTTATAAATGATATTTTTCATGCACAAAATTTTAGTTAGTCTATGTTTTGCCTAACAAAATTTTAATAGTGCTCCTGGTATTCATCTCAAGGTTCTTGACAAAATCCAAAGAAGGATCCGCAATGTAATCAGTCCTGACTTGGCATCTTGACTTTCAGTCACTTGTGTCTTCTTTGTGTCTTTTCTACAAATATTTTCATGGCAACTGCTCTGATAACTTTTTTCTCTGGTACCTCAATTACATGAATTTAAGTGCTCATGCGTTGAATACTGTTGCCACCATATCTGGTCTGGTGCTCCTGCTATACATCTCGAAGTTCTTGACAAAATCCAAAGAAGAATGAGCAATGTAATCAATCCTGACTTGGCATCTCAACTTCAGTAACTTTTCCACCAACTTGACATAATTTCCCTCTGTTTTTCTATAAATACTTTTATGGAAACTGCTCTGAATAGATTTGTTTCCCTGGTGCCCTGATTATGTAGATTTAAGCTTCCTACTAGATTGGCATCAAGTCCCACTCTTTAATTGTTGAATGCAACCACCACTTCTACTCCAACAGTTTATTTTCTCACACTTCTCGACTGTGGAACTCCCTTCCTTTTATTTGCTTCCCTGATAACTAAAATCTTAAAAAATTTAAATGCAATGTCAATCGGCATCTTCTGTTCTCATGAATCCCATTCATCTTTTGTCCTTTCCTCAACCCCCCTTATTCTCACTCTTTTCTCTCACTTTCACTCCCTATAACCCCCAGCATACTAGTGGCATTCCCACCTTGCTTGGGGGGGAAATGATATTAAAAAAAGAAGAATATTCACATAGCGTAGTGGTTAATAGCATGGAAAGGGGAGTCAGTGTGTATAGTTCAAATTCCAGCCTAGTCAGTCCCATTCACTTCTGACATTTTTATGTATATTTGCTCCCTCCAGCTAAAAGTTAGGGACATTTTGGTGAGGCTGTAACCCTATTTTCTACATGAGTGACTAATGCCATTAAGGAGAAAAGAAGAAGTCAAGTGTTCAAATATTATAATTACTAGCTCATTAAGAAATCATTACTGAGCTATCAGTAGTTAGTCTATCTTAGATTTACACAAACTATATTAAAATTTATCTCTTCTTTCAGACTTCTTCCATGTGCTATGTTTCTTCTGGACATTGGCGATCATAGCTCTCCACAATTTCCTGTCCTTTGTAGTGTTTAATAAATTTTTGTTTTTTGTTATCTCTCCTAAACCCTGTTCTGCCATTGATTAAATTCAAGCTTGCTAGATAGGTTATGCATTGTTTTCCTCTATCCCTCTTACCTTTAATAAGCCCTCTTTCCGCATTATTCCTGTGTAAGTATGTGTCTTTTTTATTTCCATTTTCTCTAAAACTTGGTCATTGCTCACATATTCAGTCCATGGTATTTTCAGCATTCTTCTGTAGAACCATATTTCTGTTGCTTCAAGTCTTTTCTTCATCTGTGAAAAGATTGTTCAGTATTCACTGCCATATAGGAGAACCAATATTGCATAACTGTTCAGTACTGTTTCTAATGTAATTTTTCTGTTTCTTAATATTTTGTTTAGTTTTTGGAAGGCAACTTTCACTATCCCTATGTGCTTTTGGATTTCACGTTTCCCATCCTCTGTTAAAATATTTCCCAGATATTTAAATTTTTGTATTTGTTTTATTTTGGTGTCCCCAATTTGTAATTTACATTCTGTCTTCTTATAATTGATATTTAGTCTTTTCTTCTTGCTTTCCTTCATTATTTTCCGTAGGTGTTTGGGGAGAAAATACAACAAGTCTCAGTTAGATTACATAACAGTTCAGTACTATTTTCATATTTTCTAACAAAGTTTTCCTCTTCCTTAATATTTTGTTGAGCAATGTCACATTTTCTGTCCTTTGTTAAAACTCTTCTTAGATATTTAAACTTTTGTACTTTTTTAATTTTGACATCTTTAATTCATAGTTCATATCTTAAATTGTTCCTTTTATTGAATTTTGTACTGCTATACTTTTAGCTTATTATTTTTATTTCTAATTTATTTTAATTTAATTCTAAGATGGTACATCCATAAGTCTATAGTCTGAAATGTAGATATCTTATTAGTAGCTCTAGTCTCATCACCCATCCTGCTATAGTGATTTTATTTCTTCTTGTATGTTTTCTCCTTTAATTTCTATAAACTATATATATTCTATAATTAAGTTCATCAATTTATGGAATTTGCTCCTTTCTCTCTGTTTCCTTCCCTAGATTTTGTTGTAACCTCGGAAGGTTACTGAATAGAATAATCATACAAAGATTAGTAATGTACAATAATACTTAGGACAAGAACAACACATATAAGATTAACCAGCAGTGTGTAGAAGTAGTAGTCAACTGCTAGAAGGGAGTCAAGTGAATTCCACAATGAATCCCCAACTGCAGGATATCTATCAACTGCCCCCACGCTGTCAGATGTGGCACAAGGCTGAATTTAACGTGGGATATCAAGACCATAGGCTCAGTCAAAAATTCCCCATAGACCCCCATTTTATACGGGGGTCTATGTAATTCTCTTTATAAAATGGGCTTGTATAACTGTTTCCCAAAACAAGACCCTGCCCTTTGATATAGCCTCATCTGGGGATCCTCTCTGCCTGGAAGCAGAGAGTTTGACCAGCACAGCTGGAGATGAATCTCCAACTGCAGACCAACATACAGTATTGACTACTGTATTTATCAGAATGGGGGTATACTCATTATCATCTGTAGATATGCTACAACAGTGTGGAATATTTCTCTTATTTGATACTTGAAGAATGTTTTTAGTGAAACTTAACAATTATTCATTATTGGGGTGTGATATATTTTTGCATGGTCAGCATGTATTTTTCATCTATGTTTTGTGAGAAAAGTAGATATCTTGTATGATTGTGGATTTAAATTTACTGTAGAAAATTCTAAAATTAGTGCACTTTCATTAGATTTTTTGCCGTAATAAATTACTTTCAATTTTAATCAATACTTCATTAATTACAAATTATGCTCACATCTATTACAATAAATGACTAATGCTTTTTTTTCTATTTTGTAATCTACTTCATGTTTAATATCTGTCTTGTATTGCAACTATTTATGCTATTTACATTAACTGAAACTGAGATATCCAAAAAAAGGCATGGCATATGGAACTAGAACAATCTACCTTGGTGGATGAAATAAAAGGTCTGGTTTGAAATTCCAATGTATATCACCTGAAGAAGGCCGGAGAATACAACAGCCAAACATCTTGAATATGACAATAACGATGAGGACAATATTCTGAATAATGTAAATAGTTACAATACCTCATCTCAGAAATATAAACAGTTCCTGAAGAAGGCTGGAGTATACAACAGCCAAAACATCTTGAATATGATAAAGATGAGGACAATATTCCGAATGATGTAAATAGTGTAAATAGTTACAATACCTCATCTCAGAAATATAGACAGTTCCTGAAGAAGGCTGGGCATACAACAGCTGAAACAGCTTTAATGTGACAATAAAGATGAGGACAATATTCTGAGTGATGTAAATAGTTAAAATACCTCATCTCAGAAATATAGATGGATATTAAAATGAATTCCTACAATGTTATTAATCTTAAAGACATGGTTTATCTTTCAGTGGTGAATAGAAAATTTACAATTCAGTTCTCTATGAGGATAATCATAAAATTGCAAAATAAGGATTTTTATTTTGTATATAGATTAATTTTATAAGTAAACATCTTAAATTGATGCATAATTAAAAAAAATTGAATAAAGAATTAATTGAATGAAACGAAAAAGAGGCAATAATAATGATTAACATTGACTCATAGAATTTTGCAAATGATTATTGCAATATATTTTATTTAAATATGTATTCATATCATGGAGATATGAAGGAAGAACTAAGCATGCTGTCAATATCTAGCCATCCAATGATAGATAAAATGATAAAAATATATGAAAGACATTTAATTAAATCTTGTGTCAATCGCTTAGAGTTTTGCATTGATCAAGTAACTTATAGCTGAGGCTGAATAATTTATAAGCAAAAAATCTTGCAGTATCCATAATTATATTATCCTTTTATATATATATATATATATATATATATATATATATATATATATATATATATATATATATTTATAGAAAGACAAGACAAAAGGAAAACTTATCTTAGCTGACGCATTTCGCCCTCTGATACACTTTATCAAGACAGATTTAAGTATTCTATTTTGCGGCAAGTAAAAAAGCAAAAGTAAAAAAGTTGTTAGTTTTTCTAAATTTTTAAATTTAATAAAAACTCATAAATATTCATCTCAGTGTTTCTGAACCTTTTTTTCAACCAGTGCTCCTTTGGGTGGAAATTTTTTTGTCAATGCCTCATTTCCCTGAATTCATTTTTCATAGCAAGTTAGATTACATAACAGTTCAGTACTATTTTCATATTTTCTAACAAAGTTTTCCTCTTCCTTAATATTTTGTTGAGCAATGTCACATTTTCTGTCCTTTGTTAAAACTCTTCTTAGATATTTAAACTTTTGTACTTTTTTAATTTTGACATCTTTAATTCATAGTTCATATCTTGAATTCTTCCTTTTATTGAATTTTGTACTGCTATACTTTTAGCTTATTATTTTTATTTCTAATTTATTTTAATTTAATTCTAAGACGGTACATCCATAAGTCTATAGTCTGAAATGTAGATATCTTAGTAGCTCTAGTCTCATCACCCATCCTGCTACAGGTATTACTGCAAAAATAATTTTAATATTGTTTTCATTTCTATTATAAATGCCAATGATTAAAATGCTAAGAAATCTTTTATCCGATAGCTTATCTCAATGCTTTCAATGTGGTGGTTGACTTGGGTGCTTATTGGTTCTCTTACTCTAGTTTCTGTGCTACTAATTGTAGTTCTCATTGTTTTGTAATTCTAAGATGGTTTCTTTATTTGGTAAGAAGCTGTGTAACTGTGTTGAAACCACTTTCAGCCATATAAGAAGTCGGAAAAGCACTGAAGAAAAGTTTGGTAGTTTCCCACAGTTTTCGATACCTTTCAAAAATTTTTTTGTAGCCAACATTGAATAATTTTTGAAAATTTGACAAAAAAAAGATGAATAAATGCCCCCTGCTCCATGTTCACTACCTCCACAAATGAAATAAAAATGTCCTGTGCCCCCTTTTGACATAATAGAACCAACAAGTGGGTACTAGCACCCACAGTGAGAAACACTGATTTAACTGAAAAGTCTAGGTAAATTATGGAGGATGTAATTTCAGCCAGTTATGAGTCATGCGTGATATATACTTAGACGATCATGTATCTTTTGATACATGATGAAGCAGATTTTCCTGCAGTAGGTTGCCATTCCTTTCTGCAATAGACCAGTTGCCATCCAGGGCTATAGAACTTGGTCTGTGCTGCTATTTACCCATAGCTGGTGGGGAGAAGAAGAGGATTCATACCTTTCCCTAGGGTATTAGCATATAAATCAATGTAATCGATTCACATGGAATTCAAAGTTGGCTCTCCAATTCCTCAATCTGCACTGCTATCCATTACTAAACCATGCCTAATGTCTAATAAATAAAAGTGAGGAAATGTTTTTTTTTTAATAATGTTATTAATATTTATATTATTTTAGTTTAGGGTTATTTTATGTATTATATATATTTAAATAATAAAAGATTATGGATTTAATCATTTTATTTTAATTTTTTAACATCTTTATAGTCATGTATGTTGACTTGAGAAAGGAGTATTTCTTTCAGCAAAGGAGATATTTGCAAAAAGTCCATGGACAGATTTATATTTTGGTAAATTTCAATAATGGCACTCTTCAGAAAAAAAAAAGAGTTAATTTTTCTTTTAGTAAGTGTAGTATTCTTTAGTTCAAGGTTGTGGTTGAATTTATTTCTATGTATGACTAATGCATTCGATAATTTATTGTGTATAATATCCATTTGTTGTTCATAGATAGATTTTTTTTTTTATTTTTGCAAGTTTCTTCATTGTAAGGAGTAGTTGTATATATTATACTTGCAGTAAGATTTGTTTTCATATAAATATGACTATACACTTGACTGTATGTGAATACATACAAACATATTTACATATAAAGGATTCTTTGGCTAAAGAAGAAAGGAAAAGATTTATATATTAATTACTTTGATTAATGAAAGAAAATAAATATATTATAAAAATCACACTAATTTTGTTTCCTTTTTGTTAGATAAAACTGTTTCTACTACATATCAGGATGTATGTCATAAAATATTTATCAGGTTGAATTTAATTTTCTCTGTACAAACAGTTATTTTCTTTTCTATTAGATATCAAGTACGTTGATCAGATTTGAACACAGAATATTAAATTTATTTCTGAGAGTCATCTAATTCAAAAGTCTTGATTATTTAATGAGGACATACTTCTCTTAATCAGTATCATTTAGCATCATGACACAAAAGCTATATATTACTTTTTGTAAATAATTTTAATCCTTCACAATATTTCATAAAACTTATGTTCATTTTAAATTAAATAAAGAACCTTTCAATGCATTCATCATATCCACTTTTCTCATACTTATTCATTTATTTTGTTCATGAATTTTAATCCAGTTTACTTACTGATTTTATGTCTTGTTTATTTCCAAAATAAAATATCTCTTGAAATATTGTTTAATTTCTAAGATAACAATTTTTTTAATCCTATTTTTAATAATTAATTTTTAATAGTTAATTTTTAATAATTAATTTTTAATAATTAATTTTTAATAGTTAATTTATGTTGACTCATTTATTCCTACTGCTTTAGAAATTTTTCTTCTTTTTATGTGCCATGTCCTTTCAGGACATAGTCGATCATGGCTCTCCACTTCCCCTTATCCCTTGTAGCTCTCAATAAGTTTCATGCCTCTGCCAACTCCTCTGTTCTGTCATCCACTTGCTTAAGCCTGATATCATGCATTGCTTTCCCTTATCTCTTTTTCCCTCTATTCGACCTGTGAGTATCAGATTCTCCTGGCTGTCCTTTCTCATTACATGTCCTAGTAATTTCATCTGCCTCTTCCTTATGTTAAGTATAAGCTTGTAGTCTTTTAAATAATTCTCAGCTAAGTTATTGCATTTTGGACAGAGATATTCTTAAACAAACATTTTTCCAAATCTAGGAAACTGCAAAAGACTGAGGTGGGTGAACATTTCGCCTTCTAAAAATATTTATAAAAAAAAAAAATATTTAAAGAAGAAAGCAAATAATGTGTAAGTTCAAACTTATCATATATATTTGAAATTTTTTAAATGTTTGACAAAAATTGTATCTATTTTTTTTTTTTTATTTGGTTGGTGCAAAAATAATGTCGGTTTTTGACGTTAAAAGTTACGTCAAAAACCGACATTATTTTTGCACCAACCTAATAGTTCAGTTCCTTCTTATTTGGAAATAGACTAGATAGAACGTCCTGAGTATGACGTTAAACTGCATCCAACAGCAAGGCCTCTGATCAGGAGGTTTTGAGGGGTGTGGAACCACCTCTTAATGGTGTTCCCAGGTCCACCCTGACCTGGGATGGTAGCACCTGTTAGGGTCCCAGCTATGGGCAAATAGTGAACTCCTAGTTTTTCCAAGTCTAACTCACATCCTGGGTATGACGGTAAACTACATCCGCGTCCTGGGTACAGAGATAAACTACATCCAACAGCAAGGTCTCAGATAATGTTTTCGGAAAAATAATGTTGCCAGCTATAAGTTTTTGAAACAATAGTGTTGCCAACTATACATTTTTTGTAAAGAATAACGTTGCCAACTATATGTTTTTTGAAACAATAACATTGCCAGCTATACATTTTTTAATCCATATAAAATAGGCATTTAAAATTCATATAAACTGGATTTGGCATTAAATAACCCACAGTGGTTGATATGCCATAAAACCCAAACAAACAAACAAACAAAAACTAGATAGAGGAAGATTTCTTACTAACTCCTCTTACTACTTTGACTTAGCCCATTATATCCATCAGCGACTTGTACTGTCCCATGAACTGCATATTTGATAGATTCTCATTTAATTATACCTGGTGTATAGATGTAGTAGTAGACACTAAATGTGTATGAATATTTAACAGAAAAATGTTTGAATGTTGTTAATTGAAGATTAAAATTTCTGAAAACTTAATAATGATAGATGTTTAAATGCTGAAACTTTGCAGATTAATAATTTGATAAATGTTTTAAATGCTATATAATATTTATCTTTCTTTGATAAATTATAATTAAATTATATGTTTTTATCTACTCAGGGATATCGTTTCGTATTCATGATATTTAATAAAAATAGATTTTTTATTTTGTCTAATACTGATCACTTAATATTCTAATAATGTGTCTGTTTTAATTTGAATCTAATATTTTTTTTTCAAATCTTGATTTATAATGATTTTTTAATTTTTTCTTTGCAAACGCTATAAAACATTTATAAAGAATTTTCTTGCACCGTATTTTAAAACTTCCTATTTCTGCTATCAAAATATTTTTCTCAAGATTCATGTTGCAACTGAATTTTAAAATTAAAATAATCTTGTTTAATTCTAATGTCACTCAGGTGAGCAATGGCATAATTTAAAAGCACAAGTTTGAATTTTCTTATTTCTTAAATATTCTGTTGCCTGCTTTTATTTTGTTTCTTTTTATTTTAAAATTTTAATTTACATTTCTTTGGAGAAATCAATAATAAAACTTTATTCTAGAAACATATGAAATGCTCAAATAATTGTTTGTTACTAAAGATATTTTTGCAAACACTCAATATAAATATATGGCATACATAAATTTCCTTAAAGTTTTAACTAATGGTATCAAGAAAAAAATTTGTCATGCATTACTCCTTAGAAAAGACTCTCAAACCAATATGCATAGCCTTGGTATTTACGTCAATGACCATCTCCTGCTGGCAAGAGAGCTCTCCATCACCGAGTCCTGTAGCACCACACAACTCTGGCCTCTTGGCAACTCCGACCATGCTGTAGTGTCTGTCAACATCACCTTCAACTCCACACCATGCAAAGAACCTCCTGCCACTATAACATCATCTGCTATCAATGAGCAGACTGGGACTCATTCTGGGATTTCCTTCACGATGTTCCCTGGGACACTTGTCTTCACACTCCCTGTTCAAGAATGTGCTTCCGAGGTCTCCTCCTGGGTTAAAGTTGGAATCGAGGCTTTCATCCCCTCAAGGAAATATAAGGTCAAATCATGCTCCTCCCACTGATTCTCCACTGCTTGCTCAGCTGCCATTGCCCATAGGAATCGCTTTTTCCACCTTTATCGTAGCGACATGTCTGATTGCAATAGACATCTCTTTGTCTCTGCCTGTAATGAGTGTAAGCGTGTCTTCAATGAAGCAAAGTCTCTATATGCTGCTTGAATGAAAGAACATAGTGCATCTCACAAATTCGGCTCCAAGGATTATTGGTGTCTCTGCAAGAGTGTACTTAACAATAGCAAACCCTCTATACCTCCTTTGTTCAACCAGTTTGAAATTGTGATTCTTCTGCCGACAAGGCTGAATGCTTTGCTTGGAAATTCTCATTCAATTCAACGCTTGACTCTTCTGGTGTACCCATACCCGATTTCCAACCTTCAAACTGAGGCTCACTTCAGTGACTTGCACATAACCCTGTCATTGGTTCTGGGCATCATCTCTAAATTAGACCCCCACAAGGCTAGTGGTATTACCTGATTAACTTTAATGCCTCAGAAACAAAACTGCTCTCTATTACTCACCAGAGAGAACCATCCCTGCCTCCCATTAAAATGTCTGACATTCAACTCTACGAGATCACCTCTTCGCGACTGCTCGGTCTCACATTGTCTGCTGACCTGAGATGGAATGAATACATTGAGTCAATAGCATCGTCCACTGCTAGGAAAGTTGGCTCCCTATGCCGCACCAGGAAATTTTTCTCACCGGAGTCAATCCTTCAAATCAACCATTCACCCTTGCATGGAGTATTGCTGCCATATATGGTCTGGAGCCCCTTCTAATTGTCTCAAGGTCCTTGATAAAATCCAAAGACAGATATGCAATATAATTGGCTCTGATCTTGCATCTCATCTACAGCCACTCTCTCACAGGCGTGCCATTTCCTCCCTCTGTCTTTTCTACAAATACTTTCAGAGTAACTGTTCCAATTAGCTGCTTTCACTGGTTCCCAGACTTCCTGAATTTAAGCACTCAACTATGCTGGCATCTCGCTCTCACCCTTTCACTGTTGTAACTGTTAAATGTAGCCGTCTCTTCTACTCCATTAGCTTCATGTCTCGCACTTCTCACCTGTAGAACTCCCTCCCCATTTCTTGTTTTCCTGATAACTATAATCTCCAACTATTCAAATGTAACGTCAATCGACATCTCCAAATGCCCTGATCTATCCTCTAACCGTCTCTTCTTCATTTCCCCTATCACATTTCATTGTTCTCGCTCCTACTCTGAAACCCTATTGCATGCTTGTGGCTTCCCACCTTGCTTGGGGTTGAATTAAAAAAAAAATTACCTTTTCACATTATTATCATTGCTTACATTTTCATTTAGATTATAGAAGTACCAGAGAATAAGAAAAATCTTTTTTGTATGAATTTTGAAACAAGGAAATTTTATTATTTATCCAGTCCTTATCATGTTATAGCCCCAATTGTTTGGCCTTTGTATTCTCTAGTCTTCTGTCATAGTTGGTAATCTCCCAAGAATTTTTAATGAAACCCTTCATTCAATCTAGGCAGCTAGGTTATTCTCATTTCACTATCAATGCTAGAGGAGATATTGTATCAGTTAATTCACCTTTGTAATTTTGTTTCTTTCAATGAACCACTGTATATTACTTTTTCACTACCTTACCCAGGGATAGAACTTACATCCACAAGGTAACTTGGTTTGGTTAACCAGCACAAAACTCTTTTATACTTTTTACTTTTAATATTACTTTGATATGCAAACATGATAACCTGTCACAAAAAAGCAAACTTTTCTTTCTTTCATCTAAAATTAAATAATTAATCCATTGATTAATTTCCGAACTTTATTTATGCTTTTATGCTAGCTTTTTCTCGTTTTTTTCTATTTTTTTGCTCATAGTATTTTTGCCACTGTCCAGTTTGTTGTTAGCCTGTCAGATGCACATAATGTGAGGTTTTATGAAAATGGCTGATGCATATTAAATAAAAGGAAAGACAAAAAAGATAAATTGTTATGTGATGAATATTCTTTCCTCGTCTCAAAATCTTGGTTATGCTCTTAAAACAGCTATGAAAGATTTTACCAATCTTCATAATGTGAATGGTCCTTTAGGGATACAAAAAGAATGATCTACCATGAGTGGAAAAAAATAAAGGCAGCCAGAACTCAATTCCCTTCTTTCCAAGCAAAACAAGTAGATATCTCAGCCCTTATTTCTCATAGCTTGAAAGATACTGACTGAACATAGTTATCTCTGGTGAAAGGCTTTAATATTCAAGCAAGAGTCTTTCATTCTTTTATTAGTATTTCTCTTTGCATATGATAACATACTTTGCAACATGGGCAACTTAGTTTTTAAAATCTAATGTTAATGGTATCATTAGCTGTTTCCATAGAGAAAACATGCTTTCTTTTGTACAAGGCCCAGGAGCTACTTGAAGTAGAGGGTTAAATTAAGCAGTAGATTATATGGATAGGAGGAGAAGATAATGCTTAACTACAGGTATGAACAGGTTAATAATGTAGTGATTGGGGAAACATGATAGTGATAGTTTATATGGATAGGAGGGGACGATAATGGTTAACTATAGAACAGGTTAACATTGCAGTTGATCAGGGAAACATAATCTTGTGAGCCTGTTCCACAGAACAGTGGTTCATGGGAAGAAGCTCTTTGAATGGAACTTGCTTCTCACTGGTGGAATATGGAGGGAATGTGGGTGCTTTGTTACAATGTAAGTGTCATAACATGTCCTAGCTGTGAAGGATAGAACTAGCAGAACCAAGCAATGTAGTTTGTCCAAACACTTTCCATGGTAGTGTTGATAGATTTATAACATCCCATCTGTGAGAGAGAGGGGTGGAAAATAATTCTTCTCCACTGAGAACTCGTAGACACTTTTGGACTCTATCAAAACTGGAAAGGGAGGATTGGGCAGCTCCCACCCAATCATTGACCAAACAGCATTAATGTCAGTTGAAATTTATAAAATCTTTGTCTTAAAACAGTTTTTGAGGAAAATAGACTTGTCAATTCCATTAATTTTCATCTTTCTTATATTGATGGAAGTTTTCTTCCTATCCTTTTATTTTTGATAGTGTGGAAACTTAAAATTCTTCATTATGTCATCATTTTCTCTTTTTCTTATATGTCCTATCAATTTTAGTTTTTACTGTTTTTGGAAGTATTCGTGTGATATTGTTTCTATTATTTAGCAAAATTCTTTGTTTGTGATTCTGTAGCACCAGTTTATAAGATCTGATAAACAATTACCTTATTTAGAACCTAAAAGAATCATTCACTCAAAGCCATTTTTAATTGGTAAGTGGTTGTATAGAGATAATAGTTTAGACATTTCTGAATTATCTGGACACCATACATGACATCCATATAAGAGTCTAGATCTGATGAGGTTATATAAGAGCATTACTTGAGTTCTTCGGCTAATATTTTGGTGTTGTAGCATCTTGCAGTGTTGGACAAAAACTACGCCTAAATATCCTATCCTTTCTTAAATTTGCTTATCTCTTATACTAAATGTATTATAACTGATCAGTATATTGATGCATCTGAAGTGTTTCAAGTTAAATACTTCCACAATCTGAATTTAATGATGGATTCAGGTTTCATACTATCATTAATTTCATTCCAAATCTTGATTATATTTTCTGTTTTGGACTTATATACTGAGATGAGTGTTGTCAAATCATAGTACAAACATTGATTCTTTTTTGATCACTGAAGGTAAGTGGCATTGAACCCAGTTAGTATTAGATGGGGTTTTGCCTGGAAACACCAGGTACTGTAACCTACAATCTGAAATATGTTTTGGCTTTAAATAATCCACAAAGGGTTTATAAGCCATAAAAAACAAATCAATCAATCAATCCGAAAAATCATTGTTATCTCCTAAAATTTGTTAATGCAATATTGACTTGCTAAAAAAACTGAATTATTCTTACAATCCAAAAATATGTTTTGGCTTTTAATAACCCACAAAGGGTTGATAAGTCATAAAAAACAAATCTATGAATCAAAGTCTGAGCAAAGTTACAATTTTTTAAATTCTATCTTATCTTCCAGATAATCAAGTAAATGTTAAAAGCATTGCTCTTTGCAATGTAGGTCAGCAGAACCTAATTCAAGGATGTGAGTTGCTCCAGTCACCAAGAAAATTACTTAACTTTTCACAAGTCTTGCCATCAGTCCCTTTTCTGGTTTGTTCATCCAATGACTTGATTACTTGATCTTCTCTGGGAATCCTGCATATGAACGGTCTCTCTGCTGGTATACAAGCAGAAAACCACTTCAAGACATATAGACTTAGATGCATTTTGGCATTTGACTGATGGGAAATAGATTCTTGCAGCAATGATTTTGCTGGAAAGTACATTTTATCTACATAAGAAAACCTTTGAACTGTGAAGCAATCAATAGAGGATCATGTTTCTTGATTGATTTTTCCTCTCATTAACTTCAACAGAGGTACATAGGCTCAGACGAGATGCACTGCTATCCATTAGCCTGAACTGATTTGCAAATGTAATAGCTGTAGCTATCAACATACTTAGCTGAACACCTGTGGTGAAACTGTCTGATCAGTGTCCTTATAGCAAAGATGCTGATTCTCAAGAAGCTTCCAGTTCAAAATGCTGAAACACTTAGCTGAAAGAAAACACTTCTGTTCAGCTGCCTTACATTGATCTGTCAGCATGAATTGGTTAACAGGAGTTATATAGAGAAATGGCATTTATTATGAACTATATGCACTGGCAAATATGACTTTGTATTGATTAGCATATCTATCTTAGATATCTAATAAAAATATAAGCAAAGTAGGACTTTATAAAAGGAAGCCAAAATGAAATGGAATAAATCAATAAACTGATTGACAATTTTATTTTAAGCATTGCATCTTCTTCTCTAGGATGTTGGCAATCATGGCTCTCTACAACTTCCTACCCTTTGTAGTATTTAGCAATGTTTGTCTTTTTACTATCCCTGCCAATCTTTATTTTGACATCTATTTCCACAAGTTAGGTAAGTTTCTCTGTTACCCTCAATATGTCTTGTCAGTGCCTAATTCTCCAAGCCCTCTTTCCTCATTCTTCATCCTAGAAATTTCAGCTGTCTCTTTCTAACAAGGTGTTTCCTTTTGGTTTACTCACATGCTTTATCTATTTGATACTGCATCCTTCTGTAGAAGCATATCTCTATTGCCTCAAATCTCCTCTTCATCACTGTCCAGGATTCACTGCCATAGAAGATTGATATTACATAACAGTTCAGCACTTCTTTCTTTGTGTCTGACAAAATTTTCTTGTTTCTTAATACATTGCTTAGCTTTCGGAAGGCATCTTTTACTATTGTAATGCACCTTTAGATTTTGATGTCACATTTTCTGTTCTCTTTTAAAACAGTTACCAGATATGTAAATTTTCATACTCGCTTGATTTTTGACATCTCCAATTTGTAAGTTGCGTCTTGGGCTGTCTCTCATGCTAACAACCATACATTCTGTGTTCTTAGAATTGATAGTCCTTTCTTTACACTTTCTTTTAGTTCCTTTTTAAGAGTTCCAGCAGTTTTCTTTCTGTGTGTGCAATCAGGATGGTGTCATCTACTTCTGCTATGCTGTTAAGATTGTGCCCAACAGTGGTATGTTATGAAATGCTCTTATTTACTGTTGAGAAATTTCAAACATCTTTTCAGCAAGTAAAACTATGAGAGATAAACTCAGACCTCCAAAATGGTTTGGAACCAGTGTGAGAGAATTAACCTCAGCAGACAATTCTCTAAAGAGAAATTTAGATGGCCTGAAATGATGGCACAGTTGAGTAATATGTCAATGACAAAAGACAAATAAAAGTGCAATTTGTATAATCAAGCATTTATGACTTTTTGAACACAGAATTCTCTATGCAAATTGAGATATTTATATAACGTCTGCTCATAAATTCTAGTAGATATTAGTTTGTTCCAAAAGTAATATTATTAGGTTGGTGCAAAAATAATATCGTTTTTTGACGTATTTTTTAATGTCAAAAAACGATATTATTTTTGCACCAACCTAATACATTTATAGAGATGGAATAAAAACCTGTTCCAATGATCCAAAAATTAATCATTAATATGAACAATACCGAAGACCAATTATTTATTCCTTGTTGAAAAAGTAGGATATACTGGACAAAATGAATGGTGAACTGATTTTGTCTCTAGTTTTAACTAATTACCTATGAGAAAAGTTTCTGAATAGCAGAACTAATCTTTGTAAACATCTTCTTCCTCTATGTGCCATGCCACTTCAGGACATTGGTGATCATCACAATTTCCTATCCCTCGTTGCTCTTAATAAATAACTTCTGTCTTTTTGCCATCTCCCCTAAATCCTGTTCTAAATTCACTCAAGCATGCTTGGTAGGTTGTGTATTACTTTCCTCTGTCTCACTTGCCATCAATCTGACCTGTGAGTATCAAATTTTCCAACCTCTCCTTCCTCATTATGTGCCCCAAAAACATCAACTGTCTCTTCTTGATGTTATGTATAAGTATCATTTTTGTTGCCATTGTCTCTAGGACTTTGTTGTTGCTCCCATTTTCAGTCCATGGTATTCTCAGCATCCTTCTGTGGAACCACATTTCTGCTTTAAGTGTCTTCTTCATCTGTGAGGAGATTGTCTAGCATTCACTGTCATATAGGAGAACTGATACTACATAACATTTCTGTATTCTTTTCTTTGTTTCTAATGATATTTTTTGTTTCTTAATACTTTGCTCAGGTTTTGCAAGGCATTTTTCACAATTCTAATGTTAGATTATTTGGTCTGCGTGTTAGTACAATATAGAATCTGAATGAAAGTGGAGGAATGAGACAAAATGTATAAAGCTTTTTAAACACCAAATGTTTTACCTGTATATGGTCAGTTAGCAATTTCAGGTCAAGATAAAAGATAAAACTGTGTTTTTGTATTAAATTCATTAATGTCTGTTTGCTAGATTGACAGAGATATGTTGCATAACATATTGAACATATTGTTAGCTCATCATAAAATATCTGACCACAATTTTGATTTAAATACTTGTCTGATTAGAAGAAGAAAGGATTCACTCAGAAGAAAATGCATTGAAAGTGCACTGATCTCACAATTATTGATGTTAAACATAAGATCAGGCTCATATCATATCACTGATCATTGCAAAAGCAATAGTAGAATAATGTTGTATATGAGCTAATAGAATAATGGAGAATATTCAGAATGGACTAATTTTAAATCCAATAGACTTAATGTCTGTTGGATTTGAAATTAGCCTTTAATACAAAAAAAATACAAAAAAATGCAGTTTTGATTTTTCACTCCAACCACAGATTAATGGCTTTAATACAAAAAGTACAGTTTTTGTTTTTCTTTCAGACCTGAAGATTACAACCTAGCACATAAAGGTAAAAACATGCTGTCATTAAAAAGTTTTTTTAATTTGTCTCAATTATTTGGTCTCCAAACAATATAATACTTTCAGGATATTGACAGTAAAACATATTTTTTATACTCTTTCATTTGAAGTTACTATCAATTGAGTTATCTAGTACTTTTTAACCTGTAACATCCATTTCCCTTCCATTATTATTATTATTAGTGGCTGATGCTTCAGTAATTACGTAATAAAAAGAATTATTAATTAGTATGAGATGATTAATGAGTTTTTTGCTTGGATTCTTCTGCTATTCAAAATATGATTTAATATCAGTTATGCCAGGTAAACTTTCCTAATTTTTGTTGGAACAAAAAATAGATTCATTTTCATAATAAAAGTTCATATAAAAAGTCACTGGTTTGGTTGAAAACTGGAGAATATTAAAAAAAAAAAAAGATATATTCTTCTTTTTCATAAAAACTACATAATCCACTATAATTGTCAACTTTTTGCTCTGCTAACTAATTAGATAAATCAACTTGAATTCATTCTTGTTCTTTGACCAAAACCTCATCCATCATCTTGGAGAACATTTGAATTTTTATCAGCACAGAATGCATTGAGATTATGGGTTATTTTTTTGGTATTCTGGTTATGCTGAAGGGCTAAACAACTGTGTGCCAGATACCGAAAAAGCTTTGCATCTTACATACAATAAGCGTTGATTAAGTCTGTGATCAAGAGATTTTGCCTGTTATCTTCAAAGGTGTGATATTTTTGTAATGAAAATAACATCTCCAGCATTGAAAAATCATTTTTTCTCAATGTCTGATGTGTGACAATATTTGGAAGTGCTAAAAAGAGGACATCAAAATTAGGCTAAATCTTGGATTCTGGAAAGTAACACTGGTAATTTGGGCCAATGAGAAAGAAACATCGGAATATTAAAAATGACCGAGTAAAATACTATTGGTAAGGAATTGGGATGGATTACTGCTAGCATATGACTCTCACTGATTTGGCTTATCAATGCTTTGCAGGTTATTTAATGCCAGGAAATATTTTTAGATTGTAAGAATTTTTCTTTTTAGATAATAATGGTTTAGTGATACAAGTTTTACTAATGAACTGATAGTTGGTAGGAAAAAGATGGATCTATACTTTTCCCAAGGGTATTTGCAGGAAAGTGAATATAACAACCGTAATGGAAATTGGAATTCAGCTCTTGGATTAACAATTCTGAGTCATTATCGATTATACCACCCACACATCCAAGCTTACAGCTCCCAGGTTATATTCATTAATGCAGAAATACCCCTTGGAAAGGTATGAATCCATCACTTCTCCCCAAGCTATGGGTTAATTAGCAAAACTTGTATCACTAAACCAATATTCTTACTATCCAAAATATTTTGGACTTTAAATAACCTGCAAAGGGTTGATAAGTCATAAAAAGCGAATCAGTCAATCAATAAAAGAATAACCACAGTTTGCATCATTAATTATTATTTTTTTGGAATGCTTTTGATGTTAAACATTAGAATATTTCTCTGTGAAGATTATCTTTGGTTCTGTTATACTTCTGTACCTTCCATCCTGGGTATGACAATAAACTACATCTGCATCCTGGGTAAGACAATAAACTAGGTTCAGCAGAAAGGCCTCTGATCAGGTTTGGAGGAGTGTGGAACCACCTCTTAATTGTTGGTGTTCCCAGGTCTGCCCTGACTCAAAGTGGTAGCACCTGTTAGGGTCCCAGGTATGGACAAATAGTTAACCCTGAAACTGGGGTCAAAACACCATGAAAGTGTAAAAATCGGTTTTAATATCAGAAATACTTTAAAAAAATTATCACCAGCAATACTGTTTTGAAAAAAAAAAATTACCAACAATGTTTTTAAAAATAAATATTACTAGCAATACATTTAAAAAAAAAAAATATTACCAGCAATACATTTTTGAAGGAAAAATATTACCAGAAATAGATAAACAAAATATTACCAGCAATAAAAATTGTTGGCATTAAATGACCCATTGAGTTTGATATGCCGTGAAACAAACCAAACCAAACTTCTGTACCCTCTACTCAAAACACTACATTATGACATTCATATTGAACATCTGAAAAATATTATGTTTTTAATCAAGAAAATTAAAATCAATAAAAGGTGTTTTCAATTTAATACAAATTCAAGCATCAATAATATTCAACAGGATATAAATCTGCAGCAATTTGACACCAAAAATGATATAATTTTGAATTCTGTCATTCCACATAAACTCTGTAATCCTCCATCATATCATATTAATTTTCTCTCCATGGAAATAAAGATCTGTTGATTCTCACAATGCATCCCGGTCCACCAAGTTGCTCATCATTTTGTAGAAACACGATACTTGGAGGATGTAAAATTATAATAGCACCTATCTTTTTCTTTATATTAACCTTAGGTTTTGGTCATTATCAATGATTTCCTTTTTGCTTATCACTTTATGCTGAGAGAGAGTTTGGAAAACTGTTTATTGGGATAAAGTTATAATTTAGGAATCACAAGAATCATAAACCTGGAACTTGCTTCAGAAGTCTTTGAGTTTCTTTAATTATTGTTGATGCCAACCTATTGGGGAAGGACTGCAAAACACTTGCCACTTCCAAATTTATAGACAGAAGTAAGTTAATGCATGCTGGGATTTTTTTCCTAATCAATAAAATAGGCTGATTCTTGGTTTCATCTCACTCAGTCCCAGTCTGTCTTGTCATAAAGTCAGAATGCTACATTTACTTATCTAAACTCATTCTTGGGTGTCATCCCCAATTCTTACTTTATGAATTTTTTGCCATATTACTGCTGCTTTCCCTTATTTTTCTTGTATATATTGTTTGCTTGCTTTATATTATTTTTTGCCCTATTCTTTTCTTTTTGTTGTTATTGGTTATTGCAAATTTTGTCAATTTTATTTTTTGGACAGTTCTGTCACTTATTTTTCATTTAACCATGGCTACTCACTCCACATTATTGAAAGAGATACAACATTATTTTAAGTTTGCTTTATACTAAATATCATAACTCTGTTGATGTTCCTTGTGAAATAACAGATTGATTGAACTAAAGGATTTTTAGATTTTTATTTTGACTAAATTTTATATGCAGTAATGCTTTTGAATTTTGTAGATTTACCTGCCTAAAAATATTTTTTTCAGGTAATAGGGATGTAGTGAAAATATATCACTCAGAGGTTTTAATGACAACAGCCAATTTTGCTGTTATGAAAAAATAGAATCTTATTTGATTTAAGAATGGATTTTTAGCTCTAAGCAACTCTTTTTATTATCATATTCTTCAAAATGGTAAAATTATATTTCTTGATAGAATTGTCAGTTCATTTGTTCTTGTTATAAATTCTTAGATTTCCTATTCTAGTAGTATTATTATAATGTTTTATGGGAGCATGGCTGAGTGGTTAGAGCAGTAATTCCCAAACTTTTTTTCTATGGACCGCATTTTCTGAATTAAAGTTTGTTCATGCTTTACCAAATTTTATGTGATAAAAAGCAAATTTAAAAATTAAGAAAACAGAGAGAGGGTTCGAAGTCAGAACATCATCATTGATAACACTCCTCCAATTTGCGGACCCTAGTTACTCTATTCATAATACTTGATATAATGCAAAAATATCACAATGATAAAATTGTTTAATAATTATTTATGACTATTTATACAGGGACTAATGCATGCAATTACAAGTAATCCATAATAATATTTTAAATTTTGAAATCATATTTATTTTTTGCATATGAATTTTTTGAAACTGTTTCTAAATCTTTGATTGTCTTTCAAACATTCTGCCTCACCTGCTATCATCTTCCACCCCACCTATGAGGTATACTATACTGTTTGGGAACCACCAGATTAGCTGTTAATTCACAAGGAACAATCGTGAGTCCTGATCTCAGCTCTCACCAGAGTTGATTTGTCAAAGAGGGGACTTCATAATAATTTCCATCTTGGGAGACAAATCCAGTAAGTGGCACCACAAAAACTAAAACATACATTGAGTAAAATTGTGTAGAGAGAATTCTTTGAACTTGTTGATGGTTGTACCAGCAAATCACTAGCCATTATGAATGAGCGTTTGAGTGTACTTGCATTGTTCAACCACCCATCATGCAGGATTATGTGTTATCTCAGAGAAACTGTATCTAAGGTCTGCTCAGTATAGTTTCAGTATAAACCTCATGTTGTCTCTGTAGGTATTGAAAAAACACAAATATGCCTGAGCAGATAACTAAAAAATGAACTAAATACCCTAGCAGGCAGGCATATTCAGAAATGAACAGTTAGCCATTGACTTTGTCTATATATTTATCAACCTTGTAAGAAGATAGTAAGCATTTAGTCATGTGATATTTTTCTGATAATATGAAATGAAAAATTGCATTTCTTTAAAGAGAATACAAATCAAAGATGTTTCAACTGATCTTCTTCTTCTATGTGTCATGTTTTTTCAGGTCATGGGAGATCATGACTCTCCACAATTTCCTGTCATTTGTTATTCTTAATAAGTTTTGTCTTTTAATATCTCTCCTAATCCCTGTTCTGACATAAAATTACACAAGCTCATTAGGTTGGTTATTCACTGCTCTCATCTGTCCTAGCCTTTAATATGACCTGTGTGTGTGGGTGGTGTAATGGATAAAGGCTCAGAATTGGAGATCAGAGAGCAGAGTTCCAATCCCAGTTGAGTTCATTATATTCACTTATGCACAAATAGCCTTGGGAAAAGTAGGAATACACCTCTTCTCTCCACTGGCTATGGGTCAGTTAGTAGGACTTGTATTATCTCAAAAAAATTCTTACAATTTAAAAATATTTTCTGGTTTTAGATAATTTGCAAAAGGTTTATAAGCCATAAAAGAAACAAATCAATCAACCTGCACTGCAACAATAGAAGATCTGCCAAGAAAAGAGATATGTTGTAAGAATCTGGATGCAAACCTATTGTGGTTGATTTAGCAAATCAAATACACTCGATATACTTTCATCCCAGTTAACTGCCATCTTCAACTAAAGTAGCATTTTTAAATCAAAATTATGTTCAGACTCATTATGATGAGCAATTAATGCAGTGAGTGTATTGTATTGTAATTATACAGGGTGACCCCAAAAAATGGGAATTTTTGAAGTGCATATTGCCAGACACGAGCAAGTGGCAACACTACAAGACAGTAACCTTGAGCAAGTAAACATTTTGCCATTTAGAATTCAAGATGAAATTCACAGTAACCCAGCTGAGATGTTGCAGCAGTCAATGTGGAATCTCAACAGTAGATTTCAAGAATGCATTCGTACAGGATGACACCATCTACAGGACGTAATTTTAAAAAAAATGAAAATTCCATCATTGTTTCTTAAATGGCATGTTTTAAAGTTTCAATTACTATGAATAAAATATTTTTCTTCCATCACTCTTGGTTTTATTGGATTGTTAAAAAGTTCCATTTTTTGGGAGTCACCCTGTACTTTTTATCAAAATAACCAATTATGACATTTAATTATTTTGTTGGATTTGTACTTCCAATTGTTATTTTTAGATACATTGAGTAATCTACAACTAAAATGGATAGCACATGTATCATGCAAACTAATGACATAATCAAGATGCTGACATTCTACACCACTTTGGATAAAAGGTGTGGAAGGAAACTCTCATCAATACTGGAAAGAGTGATAACAGCTACTGGACTTAAGAAACCTGTTTTCCTGAAAAAGAGAAAGATTTTATAAATTTCAACCAAAAACAGTACTGGCTGCTTGATCAATAAATGTCAGGTGTCTCCTTGTAGGGAAACAGTGAATATTACCATTACAATTACTCATATGTGTTAAAAAGCTTCTGCAAATGAGGAACCAGTATGCATAAAACAGAAATATCAATGTGCATGATACCCATGGGGGTTTCTATGTTAAAATTAAATAAAAGGTTCCTTCAGTTGAAAAAATACGATGTAAACACTCATCAATTGTCATGTAGCATTACTGACTCATAGGAAGTGGTGTGCACTCAACTTCCTCGTAATTAATAGCTGTAGCTACTTATAGCCTTTGTGACTTCATCTATAAATGAGTTACCTTATATCCTTGTACTGAAGAGGTTATTTCCCTTTATTTTCCCTGGTACTTTTTTCTGGGAGCTTTTGTCTTTTCCCTATCTTCCTCCCTCTCCTTAAGAGATTGTTTAGATGTGGGAGATCTTGATGTTCTTTTTTTTTTCATAGGAGTGTTCCTTCAACAATTATCCTTGTTCATTTTTAGAGTCTATATTACACTCAATTTCACCATCTAGGTTGTCTTCCCTTGACATGACACTTTCCCCTTCATTACTTTCAAACTCATTACACATTTCTTTATCGCTATCATGTTGCAATCTAACTTGATCTGCATGCGCTAACATCTCATTTCTATTTTGTTACGGTAATTTACCCATGCACACATAGACTCTCCCAGCTATAAATAGGAGCAGGTACTGCCTTTTGAAGAGGGAAGTTTCCACCAGTCAGCTCTGACAGTCAGACCAAACATTCTTGCTGTAACACTCTCGTTTTTATATGTTTGTATTACTTTTCTGTTAATATATTTGTTTAACTCTATTCCTCTCTTGTGTCTTTATTTCTGGCCCTAACAAGGCCACAACACATTTCTTTTTCTATTATCATTGTATTCTGTTGACTTTGCATTATGAATCTTTCCTCCTGTGGATTAGATTCACTATTAGTTGGCATATCATCAAGCGTCATATTCTCTAAATGCCTTGGGTGTGCAATTGCTGATAATTTTATAATGGCCTGACAAGATCAGTTATTTTCTCCCTTCAATTGATTTTAAATCCTGTAACTTTTTTGTTTTAGCTTTATCCTAAGCCACACTTGTGTGTATTCATAATTATCAAGTGATGATTGTTCATTTGGTTCTTTAAATATTACCAACACCATTGTAGTGTAGTGTTATTAACTCACAGAAAGTAGTATGCACTCAACTGCTTCAGGGGTAATAGCTGTAGTTACTTTGTGACTTCATATGTAAATGAGTCACCTCATTAATATTGATTAGTAACAATTTCTGGAAGGATTTTTACACAAAAATTCCTGTTTGCAAACAAAGAGCCTTTCTATGAATTTTGACTTACCTTCACTGATCTTCAGTCCATATAAACTATTTCTTGTCTATAGGAAGTTTCTTGGCTCATAAAATAGCCAAACAGTAGGGAAAAATGCTTGCCTTTAAAACCTACCACAATGTTGAGGTACATTAAAAATATATTCTGATATTATGCCATAATTTTTAATCTTGCAAAACAAATTTCCTTTTACTGTATAAGATTTTTCTCTTTGCCAGATATTATTAAATATATATTCCGAGTTGGAAAATATTTCTTGCAAAACAATTTAACCTAAAGAAAAAATAAAATTCCTTATCCAATGAAATTTAAATGAGGGCTTAGTTTAAAGAAAAAAAAGAAAGAAAACTGAGTCCTTTACTTTTAAAACTGCAAACAATAAGTAAGGCTCATATTTTATGGGCACCCTTCAAGCAATATTGTAAGATCATGTTTTTAAAAATTTTCTATGTGATTTAATTTAATCTTTTATGAAGTTACAAATGTTGTTTCTTTTAAAGAAGCATTGTAGGGATCAAGAAATAATCACATTTTCCGAGAGTTTTTCCCCCCCAGAAGAAATCTAATTTTCACCAAATTTTGTAGGAATTAAATAATTCCTTAAGCCACAAAATATTGTGAATGATTCATCTCAGATTGAAATTCACAAGAGAAATAATTTTGCATTGTGATTTGATTGCTTTTTTTTTTATTATTGAAATATAGTAGATGGAATACAAATTTCCCTTAAGTGATAATGTTAGATATCAGATAAGAAATGCTGAAAGGAATGCAAACCAGGAATAAAGAAATCAGTAGTTTTATATATATATATATATATATATATATATATATATATATATATATATAAAAGTTTCTGTTTTTTTTTTGTAGTGGTTTTTTTTTTCTCGCTTTAAGCATGTCATTTTCGAAATGACAACTGATCTTCTTCCATCAGCAAATTGTACATCTGCTTATTGTTACAACTTTGAATATACTTGTGATTTTAACTGAATTACACACAAACCAGAATATTTGTTGAGATTTGTGTTTGTTTGCTTCCGATAGTGAACTGTAAATTACACGTCAGTCAGGAAAACCATTATTTTTTTGCTTTTTAAATGAACCCATTACATTCCCTAGGAAAAAAAATAGAATTAAAAAATATCTTGTTTGTTTTTCTGATGACAATTACTTGTAGAAGAAAAACATTTACATTTAATCTTTATGCTTCACAATGCTTCTGTTATACAGAAAATAATGTAATAGTAATATTAACTGTTTCCTTATGAGGAAAAATTCCAGAGTTACTTTTAATTGAAATTTATAAAATCTTTCTATTAAATCAGTTGTTCAGAAAAAAAGGTTTCTCAAGTTCATTATCTGTTATTACTTTTTCCAATACTGATGGGGGTTTCCTTCCTAACTTTTTGTCTAAAATAGTGTGGAACATCAGCATTTTGATTATATCATTATTTTCTCTTTGAGTCAGATATGATATCCATTTTAGTTGTTGCTGTTGTTGGAAGTCCTCAAGTGATGTTATTTGGAACAGTTCTTTGTTTATAATTCTGTAGCCATCTGCTAGCTTTGAAAAAAAGATGGTTCACACTAAGACCTACAGGCTTTATTCACTTGAAGTTATTTTTAACTATTGTTATTTCAAAACAGTTGTATACAGCTGAGTTTTGATATTTCTAAACAAGTTTGGTATCCACATGAAAGTCTTAATCTGATAAGGTTATTGTAGACCATGACTCTAAGATTTTAGGCTAATGTTTTTGGTTTTGTAGCCATAAACTTTCTTTAAACTTAATAACTCAAAAAGAAGGATTTGTAGATATATGTGTATTTGGACTTTTGTCATTGTTTTGGTGTGAGGAACTTGCTCCCAGAGTTTGTAAAAGTATTTTTAATACACCCTAAATATATGATTTTGTGTAATTAACTAAATAAGAGAGCAGAAAAAAATGTTTTCATATCTTTTTCTCCATTAAAACCATACCTTATTTACCACCACATAACATGCATCTATAATTTTGCAAAGAATGGTTAGGAAAAAGATTGTTATTATTTACACTAGAACTAATGTCCTCATCTTTGTTGTTTTTATCATAATTTTTTAACTGTTGTGCACTTCAGCCTCTTGATTAAGGTAACCTTCAGGGGATTTTGAATTGAACCCTTTATTTCAGCCATTGTTCTCAGTTCATTGTCCATGTCTAGGAATATCTCATCTTGTTCTTATTTAGCATTACTCAGTTACTCTTTTTCTACTAAATTTAAGTCTGCACTACCCAGCCCAGAGATTGAACTCAATATATCTATATCAGAACCAATGTCTTAATCCACTAGAATATTGTAAATATTGTACATGCCTTATTGTACATATTCTTCATGCCAGAAATTCAGGCCGAAGAAAAATCTCTCAATATTCATTTGGTAATCCATCTATGCTTATATTTTGGATTTGTATTTGAACATAACATTTATAGTCATGTATATTCTGAGGTTATAAGCTGACTATTGTGTTAAACAGGTATTTTTAGGGGTTAATCTATAACAAAATCAATGTGTGGGTGGTGTAATGGATAGCTGTATAGAATGAGAAATCGAAGCGTCAAGTTTGAATTCTAGTCAGGTTTGTTACCATCACTTATATGCGATTATCCTTGGGGAAGGTATGAATCCATCTTCTCCCACCAGCTATGGGTTAAATTGTAGGATTCTTATCTGGAAAAATCATTGTCATTTTCAAAAAGAGTCATTGTAATAATTAATTGCATAAAAAGAATTACTCTCATTAGCCAAATAAACCAAAAAAAAAGGTTGATAAACCTTAAAAAAGACAAATCAGATAAATATGTAGCACAATCATTTGGATATGATTTTTTTTGACGAGGGATAGAGGTTTATCTCTTGTCTTCTCTTTATGATTGTGTTTCTGGTTTCTTCTAGTCTTCTCATACTCTTTCAATCCCAGCAGCCCTTTGCATCTTAGCAGCATTGCCATCTTGCTTGGAGTAAACTGATTGAAAAAATATTGATGTGGATTGAGATTTTATTTGATTACTAAATTACAAGGAAATTTCTACTCAATATGAAACTTATTTTGCTCTTTTTGCATTTGTCTCTGTACCTCTTGCCTTCAATAAATCATGTGGATGTCATGTTTGCCAAACCCTCTTTCTCATTTTAAGCATAGTTATCTTTTTAGTTCCCATTTTACTTAAAACTTTTTCATTACTCACTTGTTCTGTTTATCTTATTCTAAGCATTCATCTGTAGAATTGCATCTCCATTGTCACAAATTTCGTTTTTTTTGGAGGACATTTCTCTTCTGTTAATGTTTTTTTAGCGAAGGAAATATTCACATTACTCTTATTTTTGTCATTTAACATTATTAAATGTGAGAGTTATTCTTTTTTATGTCAGTAATGTTATTTGTCATTCAAGGTGGAGGCTATTAAAAATACGTGTAATTAAAAACAAAAATATGAAAGTGTTAACAATGATTTTACCTTAAAAATAGAAAACTTCAAAAATGCAATAGGGGTGAACTTTTGAAGTAACTTCGGTCATTCATATTGATATTTGTTTGCTTGATATTTTTAAATAACAGGGAAATATAAATTTCTGACTGACGAATTCATAAATCTCATCTTTCAAAGTATATGTAAAGAATTAAGAATACATTTTAAGTGCAATCTGGATCATGTTTTAACTTGGGTCATATTTTGCCTTGATTTATTTGCATTATAATTTTAATACAATACAAATAAAATGCATTATTTATGGTCACTCAGTGTGAATATTCATGAACCTTGTGGTATAAACATTGATATATGGGCTTTTGGGGTGCTACCCTTGACTCTTGCTTAGGCTTTCCTGAAACATGTCATAACTAAACTTAATTACCACTGTGAAGTCATAAAATTCTGAATTCCAAAACATGCCTGGTGCCAAAGACTTCACAGAAAAGGTTCCCAACTGTATCTCAGTTTACATATCACTCCTCTTTCTCACACCGTAAAGATTCCTTATGATTTGCACTCAATCTATTGCTTCAAAATTACATATTTTGGTTTAATGAGACATGAGGTAAAGTTCAGCTTGCTCTTGTATATGTTAAGCTCTCCATTATTTAGGACTTCTTGAGTATGGTAGAAGTTACAATAAGAAAACTTAAAATAGAACCATGGTTGCTTCTTAGTTTTGTAAGCCATTAAAAAGTGAGTCATTTTAGATTTGGTCAAATCCTTGTAATCATCAAGTCAATGAGATCCTATAATCAACCTAGTCTGTTTGCTATTTATCAATAGCTGGAGAGGAAAAAAGTTGGATTCATACCTTTTGCAAGTATACTAGCATGCAATGAACTTGACAAGAATTCTAACTCAGCTCTCCAACTCATCAATCTGAGCTCTAATCCAACGAGATTACTGAATTCATTTTTTGTAATACTTTTTTTGTTGCTACCACAAAATTTTCGCAATTCATTCTAGAACCTTCTTCATGTATAGAATGTATAATCTATAAGTAAAGAGACAGTTTTATTTGTTTTTACAGGAAGATGAGAAGAAGCCTGTAGAAAGTATTGGCTGAGTTTCCTCTTTTGTGTATGTAATTCATTTATTCAGACTTTATAGAATCAACAGAGGAGATTTTTTGTTTTCAAAATTTCTATGCTTTAGCTGTCTTTACTTTCACACTAATGCTCTTGGGGAATTTTCTCCCTCAACTATGGATTAAATAGCAGAATAAAATGAACTTCCTAGCCAGTTTACAACTCAGACTTCAAAACCATGGAGAAGGCAACATGAAATACTCCACTACCTTCTTTATGAATTCATGGCAATCCATAGATAATAAAGAAAAGGAAGCTGTGGAAAGCCATGATCCCCATCATAGTGAAAGGACATAACATTAAAAAAATAATGTGAGCAGACACTGTTAAAAACTCTCTTTTAGTACATCAGTAACATGGCTTGATAGAAAAGGATCATGGGTATTATGAACAAAGGATATTTTTTATATTCATTGATACAACATTATTCAGTGAAGGCATTTTATTCTTTATTAAGTGCCAACTCCTTTCAGGACAGAGACAATCATGGCTCTCTACAGATTCCTATTCTTTATATGTGAATTGCTATGAATTCCTGGAAAAGTTTTTCCACTGTTTTCTCCATGGTTTGAATTCATAGTTGTTCATCATCTAGACAGGCTACTACCCATGGCTAAAGAGCTCTGTCAACGTTGCTATTTGGTGAATAGATTCATGTTATTCTTCAGGGCTTCAGTACAAAGTGAATGTAACCATCTAAGAAAGAATTTGGTTTACCAATTCCATGCTGATAATTGTTATATTATCCATACATCTACATGAAGACATAGCATGCTACTAATGTTCTAACCAATTAAATACATATCAAAAGTCACATGACCCAGTAAGTGCAGATCATAAATCATAAAACTAAGTACATGTCATGCTAATGTGGCATTGATCATAGAATATACTAGGTTGAGACATAAATATTTTCCGTTTTTGCTTATCAACTTTATTCTTCAAAAAGTAAGTATTTATCAGTGTGCCCACATTGCAACCCAAGGTCAGTTTAAAGTGTATTTACTGGTAATACTGTGGAAAAATTGCTCAAGCCCCTTCAGCACTTCCCCTTTTACGTATGCCTCAGGCACAGGGTAATGACACCAGTCCACTTCTGAAAGAGAGGTAATAACTAAGGAGATGGCCTCCAGGTGCTTGAGCTAATGTTAATTTTCTTTCCATGATAGAAGCAAACTTGTATACAAGGTAAGTATTAAATGATTTTCTAATCATTGCTTAGATGTGGCACAAGGCTGGAAATGTAGAGCATTCAGTGATAATCACATTCACTACTCAAATTTAACTGATCTAGCAAAACAAGCTTGTTAAGCATTACACCCCCATGAAAGTGCCCTACATGATATTCTAAGCATAACTTAGATGTGGCACAAGGGCAAAAGAGTGGAGCACCCAGTGAGAATCAAATTCACCGCTCAGTCATAATTGATCTAGTGAGACAAGCTTACTATTACATCATGTTAAAGTGGCCAAATGATTTCTAAGCATAACTTAGATGTGTCACAAGGCCAAAAATGTAGCGCATCCAATGAGTAACTCACAACTCAATCATAACTGATCTAGCAAGATAATCTTGCTAACTTTTACACTATGTTGAAGTATCCATATTCTTCCAAAAGTAAAGTATAATCGTATTTTATTCAATTATATATTCACTATTATTTGCAATGAATTGTTGCCACTTATAAGGCAGATATTCAATTCCTTTTGAGTAAAGGTTTGCAGTTTTGATGTGAAAAAGTTTTTAATAAACTCTGGTTTTCATTAGGGAAAGGTTTTACCCATCAAAGCCTTTTGCAGTGATCAATATGTAATCCTCAATTGATACAGGGTCAAAAGAATATGGTGGATGAGGCAGAACAGACTAATTGAGTTCCAAAATTTTATCCTGTGTTATTCCTGTTGCATGTAACCATGTGTTGTCATCGAGAACAATGTTTTTCCTATTAATGAGTACAGTGCATATTTGACAAAAATATTGTGGACACGTTACAGCTGCTGGACGTATAAATGTACATTTAATGTTTCAGTGCATTTAAGAACTTTACATAAATAATTCTTTAAGGATCCCACAACACACATAATATTACCTTTCTTCCATGGAGCTCAACTTTTGGACTTCATTGCGGAGATTTATCCGTATCTGTTTTGCATGGAATGTTGTCATGTGTAAACTATCCATTTTTCCTCACCTGTTATGATATATTTCAGGAATGGTTACTTCATACGTTGATCTTACTTATAACTCAACCAAGTTCAAATTTTAGCCGAATTTGCTCACTTTGTGCTTACCATCCTGTGTATGATGATAATCTACATCAGTGTCCAGGCTAAGACGATAAACTACGTCCAGCAGCAAGGCCTCTGATGAGTTGTTTTTGATGAGCTCTTAATTGCTGGTGTTCCCAGGTCCACCCTAACCCGGAGTGGTAGCAACTGTTAGGGTCCCAGCTATGGGCAAATAGTTAACCCCAAAACTGAGGTAAAAAACATAAAAGTGTAATAATAGGTTTTAATACCAGAAATACTTTGTAAAAAATTATTACCAAAAATAAATTTTTGAAGAAAAAACTATTACCTGTAATATATTTTTGAAAAAAAATATTACTAGTAATACGTTTTTGAAAAAAAAAATATTACCAGAAATATGTTTTTAAAAATATTATCAGCCATACATTTTTCCAGAAAAAAATATTACCAGAAATAGATTTTTGACAAATCAAAATATTACCAGGAAAAAAATTGTCGGCATTAAATAACCAATTGAGGTTGATATGGCATAAAACAAAACAAACCAAATCAAATATATATGTATGCATACACACCTTTTTTACCAAACTATCTCTATGAATCTATTTAAAAATTTTGGTGGCATTAAATGACCCACTGAGGTTGATATGTCATAAAACAAAACAACCAACCAACCAACCACTTTGTGCTTATATCCCCAGGAATGTCATGAATTCTTATCACCTCAACTGTGTGTTAAATAGCAGAGCAGGCTGGGTTCTCTAGCCCTGATAGAACTCAGTCTAGGAAAAGGACTATTTTGAATTCCAAACCGTGGGAAAGGCAACAGGAAACCACAGCATAATGTTTCTTAAGAAGTTTTTGAAATTCATACATACTACAAAAAAGAAAGGTGTAGAGGGCCATGACTGACTATTCTCTGAAGGGACATAGCAATTAATAGAAATAAGTCATAAGTAGAATAATTAAAACATTTTAAGATGAGAGAGGAATTGAGAAAACCTGATATCAGATGTGAAATTCTGAGAATGACTATAACTTCTACCTGTATATGATACAATGGATTTGTTGTGAACAATATAAACAGGAAAGAACTGATTGTGATAGACATAATCTGACTCTGAAGGATTGGCCTTGTACTTATTACTGAATGGCATTATTTTTGCATTTTAATAAAGTTGTGGGTTTATAGGAAAGTTTTAATAGCAGTGTCCTAGTTAAGCCTAGACTCTCATATATAGATGTCATATATGGCACCAAACTCATTCAGAAATGTTTAAGCTTTCAGCTGTATACAAATGTTTTCTCAGATCAGTGATTAAAAATGGCTGCAAGCAAATGCATCCTTTAGGTCTTAAAGAAGACAATCCTTCATCAGATGTCATAGATTTGTAGAAATCTCTTGCAAGCAAAGAACTTCATAAAAATACAAAACAAAAATCAATTCAGTAGAAGACTTTTAAAGCACCAACAACCAAAATGGACATCCCATGTAACTTGAAAATAATGACATAATCAAGATGCTGACATTCCACATTACTCCAAACAAAAGGTTAGAAAGGAATCAGTACTAAAAAGAATGCTAACAGTGGACTTAAGAAAACTATTTTCCTAAAAATCTGTTTCAATAGAAAGATTTTGTAAATTTCAATGCTTGATGATCTCACCATTACTATTACCATCTACATCTTCCACGAAGAAAGTTATTTTCTTTTGTTAGGTTGGTGCAAAAATAATGACGTAATAATGTCGTTTTTTAACGTGAAAAAATACGTCAAAAAACGACATTATCATGTCATTATTTTTGCACCAACTTAATAATAATGGATGTGATACATACACAGAAGGTCTGCAGCTAAGTAAAAGCAAGCCTATTAATAATGCCAATAATATTGGAGTTAAAAATACTTGCTATTTCTTCAACAAGCTAAGTCAACTCCCAGTATATAAATCTGCACTGTCCCTGTTATTTAAATACATTGAGTTTCTTATTAATTCCCTGTCTATGCTGTCTGCAGTGTCGCTGAATCTGAAGAAAGCTATGATAGATTACCCTAATGCCAATAATTTATTCATGCTGTTACACACTTACTTGTTTCAGTGAAGAATTTTTTTCCTTTCCATTAATGAATGGCTTTGGACTCTGCTAAATACTAATGTAAACTCAGCTGGTGTGGCTCAGCATTATTTTGTGGCAAAGATGACATTTTAACCTAGCATTCCTGCCTGTTTTTTGACATATGGTTTCCTGCACTTGACTTTCTTATATATTGTTCATCACTTCCAACCAACCACCCACCCATCTTGTCACTTATGGATGCGCGCATACTGTAAGGGGAAAGCAACTCGGAAAGAGAAAATGCTGAGCTGAGTTCAAACTCTGACTTAGTTACATTCATTTATGCACAAAAAACTTCTGGGAAAGTGGGTATGAATGCATTTCTTCTGCTCTTAAATAGTGAGTCACATCATGTTATCTAGCTGTAGATTCTTGACAAAATCCCAAAAAAGGGTCTGTAATGTAGTCAATCCTGATCTTGGATCTTGATTTCACTCACTTTCTCACCAACATGACATGGCATGCCACTGTCTTTCCAACAAATATTTTCATGGCAATGGTTCTGATGACCTTTTTACTTTAGTGCCTCAAATGCATGAATATAAGCATGCTACTAGATTAGCCACTAAGTAGTTTCACAGATGAAATAGCAAGTCAGTTTTTTTCTAATAGTTACTTTTCTTGCACTTCTCATCTGTGAAATTTTGTTTCAATTTCTTGCTTTGGTGCCACTTACAAACTTTAATGATCTAAATGCAACTCTTTTCCTTTATTGTCTTTTTCCTCAATTCTCCTCACTAAAGTCTTCTCATTCTCTTTCACTGCATGTAACCACCTGCATCTTAGTGGCATTATCACTTCACATAGAGTGATTTTTTTTTTTTTTTACAATGATGTTCACACTATACAAGGCCCAAAGGCCACATGAAGTAGAGGGTTACAGAGTAAGAGGCACTGTTTATGTGGATATGTGGGGAAGATAACAGATAACCCTATACTTGAACAGGTTAAGATGTAATGATTTGGAAAGCATCCTCTTGTGAGTTAGTTCCACAGAAAAAAATTAAGTTGGTGACCATTCTAGGAGAATAGAAAACCAGTTCATTTTGATTATTAAATCAGGAATAAAAAACCTTAAAATCTTACTTTACTGCAAGTATAGTGAAATCAACTATGGGTCAGGCAAAAGCAAACTTTTGTTCTGAGACCCTTTCCTCTTTTTGTCTAGTTTTGTTTATACCTTAATTTAAACCAGTAGAGAGGCATTTCTTTGGTTAACAGAGAACTGGCTGACCTTGGGACACTAGGTATTTAGCCCTGGCATGGTGCATATTATACTGTCATTGAAAAGATTATGGAGTTCCAAGCATGGGGCTTGTGGAATCTATAATCTTAACTGAAGCTCAATAAAAAAAAAATGTTGCCGTAACCAGGCATGTGTAATATAATGGATATTATCATGAAAAGTTGAAGTGGAGAGCTGTTCAAATTCTATTCTAGTCTGAAAAGCATGGATCGGTTTCTTCTTCCCCTAGCTATGGGTTAAATAGCAGGTAGACTGGTTTCACAAGCCTTGGATGGCACCCAGTCTAAGAGAAGGAAAACTCTGAATTCTAAACCATGGGGAAGGAAAATGGGCTTACAGCCATATCACACTAAAACACTAGTTCTCATCCAATCACTGAAGTTAAGCAACATTGAACCTGGTTAGTACTCAAATGGATCACTGCTGGAGAATGTCAGGTGCTCTAAGCTATGCAACAATCCTAGCAAGCTGGTAGTAGATACAATCTTGCTCGTTGTGCTCATAGAAAACCTCAATACATGGAGTTCCTTCTGGACTGATAGGTTTGCAAACCTACCAGGGGGTAGATGAGGGTGGTGGGTTGAGAAGGCAATGGGAAATCCCTCCACTATATTTCCCAAGTATGCATGATAATTTGCAGATAATAAAGTAAAAAAGACATGATATTAAAAACAAATAAAATTAATGAAATCTCTAAACACCTGAAAAAAGGAAAAATGTCTGTATAAACCTTTCTTTAAATCCATGACTATTTCAGATAAAAATACTCTCTCTCTCTATATATATATATATATATATATGTGTGTATGTGTGTGTCTGTGTGTATAAATAATTTTCAATCAAATGCACTGGGCAGGTTACTTGGTGTGCATGGATGACTCAAGATTGCCTAAATGTGCCTTTTATGGTGAACTATCTGCAGGCAAGCATCCCAGACACAAACCTAGAAAGTGCTTTAAAGATTGCATCAAAACCAGTCTCAAAGCTCTTGGGATATCAGTTGATATGTGGAAACTGGAGGCTGAATGTCAACCTTTGTGGAGAATGACAGTTCATCAAGGTTGTAACCAGTTTGAAAAGGACAAGGTGGAGCATGCTAAGGTTAAGCGCAATCTTCGTAAAAGTAATCCTGAAGTGCTACCTTCCACCCTAACCTTGCAACATGTATATAGTTTATGTGCTAATTTTGCTCTTTCAAAGGCAGGTCTTCAAAGTCACCCTAAGACTCATCAGACTTGATCCATTGAACGAAACTGGCAATCAATCCTTGTGCCTTCTTGTACACGCTGCCATAAAATATGCAAGTCAGCTTCTGGATTAACAAGACACATGAAAATTCATGTCGATGCCTGTTTGGCTTGAAGATCTCCCTTTTGGGTGCAACATTTGTGCAAAAGCTTGTAAAAGTAAGACTGGTTTAAAGAGTTATCGGCACTCTCATGATTGGTAAGTCTGAAAGTTATATAACAAAAATGCAAAAAAAAAACTTGTTGTGGAGATGGTCTTATATATATATATATATATATATATATATATATATAACAGCCTAACTCTGTTCTGACGAGTGCTTACATATAAGCAAGAAACTTCGAAGTAAACATGAATTCAATGAAAAAACTCGTAATATTAATTCTTCTACTAATGTTCTATTTCCATCTTCCATATTGAACACGCTAGCACAAAGCCTGCTTGCCTTACATGTATCCTTATTAGCAAACTGCTGAAAAACCAGTACTTTTGGCTTCAAAAACAGTCTTTAAATTAATAACATATATATATATATATATATATATATATATATATATATAATTATTAATAGAAATCTTATAAGTATAAGAAACTATACTTGCTTGGAAAACCTTTGGTGTCTTGATTTGCAAATAAACAAGCCAATACCAAAGGGAAAAAAAAGGTATAAAAAAAGAAAGAACCAAGAACATGTATGTTAACCGAAAATAATCGTCCAGCATACGAGTTCAAGGCCCAAAGAAAATAACCCCGATGCACGTATCCAAAATAACTAAATAAAGTGCTCAATACAATGAGTACAGCAGATCTAGTTAAACCTATAGAGCCAGACAAACCTACCAAGGTTTCACCTAAGCGGATTGTCAGGAAAGCCAGCCTTCCCTGACAATCCACTTAAGTGAAACCTTGGTAGGTTTGTCTGGCTCTATAGGTTTAACTATATATATATATATATATATATATAGTTTTAAGGTATGCTATCTTTATGGGTAAAAATGCTCAATATCAGTGATACAGTGTAAATATATGTAAAAGACACTGAGGTCAACACCAAGCAGTAACAGTCTGTTTCATGCTTGATTACAATCTTCATTTTCTTGCCATGTGTTTTGTATGTTGGCACGATTATTTATATATGCTGGACAATGGTGCATTATAGGTAACAAGGTCTAGTGCATTATCCTAACAGTTTTATTTTGTATCAATATCTTAAGCTAGACAAATAAGGTAACCAGCCCTTGAAAGGAAAGAAAAAAAATGACAAATAAACAAAAAAAATAAATAAGTAAAGTAATTAGTAACAAACTTAATTAACAAACTGCAGGGACACATAAACACACATAAGGGGAGGTAACTGATGATTTATCAGTTCAGTAATAACAATCAACAACAAATACTTAATGAATAAATGTAAAATACATGTAATTAATAATAAATAATGAGTAAAATGTTAACAAACAACACTATACAACAACTACAAATAACCACAATTATTGAGGATATTCATTTTGATGATAATATTGGATCTAACGATGAAATGTCCGATTCCTTTCCAAGTGATTTAAGTGTATAAAGTTTTACTGCTGTAAGGGTGAAAGTAGGAGAATAAGGTACATATTATGAAGATATGTAGGATAGATATTAGTTGACCCTAGACTTAAAGAGGTTAACATTGTAATGGTCATGGGATCGTTCTCTTAGGAGTCTGTTCTATGCATTGACCATTCTGGGATAGAAACTGTCAGAGTGACACTTCCTCCTAACTAAAGTGATACAAAATGAATAAGGATGTTTTGACACCATCTACATGGTATGGCAGTTCCTAGCTTTGAAGATCTGAACTGAGGCAACTAAAGAATAATTGTTGTAGTAAAGAAAAGAAAAGACTGTCAACTTATAATAGCAACTGCAACTGCAATAGATTTCTTCTGTTTCTCGACTGTAACACTTGTAGCCAAATCGCAGTTCAAATGATAGTCCGACGTAACAGTCCAACAAGCAAAGTAGAAATTACAAAATGGGGTCACACGTCCAACCTTCACTTCTCACAAGCAAAAATGCTTGTTCAGTCCCCAGCTCAGAAAATCTTCTGCCTTTATAAGTGAAAAACAACGGCTTTGGTTCATCAAGAGATTTTTCTGATTGGTCACGCCATTCAGGGGAGGGGAGAACATTAGCATAGATTTTAGTCATTGAAGTAGATTTTTGCTAACTACTTTTTGCACACAGAACACAAACTTTTTTTCCAGGGTAAATGATTATCTCTTGCTTAAACATTACTTTCAACTCATTTGTGTTTAGAACAACATATATTATTTTAAAGCTTATGGCTATATCATGTTGATAAACCAGTTCCTGTACAATCACCAATGTTAAGCAATGTTGAGTCTGGTCAGTAACTAGATGGGTAAAAGCTTAGGAATACCAGGTGCTATAAGCTTGGGTGTGCTGGTGGTGTAATGAATAATGCCTTGGAATTGTTAATCAGAGAGGTGAGTTCCAATTCCCAATAGGTTCATTATATTCACTTACATGCAAATACATTTTGGAAATGTATAAATCCATCTCTTCACCCCCACATATGAGTTAATTAATAGCACTTGTATCACTAAAAACATCATTATCTAAAAAAATATTCTTACATGCTAAAAACATTTCCTAGCTTAAATAACCTTCAAAGTGTTGGTAAATAGTAGAAAATGAATGAATCAATCAATCAATACTAATTTTTAAAATATCAAATTGAATTTTTACTTAATAAAAATCTTTTATATATGACTAGAATTTTTTCCAGAACTTTTTGAATAGTCTTCTATTCTTCTCACTCCTTAATAATATTTATTTTTTCTTATTCTTTCACACTCGGTAACCCCTTGAGTTTTAGCGGCTTGCTTGGGCTGAAATGTTTAAACAAAAAAATATGGCCGCATCTTATATTCTGAAAAATAGTGTATAAAAAATTTTACTTCGGTCTTTTGTATAGATATATTTAAAATTGTATTTTTTGTTTATTGTGAGAATATATCAAACTATTTTTTGTAAAGTGAAGAAAAAGAAACAAGCTTTTTTTTTATTAATTTGCAATTATTTTTAATACTTATTGTTAAAAAAGGGGAAACAGTTGTTTAATTCTGTAAGACACACATCGCTGTTGATATACTAATTAATTCCTTAGTTAATTTCTTGCATTCAGAATTTTTTTTTTTTTCTATTTTAAAGCTGTTCTGGTTTTACCATTACGTAAACCTTGACCTCATATTATCAGTTCATGGCTGTTTAAAATTACCTATATCTGAAGTCAGCTAATCACGATGTTCATTGAAATGACATGCAAATGTTCCTTGCTTGAGCCAGAGAAATGGCATTCTAATCTTCTTTTGTTGCAATCTCCAAGTGTATAAGATAAGGATTTAGGTGCTGTCAATTCATTGAAACGATGGCTTGGAAGAGGAGGAAAGAAAGACCTTTCATGGGGAGCGAGGATTTCTACCACTTTAGGGAATTAAATGTCATGGAAAAAGTATTGTTTGAAAAAGTATGATTGGAGAAATCTGGATAAAAAAATAGATTTCTCTGCTGAGCTATATGGCATTAAATGAAGAACTTTCTCTCTTAATGTTCTAACTTCCTCCATGAAAAGAAAATGAAAAAAAAAATAAATAAATAAAAATAAATAAAATAAAAAAGAGCTATCCAGTCAAAATTTATCTTTGAGAATTGATGTGTGCAGATGTATATAATGGCACGTTACGCCTAGATACATTCACACACATGCGTGTAGTGATGTATACACAGATTGTGTACGCGTGTAGCCATTTACATACTTTTAGATACATTTATTGATGAATTTTTTCATATATGGCATATTTTCAAGGAAGAGTGAATAAAAATCCAATAAGGAAAAGGTTTCTTTCATTTATTGAATTTTCTGAAAGTTTTGGCAAAGAGAGAAAAGAGACAGAAGAATGTAATGAAAACAGAAAAGAAGCAGCTGAGGAAGAAAGAACAAAAAAAGAAGATTCTTTTATTTTATTTTCATCAAAATCTCCTTACCTTCTGGCCATGTTCAGAAAGACTATAAAGGGGGGAAACACAACACACGCAAAAAAAAAAAAAAAAAAAAAAAATTGAAGAAAATTAAAAAAGAAAATACCATAGAAAAATAAAAATGAAAAGAAAAAGCGTGGGGGGGTATCAATTCATGAATTTATTTTGTTGTTTTGATTATCTTGCAGAGAACTGAAAAGGGACATAAGCAATAATCTTTTAGAAACAATCATATCATACAGTTATAACATTACAAGAGGCTCAGATAACCTCTCTTACATTGATTCAGAACTAACTCTATCAATATATAATCTTAAAATCATAGAAAAACCCATGATATGAAATTCAGAATATAAAAAAATCCTTTAAAAATCTTTTTTGTTTTACTTTTTCAAATCTATTCAAAAATTTATTGCGATGTTGTTATCTTGTGTATAAACTCAATGCTGAAAAAATATGTTATTAGCAAATCAATGTCAACTTGTATGTTACACTTTTCTTGTTGGTTTCTGTCTTTTGATAAATTTATATCTATTTAACATTTTATGGGTATTTGTCCTCTCCTCTATCAACTAAAACGCTGTGAACACTAAAACCCATGTATATGGGTAAGCAACAACAATAAAATTACCTTGACTATAAATTCTTTAATAGTTTAAGGAAACATCTACAGCTACTGACAAAAATAAAAGGAAATTTTATTTCAAGTATTTTTTGTTTATTGCCATGTTATTTAAAATAAAAAGAATACTACATAAAAATGACTCATATTTTTAAAAATAAATTTTTAGTCATTATTAGTAATTTGATGACTGATTCTTTAATAGCATTCAAAAAAGTTTATAAATCCAAACTACAATTTGATTTATTTCTTGTTCTTTATAGGACAAAAATACTTCTAATTTACCTCCCTTGGATTCTGAAACATTTTTTTATGGTTGTAAAAAAGTGATACTTCCATTGGAAATAAGCAATAATCTTTTAGAAATAATTGTATCATACAATTATAAACTTCTCACTACCACAACATTTCCTTTCTGTGTCTTTTCTACAAATAATTTCATGGATGAGCTCTTCTCTATGGTACCTGGACTTTTTGAATGTGTGCAAAGTACTAGACTGGCATCAAGATCTCATCAATTTACTGTTGATCTGGCTAGATGTGGCTGTAAATTCTATGCTAACACTTTCTTTTCTTACAATTCTCACTTGTGGAACTCCCTTATGGCTCCATGTTTTCCAACCAAAATTTAATCTCCAAAATTTAAATGCAATGTCAATTGCTATCTACAGTCCAACTGAGTAGTCTTTTCCCTCCCTGCTCATTAGTAATGTTTCTGTTCCTAATTCTTCCTCACCCTGTAACCCCTTGTGTTTTAGTAGCTTCGCTGTCTTACATGGGGAAAACTGATAAAAAAAATAGCATTTCAAGAAGCTCAGATAACTTCTCTTACATTGATTCAGAACTAACTCTATCAATATACAGGTGCGATGTGTAAATTGTCACCATTTTATATTTTTAATTTTGTGCATATGCACTGTTTGTTTTTGATATTGTCAACTGCATAGTATAGTAGGGTCAGTTGGGCACCATCTGTGAAAAAAAAAGCACCACAAGCCTATTTATTCTGCCAGAAATTTGGAAACATCATGTGGTACTGCTTGGCATTCGCACTGGAAGCTCCAATACAAACATTTCAGAGTAAGTGGGTGTCAATCTGATGACAGTGCAGAGGATTTGAAAAGAGTTAGGTGGGTCTAATGGTGATTACAAAGGTACAGCAGCCCGGAAAACTCACTCTGATTGTTCTGATAAAAAAAAAAATCTCTTGAATTTGTTGGTGAGGACCTCACATTCAACACGGAGACTTACATCAAGTGCCTTTACAATTTTGACTTGGGTCGTAAGCATTTAATATTAAATAGTTTTAATTATTTTAAGAGGTAAGTTTTATAAGTACTGATAAAATTATGAAGAAAATCATAAAATTGGTTGACCCATATAGATGTTGACTGATCAGAATATAAAATAATAAATTATCAATAATGATTCTTATTCAGATAGTATTAAAAACAATAATAATAATAAATATAGTAGTTATAAGAAAAATCAGTTGTTTTAGCATGAATGTTGTTATTATATGATCCATTGTTGAATTTTATTCATTTTTAGCCAGTATTTTTCCATATTAGTTTCAGCTACTTTTCATCACCAATACGCAGACCTTCATTTTATCGCCTTTAATAAATAGTACAGAGTAAAAGAACTTTTCATCAAAAATTGAATGAGCATCTCTTTTTTCTTGGAAAGCATATCTGTAATTAAAATGAAAGAAATACTAGTTAAAAATTAATAATAGCATCATTTTGAAATTATTATTCAAGTCACAATAGATAATGATAGCACAAGTAGGTAATTATCATTGATATTATAGAAAACTTAACAATTGTCGTTATTAGTCTGAGAAAGCTCTCCATCATCGAATGCTTTATTTCATGTTAGCAAAATGCATCAAAAGCATATGCAGATTATATATATATATATATATATATATATATATATATATATATATATATATATATATATATATATATATAAAGAATTGGAGCTGTTGTATTATTCAGATATTTTTTGAATACATTAAACAAAATCATTTTTTAATGCCTATTCATTATTTTGCAAAAATAAATAATTCATTTAAAAAATTCAACCCACTAAAATGAGATATATTATACTCTCTTATTGTTCTTACAGTCAATATTAATATTACTTAAGGATTAAAATTTTATGTAATAATTTTATAAAATATCTTTAAAAAAATGTTAATTTGACTTTGGGTAATTTTAATCTTTTTTCCTCCTTGTAAGAAAATGAACATGCAGGCTTTTATTAAATTTGATTGAAAGCTATTTCACATAAATTTAAGTTTGAATTGGAACAATAAAATATAATTAAATTTCAGAGAAAAAGAAAATGATTTTAAAATTTTTATTCAGCTATTTGTCTAATAAAAAGAAGATTAATTGGATGCCAGAAAAGCAAATCACATGGAATGAGAATAACAAGTGGCCAATTCAAGGTCTAATTTTTTTTTTTTTGTCAGGGGAGGGCTGGAGTGGATTGAACAGGAAATAATAATTACAGTTTCAAATGATTTTTCTTTACTATCTTTGTGTTTCATTATTTTGTTGGTTAAAAGTATTGTCTAAGAACAATGCACATTGTCAACGTAATAATGTTAATAATAAAAATATTGCTATTAATAAAAATATAGACGTTTATATTATTATCACAACAGTTACATTGGTAAATGTGTAGGCTTAGCACAATGGTTGAATCTTGAATTGTTGGGCATGATAGTTGAGAGTTCTTGTAATGAATAATTTGAGTTAATCTTTACTGATTCTGTTTTCTATTTTATAAAGTGTCTCTAAATACATTGCAGAAGCACTAGACCTTATGAAACATAGATGTGACTCTACAGAAGGATACTGAGAATACCATGTATGCAACAAGGTAGTTTTAAAGAAAATGTGAATAAAATGGACACTTGTACTTAGAATCAGAAAGCGGTAGCTGAAATTCCTGGGACACATAATGAGAAAAGAGGGTTTGGAGAATCTGACACTCATAGAGTATATTGAAGGCAACAGGGAAAGAGTGAATTAACTACCTAATGTCAATGGTTGAGAGAACAAGGAATATAATGAATAATAAGGAGGCATAAAATTGCTTGGTGTTACAGAATATAGAAAGTTGTGGAGTGCCATGATCATCTATCTCTTGAAGGGACATTGTTGGTTTCAATCCCTATTAAGAATGATTGCAAAACATTTTCCACTCACCAATTTATAGGCAGAAGCACACAAATGCATGCTGGGATTTCTTTCTAGCCAATAAAACTGACCAGTTCTTGGTTTCATATGACTCAATCCCAATCTGTCTTGTTTTGAAGTCAGAATGTTATGTTTCCTTATTTAAACTTGCTCTGGTGAGCCAACCCTAATTCTTAGCTTGTGAACCTTTTGCCATATTACTGTTGCTTTGCCTTATTACTGTTAATTTGCCTTGCATATATTGTTTGCTTGCTTCATATTATTCCCCCCCCCTGTTCTTTACTTTTCCTTGTTACTGCTTATTGCAAAATTTGTCACTTCTGTTTGTTGGACACAGTTCTGTCACTCATTTGATATTTAACCATGGCTACTCACTTTACAAGAAGAATCAAGAAAATAATGATGATAGCTCATTCAATAATTTGAAACAATAATAAAATATTCTGTCTTAAAACATTTCAGATAATCTCTAAACAGGAACAATCTCATTTGTAATTATAAATATTTCTTTATATCAAATATTACTGTATACTGTAAATATTTTTCCTTGTTTCATTAAATATCATGTTTAGACTGCACCCCTTAAAATCAACATAATTTTTAAGATCTTAATATAACGTAAAATTGCATTAATTCTGCAGACACCTTTGTAAAGTGACACATTATGAACACAGTTTATGGAATAACAAAAGCTACTACACTCAGTCAAATGTGCATAAAATTAATTTTGCTCCTGAATGAACTCCTCGCTAGGCAAAAGATGAAGCATTGCTCCCTTCACTTTCTACATTCCACAACATGACAAAGGATTATTGGCTGAGAATGATTAAAGTTCCGCTATGATTGTAATCATAGAGAATACACATGATAAGAAAAGTTGCCAGCATTGATGTCCAAATATTAAGGTGGCTCCCTGGTGATCTTTGGCTATTAATTGCAACTGATTATAACTCTTTAGATCTTGTTTCCATTTCATTATTTGATGTACACATCTTTTTTTTTTCTCTTTTTAAATATTCATTTCCTAGAATGCATGTGGTTTTTGAGCCTCTGAAAATCATTAGGCCAGATGGCATCTTGGTGATGCCCTGATTGTTTATAATAATTTTGAATGCACTGAATGGTTGTTACCCAGGGACATGTCATCATAGAATTATTTCGTGATTCTGCTTCATAGTTAAAGTGCTTTTGTCATTGCAGATTGAGTCAAATTGATTGGGATGATTTAATCTCAAGTCCCCTATTTGAAGAAGCAGAAATAACATGAAGATCTTTGTATGCAATTCTTCTCATTACAACTCTCTTCTTTTTTCTTTTTCTTTAGAAGTTTCTCTATTTCATAAATTATAGCTCAAGTATTAAAAGCTAATGTTCGCTGAAAGTGCTGAAAAATTCTTGCCTTGACCCACTACCCAAAAACCGACTAAACATTAAACATTTGTAGGGAAAAGTTTTCTGGTTCGGCTGAGAAATTTTTAGCACCTAATATATTAGGTTTTCTCACATAGTAACATATGTGAGAAAACGACATTATTTTTGCACCAACCTAGTAGATGAAATTTTTCTATCAAAAGAATGGACATTTACATTTTTTATTTTATTTTTTACTAAAGATTCAACCAATACAGGGCCTGAGAGCCACTCAGTTAGAGGGTCACTGAGAGAAGTTGTTTTATGCATATAAGAGTGCTGATTATATGGATTTATAGGATAGATAACATTTGACCCCTAATCTTGAAGTAATTAAAACTGTAGTAATCATAGAAGCATCCACACAGGAATCTCTTCCACAAAGTAGCTATTCTCAAGAAGAGAGCTAAGGGGAAAATCTTCTTTAAAAATGGAATACAAAGGGAATGAGGCTGATTTTACTCTGTGTACATAGCTTATCTAACAGGATCTTCTTATTGTGTTGTTACACCTCACTCATTCTGTATGACACACAGAGACTTGACTGAGGTATTACGGTTTCAAGGTCATTAATTGTGCATGACTGGGGCAAACTAGAAGATGTTCCATAGTTTGTGATTGGGATCAACATAGGCAGCATATCCCCATCTCTGAAGGTTGGCTCTACAGTGACCAACAGCTCTTTGGATGTGATTTAGGCAGGACCTGTAGGGCTAGGTATCACTGGAACCAGTTGGGAGGGATTCTGTAGAGCTGAGAGAGAGTCTATGTTCCACATTATTAAGATGGTTACACCATGGGCTCAGACACTGATTAGGAGCTGTGATGTTCGTTGCCTCAATTTTCCTCTTTGTCTGTAAAGAAATTGTCCAAAATTTTTGTCATATAGGAGAACTGATATTACATAGCTGTTTCACACTCTTTCCTTTGTTTTTAAGCTTATAGCCATAACATGTTGAAACATTGGTTCCAATATGATCACCAAAGTTAAACAACATTGAGCCTGGTCAATACCTAGATGGGTGACTGTTTAGAAATACTAAGTGCTGTAAGCTTGGGTAGGTGGGTGTTGTAATGGATAATGGCTTGGAATTGTTAATTGGAGAACTGAGTTCCAATTCCAGTTGGATTGGTTATATTCACTTACATGCAAAAAAAAAACCTTGGGAAATGTCTGAATCTACATCTTCTACCCCCAGATATGCTTTAATTAGTATGAATTGTATCATAGAAACCATTATTATGTCCAAAAATGAAACAAAACAGATTACAAAAATATAGATTTCGGCATTAAATAACACATAGAGGTGTTGATATGCCACTAAAAAGCAAGCAACCAACTGACTTAATTTGTTTAAATTTTGGAAGGCGGCTTTTGCTATTCCAATATGGCTTCAGATTTCAGTGTCACATTTTCCATTATCTGTTAAAACCTTCACAGTATTTCTGCATTTGCTTGCTTTTGACACCCCCAATTCATAGCTCCCATCCTGGGCTTTTCGTCTTGTTGTCAGCCACACAAAATATTTTTTTCTTTTCTGTTGAAACTTATTTGGCAAAAGTAAACAGTCAGTTGTTAAGATTATTGAATTATGTAATTGTTTGTTGTTAGAGGTGTTAGGAAAGTGCCTGAAAATCATATCCCAAGTTAAACCTAAGCCTTGTGAGTGAAATTAGGGAGATAGAACTGTTCAAAAGCGGTTGATTGTTGGATTGTACATGTCACAGGTCATTGTGATGGAGGATTTGTGCATGCTGGCTTTGTTAGAAAAATTGATCACTCACAATTATGAACTCTCTCAGAAACTGTAACTAAGATCTGCTTGGTATGATTGTAGCACAAACAACAAATGGATTCAGTTAGCATCTGTAAAGGGGCTAGCCACCCTGAAAAGAAGGATGTACACAAAAATGATTAGTAGTTTACTATTATATATATTATTAAATTTATCAATAATTTATCCAGTTAAATTGGTGTTTTAATGATGTTCCTAAGATTTAATATTTTAAGTTTACAAGAAATACATTTTTAATAACTGCTCCGAACACATTCACAACATTTGGGCTGTTCAAAACAAATAATCCTGAGTCCTTAATGCTTTTTAATTCCAATGGGTTCAATTATCATGACTTGTCTCAGAGGGGTAGTGTGTCACCTTCTTCCTCCCGATATAATTGACTTTGTAGACTACATCTAGAAGGAGAAGGCTAAACACTACTCTCCCTGGAATAAAGTGCATATAATTGGTAGAGAACATCACTGTAGAGTGAGGTAACTCAAAGAGACAACATATATTGGAGTTTTCACTTGATATGTATGACTTGGGATGGGGTTTTGTATTTAATGACATTTCAACACCAAAGTGTTATATCATGTCATGAATTTATCACTTTTTTGAAAACTGGTTTTATATACACATACATCTATATATATATTTCTTACATATCTATAAATCTACCATTCATCCATGCTTAGAATATTATTGCTACATATGGTCTGGTTTCTCTCGCTATTTATCTAGAGCTCTTTGACAAAATCCAAAGACGAATTGGCAATATTATTGGTCCTGATCTAATGTCTTGGCCATAGTCACTTAGCACCATCATAAGGTTGCCTCACTGTGTCTTTTCTATAAATATTTTAATGATAATTATTCAAATGAGCTCTTCACTATGGTACATAAACTTTTTTTTAAATTTAAGTGCAGTAGTAGACTGGTGTTGAGATCTCGTCTATTTACAGTTGAGTTGGATAGATGTAACTGTAAATCCCATGCTAACAGTTTCTTTTCTTACACTTCTTGCTTGTGAAACTCCTTTCTGGCTCCATGCTTTCCAACAAACTTTAATGTACAAAAATTTAAATGCAATGTCAATCACTATTTATTGCCCTTCTGTTTACACTTCTTTTGTTCTCACTTCTTAGTAATTTTTGTGTTTTTTAATTCTTCCACACTCAATAACCCATTCTGTTTTATGCTTTAATGGCTTTACTACCTTGCTTGGGGGTGAAGTTAATATATGAATTAATATATATATATATATATATATATATATATATATATATATACACACACTCATATTTAAGTGCATATATAAGTATATAGAGTTATATTTTGTTATATTGTCTAACTTAAGCATAAAAATTCAAATATTGTGTTTCTCTGGATTTTGTTGAATACTTCCTTTAAACTATTTACTTACTATCAGTCAGACAGCTTCTCTTAAACCACTACTTTGTGGAAAGAGCTCCTTCGAGGATGCTTCCCCAATTACTACAGTCTTAACCTCTCCTAGTCTAAGGTCAACTGTTATCTATCCTACATATCCTCATAATCTGCACTTACTTCCTCCTCTTCTGTTCATACAACAACCTCATTCAGTAAACCTCAACCTTGGCTAGCTCTTGGATTTTTTATTAGGTGACCAATTTGTTCAAAAAAATATGAATATTGTAACTGTGTTAGGCTCAGGTCATTACATTTTATATAGATATACTCTACAGTATATGGCTCGAGACATGTTGTATATTATGGTCCTTCATTTTTTAGTGTATATGAGGGAATTATGTGTCCCTGGTCTATGCAGAGCTTTCTCATAACCACTTTGTCTTTTCTGCTGTATCCATGGTCCAGTTGATGTGCTCAATGGTGGGTTGGATTCAGTGTAGGTTATTATTTGCAAAAGAGTTCCATAACTCTTGCCACTTATTTTTATTATATTTCTCTATAGCTGGCCTTTAGACAGTGTAGGGAATTTTTACTAAGGCTTGCTGTGCTGCTGTCTTAGGACTTAGATCAACTTCAACACAATGTGGCTTTCCTTTGCTTAGTAAAGATTATGTTAGGATGATTTGCAATCACCTGGGAAAAGTGGGGTAATAGGCAAGTCTAGTGAGTAATTCCTGTTGCTTGTACATCCTGGGAATGAAAATAAACTACATCTGACAGCAAGGCCTCTGATCAGGATATTGAAGGTTTTGAGGTGTGTTCCCAGGGCCACCAGTTAAAGTCCCAGCTATGGGCAAATAGTGAACCCACCAACAAAAATTTACAGTACCTTTTTATAATAAAATTGCCAACAATACATTTTTACAGTAAAATTACCAGCAATAGATTTTTATAAAAAATTACCAAAAATGCATTTTTGTAGTGAAATTACCATCAATACATTTTTAAAAAAATTACCAGCAATACCTTTGATCATCTACTCTATATCCAAATATACATTTACCCAGAAAATATAAAATTATGTATGGAATATCTGTAGTTGAAGGCATAAAATGGCATACAAAATATTTAGATTTCAGCATTAAATAACCCACAAATGTTGATATGCCATTAAAGAAAATTAACCAACCAACTAACGATTTTTCTTGAGCAAAACGTTTTGTTTATTTTTATAATAAAGTTTACACCTGTCATGGACTGAAGAATGAATCATCTGTATGTGTTAACAACAGCAAATGTACAAATGTTTCTTTCCTTTTTAATCATTTCACCCCCATCAAGGTGATAATGCCACTTGAGTGCTGTGGAGAGTGAAAGAGAATGAGAAAACTTTATTGAAGAGGAATGAGGAAAGGACAGTAGAGGAACTGAGTTCAGAAAGACAGAAGATTGTGATTGATGTTGCATTTAGATTTTTGAAAGGAAGCAAGTTATCTGAAGGGAGTTCCACAGGTGAGAAGTGTGAGAAAAGATAATTTTAGAATAGAAAAGACAGTTGAACCTAGTTAGTTCAACAATTAAGATGGTGAGATCTAGTTGCCAATCTAGTAGCATTCTTCTCTTTTCCATCTCTCCCCCCTAATTCAGCTATGGGTTAAACATTAGAGTAGAGTATGCTTTCTAGCCATGGAAGGCAACCAGTCTAAGAGAAGAAAAACTCTGAATTCCAAACTGGAATTTACTGGTATAGTAATGGATATCGACATGGAAAGTAGAATTGGTGAGCAGAGTTCAAATTCCAGGCTTATTGACTGCATTTACTTTTTATTAATGCCCTTGGGAAAGGCATGAATCTATTGCTTCTGTTCTAAGTTATGGGTTAATTACCAGAGTAGTCTGGACTTTCTAGGCTTGGATGGCTGCCTCTCTAAGAGAAGAAACAACCCTGAATTCCAAACCATGGAGAAAGTTGCAGGAAATCACAATACACTCTTCACCAAGTATGTCAATACACCAAAGACAAAGTCTTTAGAGATTCATAAGGGCCTATGTCCTGAACTACATGACATTAAAAAATTCTGGGAATGTTAACCAAAATCTTTTATTTAATCCCAGGGTAGCATGTTGTAATTTCTGGGAAGGTTTTCTCATAAGAAAACCAAACCTTTGACATACAACACCAAATCAAAATACTCAATATGTGAAATCTAAGCTATAAGTCTTGTCCTTGAAAAGATGCAAAGCATTTGCAACTATTAGGTTGGTGCAAAAATAATGACGTAATAATGTCGTTTTTGACGTATTTTTTAACATCAAAAAACGACATTATTACGTCATTATTTTTGCACAAACCTAATAACTTGTTCATGATTTTAAAAGCTGAATATAAGATCTGTTTCATCATCAAAGCTCTATTAAAAAGAAAGAAATATTTGTTTGTACATATGTTGCATTGAAAACATCAGGGAAATCTGAGAAAATGTGCCCAATTGTGAATACTATTTGGGTAGTGAGTATTCTTCTTTTTGGAGTGAAACATCAAATTGCAAAAGAATGTTGGTTTTATTATGAGGTGTCCTTCATGATACATGCCAGTGTATATTTATGCATTATTTAACATAATGTTTGAACTTGAAACTTCTTGGAAACCAGATGAACTTTATCATATTTTTATCTACACTGATTTACAATATTATGCATATGAAAAAAATTCCTGCAAACTCTGCTGTGGAGCATAGAGACACAATTTCACCAAAACTAAGAATACTTCTTTTGTTTTCATTACAAGTAAGTTTTTCTTGGGAGGGATTGCAAGTTTCATGCTTATCTAATTTTGAATTCAGATTTCTTTCCCCTAGAGGGTTGCTTTTAGTTATATAGTTTCTAATGCCATTTCCTCAAAGTATTTCGTATATAGGTTTGTCATTGCTGGTGAGGGCATTGCTAAGGCCTTATCCTGTCAATATATGTTTCATCTCATTTCAAAGTGTTTTGTTTGCATACAGAAAGTCAGCATCTTCATTAAGTTATCTATTGGTATACTGGTCTGTTCTCCTAGAGATGACTCTGAAGCAGTCATCCCTGAATACTGAGAGTCCCTCCTCTGTGAGCACCTTGGTAAGCAAACTCACCATGTCCAGATTCACTATCTGGTTGGATTGGATGGGAGCATCTTTAATTATTTCCACAAAGTGGGCTGAGTTCTGGACATACATTGATGACTTTCCTATTAATGCTCACCATTATCACTAGCAATGACAAACCTATATATGGAATACTTTGAGGAAATGGCATTAGAAACTACTTCCCTAAAAGCAACCTTATGGCTGAGATATGTAGATGACACCTTCATATTCTGGCCACACTAGGAAGAAGTCCAGCTACTACTGGGCCATGTGAACTCAATATGACATCAGCGCTGACAAATTGGGATAGAAGAGTACAAGAGGATAACAACACTCAGAAAACAGCTTCAGTCTGCCTTCCCTATGTGAAGGGATTATCAGAGAAAATACAGAAGATCTATGGTCCATATAAAATCAGGACAACCTTCAAAAGTGGTTCAAAACTTTGCAGACACCTCTTCCATGTAAGACACCCCATAGAGGAGAGCATGACTAAGGACTGTGCCTACACCATCCCATGCAGCTGTGGTAAGAAATATAAAGGAGAAACAGGCTGCTCCCTTAAGTTAAAACGGGAAGAACATCATAAAGCAGTAACATGAGGGGAAATAGAAAAATCAGGCATAGCTGACCACATATGGAGGGAAAAGGGAGATCACTGCTCCCTGTGGAATAAGGTTGAAATAATAGAAAACATCACTGGAAACAATAACAGACAGAAAACATCACTGGAAAATGTGAAAACTTAAGGAATCAGCACATATGCTAGGCCACAAAAATCTCCTGAGCTGACCAAGATTAGAAATGAATACAATATGGGAACCATTAATAAGGAGTGCTAGAGAAAAGCAATGAATAACAACACAAAAAATTGCAATATAAGCTCTGGTAAAAAAATGTACAATAATAATAACTGAAAAATTGCAATATGCGCACTGGTAAAAACGATTGCTGAGACATTAGGTTTATAAGTCCCAGATATTCATACACTGATGTCCTCAAGGACATATTGCCCAGTGGATAAAGGCATTCATTAGATCTAGTTAGTTGTGAGTTCAATACCAGGCTACAGCAGTGGTGAACCAAAAAACTTGGAGAGTTGAGTTAAAGAGAAATAATGGCATGTGGAACTAGAAAAGAACGATCTTGACAAAATAAAGGGTTCAGTTCAAAATTCCAGTCATATTGTGAATATGGCAATGAATATGAGGTTAACAGGATTATAATGTAAATAATTATAATACCTTATTCAGAGATATAGACAAAACCTTGATGTATAGATTTAAAAAGTACATGTGCAACACCTCTTCTTACCACTGTCTTGTGCTAGACAATTTTTCTCACCTGAATCTACTTTCATATTTACAAGTCTACTATTCATTGATGCTTTGAATATTAATGCCATATATATGGAGAATATTAAATGAAATCCAAAGAAGAGTCTGCAATGTCATTTGTCTAGACTTGGCATCTCGACTTCAGTCATTTTCCCACCATAAATACTTTCATGATAATTGCTCTGATGAATTCTTCACTATGATACCTAGACTTTATAAATTAAATGCAGTACTAGATTGGTGGCAAGATCTCATTATTTTACTGTTTAAATAGCTAGATGTAACTATAAGTTCTATGTTAATAGTTTCTTTTCTTGCACTTTTCACTTGTGGATATCTCTTCTGGCTTCTGCTTTCCAGTCAAGCTTGATCTTCCAGAATTTGAATGCAATGTCAATTATCATCTTCTGTTTTCTTAATTCCTGTTCTTTGATCGTTCTTGATCCTTAATAACATTTTCTTTTTCTTATATTCTTTCACCCCTGTGTTTTAGTGGCGTTATTGGCTTCCTTGGTGAAATGATAAAAAAATGATTGTTTAACACCTTTTTTTAATAAGAAAAAATTATAAGCAACAATTTGAATTCCACTCATTTTTTCAGATTAGTTCAATGAGTGGCCATAAGTAGCATTGCATTTAATGATAGGGGAATGTGTTTCTAATGCTTCAGATATTTGAGATAGTTATATGTATAATTAATTGCTTCGAGTTGTATATTTGGATTGTTATGGCATAACTTCTTTGGATCTGACAAAACATATAATTCAACAAATTTCTAGAATCAAGGGTACCAGAAAATGTACTTGTAGTTAATTAATTCTAAATTGATGATTATGGAAGTTAAAATATTAATATTTATTTTACCTTCGTGATGATTATTAAATCATATATATACAATGAGTTTTAAGGGCCTTTTTTATCTGTTATTTTTAAATGTCAAAATATGGGTGGGTTTGTAATGGAACCTTCTACTACTGTGTAGATTTGCAAAACAAAAAGAATATTTAAAAGTTTGCTTTATTCTTTTCCGAAATCCTTTACTGGATTGAACCGTTATCCTAAAAAAAGTTGTACCCCAAACTTTTTCAACAATTGCAGCAAAGAAATTTGGTTAAAAGATAAAACACATGGTTAGAATTCATCTTTTTCAGCCATCCAGAAAAGAACTCTAGTGTTTTTCAAGATTAACTCTCCCTTTGCAAGATAGATACAAGGGAAAGGATTGCAATCCATTTTTATATATAGTGTTTTCCCCCCCTCCACCTTTTATCTTTTATTTAGTAGGATATTAGTTTATATATCTTGTAATCCCGACTCTTTTCCCAGAAAATATTTTCAGGTCTTACTATGTTGCCCAGATTTTTATTTTGAAAGTAAAACTGATTTCTTCTTCATTCATTTGTTTTTTTTTCTTTTCTATTTAGAAAAAAAAATGCTTCAAGATCTCTTTGGGATTTAAAAACAAAACCAATTTAGAATCATGTTAGGTCACCACAATCTGGCTTCAGATAACCTGCGTTTCTTGACATAGCAAGCCAATTTTCTTTTACTTTCAAAGGTCAGCATTATGAGATTACAACTGAACACTTTAAAAATATGCATGGTGAGTTAAAACAGGCAAATTAAGAAAGATAGTTTCAGTATCTGTGAGATGATATATCAATATTATTTTGGCCATGGACTTCATCTTCAGAATCTTTCCCCTTGATATTTTGAAACAAACACTATCATAATCTACAGACATATCAGAATTATATGTGAAACTTACACATACCTGATAGATCTTTTCAAACTCTTTTAAAGGTACACAAACACCAGTATTACAAACAAATATGTTTTGGTTTTATCTGACTCTTGTAAATAGTCAGATCAAAGCTAAAATGGAGCATTGCCACCATATCAGGGATAGAGCTGCCCAGTCCTCACATTCCAGCCAGGACAGAGTTCAAAACCCTTTACACTCCTTTGTTGGAGATAATTTATTTTTCATGATGCAGCACTTTCCTCACAGCTGAAATATTGCAAACCTATTGCTACTCAATCCCTACTTTCATGGCAAATGTTTAGACAAGCTTCATTCTTTATTGCTCAGATTTTTACAGCCATAATCTGCCTTGATACATCCACATGGTTGAATCACCCTCATTCCCTATGAATTTCTTTCATAAGAATGATGTTCCACTCAGATTCTTTCCAAGAAATGCTAATTTGTTGAACAACCTCCCACGTGGGTGCTTCTCCAAACACTAAAATCTTAGCTTCTTTGAGTATAGTGTCATCATTATCTATCTGTGATATCTACATAATCTCCATTTCCTACATCCTTTTCTTATAATCAGATCATGCACTTAATTGATTACTTCTCTACACTGAGTGGCTCTCGAGCTTTGTATTAGGTGAACTATAGTAAAAAAAAAACAAAAAAAAAAACCTTCTATTGTACCCACTGTGTTGAAAATTTATTCTACAGCCTTCTTTCGGTAGGTAATCAAGAAGCAAAGAGAAGTGATTTGCTTTTGTTTGCTAGCTCTTTCTTTAAAAATAGTAGCTAATATTGTAATAATTATTGTTCTGTGATCATCTACTAGTTAGATGGGGAAATACTACTAGCCAGACTTCTGTCATTTTGGTTGAGAGTTCTTTAAACAAAATGTTGGTCAGAGTAAGAATGAGCCATTTTTTTCATTAATCAAAACAAGGAATCTGTTTAGTCTGAATCAAAGTGTAGCAGACTCTGATTTTTCCTGCTTTCACTTATTCCCATTAACTATTTTTGGTAGCTGGTAACTTATTTTGATTATTTCATGGCTAAAGTCATGCAATCATACATATTAATAAATCATGTAACATGGTTATATGCTTTATTTTCATTTGCCCATGTGTATAACTTAGACTTTATATCAATCAGCTTAGTTCGTTCTCAGCAACACAACCCACACAGCTCCTTATGGATTGTACATTGGACGAAGACTATAGAATCAATTGGCTGAAATGTAGACATGGCAACAATAGAACCACTATGAGTTCAGTAGTCTAAACAACTTTTTGAATAATAATAATAAGGAACTGGAACAAGATGAAGCTTATAGTACCTAGGAATTTATCAAGCACACATACTAAAATATTGTGTTAGCCCAAAATGCAGATTCTGTGATAATTACCCAGAAACAATTGATCATCTTTTATCAGGTTGCACGGTATTGGCACCCACTGAATATAAAACCCGGCATGACAGAGTGGGCCAATATCTGCACTGGAAAATCTGCAACTTCTATGGGAAGGAAACTGAAAGAAAGTGGTATGAGCACCATTTACAATTTTATGGGACTACACAATACATCAACAGAACAATCAAAGCTAACCACCCAGACATTGTTATTAGACACCACAAACAAAAAAGAGCCTCCTTATTGATATGGCAGTCGCTGCAGACTGCAAAGTATCTTTGAAGACATTCAAAAAGCTATCAAACTACAAGGACCTTGAAATAGAAATCACAAAAATGTGGCACATGGGAACATCAACAATCCCTGTTGAAGTTGGAGCCCTCGGATTGGTTGGAAAAGATTCCAGTAGACTAATTGGAGAGATTCCTTGAAGTCCCATGCCTTAAAGAAATATAAAAAATTGTTCTCACAACTACAGCCCACAACTTACAAAGGGTTTTATCTATGTAAAATATGTTTGTGTTTTTTTTTTTTTTTTTTTTTTTTTGGTCATTGGAAAATGTCATGATGCTATTTCTAACCTTAGGTCTCTGGATAGGACCTGGAAGGAAATGTTTACACACCAGAAATCAAAGGAAATAAAATAATAATAATAATAATAATAATAATAATAATAATAATAATAGCTCTTTTTAACATTATTAATGGAATGTGATCACATTTTGAGGAATGAAAAGGCAAATATCAAATAATATTTACATTAAATAGCATGGCTGTTAACTGTCAAAAAGATTTTGTTATATCAGACCACTAATTCTTATGAAACTAAAATATAGAAATACTTTTGAATCTCAGCATTTTCCTGGAAGAAGTTTTTCACTGGCAATTTTGCTAGGAATCCTTTTCCATTCATTCTCTATTATGGTTTAGAAGGAAAGGTCAGTTTGTAGAGTTCAACTGTGTAAATTTGGTTTTTTCATTCTTTTTACATGGGCTCTAAAGTAGATCAAATATAGTTGATGAGGAAAGGTTGAATGAGTTGAACACATCAAAACCAACTCTTGAAATGATTTTATCTTAACATCAGGTTGCAGAAATCAGTATCAGTATAGAAAATATTATCCTTTGAAAAATATCATTGACATAATAGATGATTCTGCTGGTAGATATTTAAATAAAGCATACAATATTTTCACTATAAATTATCCATCTTTCCAGATGTCATTTAATCTTCAAAAGTTTAAATGCAATCTCAATTGCTATCTGTTTATCCTCTTGATTACTCTTCTATTGTTCTCTCTCCTTAGTAATGTTTTCGTTCTCCACTTCTTCCACACCCAGTAACCTCTTGTATCTTAGTGACTTTACTGCCATGCTCGCAGTGAACACGATAAAAAAAATATGAATGTTATTTCTTTTTTTTTTTTTTTTAATTCCATTAAAGTGGTGATTATTTTACTTATTGTTAATATCGGGTTTGCCTTTCTATAATTGTTTCAATGTGAAATTGATTTGATGAATTTTGTGTAATTGATTTCTTATTAGAATTCATGAAGAAAGAAATTTTAAACAGCATGAATATTAATAGTTCTCTAATGACCAATAAAGATAAGGAGCTTTGTCATCATAAGACATTGGAATTTCTTCTGCTAGTCGAAATGCATCCAATATTGGCAAAAGAGATAAAACTTTCACTATTAAACCAGGGTTCACTGTCTGATCTCTTTAAAAATACTAAGAATTGATTAGTCAGTAAATCTGGTAAAGGACAAAATTTGAAAATGTAAGATTCTGAGTTCAAAAAGGATGTACACGTGGTGCAATGGATAGCAGATCAGAATGAGAAATTGGAGAGCCGAGATCAAATTCCTGCTGAGTTCATTACATTCACTTATGTGCAAATATCCTTCGGAAAATTATGAATCTATAGAGGGCTCCCAAAGAGTCTTCTTCAAAGTTTCTTCTGGTGAAACTAAAAAAAAATAAAGATATAAAAACACTGTTTATTTATTTATGACCTTACAATGTGATACAATCTAAGAATCTGTTCTTTTCTATCTAATCATTATCACTTAGAATTACTAGCTTGGCTATTTGAAGTTGACAATTTTAACAATAAATATAATTAATTTTTTTTCAGGTGTGGTGATCTAGGATCGCAAGCCATAATTTTCCTTCTTCATCATCTTTATGTTTTTTAGGATGTGAAAAATTTGTGAATTTTGAATCTTAGAATTTCACTTTAATACAGACTCTTCATTCTCGATATATTTCTATAAGATATAAAGTGTGGATAAAAAATATTTATATATTTCTATAAGATATAAAGTGTGGATAAAAAAAATATCATAAAGTTGCTAATGAAATAAATTGGATGAGTTCACAAATCATTAAAAAATTTTAGTTGAAGCATTTCATGTTTTACACCAAAAAAAGCATCATCTAAAAATATATCTTTTTTTCAATAGACACAGGGAGGGGTGAACATACATACTGAAGGGTCCCAGATTCTTTTAACCCAGGAGTCTCTTAAGGCCTAAATCCGTTTCTGGTACATAACCTACAATTTTAATATATAAATTTTGTTATGAAAGTTTACAAAGTTGATATTATGTCCTTTATTGTTGTATTGATCTATCTTTTAGACATTAGAGCATATTTTAAATAAAAGGTAATGAAATAAAATCATTATTTGAGGCTTTTGGGTTTATTATATCTTTAGCGTAAAATAGTTTCTTTTTTATCTGTCATGTAAATTCTCTTCCCACAAACAGCTGTTATTGATTCTAACCTATATCAGGATTATATTTCTTTGTCTTTTTGATGACAAACAAATGTAATGATTGATAAGAAAAACAATAATGCATACCTGTTAAAACCTTATGATAAAATGTGCATATATGTAACATTGTTTTGTGAATTTGAATTGTTTTGTGAATTTTTTGAATTTGTGAATTTGAATACTAGAATTTCAGTATAATACAAGCCCTTCATTTCTGTAGGATGTAAAGTGTGCATAAAAAATATCATAAAGTTGCTAATGAAATAAATTGGATGAGTTCCAAAATCATTTAACATTTTAGTTAAAAAAAAAATCTTTTTTTTATAGATACAGGTGCAAACATACATAATGAAATGATCGTCAGATTCTGTTAGCACAGGGGCCACTTAAGGCTTAAACACAATCCTGGAGAGAGGGTCACAAAACAGTAAAAAATTATTTTATTTCTTGGACGCTATATAATTTAATTTATCAAACTCTGAAGGAAGTAACTTGGGTATTTGAACAATTTCCATGGTTCAAATTGTTGATATGAAAATTAAGAATCGTTTTTTAAAGTTGTATCCCTTCAGGGCATAAGCAATAAGGCAATCATGACTCTCCCTTTATGATCTGTAAACTGCCATGACTTCTGGAAGATAGTGCTATTATTTCCCATGGCCTTCTTCATAATTTTTAGATTGGGGTTTTCCTTCTTATTTTGTAGATATATTTTTACAGTAGATATCATCCAGTGGTGTTTTAAACAGGAGTAGAAGTGTATACTTTGTTTCTTGTTTGGAATTGGGTTTCTGGTTCCTCCTAAAGTCTACTTCAACTCTATATTTCTAATGTCTCTGCTTAAACTCTGAAATTTTATTTACTTTTTTTTTCTTAATATGAGTAGATAGATTCACTTATTGTCTGGTTCATATTTCTCCCTGGTCTCCTCTTTAGAAATGGGTTTCTGGTCCCTTCTAAAGTCTACTTCAAACTCTATACTTCCAATTTCTCTGCCTAAACTCAGAAATTTTACTTACTATATTTTTTTCTCTATAGTAGATAGATTCACTTATCTGGTTCCCATTTCTCCCTGGTCATTTGAACAGGAGTAGAGTTTTATTGCTTGTTTCCTGCTTAGGATTTTATCTGAAGTTTTTTCCTTCTCTTTCATTCCCAGTAGATCCTTGTGTTTTAGTGGCATTATCACTTTACCTGGGGTGAACTGATTAAAAAAAAAACATCTTCTAATTTTCCCATTGCTTTCTGTTGGACTTAAGATGGAGTTGTAACCCTTTTTGGCTGCTCAAATAATTTTAATACTGACAATTCATAAGTATACTTCACTTTGATTATGCTGGAAGCACTGTTTCAATGGACAACTGAAACTACATTGGAAACAGAGAGTCTAAGAATTAAGTATTCATATCAGGCTTTCAATTAGACTCTTACACTGTATCACTTCTTTTAAAAAAAGAAACAAAATATATAATAATCTTGACCTCTTCTTTTCAATATTATCTACAATCAGGTTTATGATCTACATACAAATTGGACATTGTCACACCCGCACATAAAAATGTAGTCTTATCAGAAAAATATTTATTATTATCTGTTTCTATGCCTAAATGTTTGCTATTTTTTAGAAATATTTTTTATATAATATTATTTGCAATTGAGTTGCAGTCAGTTTAGGATATTTTTTTTTTCTTTTTTGCAGTCTTTTTATTTTGTGCTAAATAACATTATTGTGTCCTTTGTAGTCTAGAAATGATATTGAAGTGTAACATGCACCATTTAACATTTCCAAACTTTGATGTCTAATACAATGAAGAACATTGTTGATTCTTTATTCCCAGTGCATTTCAATATACAAGTGTAGGTTTCTATCATATACAATATTGGGTATGTTCATAAATATATTTGTGATTATTTTTTTTTTTTTTTTAAATCTGATGGGTAGCAAAAGAATAAAGAGATTTGTGTGTTCATCTGTATAGACTCTCTCTTTCTCTATTTCCTCTCTATTTCTGGTTAGAGACCAGCTGCTTTTCAGAGGAAAACTTCTTTTTTTTTTACTCACAATATCTGGCCTTTTCAAAAGTTAATTCCAATACTAACTCAATTTATACTGCTTTACATTTGAAATCTTATCAAGATCAGTATTTCCAATTCACTAAAGAGAGATGAAAATCAGACAAAATTTTACCTGTCTTTTCTTCCCCCATGTAACTATTAGGAGCAAATAAGATATTTTGGTCATCTTTAGTATATAATGTGTTTCTATTAAGCATCATATATAATAAATATTTTATATATATATATATATATATATATATATATATATATATATTCCATGGTGCTAATAATAAAAGCATTGGAAAGGGTTTTTTCTTATCTGCTTAATTTTATGACACTACTTCCAGAAAGGACAGAATTGTGTTCTCTCTTCCACTTTGCAACGCATAGCATTCAGACATGTTTTGCCAAATCTCCAACAATGAAGTAAGTGTAAACTTTACTTTGGTCATTCCAAATCAGCACAACGCTGACTTGAGTTCAACCATTATAACCATTTCTTATATTTATTTACCTTAAGTTATTTCTGGACCAGAAAAAAATAGACAAACTACAATACTGTGCTTTCTCTTACACTTTCAAATGCACAGCATTTGAATGTGTTTTGGCAGAAACTCTAGTAAGTACAAGTTTTATTTGATCATTCCAACTATGCACGAATCTGACTTGAGCTAGACTATGATATCTATTCTTGTCATTACTTACTCTAACTTAATTCTGGACCAAAAAGAAAACATGAATTCCAGAAAGGATAGAACCCTATCTCTTTCATTTTCCAGTACATAGCATTTGGATGTGTTTTTTTTTTTTTTTGCAGAATCTCCACCGATAAATTGTTAGATTAAACACTGAAGTGTTGTATCTTGGAAATTATTAAAGATATCTTACTGGAATTATCCAAGTTTTTTTTAACACTACTGGACTCTACTTTAAGCCATAAGAATATATAATTACTCTCCATGATTAACAGAAGTATCATGATGAAATCGATCATAAATAAAAATAATGTGTTCATTATTAATTAATCATAGCTAAGAATCAGAAGCTAATGAGGGAGTGAAATTAAGTTCAAATATATATATATTATTCCAGGAACATTTTCAAGATGATCTTCCCTCTCTCTAACCTTCTAACTTTCTGTCCTGAAGTAACAATATGCTTCACAAGTTTCACGTAGGATTTCATTTTCAAATCTTTTTCACTGCTCTTTTGACTGTAATAGCTGAAACTCCTCTTTCATGTGCCAAACATCTTATGAATTGAACTGAATCTTTTCTAATTGATCTCTTTACCTCTAGGCTGAAATGATGTTCCTTCTTCATGTTGTGACCTTCTGATCTGGTTTTTCTATCTACTGTTCCCTCTTTTTTAAGCTTATTCACTCTTCTCTTGATTGTCCTTGAGTGGAATTTGAAGATGGAAGTTAGAGTATGAACAATGGTACCATTACTGAAGGTCTGGATGATCTTTTTCCTCTCACCATTGCTCAGTTGGAAAGATAGTGGGTCTGACACAAAATGATTTTAACCTGTTTCTTTTTTGAGCTGAATAACTCAGAGAGTTTTTGTTGTAACCTAGAAAGGGTTACTGAATGAGGAATAACCAAAATTGAGGTTGGAAATGAAATGGTAATCTTTATAACATCAACAAAATACAATACTCACCAGTGGTGTAAAGTAGGCAAAACGCTGCTAGTGGTGGACTACTTAGACAGTAAACCCCGACTTACAATAATGTCCAACATATTTATGAGGATCGGGACATTAGTGTTCATAGGTATGATATATAACAGTTTTTGAGTGATTCTTATGAAAAATGGTGTCAAGATGGCTAAACGTCTTATCTGAAAATCTGGAAAAAAGAAATTCATCTAGTCTAGAGGTTTTTTAAAACCTTTTGTGGGATGAATAATTATGCTGTCACACAATTTGGACAATTTTGCTGTTACACTGGGTATACTTAAAATACTATTATAGTTGATACTTGTATTTGAAATAGACACCCTATTTTTATTTTAAACAGTGAATTATATCTATCTCTATCAGGCCTATGTATTTAAGAAATCATAACAGAAAAAATGTCCTCTCCAGCAAGAATCTAATTAGTGTCAACCCTACCCTCATGTTTAGATCCAGCATCTGCCAACACTTGGCTACAAGGAGTGTCACAATTCAGCAAGGGTCCATTTTCCCTTTTAAGGAAATCACACTACTTCATTCAGATATTTTGTAAAAAGCTCATATATGCTCAGTTTCATGTATGAAACATAAACAAAGCAAGTTTTAAAGGATCAATAGATTTACTTTTAATCGGATTTTTATTTAAATCCTATTATAGTGTATACTCGTATATATAATAGATGCTTCGTTTTTATTTAAAATAGTGTGTATTACATCTATCAGACTGCCTTCTGCTTATTTAAGAAATCTTAATAAAAATGGGGAAGCTATTTTAAATACGACTATCCACTATAATAATATTTTAAGTAATAAAAATAATTCCAGTAATTCTTTAGAATATATATATGTGTGTGTGTGTGTGTAGTTTTTCCAGCATTCTTACATCTTTTTTTCTTTGGTTGGAGTAAGAGAATGCAAAAATTGTCTATATTGTCCATTGTCCCAAATGGTTTCAGCCACTTCTTTAGACATTTTCAAGCCCTTGAGACCATAGACAATACAGACAAATGTAAGAACAATAGAAAAACAAAATAAAAAAATTAATGAAACTGTTCTGTCATATTCAACAAAACATGTTTAAAAGACTGGTTGCTGCCCAAATATATATATATGTATATATATATATATATATATATATATATATATATATATATATCAGTGCCATAGACAATCATTATTCTTCATATATTCTTTTTTATTATCTGTGAATTGGCATGACTTCTTGGGAGAGATGGTGGAGTAGTTTCCTATGTCTTCTACATGGTTTAATATTCTGAGTTAACTTTCAAGACTTGCTACAGAGTAAGATTGATTGATTTGTTTTTGACAGATTATCAACCTTTTGTAGTTTATTTAAACCGAGAACATTTTTTAGATTATAAGAATTTGGAGTGGGGAGATAATAATGATTTACTGATACAAGTTCTACTAATTTGCTGATCGCTGGGAGGAAAAGTGGATTCATACCTTTCCCAAGAATATTTGCATGTAAATGAATATGACAAACCTGACTGGAATCCTATAAAATCACATTACCAGAAATACTTCACTTTAAAAGAGGCCCTGTATATTAAACATCTCTTAACCCAAAAAATACTTAAATTAAATGATAAAACATGAAGAAAAAAATTAACATCTAAAACAAATCTTCTTGAAAATACCTAAAGAAGTGACTGAATGTGCTTGGGATAAAGGACAATATGGACAATTTTTGCACTCGCTGCCATCAAACAGCAAAGCACAAGAATGCTGGAAAAACTAAATAAGAAATTAATTAAATTTTTCTTATCTGTCATATTCAATAAAAGATGTTTAAAAAAAAAAAAGGGCTGTTACATTAACATATATAAATATTAAAATTAATGAATACTAACCATTTATGTTACCATGGTTTCCATCAGTAAGAATTGTTCAGGAAGTAGGGGATAGTTGTATTTCCTGAATGCTTTTTTTTATTTATTTGAACTTTCTATTTTTGAAGTTTAATATTTAATAACTCTGCACATTCAGTTTTTCTTCTTTTTTTATATTGTGTATTGAGCACTTTTTATAAAACTGTTTTCCGGACAAGTCTAAAATTGACCGGAAAAAAACTGCTTTATTATTATATATATATATATATATATATATGTGTGTGTGGGGACAACAATTTTTTTCTCTATTCGAGTTTCATTAAAAACAAGCAAAAGTTTTTTTTTTTTTTTCTTTATCCTTTTGATGCGTCTAATGTTTTTCATTAACTGGTTGGTATTGGAATATGAAATTTCCAATATATTAAATGTTTGAAGATCAAAGTTGACTTGGAAGCAAGAAACCAGAAGAAACTTCCAGAAGCGAGAAGTGTGATAGAAGAAACTGCTAGCATAGAACTTACAGTTACTTCTAGCCATTTCAAAAGTAAAATGAAAAGACCTTTCAATCAGTCTAGTGCGGTGCTTAAATTCATAAAGTCTAGGTCCCAAAGTGGAAAGCTTGCCAGAACTATTACCATGAAAGTATTTATAGAAAAGGTACAGAGAAGGTAGAGTGAGATGCCAGGTCAGGACTAATAACATTGTACATTCTTCTTTGTATTAAAGTATTTGTATATTAAATAATATTTGTATTGTTCTTTGTAGTTATACTTAATACAAATGTACATTTATATTAAAATTATACAACCTAAAATAAGTTATTGCATGTATCATTAAGATGATGTACAGTGATTGCATTTGTCAGTTTATTGTTTTAATGATTAGATTATTGATGTGAGAGAGCTTGGATTTTTAGAACATTACAAAAGATATTTTGATCATTTTCTTTCACTAATTCTATGTTTTTAAAACTAAAATATAAGTACATAGTATCTTTGTTCATTGTTTAATAATGCATAAAGAATTCAATCTTTTTTTAAAAAAATTGTTTCAAAGTATCAAAATTCATTTTATTACTGAGAAATTTTTAAGAAATAAATTTTAAGATTTCACATACATTCAAATGTATATACATGCTGAACTATTTAATTAAATAATGAACTTACTAATTTATATTTGCTTTAATTCTTTTTCATGGTACAATTAATTTATTTGAATTTAACGATTTTTGTCTACTTTTCCTATTCTGTTGATTTGAGTGTTTCTTTTTACAGTTTCATGGTTAATTTTTGTTTTGCTATTTTATTTAATACACTTAGTTTGTCTCAAGAATACAAATATGGTGATTCAACTAATCATAGTAATAATGATCTGTGAGACAATTGTGCTAACCATTGCTCCACAGCAAGGAATCTCAATAGGAATTTCTCAATTATAGTGGTAATATGAATTTTCTTGTTTCAAGCTGACAGTTTTAAGGAAATCTTATTTGCAAGTAAATATGAAATCAGTCCATGGATATTGGATCATTTAAGCTATTTACAATTAATTATAATGAAAATTTATTTGTGATATTATCTTGATTTTAGCAAGATGAAACCAACCCTCAAATATAGAGATGCTAAGTGAAATAACAAAAGAATGATCATATTTTCTTTAATAAAACCATTGAGTGAAAATATGAGCAAAATTTTACCTGACAGTTTAGATTGTTGTGCGGCATCTAATGCAAGAAAGATAAGTAAAATGACTGAGGTAAAAATGATACATAAACTGGTATTGTTTTGTTTCTGAAAAAAAAAATCAGTCTCAGCTTAAGGCAGGGTTAGAAATGAGGAAAAAAATCAGGAATTTTTTTTTTTTTCAGTTTTTTCTGAAATCTTGAACCTCTGCAGTAACTAGGAAATCACTGTTTTCCTTACTTGTGTATTCAAGAGAAAATATTTTTTTGTTAATACTTTCTAAGATTAAATGTATCCTATTTAAAAAGGCTCTATGCTTCCTTGATTTTAAGGACTTTCCAAGAAGGTCTGGTAAATTTTCTGCTTCTTATGGTTGACTCAGACTTTGCAGTGTAAATTTGGCATAGTTTCTCTAGGATCAAATATTTCCCTAATTCTTTTCTAAAAGTCATGGAGATTGTTCCATTGTTTGGGAGAAGTCATTTAAAACCATTTTTTTTAATCTAAAGCTTTCCAGAAATGTACTTTATAGATAGTTTTCAAAAAACAATAGATAGTAAAGAAAAATTATATCAACAGAAATTGCTTTGATAATAAAAATGATAATATAAAATTTTCAAATTGTTATTGACATCAAAATTATGTCTCATGACTAGGAGCTTTCTTTTATCTAATGCCATGTCATTTCAGGCACAAATGAAGTTGCAACACCTTCTGAAAGTTAAACAAAGTATATAAAGAAATCGGAAAATTTTATCAGAAAAAAAAACAAAGAGTACTGAAATACTATCCTCCTATATGGCTGTGAATGCTCAAGTATTTCCTCACAAATGAAGAGTTGACTTGAGGCAACAGAGATGTGGTTTTACAGAAGGATGCTGAGAATACTATGCATGGAGCATGTGTGTAACAAGGAAGCTTTAAGAGAAATAAAAACAAAAAGGACACATAGAATAAGAAAGAGTTTGAAAATTTTTGGAAAGTGGACTTGGAGAATTTGATCCTCACAGGTCATATTGAAGACAAAAAGAATCCAGGAAAACAGCTAGTAGTCTATCTTGCATGAATGGATAACAGAACAAAGAGTGGGAGTAATAGTAAAATGATAACACTTACTATGTGTTACAAAGGCTAGAAAGTTGTGGAGAACCATGTGCACCCATATCTTGAAAGTACATAACATATAAAAAAGTAATCCCTTTGGAGCATAGACAATCATGGCTCTCTACAACTTCCTTTTCTTTATTATATGTAAATTGTCATGCATTCTTGGGAAAGATAATGGAGTACTTTTCCATTGTCTTCTCCACAGTTTGGAATTCAGAATGATTTTTCTCTTAGACTGGCTGCCACCCCAGGGTAGATATTCTAATCTATTGTACTATTTAACACATAACTGGAGGAAGAAGAGATAGATTCATTATTTTCCAAAGGTTTTTGTTTGAAAGTGAATGCAGCTGACTAGGCCAAAATGCTTACTTGACTTGACAATTCCATGTTTTGCACTGATAACATTGGAATAGTAGATCAATTTTTTGTACTGTGATTGCCTTCAGTTTATTTGACATCTATTGGAGAGAGGTTTCTTTGAACAAGAAATCACCTTCAAAGATATGTTTAAGTATCCCAATCCGTACCAATGCACTATGGACTGTACCCCAATCTGTACCAATGCACTTCTCCATGGATGTTCTATGCCAAGTAATCTCTCATTCCTTACTGGGAATCTTTACTGGCTGATTTTTATATGCATTCCATAGTCAAAACCACATCAACATGACGGGTACTTAGTTGTCCTTGTGTCTTACTTTAATCATACGGTGTTATTTAATATGAGTGATATGCCCTTTGATTGGTTTGGTTTGTTTCATGGCATATCAACCTATTGTGTCATTTAATGCCAAATTTTAATTTTCTTGGGAGCATTAGTAATTTCTTTTACAACATATATATTGCTGGTAACATTTTATTTCTTACAGAAATATATTGCTGGTAATTTTTATTACTATAAAAATGTATTACTGGTATTTTTACTATAAAATTTTATACTTTCATAATGTTTTTGAACCCAGTTTTGAGTTAAATACAGTTAAATACTTGCCCATAACTGGGATCCTAACAGGTACTACCACCCTGGTCAAGTTGCACTTGGGAACAACAGCAATTAAGAGGATGTTCTAGCCTCCTCAAAACCTCCTGATCAGAGGCCTTACTTCCTGATGTAGTTTATCATCATACCCAGAGCAAACGCCCTTTGATCATAATGTCCATGACCCTCTTTGATCAAGTCATGTCACTGAATATATTATAATAATATAAAAATGGCTTTTGCTTCTGACAGTTGATCTGTCTTTATTTTCAAATATTTATTATTATTTTTTTTTATATGTGTCTTGTAACAAATGAGGTAATATTTTTTCTTGAAAATTTTCTGGTATTTACAGAAATTGATAAAGTATGTAATTATTCTGGCATTCAAACAAAATGAATTTTGCTCTTTGGATTTACAAAAATAAACCTTCTGTTCTATTAAATTTTCTTATTCTTTGCAATACTATCTTTACATTCCGTGTTGAAATTGGATCTAACAGAAAAAAAAAAACCTAATAAAGTTTCATGAAGACAGTGGAAACCACTTTATCTTGGGCCAGGCAAGATACCTATATAGTCTATAATGAAATGATAAAACACCACAAAGATTAAAAATAAATAACTTGTCATTGTCTATTGTTTTTCCCTGCAGTTTTTTTTTCTGTCATGTCAGAGTTCCAAAGTTCTCTCCCTTTTATTCCATATCTCTCAGCACAATGATTTTTCCCACCCACAACTCTGAAAATGCTCCATCCATCATGTTGAAGCCCATGACATCTAAATGACTTTTTGTACTTTATACAATAGTTTTGTGGAATCAGCTGACAGAATTGGTCAGCATCTCCTAATAAATCTCCAAAAGCTGAAGACATCCATCAACCTGTTAATACTTACCTATACCAACAATTCCATTAACCCTTTACAGAGTGCAGCAGAGGTTATTTTCTAGTCGTGAAGATATTCATTACTTTTCATGTAACAAGAATAATATATTGATGATGATAAATTTAGTTTTCAAATTTGACTTCACAATCCATATATACTCAATCAAATGCTGACCATAACATACTTCGTCACTTGTATTTGACAATAGTAGACATTGAGTCAGTTATACAGTGTTAGTTTACCTTTTTTTAATGCCCTATCCTTTCAGGATATAAGCGATCATAGCTCTCCACGTGTTCCTTTTCTTCATGACCAGTGAATTGATGTGACTCTTTGTGAAAGATAGTAATCTTCTCTTCATTTTTGAATTCAGAATATTCCTTTTCGTAGACAGCAACTTGAGGCAAAAGAGCCAAGTCCTCCCTGCTAATTAATTCATAGTGACAGTGAGAAGGAATGGATTCATACTTTTTCCAAGTGTGTTAGTGCAGTTGTGCTGTGTGGTTAACCTTTCACTGGATCTGTCTATATTTCTGAGATGAGGTATTATGTACATTATTTAGACTATTGCCCTCATCTTTGTCGCAATATTTATCACAACGTTTCGGCCGATGTACGCTCAAGGACACATGGCACAGTGGATAAAGGCATTGGTTAGATCCAATGACAGGACACAAAACGTGTGAGTTCAATACCCGGTTAAGGCAGTGGAGAACTTTCAGAGGGAAATTAACAGGCGATAACTGATAACTGACATCCATCAAACATGGCATGTGGAACTAGAACATAGAACAGTCTACCCCAGTGAGCGAAATAAAGGGTTCAGTTCAACATTCCAACCACATGAAGATGGCTTTCACTGGATATCGCAACAATAGAGCTTCCAAAAAGAAATATAAAGATTCTCTGAAGAAAACACTCAGCTCTTTTCACATTGGAGTGAAATGCTTAAAAAAAATCCCAAAACATTGAGTATAAAATAATTAGGGTACTGACAAAAGCATCAGATAAAATAATTATGGTACTGAAAATAGCATCTACCACAATCAAAGATAAAGCTCTCCCTACCAACAGCTAAAATAATAAAAAAGTGCTCAATATATATATATATATATATATATATATATATATAAAAGGCAGGATGTGTGTGTGTGTGTGTGTGTAACGAATGCACAGCCATAATTTTCAATGGATTTGCACCAAAATTTGCATGCACATGCTCCAATTTAGTGGGAAAGCCAAGACTGACTTTGCATTTCCCAACTCCTATTGATAGTGGAAATAATCAATTTTTTAATGCTTCTATGGCAGTTTTTATGTAGTTTGCGACCATTTTCTACTGGCCAGAGTGAGAGCCTATACATGGCTGCCATGAATAGGCCGGAAGATTATATTGGCCAGCATGAGAGCCAACAGCTGACTGACGCGAATGTTAACTAGCATTCTAGCATGCAAAATAAATCGATTGCTGCATTCGTCAAAAGTTGGAAAAATTTAAATCTGCTTGGCACTTTACTCCAATCCACTTGCTTAAACTCAACATTGATTCTGATTCTGCAGAACTGGGTTGGGTGTAAAAAAGTATTTGTTGTTAACATTCTTTTTTCATTCGGTTTTTCCAGTTATGAGTCCTTTTTTAAAGCTGATTGTTTTGTGTTCATTTTGTTTAGTTCTTTTTTTGTAACAGATTTAATGTTTAGTATAGAGCTTAGAAAAAATTTGCAGTGTGAGATAGGCAAGAAGTAAGGCATGTAGCAACATCAGCATGGCAAAGGGCACTCCTTTAAAGGCAAGGAAGGGCAAAAATATTTTAAGTCAAGTGACAGCGATTGCTGTATGAGTTGTATGATTTTTTAATCAAGCATGGGCAACGCCGGGCCATGCTGCTAGTCAGTAATATAATCCTCTGTATTGAACATTAAAACCAAAGAAAAAGAAATGGAAAAGCTGCTTCTTTGTTCTGAATAAATAAGTCAGCCAATATACTTCTTGTATGTTACTTCCTGTTTATCCAGTCAAGGGAAGTAACTCTTCTCACCTTAACTGGAATTTAAACACGACTTGCGGATTCTATTCTCAATGCAGATAACTATCACATTAACCACATTGCATTATTTTACCTTATGGCAAAGAAAAAGTCAATTTTTTTGTAGTATTAATATATCTATGATTGATTTTGAAAAAAGAAAGCTGGCAGATGTAAGAGAAAAAGAGAGAGACTCAACTGGACCAGGGATTAGAACTCACAATTACTGTGTCAACAAATTCATGAACCAGCTCTTTAATCTTCTGGGCTATTGTCCTGTGTGACTAAAGAAAGCTAACCAGTGCGCCATGGCCAAAATATTGTGACAATAAGAACAAATGCAAGAAGTTAGAAATTTTACTAGAGGTACAAAATTTAATCTATTTTTATTGTCCCCTTTTTTTGATATGTCTGTTTTCATAAAACAGACATATTAGAAAAAGGGGACAAAAAAGAAACAGTGGCCACAGTGAAATGGCAACAAAATCAGCAAACCAGTTATTATGCTTCTCGCATCAGACCTCAACTGAGGAATTAAAAAAAAAATGTTGTACTTTCTCTTTTTCTCATTATCCTTTTTCTTTAAAATGTCCGTTTTTATAGCCCTGATAAGAATGTTCTTCATCTATGTGAAGAGTCCCTTCAGAATGTTGGAAATCATGGCTCTCCACAATTTTCTGTCCTTTGTCGCTCTTAATAACTGTTGTCTTTTTGCTTTTTCTCCTAATCACTGTTCTGACATACATTTACTCAAGTACATCGTTTTTTTTCTGTCTCTCTTGCTTTCAATCTCTCCTGTAAGTATCAAATTTTCCAAAACCTCTTTCCATATTAGGCATCCAAGAAGTTTCAACTACATCTTTCTGATGATAAATATATGCATCCTTTTTGTTTCCATTTTCTCTAAAACTTCATTGTTGCTCACATGTTTGGCCCATGGCATTTTCTGTAGAACCACATTTCTGTTGATTCAAGTTTCTTCTTCATCTATGATGAGATTGTCCAGCATTCACATCCATATAGGAGGACCGATATTACATAACAGTTTAGTAGTTTTTTCTTTGTTTCCAAAAAATTTTTCTGCTTCTTAATACTTTGCTTAAATTTTGGAAGGCATCTTTCACTATCCAATATACTCTTCATCCCAGAAATTAAAACAGAAAATCCTTTCCAGTTAAATATATTTTACATATTAATAACAAGTTTTTATACGCATATTAAGACTAACAAAGTCTTAATAGTTGATATAAATATAGCATAATCGAGATTTACTTGATATTTATCTGATCTAAGATGATGAATTTATTATTATCAGCCAATTCGGTGTACATGTGGTGAGATTTCAACTTTTAGTTGCATAGAGAAAAGCTAAAAACTTAGGAAATTAATTAACATTTCTTTAAAATCTGATTTGAGATTCAAGTATTTTCAATTTAATAATTTTATTGAGGATGCATTCAACTCTTTATGGTAATTTCTTGGTGCAAAAGAAGGATAAAGTGGGAATTATGGGTAAAGAAAAAATCAAAAAGTCATTGTTTGGTTGATAAAAGACAATTAAGCATCCTAATAAAATGGTTTGGATAGAACAGTTAAGTGGAGAAATAGGAAAAAAGCAAAGAAAGTTATCAATTTGGAAGAACTTCAAATTAGTTTATTGAATTTTATTTATGAATTAATTTTCAGTCTAAGAACTTTAATTCATTAGAAACTTTTATCTGATAACAAAGCAATCACGTGTGTCATTTTTTTAGAGTCTCAGTGAAGGTCATAATTCATCATGAGGAATTAATTCATTGGAATTGTTTTAGAATTTAAATGTGTAGAGGCAGCAAGCTTAGTTGGTGCCCTTTGAAAATTTACAAAGGTTTATTGGGATTTTAGAATTTGGGTGTTTGTTCAAATGGTTCTTTAAAATTACTAAGCTCATAGATGAAGAAGAGACTTCAAGCAATGGAGATGTGGTTCTACAGAAGGATTCTGAGAATACCATGTAAGTAATGAGGAATTTCCAAAACACTTATACATAGAATCAGAAAGAAGTATTTGGAATTTCTAAGATGCGAAATGAGGAGGGAGGGTTTGGAAAATTTAAAAACTCACAGCTAATATTGAAAGTAAGAATGGGGAGGTTTGGTTTGGTTTGTTTTATGGCATATCAACTCAATGGGTTATTTAATGCCGCCAAAATTTTTATTGTTGGTAATATGTTTTTCTTCAAAAATCTATTTCTGGTAATATTTTTCCTTGAAGAAATCTATAGTTGGTCATATTTTTTTCAAAGAATGTATAACTGTATTGCTGGTATTTTTTTTTAAAGTATTGCTGATAATAATTTTTTCTTCAAAAATTATTGCTGGTAATAATTTTTTTATTACAAAGTATTTCTTGTATTAAAACCTATTTTTACACAAGTTCGGGTGTTAACTATTTGCCCATAGCTGGGACCCTAACAGGTGCCACCACCCCGGGTCAGGGTGGACCTGAGAACACCAGCAATTAAGAGGTGGTTCTATGCTCCTCAAAACCTCCTGATCAGAGGACTTGCTGTTGGATGTAGTTTACCATCTTACCCAGGACATGGATGTAGTTTATCGTCATACCCAGGACAAAGAATGGGGAGGAAAACAGCAAGTAAATGACCTTAGAATCTTTTGTAAATAGATAGCACAACAATGCGATGGTAAATGCTACACTGAATAGGAAGTCATAGAGAGCCATGATCATTCTCATCTGGAAGGGAGATGACATGTAGAAAAAGAATTTAAACCCAAAAGTCCAAGAATCCCTCAATTAGTACAGCTAATGTGAACATTAAAAGATACACACTAATTGAAAATGCATTAATCGAATGATTTAACTTATAGGAAATGATGTAATTTCTACTGCAAATTTCAATCTCATTTATAACTCATTTCTAATTTGTGTACTTTTTAATTAATATATAGGCACATATAAGAAGGTACAATAAAAATGTTATGAATTAATGTTTATTAATCTGATTTTTTTATGAAAAACTTATTTAAAGTGGTTTGCTGCATGTTTTTCTTCTGTTCTTCATATAATTTGCGGTCCTGAAATATTTCTCCTTCAAATTTTCCAAACATATAATCATTAGTATTTTAACCTGAAAATTTGATTTATAATCTTTCCAGAGTAATTGCATTCATCTTTTATGTTTCGATATTTTTTAATAAATGTAAATTTCTGTATCTAGTTAAATCATCCATTTTTTAACAAAAATATGAGAAATTTCCTTTTAAGACCTTCAAAATAAATATGAAAAAGAAATTTAATAGAGACAAATATTCAAATATGTATTTTTATTATTGACTTATATTATAAAAATTATCTATTTATAACCGTACATTTTTTTTCACACTAGTGTAATTACTTAGATCACATAATACTTGACAATCAAAATACTTAACCATTTTTAAATTTTAGAAAATTTTGAACTACTTGGTAACAGATAAAAAGATCAATTTTCAATTACTATGATTAAATTGAAGAATGTTTTACTGCACTAACCAAGTATTATGCATACATTAATTGAATTTTGGTATATAAAAATTTTAGCACACTAATTGAAAAGTTCAAAGTGACTTCACTGTGCATATTTTTAGCTTTGTTACCTTAGCAACAGTCTTGATACTTTTTGATCAAACCTCATATCTGAGTTGGAAGCCAGAGACATATTCATTCATGCATAGTGTGTCTTCGGCATGTAAATATGGCAGAAGGCATCACTCTTCAGGTTAAGCCATAGCCAATGTCCTCCATCTTGAAGGCTCATCTTGGTCACAGATACATGGCTGTTGATTCCATCATGTGATCTCAGATGACCTTAGATTCTTTAAAATTAGGATTCAGTTCTATAAACCTGAAGATTTTTTAATATTAGACGATAAACGTATTTGAAATGTCTTTCAGAATTTTAAAGTTAGTATTTCTTTAATTCCTCTATTTAGTATAGCTTTTCTAGACTATATAAAAGTTAAACTTATTCCTTTGATAGTTATTCTATGTGCCCTGTCCCTTCAGAACGTTGGCAGTCATGGCTCTTCACAATTTCCTGTTCTCTGTATTTGTAGCTCTTAATATATTGTTTTTTTTATTATCTTTCCTAAACCTTGCTCCACTGTTCATTTACTCAAGCTTGCTAGACTTGTTTTATTCCATCCATCTTGCCTTCAAGCTCCTTTTCCTCATTATGTACACTAGAAATTCCAACTCTCACTTCCCTATGTTAAGTATAAGTTTTCTTTTATTTTGCATAGGTAGATTGATATTACATAACAGTTCAGTTGTCTTTTCTTTGTTTGTAATGAAATTTTTCTGTTTATTAATACTTTGATTAATTTTTGGAAAGTACTTTCATTATCGCAAAGTTCCTCCAGAATTGCACATTCTGTCCTCTGTTTAAACATTTCCTAGTAATCTATTTTGGAATTATAATAATCATTATTGCCATTATTCTAAACAATAATGACACATATAGTTCACAATTTTAATGTGTGTAATTGAACACCTTCAACACAAATTGTTCCTTTTGCTGATGTGTATAAGCCAAGAATAGAATACAAATAGATTTTAATCACAGTAATGTGTAGAGTACACACGTATGTAGGTCAGTGGTTATCAAAAGGGAAATGGGAATTAGAGAGCCATGCTCACTTTTCAATTAAATTCTTGTGAAAGGCATTTCTTCTCACTCCACCAGCCACGTGTTAAATATTTGAGGAGACTGGTGTCTTTTGTCTTGATTCTCAACCAGTCTAGGAGAAAGAATTCTTTGAATTCAAACCCATGGAGAAGTCAGTGAGAATCTATCATCCATCTGAAGAAGTCATAGAAATTCATAGACAACAAAGAAAACAGATTCTGTGGAAAGGTATGATTATATATGTCCTGAAGAAATATGGCATTTTTTTTTTAAATAAAAGAAGTAAAATGTAAAGGAAAAAAATGAAGTTAATGAAGAAATTTCAAAAAGAGGGATGTTAAGTTTATTTGGTTCTAAAGAAAATCAGGTAAACTTTAACATCCTTTGGCACAATCTTATTGTGAAAAAACAAACAAATGGAGATAAAATGTAGTTGAGATAAGTTTCCCTGTGATCTACAAGGTTTGATAATTTGCTTGTTCTGAGGTATTGTATAGCAATTGTTGGTAACTGAGAGTTAAATAAGGGTATAATGAAAGGTACTAGTCGAGATAAACATGTGAAGAAAATCAACGTGTGTATAAAATAATGCAAATGCTGTTTCTTCTGAATCTCAGTCTGTCCTACTTTTATGTAGTAAATAAGACACCCCCGGTAACACAAATGAACTAGGCAAGATGACTTAAATAAAGAACTCAAAGTGAGTCAGGAAAAGTCAGGTAAAGTCCACTGGAGCCAGTTGAGGTAAATTTCTAAGCAAAACATAATATTATAACCACTAAGAGCGAGTTATCACAACCTGGAATTGAACTCACAATTACTCTACCAATTATTCTATTCCCAAATGAATGCTTTAATCCTTTGTGCTATTGTGCCACAGTACAATAGCTTAGGGGATGGCAAAAAGGTGATAATAACAACAAAGATAAGAACTTCTTTCTTCTTTTGATCTTAATCCCGGAATTAACCCATAGCTGGTGAGAAGAGGTGGATTTATACCTTTTGTCAGGCTATTTGCACAAAAGTGAAAATGAACCTGATTGGAATTGGTACTCTGATTTCCAATTAGGAGCTATCATCCATTACACTACCCACATATCCAAACTTACAGTACATAGTATTCTCAAGTAGTCACCCATCTAGGTCCTTACTAGACTCAAAGTTGTTTAACTTCAGTGATCATACAAGAACTGGTGTTCCAATGGGATATGACTGTAAGCTTATAAAGTGTCTTGTAATGCATGGCTCTGACTAATGCAACTAATAAAAATTGTATTTTATACTTTAATTATAAAGAAAAATGTGCAAAAATATATTTTAATATGTCAGTACAGGTGGTCAGTAAAATTCCTTCAGTAAATAAAATAAAATGTGACTTTCAAAGGCTTATTGCTTTAATAATTGCAGTAAAAATGGACATATTAAAATCAAACAGGAAAGAAAAACAATGTTTATATTTACTGTAAATAGGAAAATCAAAAAGGTAAAAAAACAAGCTTTACTGGGTTTCTTTCCTCATTTGTTAGAGCTCTATCAAGTACAGTGCATAGCAAATAAATAGGGACTACCAAAGACAAGATGTTATATATATTAAATAGTCAAAGGCTAACATTCATGTTAAGAAACACATTATAATTGCAGATGGAGAGCTGGAAGGACTTAATATATATGTAGTTTTTAGGAACTTTAAATGGAAATTGTAATGAGCTTTTCATGTTATCGAGAAGATATCTTGGCTATAGGAAGTGTGTCCATTGATGGTCATTTAAGAAATATATAAATATAAAAAGATATATTAATGCCCCTATGTAGAATATACCAAAGCAGGGTGTGAAGTGGCAGAAACCACACCAGCAACAACAGTGACAACAATGGCAAGAACAACAGTTGCAACAGCAGCAAACAGAATGCGATATGGAGTTGGCAGATATGCCACCACCCCAATCTGCCTCTTTGAAAAGGGGGAGAAGTGGAAGACAAAATTACAAAAAAGGAGAAAAGGTCTGGCTGAAGCAGGGTAAAGAGGGCCATGGAACATTCCAAGTCCCAATCTGCCCCTGCTTTGCCAAGCAGAAAAGAAGGCAGTTATCCTGACAAGGCTAAGAACCTCCCCATTTCCACACTAAGGATTCACCATCTCCCTTCCCCATACCAACATCCAAACCATTCCCTCCTCAAAAAACAGAAAAATCCCTTTCTCATGGGGCAGGCCATCTATCAGCTAGACAGAAAAGCTCTTGAGAAGGGTATCTTTCTTCACAGAGGAAGGCCCTCTTGTGACCATTATTCAAGTGTACTTCTGTCAACAGGAAGTTGACAAAGGACCCAAGGATCTTTCTTCATGCTCCTGGAGTATTATCTTTAATTAGAAATGTGGGTGGTAAGTTAAAGGTATGGGACCTTTTTGACATTGCCCAGAAAACTTTCCCAAAGTTTAAAATGGTTCGGTTGCAATTGGACAAATTTAAAAAGTTCACTAAATTGTGTGCATTGGAGGTTCCCAGTTGTTCTCCTTGCTATGTAGTGTCTTAAAACTAACGTTTCTTACGGATGTGGCAGTTTTATCCTGGATGGATAAATTACATCTGATATAGGCTCTGGCAGTCTGGGACAATCCATTGAGGTCCTTTCACCCACAGATTTCTATCCAGTCTACATTTAAAGGGATAAAATTTTAAAATTTCTAGCAAGTTAGCCAGCTTGAATGCAAGGGACTTGAGGGATTGGATTAAAGCAGCCTGCCTGCTTTGTGATCTCTTGTCCTTTTAGTGTAGATGTGGCCATGATCCAGGAGACACACATTGTTTGTGATGTTGATGCTTGTTTACTGTCTAGCGATTTTGTTGTCTGTTCAGCATATGGGAAGCAGCTGGCTAGAGGTGTTTCCTTGCTGGTTAAATGTACCTTGGGTGCAAAGGTGGACCTTGTCCATGTTGATGAAAGGGGCTGGTTGATTGTGGCTGATAACTGCCATAAACTGTTGTTGTTTTGGGTCATTGTGGTTCATACACCCAACGTGTCTCCTTGTTCTGTCAGCTGTGGCCATTCTTGATGTATTAGCCGATCTTAGTCTTAATGGGGGACTGGAAGGTCATCCTAGATTCCAAGATCATTGATGGGACCTTGGTCTAGAGGAAACAGTTTTGCACACCTACAATTCTCTTCAGGTGCCCTGTTCTAGGATTATGTCATTGAGTTGATGGCCCATATTGATCCTGAGCATCTTGTGCCCCTGGATATCGAATATGAATGTGATAATGTGTCTCGCTCCCCATAATCTGGTGTGAAATGGATGGTGTTTTTGACATTGCTAACCATGGCAAGAATGGTGTTGTAGATGTCACAAATGGAGGGAATCTTGTGATATGAACACTATTCTTATCAGGATGTAGTCGGATTCTTTGGTTATCAGCTCAAGATGAAGATCAGAACTGATAGAAAGTGTTTGCTATCAAGAGATTTCAGTGAAAGGTAGGTGAAAGTGGTGAGCTTCATTTGAGTGAAGAGGGCCAGCCTTTATTTTCTTTTTAAACCTCCTTGGATGCAATGGGGCGTTTTTCTAATTAACTCACCCCTGGTTAAGATAATTCCCTGTTTACCTAGTTTATGTAAGTGTTGTTCCTGTCCTTCTCTCAATATTTTGTTATGATACATGTTGAGATTCCCAACCTCCCCAGTTTGTTTTTGGCCTCCTTTTTGCTTCTTGGCTCGGTAGTCTTTGATTTTTCCACCCTGTCATTTATATTTTTATTCTTCTCTCTCTTGATTCTGCTTATTGGCAGAATACAGCGGCCACTCTTATTTTTGTTGGGTGGATGGACCCTACTAACATCTGTTATTTATTTTGAATGTTTTGTTATATTATAGTTTTGTTTTTGGGTTCATCCTCTCCCTCCTGATTTCTTGATCATTACATATTTATAAATTTTTGTGAGAAAAAGGAAAAAATAAGAGACATTTAAAATTTTGTAATGTTTATGTCATTTTTATTTTTTATTTTTGTTTTTTTTTTTGTAGATTCTCTGTGAATATGTGGTATTGTGTTATATGTAAGATTGAATAGTGATGGATAAGAATGAGCAAATTGTAATGAAAAAATGGGTACCAAATCTGATTAGCTAGGTCTGGGATAGAAAGTGTTGACCAGCTCTACCTCACTTCCCTTTTGGCCTTGTGCCACAATTGTTCATTTTTATGAATGATAAATAATTATTCCTAAGGAGATTAGAGCCAAGAAAGACAATATGTGTATTGGGAAATGAATAACAATATTTCACACTTGCTTAACTTTATACCAGTTCATGGTATATGCAAATAGTCACTAGGTTTTTGGGGGCCAATTGCCTTTGGTTTAATAAATTACTTAAAAATGTCTTTTTTTGTGAACGACATGTAATGAGAATAAGTTTTTCATTATATTAGGTTGGTGCAAAAATAATGACGGTTTTTGACGTTAAAAAATACGTCAAAAACCGTCATTATTTTTGCGCCAACCTAATAGAGTATAAAATCATCCCAGCTTAAATTCTGAATAAAAGTGATACTGAAAACTGCTTAAAAGTTGTTACGGTAAATATGTTAATTAGGGTTCAGTAAAAAAAAAAAAAAATATGGTTGACATTCAATGAGTCAGTAAATATATTAATATCTATGATCATCACATTTTCTTTTACAAGGAATTACTAAATTGAGTCTCTTTTGCAACATATATAAGACCGAATGTGTTAAGTTAATGCTTAGAAAATGACTCTTTAAGCTGTATTATCAATTGAGATTGGCCCATGTGCGGATGAAGCTAGTTTGAAACCTGCCCCTTTTAAGAGAGAAAGCAGCAGACTTTCAGAATAAAAAAAAAGAAAATTTCATTAAATTCTAAATAAATAATTATTCACAAAGTATTAACTCCAACAAATCAACTCAACTCTTACCATTTTGTTCATTTGAGAATAAAAACAACCACAATTAGTGATGATAGTGGTGGTGGTGGTGGGAGATTAAAGAATAAGGTGAACAAACAAAAGTTTAAATAGACAGGAAAAACAATGTTATTTGCTTCTGTCTACTTATAATGTTGTATGCAGTTCTTGTCTCTAAAATTACTCTTGAAAACTAATATTGTTCTAGAGATGTCCTTTTTTTTTCTTTTAGAAAATCTTTACACTTGTTTCATGATCAAAAAAATAGAAAAGTTCTCTTTCTTGATTTCATTGAGAATCAGTACACAGCCTCTTTTAGGGCTGCGCACAGCTTCTAACATTAAGCTGAATAAATTTAAAGTGATTCCATTTCAATTAAATTCGCATTTGATGAGTTTCTCATGAGTGGATTTGATGTTAGACGGCCTGTGACTTGTGAACATTTATTGTAAAGCAAGAGGGATGCACATGAGTTGAAGTCCTGACTTGATCAATACAATCTTGCATTGAGGCAGAAGGTTGGGAAGACAAGGAGGTGGAGAGGAAGCAGACCAGGGGTGGACAGCAAGTGAGAAGAGAAAACAGCCTCATAGTGTGATTTTGATGAATGATGCTATTTAGTGACAAACTTAGGATTCAATAGTTCTTAGCAGTCAGTGAGATTTGCATTAACATTAATGATTTATGTAGATGGCAGCAGTCATGTGTGACATGATGGCCAATTGAAGGCTTTTTAAGGATTGTGAAAAATAACTCAGTCCAAATGTTTCCACTTTATCAACCGTAAAGTTTTCTGACGGCAGCATTTTCAGGAGGACTTACAGCGCCAAGATCAACAAATTTTCTGCAAGACTGTTTTCTGGTCTTTTGTTTCCGTGAAGAGAGAAATTAAGATTCTGATTTGAAAGTCTCACATTTACACTGCTTCAGTGAAGACCATTTGGAATGAAATTGAGAAGACTAATTTCTTTCTTCCTTATTCTTTCACTGCTTGTAGAATGGCTTTTTCTGAAAAGAGCACACTTCTTTAAAAATATCCTGAAACTCAAATATGTTCTATTAAAATTTTGAGAAGAAAAATGGACATCAAAAGAATTTATTAAATTATGAAAACTTAATTTTATGTTATGGATGTAAAAAATGGAGAAAACGAATGTTGTTAAAAGATGCAAAACTAAGCTGTGTTTAGCTAAACATTTTTTCAGATATTGTTCTATATTGAACTAAAAAACATATTTACAAATAATGTGGTTCTAGCATAGACTATCCCATCCTCAGTCAAACTAGGTGATCATGTATCTTTCGATACATGACAGAAGAGGCAGATATTTTTTTCTTGCAGTAGGTTGCCATTTCTTTCTGCAGTAGACTAGTTGCCATCCAAGGCTATAGAACATGGTCTGTTCTGCTATTTCCCTATGGCTGGGGGAGGGAAAAGAAGATGATACATACCTTTTCCAAGGATATTAGCATGTAAGTGAATGTGATTGATTTGACTAAAATTTGTACATGGCTATGCCATAAATAATGCTGATGTCCATGCATGCATATATGCACACATACTGTATGATGTCAAATTTTATTAGGTTGGTGCAAAAATAATGACGTTTTTTGACGTTAAAAAATACGTCAAAAAACGAAATTATTACATCATTATTTTTGCACCAACCTAATATTATGACAATATAATATCTATTTTCAGATTAATCAGTTGATTTTGTGAAAATTTTCAGAATATATTTGGATGATAAATATACCATGTGACTTTCTGCTAATAATGTCTGCTTTTAGTCAAGTAATTCAGGGAGGAGGAAGTAATGGAAAGCCGCTCAGATTAAAAAATTGTGGAGATGAGTTTGAACGTTGTAGTCTAGCGTCAACCCTGCTGATGGCAGGTAGAAAAGTTGGAGGTGGTCCATAGCTTCATTTGTTTTCCTCCACATACAAACTCAACCATCTGCCCAAAAGAGCTTGTAAGCTGTCACATGTTTGACCAGCTGGCATAGTCCAAGTCTTCCTCAGTCCAATTGGTGATGTTTGCTTGTTCAGGTACAGTACAATAACTAATACTTTGGTGTTAATAGAAGTACCATTGTTGATCACCTACTATGAAATCACATACGGTGTATTGACTGTCAAGTGGTATATGAACATATAAATGGCATCTGATTTGATGTGGTATTCTCTTTTGTTGTATTGTTACCGTTGTCGACAGTCACTACAAATCCCAATATTTCATCATCTGTGGGTGTTGCTGTCTTTGATGTCTCTTCAGAATTCTCATATTTTTGGTAGACCCTTGTTACTGTTACCTGAGAAAAATCTAAAGCAGTTCCTACCTCAGAGATAATGCCCAATATTTTTGGCCCAAACAATAATTCTACAGTCAGTTTTAAATCCTATCTTTATTCTATTCTACAATAGCTCTTTATCTGTTCTGGTACACAGGTAATCTGGTTGAGTGCATTTCTATATGTGAGTTGGATGGTTAAATTCGAATCAGTTTTTTTTTTTATTATGCTTAGTCTATATTAGTCTATATTTAAATATTGGTGGTTTATACTTGTGTCTGTTAAAATTTACTTAGCCAGCAGCCTCTTACCACTCTGCAGGAGATGCAATTAAAATATTCCAGATGCTGTTGACAGTGCAGATTTCTGCAAGTGTGATATGGTAAAACTATCCAATGTTATACTGTCTATAATTTTTTGACAGTTCATTTTATATTTTGATATAAATTTAATTATTGAAATAATTGTTTGACTTGCTCATTCTTTGCACAGAAGTATGATTCTGTAAGCTTGCAATTACTACTATGGTTTGGTTTATTTTTTTTTTGTTTTACGGCATATTTCTCAATGGGTTATTTAATGTCGACATCTTTTTTTTTTTTTTCTGGTAATGTTTTGTCAAAAATCTATTTCTGTTAATATTTTTTTCCTCAAATATGTATAGCTGGTAATATTTTTTCCAAAAATGCATAGCTAGTAATATTATTTTTCAAAATTGTATAGCTGGTAATATTATTTTTTTGAAAAACGTATTGCTAGTAATAGTTTTTTTGAAAAACATATTGCTGGTAATATTTTTTTCTTCAAAAATTTATTTCTGGTATTAAAACCTATTTTTACACTTTTATAATGCTTTTTACCTCAGTTTCGGGGCTATTTGCCCATAGCTGGGGCCCTAACATGTGCAACCACCCCGGGAACATGAGCAATTAAGAGGTGGTTCCACGCTTGTCAAATCCTCCTGATCAGAGGCTTTGCTGTTGGATGTAATTTATCGTCTTACCCTGGACGTGGATGTAGTTTATTGTCATACCCAGGATGGGGGTAGTTAGGAGGCTATCAGTTATGCAAAGTTGAGTTGTTTATCTTATGACATCTGATACCACCATAATTGATTAGGTGTATTTTGGCCACTGTACAAGTGGTGTTAATGTCCAAGCGGTGGCACTAGACATTAACTAAAACCCTAGAGTCTAAGCTTGATGGAACCTACAATTGGAGGCTGAGATTTATACTTAACATCTTCTGAAGACAACATCCAACAAAATCACAGCTCTATGAACACAACCCTGAAATTTCTACAATTTGAATGCAGAATGGCAAGCAAAACAAGAATTTGTGAGTGATCTACTGTTCTGGACACCTAGTCTTGGGGTAAGATGAGTTGGTCACCAGTAATCACCTGCATTGACCAGCTGTGTTATTATACAGAATGTCTCCCTAATGAACTTTTGACCTTGATGCAGTACTGTGATAGTTGGCATATTAGACTCATGAATGTTCAAGCTAACTTGACAAAATAAAAAAAAAATAATGATTTGTAAGTGCACAAAGTGTTGAAAAATGCAAAATAAATCTTTATATACTCAATATAATAATACAGAAGGAAACGGTAAAGTTAAAATTTGAAGACTTCAAGTGTAAAAGTCCTGACATATAACAGAGAGAGATAGAGCTCAGATGGAAGTAAATATATATGTAGCATCCACATGTAGTAGCTGCTGCTTGACCATGTGGTGAAGGAAGGTATGTTTGTTTTCAATGTAGCAAAGATGGGTCAGATAGCTGAGATCACCAGCTAATCATGCATACGTTATATTTTATCTCTGGGTATGTTATAATGATCACAGAATCACAGAATAAACAAAATTAATTTATCAACCGATTTTGGTTAATTTTTCATAAGTTATATACATATCTATAGTTCATATTGAAAAGGCTACTCACTTATCATTGGCTTGTGATTTATATCCTGGTTGTAAAAGCTTTCTGATTGGTTGGTCAAACTATCTTTTTTGAAATGTTGAAATTTTAGTCTCCTTGTTACCATTTGGTTATTTCTTTCCTGATATCTTGTTTGTGAAAGCTTTCTGATTGGTTGAACTATGGCTTTGTTTGCCTGGAAATTTTTATTATCTGTCTATTTTTAGAGATGGTGAATTTTGGTCTTCTTATTTATTTTTTCTCTATCATCACACTGTCATAGTATTACTTCTGTACTTTTAAGTTTAAGACATTGTTTAATTCAGACCTACAAAGAGTTGGCCATAAAAACAGTTCTTTTTATTGAAAAAAATGTTATTGTAATTTTTCTTTGAAATTAACACCTGAAATGAAATGAACTAAATCAAAGTGGTGATAGATTTTAAATTATAAACGGATATCTCTCTTACTGAAAAACTATAAAAAGGCAAAGAAAATGTTTAGATTAGTTGTCATTGTTTAAAAAGTGCTTAACACATCAAAAATTCATCTTTTTACTTTTTTGTGTGGGTGAAGGAAAGAAAAGACATAAATGACTAATTATGTTAATTAAAAACATTCAAGCAGCAGAAAGGCAGCCTGATAGATGTGTCACTTGCCTGCCTGTATATGTCTGCTTACCAAATCTTGTTAGAATTCACTATTTTCATATTTGCTTGTTGGAAAATAAATACAAAGTAGTTATATGAGCATTTATATAATATTTAAATTATTAATTAATATATTAAGACTGAACCAACCACATTTCCTGCCATTATGCATAACAATAAAAAATAAATATAATTTATATATATATATATATTTAATGGATGTCATTATTTTACCTCAGTGGTAGGAACTGCGGATTATGCAACATGTAGCTGCCTTTATTGATGTTCACCACAGGAGATGGTATCTTGAAGTTCATATGATATAGTTAATGTGCAAATTTATTATATTAATATTAAAAATAAATAAATGAATGATCACATTCTTTGTGTGGCCTCATTCCCAATAACTTTTACACATGATGTCATGCTAGACCATTTCAAACATCCAGTTCTCTAAAGAATACTAGGATATAGACGAAGGAATTCTAACTACCATACAGATGCCACATCTGTTCTTGATAATGACTACGATAGTCAAAAGTACTTGAACAAAAATAACAAAGTATGAACTTCAGTGTTTATCCTCAACTTCAAGCATAATACTCAAAACATCTGAAAATTAAAAAATATAATAAAAAAATTAAACAAACTGACCTTGTCATTTCTTCTTAATCAAAGTATATATATATATATATATATATATATATATATATATATATATAGTTGTAATGTAAATGAAGAGCTTGTTGAGATTGGGGGGAAACACCTAACCGATTGCTATCCCTGCAACTATGGGGATTATAGGGAGAGAGGGAAAAGAGATGTAAGGTAACAAAAATGATACTGCCTCATAAACCACAGCAAATTCCGGAACAAAATGCTCAGGGGATCAACATGACTCTGTGTCTAGCCAACTTCTGTTTTCCCCCAGCTTTTATTGGCATTAGACATTTTATTAAGACCCAGATCTTGACCAGTTGCAGAGAGACCTTTATCTTGACATGTCAAAATGTCCCTCTGCTAACAAACTCTCACAGTTTGGTTGAAAAAATCCCCACATTTGCAGTGAATGGATCAACTTGTTTGTTGAACTTGCAATAGTCCATCACTGGGCAAACCTTTTCTTTGTTGTGTTTTTGGGTGACCTCAGTTTCTTTTTGGGGTATGGTATTAACCAATCATAGATGATCCATGTCTGAAGTTCTTGTTCACAGGCATCCCTAATGTTCTTTGAAACATAACTGAACCAGTGCCACACTTGCAGTCTACTTCCATTTTCAGTCCAAATTCTTTGCTGGTGGTTGAATTCTTCAAAAAGGTCAGATTAGTCAATATGGATCACCACACATGTTGGAGTTTCTTTGCTGCGGTACCATACGGCTCCAGGCTTTGTGATATGGATGCCATCTTATGCAGCTATTTCATCTATTCTGACAACTAAGTCAAAGTCTAGAGGTTTGTCTTGTATCTCAAGAACTTCAACTTTGGCTGAGTTGCCACTGATCATCTCTACATCTCTGTGTTTTCTGGCATCATTCTGCACTACAGATTGACTGAGAGCAGCTAGAATCAATAAGAACTGAACATCATTTCCCAGAAACCAATACATTGACTACAGATGGTGAATGAGACTGGCACTGATGTCTGTTCACCTGATCCATTTCCCAGATATTTCTGTGATATATGACTCAGTTTGTCATAGCGATAACACCATGTGTCTTTGTCTTCTTGCTAGCTCCCACTTTGCCAGTTCATCGATTCAAATAATATGTAGCTAAGTGATTAGACTACCACATATGTGGTAGATGATATTGTTCTGTGTATCATTGGAAGAATTCAAGTCTGTGCCCAGTAGTTGCTAAGGCTTTGTAGCTGCCACAATCAATTCTGCTGGTATATCATCTGTCAATATGGTCTAATAGCTGGTTGACATCCAGTGTATCTATTTGAGAGGAAGTGCAAAGCAGCTTCTTGATGTGCTCAGACAATCCTGCTAGAAATGCACATGCAAGTCCATAGTAAGACAATCCTTCATACAGAATTAACAGTCTACAAATTTGTTTGAATTCAGACGCCTAGCTATGAACTGGTTTTGTGCTACAAATATATCTGTGAAAATTCAACATAAAGAGCATCCCTAATATGGCCTACATCTTTTATGTCTTCCTTGCTGAGTTGTTGGAGCACAGCAAAGTCTGATCTGAACCATTAAAATCAGGGATTAGCTTCAGGTCAAACTTGCCATCAGCCATGAGTGCCAAAATAGCTTGTTGTAATGTAAACAGGAGCCTGCTGAGATTGGGTGGTGAGGGGACACCTAACCAATTGTTCTCCCAGCCACTACAGGGATAATAGGGAGAGAGGGGAAAGACAGGAGGTAACAATATAACACTACCTCGAAAATCATAGCAACTTGAGGAACAAAGTGCCCACAGGACCGACATTACATGACACCATGTCTTTCCAACTGCCGAGTGCTGTTTTCTTCCAGTTTTTATTGGCATCTTACAAAGACCCAGATCTTGACCAGTTGCAGAAAGGCCTGTATCTAAACATACCAAACTGTCCCACTGCTAATGAGGAAAACCTGGATGTAACTGGTGTTGACAAACATATCCGTGTTTGCGATATATATACATATATGTGTGTAGAGAGAGAGAGGAGGCATGGTGGAGTAGCGGATAGTGGCTTGGTTTGAGGAATCAGAGAGCTGAGTTTGAATTCCAGTTGAATTCATTACATTCACTTATGTACTAATACCCTTGGGAAAAGTATTAATCCTCTTCTTTTCCCTCCAGCTATGTGTAAATAGAAGGACAGACTTGGTTCAATAGCCTTGGATGGCAATTGGTTGAGGAGAAAGACAATTCTGAATTAAAAAACCTGTGGAGGGTCATTTGGGGACCTTGTGGCATGTAGTGCACCAGGTCTCTGTATTCGGCCCTTCAAAAAGTGCGGTTGGTTCTGCACAAAGATTTTACCACTACAATCAAATCATATGTGCTGGTGCTTGGCCTGTTGGTTCCTAGCTGCTTGACCCTCATATATTGAATACAATGGGAGAGTTTTACCTCCACCATATATATATATATATATATATATATATATATATATATATAGATAACTAGACTCGTTTCGAAAAACCCTCGAATTTTTGATTTGCAAATAATCAAATCAACCTCGAGGAAAAAAAAGTTTTTAAAAAAAGAAAGAGCTACAAACATGAACTACTGTCAAACAAATAGCACAGATGCAGGTCTGAAGCCCAAAGAAAAAAAAACGATACGAGTAAACAACTAACTAACAAAAGAGCTCAATACAATCGTAGAGCAGACCTAGATACACCTAGTGAGCCAGACAAACCTACCTATGTTTCACCTAAATGGATCGTCAGGGAAAGTATGGCCATACTTTCCCTGACAACGCATTTAGGTGAAACCTAGGTAGGTTTGTCTGGCTCATTAGGTGTATATATATATCTATATATATATATGTATAACCTATGTGGTAAATATGATACATTTTATGTTGGTGAAACACAGCAAATTTTAAAAAGAATATATTTATGAACTCTAAGAGTTATAAAAATTGGGATGCATTAATTTCTTTATTTTCCAATATGCAAAATACAAATTTTAGTTTCGGCTTTAAAAATGCCAAATTGGTTAAATCTATTCATCATAAATCATCTAGAAATATTATTGAATTACCTGTGGTATCAAGATTCAATTTGCTTAATCAAAAGTTTGATTTTTATAACTTGTCGACTTTTCCAGTTAACATAATACTAAAAGAAAATAATATTAGATAATGGTTAAATTTTTACTTTTTTTAAAACCTAAGTAGTATATATCATAAATTATTTTTTTTAATTATAACTAGACATTATTTTCTTTAGATAACGCATGCTTTATTTTTCTCCCCATAATGTTCTTACTTTCATTTTTATTTTCCTGTCTAATCGACATATTTAAATTTTAACATATTTCCATTAGACAAATCTCATTGATTTATTCAAGTATATTTTTAAATTTTATTAACTCTTATACTTTTTCAAATTGACCACAATGTTTTGTGTGGTGTGGTTGCCATGGTAACAGCTTTTCCTTAGATTTCTTTTTTCAGTTACGTTTTTATAATACTAATATAAAAGGAGTGAAATGCCAATATGAAAAAAAATTTTTTTTTAATATCCAGCCAGTTTACATATGCCAAATCAGTTGGGTTTTGATCCTGGTATGAGGCAATTGGATGTCAAGCTGCACTGATGAGCTCTGATGCAGCGAAACAGTCTGTTTGTGGATGACAAGCCCCCCGAAAAAATAAAATTAAGGTGAGCACTTTAGAGGCAAAAGCTCAAATTTGTAAACAGTGACTGTTACTGCTGATATATATATATATATATATATATATATATATATATATATGGTTGGACTGATGTGAGTTTGTGACCCTTATATATATATACACACACTTGTACACATATATATATACACACACTTTTCACACATATATATATATTTATATATATAACACACACATATATATATAACACACACATATATATATATATATATATACATACATACATATATAAATATATATATACACACATACATACATACATGAATGCATACATACATATATATATATATATATATATATATATATATATATATATATATATATATTAAATATTAATGCTCTGTAAATTTACATTGAGCACTATTTTGTAAAAATAAAAGTATCTATAAGAACACCGGATTATATATCTTACTGCTCTTTCTTTTTATATATATATATATATATATATATATATATACACATACATACACATATATCTATATATATATTATGAAATGGACAAAGTCCGACAATTATTTTGAGACATTTTATGTTTATACATTCTTTTTATAGATACAAATTATTATAAATTTATTATAAACAATGCATTTACTTAAATATTTGTATCTATAAAAAGTATGTATAAACATAAAAATGTCTTAAAATAATATATATATATATATATATATATATGTAATATTTATTTTTATTGGATATCATTTAATGTTTCTAACAGAACCATTTATAGATCTGTACATTGTAAAGCAGCATGTGACACCAGTAAATTATTTTGGTGGAATATATGAAGGAATAGGTAAATATCAATTTACAGGGCAAAAAATAACATCTGATCTGCGGTTTCTGCTATGTATTTAGAGATTCTTGATAAAATGTAAAGAAGAATCTGCAATGTCATTGGTCCTGACCTGGCATCTCAGCTTCAGTCACTTTTTCACTGCTGTAATGTAGCCTCCCTGTTACCCTTTCTATAAATACTTTCATGGTAATTGTTCTGGTGAACTTTCCCCTGTCGCATATAGAATTTATGAAATTATGTGTTTTACTAGATTGGAGGCTAAGTCTCATCATTTTACTGTTGAAATGGTTATATGTAACCATAATTCTATTCTAACAGATTCTGCTCGTGCACTTCACACTTGTGAAACTCTCTTCCATCTTCTTGCTTTCCTGTTAAGTTTGATCTTCCAAAATTTTAATTCAATGTCAATTATCATCTTTTTTATTTTTAATCTTGTTCTTTTACTTTCATTTTGCCTCATTAATATTTTCTCAGTTTTCTTCATTCTCCTTAGGTCTTAGTGGCTTTATTGCCTTCCTGGGATTGAAATGATACAAAATGATATAATGTCAATTGCTATCTTCTCTCTTCTTAGTTCCTTTTCTTTTATTGTTCTCTCTCTTTAGTAACCCTTTGTGTCATAGGGGCTTTATTGCCTTGCCTGGAGTGAAATGATTAAAAAATAAATTAGAATATCTCAAAATTAATCTTCATTCTTAATTCCTGTTTATTCTTTAAATGAGACTTTTCTTCTCGGAAAGATTTAACATCATTGAAAGAAAGTTTCAAGTGAAGTATGAGTCACAAGTGCACAAATGCGGCAAGAAATACATTTAAAATTAATTTTTTTAATTCCTAAGAAACCAAGGAATTATGATAGCATCTTTATTTTATAATTTTTTTCCCATAAAAGAAAAGGGGATGGGGAAGTTCTAATGAAAAATGCCAAATGTTCCTTGAAGACAGCCTCCTGGGTTGTTTTCATTTTAACTACTTTTCCCCTCATACTTTAAACTGGGCAGTCCTGTAATGATTCAAGTAATGAAGAACACTTGTTTAACATTTACACAGCACCAGTCTCAAGTTTAAAGAATTAATAAGTTTTATTTGAAAGCTTATTTTTAATTCATAGCTCATAAACAAGCAGTTAGAGTTCAACCTTTATAATAACAAGGTCAACATGAAATTTTTTTTTCTATACTTTATTCTATAATTTTCTGTTTTTAAGCAGTCCTCATAGAAATATTAATAACAAAAAAAAAAAAAAAAAAAGATAAAGAATTAGGCACTTCTTCTGTGTGCTGTGTCCATTCAGGATGTTCATAATTATAGTTCCCCACAATTTCTTGCCTATTTGTATCGTTTAATAAATTTTATATTTTTTGTTATCTCTCCTCAACTCAGCTCTGCCATTCATTTACTCAAGCTTACTTGGTAGATTATGCATTGTTTTTCTCCCTCATGCCTTCAATGTGAAGTTTCAAATGAGTATCAAATTTTCCAAGCCTTCTTTCCTCATTAAGTGCTACAGAAATTTCAGCTATTTATTTCTGATGTTAATTGTAATTGTTTTTTTTTCCCATTTTCTCGAAAACTTTGTCATTGCTCACATATTTTGTCCATGGTATACTCATCATCCTTCTGTAGAGTCACATTTCTGTTACTTCAAATTTCTTCTTCATCTATGCAGGGATTGTTCAGCATTCACTGTTATACAGAAGGACGGATATTATCTAACATTTCAGTATCTGAACAATCTACCTCATGGACTAAATAAAGAGTTCAGTTTGAAGTTCCAACATATATCACCTAAAGAAGGTTGGAGCATACAACGGCTGAAATATCATGAGTATGGTAATATAAATGAGGGCAACAGTCCAAACATTATAAACAGTGTAAATTTCACATTTTTCACATTTTATTTAAGCTTTATCAGAAAATGAAATATCAAGAAGATAAGAAAATTATGGTACTTTTTATTTTTGTTTTCATTATTCACACAAACACTGCTTGACAAGTCAAATACACATTAAACATTGACAAAAGGAAGCAGTATCCTATGACTATCAGTTGTATATGATGTTAAATACAAGTCTGTGTCAAAAAGATCAGAATCACAGGTCTTTTTCTTATAGTAATGTTCATCCAATACAAGTCACTATACTATGCAGATTTCTGTGATTGAAATTGAATTTTTGAATCTAATTTGTCATGCAAGAAACTGATGTTTTTATATATACCATTATTTGCATAAAGAAAAATGTTCATTTTTCTAGAGTAAAAGTATACACCATTTTGAAAAAAGAAAAAAAATTGATTATGAAATAATTTCTGTTTTTAACGATGAAATATTAGGCTGGTGCAAAAATAATGACGTAATAATGTCGTTTTTTGACGTTACGTCAAAAAACGACATTATTACGTCATTATTTTTGCACCAACCTAATAATTATTAATAATAATTGCATTTTATGTATATCAAACTTGAGAAATTTTCTTTTCTCTAACCTCTAATATTTGTTTGTTTGGATGATTTTTTTTTTTTTTTAATTATTTATTTATTTATGTTACAATAAACAAAATTCAGTTGGAACTTTCCTAAAGATTCAAAAAGTGTCTTGAATATTTTGTAAATAATTTTAACCAGTTTATCGTTTATTGTGCTGTATAGTACCAGAAAATAATTTGCCATTTTGAATGACACATAGAACTAGCTCCTTTGTACTTAAATATTCAGATGTCAAATGATATTGTTATCACGATTTGACATCATCCAATTCTCTGCTGGTTCTTGGCATGCTTAATTGATAAAATCATTTTTGTCAGGATTGTTGCAAAGCTAAACAATTGTAACCATTGGTGCTCATATTATATATGTTTTTTTTTTTTATCAAAGTCACTGCTAACATTTTGCTACAATGCTTGAACTGCTTTTAACCAAATTTTCAAATAATCCACACTTCTTTTTCCTTTAAAGAAAGAGGTATTTGAAATCTTGGAAACTGAAACAATAGTCGGCCAAATACAGTCACTAATAGAAATAAAGAAAAGTTTTTCCACAATTTGGATATTCACTATCAGTTGTATATGATGTTAAATACCAGTATTTGTCAAAAAGATCAGAATCACAGGTCTTTTTCTTATAGTAATGTTCATCCAATACAGGGCTCAATGGTAGATCATTGCTGAATGTAGTGTAAGATAGGAAGATTATGAGGATAAGAAGGATAAATAGAGATTATCCCTTGACTTGAGATTAAATATGTAGTGTTCATTGAAGCATCCATATAGGAGTTTGTTCTACAAAGTATCAGTTCTCAGGAAAAAAAAAAAAAAAGAGTGGAACTTCTTCATTACAAATGGAATATAGAAGAAATGCTGATAATTCAAATCTGTGGATGTAGTATGATTAGTTCTAGTTGTAAAGGTCTCAGCTGGTGGAACTAAAGACTGGAACTCATTTGAATGTTTTAATTCCAGTGAGTTGTACAACGGATTGAGAAATACTTGATTACAGATGGAGGGCACAACATCAGAAACACTGTGATAACAACAACAAAGATGAGGAGAATACTCTGCATGTAAATAATGTAAATTACAATGCATTAATAATGGAATTTGGAGTACAAAACATTAGTAGTGAGTTTAGTCCATTAATAAGAGGTAAAGAAAACATTGTATCTGTTCATTCACTTTTACCCAAATGTTCTTGGGAAAGTCATGAGTCCATCTCTTCCGCCACCAGTTATGGGTTAGATAACAGGGTAAACTGGGTTCTCTAGCTTTGTATGACAATCAGTTGAAGAGAAGAACTACTGTGAATTCAAAAGCTCTGGTGGAGGCAATGAGAAGCAACTTCACTATCTTTCCGAAAACCTCATGGAAATTAACAGATATGGCATACAAGGCTATGGGGACCATTGTACCTCATTGTGCTGGATGACTGTTGACTTTATAGAAAGGTTCCTCTGTCTTTTGGCTGATCTTGTTTTTAACCCTTCCAGGAGTCTAGACACCCTCCATTTTTCTTTTTTAATCCTTTCACCCCAAGCAAGGCAATAAAGCCACTAAGATGTAAAGGGTTATCGAGTGTAAGAGAATATGAGAAAAAGAAGACATTATAAAGGAGAGAGAACAATAAAAACAGGAATTAAGAAGATTGAAGATAACGATTGACAGTGCATTCTAGATTGAAAAGCCAGTGGCTAGAAAGGAGTTCCACAAACAAGAAATGTGAGAGGAGAAACTGTTAACATAGAACTTATGGTTGCATCTAACAATTTCAACTGTAAATCAATTACTGTGCTTAAATAAATAGTGTCCCGGTACCATAGAGGAAAGCTCATCAATTATCATGAAAGTATTTTGAGAAAAGGTAAGCTACATTACAGCAGTGGGAAAGTGACTGAAACTGAGATAGCAGTGCAGGACCAATAACATAGCACACTGTATTTTCTATTTTATTGCAAATCTCTAAAAACATAGCAGAAAAATCACAACAGATATAGCAGCAATTTTCAATGCATGGTTGAAGGGTAGACTTATAAATGTGTAAGATAGATTCTGACAAGAAAAATTGTCTAGCATGACACAGTGAAACAACTTTCCTAGCAGCACACCTAGTAACTGATTTAATATTATCTTTCCATTTTATGTTAGCTTGAGAATGCACAAGAAAAAGCCTGGTGGGGGCACTGATTTAATTGCTGATGACCCAACTATGTAGCAAATAATACTGGGTTACTTGTAGAGTGACCTGACATAAGAATAATATTACTAGAAAGAAAACTTATGTGGAAATCTGGTTGAGTAATAAGCATTTTTATTAACTATACTTTTTTATTATTTACTGATAGTTCACCCAATACAAGGCCCAAGGTTCACTCAAGGTAGAGGGTTAATGATGGAGATTGTAAGGTAGTGGGAAGAGGAAGTAAGAGTATTATCAGGACAAGTAGGATAGATATTGTGTGATCCTGGATATAAAGAGACCAAGATTGTATTTGCCGGGGAAGCATTCTCTTGAGAATTTGTACTACAAGTAACAGTTCTGAGGAAGAAGCTTTTTGAGTGGAACTTACTTTTTATCAAAGTATTAGGTTGGTGCAAAAATAAAGACGTAATAATGTCGTTTTTTGACGTTAAAAAATACATGAAAAAACGACATTATTACGTCATTATTTTTGCACCAACCTAATAACACAAAAGTGATGGGGATGGCTTACCACTGTGAACATGGCATGTTGGGGCTTAGTTGAGCTGGTGACACTAAAGAATATAACTCGTCTGAAGGACAGTATATAGTATTAGTTTGGTGCAAAAATAATGTCGTTTTCTCACATGGTAACATATGTGAGAAAACGACATTATTTTTGCACCGACCTAATAATAGCAATTAATAAGTTTTATTTGATAGTAGTGAAAGGCTGGCAATGTTTTGTCTGTGAGATAAGAGTTGTAAGGTGGAGAATAATTCATCACCCACAAGGCTGCATAAGTGCTTTTGAATTCTGTCATGGCTGAACAGTGAGGATTGGACAGCAGAGAATTTCTTTTTTTTTTCATTCCCAGAAGATTAATATTGCTCGATTGTATATGATTGGTAACTTTTTTGCCTTAAGTTTGTTTTGATTTTTTTACAACTCTTTAATAAAAGATAATCTTATACTATATCTGTATGCAGCAAAGATCATCCTAATAAACTGTTATAATGAATGCACGTCAGTGCAGAAGCAAGGAGGCCTTGGATTGCATGCAGACATGTCTGTCAACACCAGTTACATCCAGATTTTCCCCATTAGCAATGGGATAGCTTGGCTTATCTAGATATGGGCCTCTTTGCAACTGGTCAAGATCATTGTCTTTCTAAGATGCCTCATGCCAATAAAACCAACAGGAAAATCAGCAATTGGCAAGACTTAGTGTCTTGGGAAGTTGGTCCCGTGGGCATTTTGTTCCTAAAGTTGCTGTTGTTTCCGAGGTAGTGTTATATTCGTTACCTCCTATCTCCTTCCCCTCTTTGCCTATTACCCCAACAAATTCTGGGAGAGCATTCGGTTAGGTGTTTTCCCAAATATCAACACACTCTTGTCATCCATTATAAAAACTGTACTTTATTCACAGAAGTGAACAGAGCTTGTGAGTAACAACAAAGTTTTATAGTCAATGGACAAAAAAAAAGACACTTAGAATCAGATAGAAACAGTTGAAATATCTAAAGTACATAATAAAGAAAGAAGGCTTAGAAAATTTGACACTTCTTGGACATATATAATGCAAAAGGGTCAAAGGAAAACAGCGTGTAAAACCTGCTTAACAAGCTTGTGTAAAATGGCATAACAAGCATTGAGAGAGATAGCAAAAAAGATCAAATTTGCTAGAAACTACAAAAAAAGGACAGGAAAACCCATGGAGAACCCTGTTTGCCCACACCTTGAAAGGACATAGCATATAAAAAACAAAGAATACCTGTTACATATTTTCTGATAGAATTTTCAGCTTTTAAGATGCAAATGAAAATAATAACATGAAATTTCTCAAGAATATTTAAGTATAATTTTGAATGGGCAGCAAACTCTGTTGTTAAAATAAACATCATAAACATGAATACAATTTTTTTTTTTAATCACTTTCCCTTAAGTAAGGAAATAAAGTCACTAAGATATAAAGTGTTACTGAATGAAAGAATACAAGCCAAAAGAAAATTATAATTAAGCAATTCAATAAACCCACTAGAGAATATGAGAAAAAGAAAAATATTACTAAGGAGAGAAAACAATAAAAGAACAGGAATCAAAAGGACAGAAGATAATGATTAACATTGCATTTAAATTCTTAAATACCAAAGCTGACTGTTGAAGAAAGAAGCTAGAAGAGAGTTCCACAGGTGACAAGTTCAACAAAAGAAACTGTTAACATGAAGGGTTTCCATCCAAACCATTTATTTGAAGTAGTGTGAAATGTCAACATCTTAACTGTCATTATTTTCTTTTTAAGTTACATGTGCTATTCATTTTAGCTATTGCTGCTGTTGGTAGTTCTCACGTGATATGGTTTCTGTTATTTGGTACAGTTCTTTGTTTGCAATTCTGTATTGCCAGTACACAATGTTCAAATAACGGGTCTTTCCCAAGACTCTCAAGCTTCACTCACTCAAAGCCCTTTTCAAAGAATTGGTCCTAGAAAATTTAATACAGCTGACAGATTAGATCTTTCTGAACAGGTTTGGCTGCATGCATGACATCCATATGAGCATTTCAATCTGATGAGGTTATTTTAAAAAATAAAACAAGACTGCACTGAATCAAAATGCAAAAATAGATGTTAAATTACAGCAAAACAACAAAGAATAATTCTTCATCTTGATTTTGAAATGCCTTTCATTTAGCATGGATGTTATTCAATTTGTCATCACTTTTTTTGAATTACTAACATATTGTTAAACAAAAGCCTAACCACTTGATATGCATCCTCATCAATATAAAATTTCAAGATATGCTCTCCTATTATGGTTTAAATGTAAAATCAATCACCATCTTCTTTCTGAAACATATACTTTTAATGTCCTTTCTCCTCTCTAACGTTTTCTTATTTTCTTCCACTCTCAGTAACCCTTTGTGCTTAAGTGGTATTATCACCTTGCTTGGGTTGAAATGATTAAAAAGAAAAACAAAGAAGTTATTTGTTGGTGCTATATTTTTCTTTGTATAATTGAATTCTTTTGTAAAATGATGATCTGGGTTCCTGCAATTAGTGCCATATAGAAGGATTGATATTACATAGCATTTCAGCACATTTTTCTTTGTTTTTCATGAGATTTTCCTATTTCTAAATACTTAGAATTTCTTTGTCACGTTTTCTGTTGTCAGCTAATATTTCCTCTTATCACATATCTGAATATCTATGCATCTTTAATAATAATCCAGAAATATTGAGCGGTTTTACGCACGTAAATAGCCTGTTTGTAGTAGAGAGGCAAGCATAACTTTTCACAGCACTTTTTGTTTTTTCTAATATCCATAATTTACTATGATTGCATTTAGGAAAGGAAGAACAGCCCAGCATGCAAATTACAAGTTAAGAATACCAAAATCAAATGAGTACAACAATCTAAATGTCTGGGAAATGTTTGTTGAACTGAGAACGGAAAGTATTAAACTGAAATCCAAAAGCGCATTGGGACAGTGAAAGATACCTTCCAAAAACTAAGTAAAGTATTAAGAAAAAGAAAACTTTGTTAGAAACAAACAAAAGAGTACTGGACTTTTATATAATATCAGTCCTCTAGAAAATCTCCTCACAGTTGAAATAAGAAACTTGAAGCAACAGAAATGTGGTTCTACAGAAGGATGATGAGCATCCATCAAACTTATGAGCAATGACAAACTTATAGAAAAAACAGAGACAAAAAGGACACTTATATTTAACATTAAGAAGAGATAGTTGAAACTTTTTGAGTATATAATGAGGAAAGAGGGTTTGGAAAATTTGATACTCACAGGACAGATTAAAGGGACAGAGAAAAAAAACTCATAACCTATCTAGTGAAATTGAGTAAATGGCTGACAGAACAGAGTTTGGGAGAGATAGAAAAAAGACAAAAATTATTAAGAGCTACAAAGAACTGGAAATTGAGGAGAGCTATGATCGTCAAAATCCTGAAGGGACATGGCACATAGAAGAAGAAGAAGAGTGGAATTCTTTCTCTACTATTTACATTGTTTGGACTGTTGTCCCCATCTTTATTGTCATATTCAACAGTCAGAACAATGTAAATAGTGTAAATATTTATAATGCCCCATCTCAGAAACATAGACAGATATGGAATTCTGCCTTTTGGCCTCCATTTTGAATTTGGAGTTTTCCTTCACCCAAAGCTAGAGAAGACAGTCTGCTCTACTATTTTGTCTATACCTGGTGTGGGGGCGAGAAAAGATGAGTTCTTGCCTTTCCCAAGGGCATTAGTGTAAAGAGATTGCAACAACTGGATTTTGGATTGATATGATTTTCCATAGTAATAATCCAGTAGCTTAAACTAGACATTTTACAAATGAAGATTTTTTTTTTAAAATTATTTTCCAAAATAGTTTATATATTTGAAATTGTATTTATTAATTGTATGCAAAAAGTTCCTGGCATGTCCTCTTTGAAAACTAAAGACTTATATTGTTGGGTTACTAAAGGCAATTCTCTTCCTTTTGCTGAGATAGTCATGAGGGTCATCTGACGGCTGTACATGACATCATGAGATAGATTGACAAAGGGTAGTTGTGATGTAGAGCCCAGAAAAGGAGGACGTTCCTAGCACACAGTGGTAATTCTTACAGGAAAAATCACATGACCTCACCATATTCATAGAGAAACCACTGTAACTCCAGTTTTCCTTTTGGGAAATATTACAAGTAATGTTGCCTTTTCTTACACACCATTTGTTGTTGCATATTTATTATAATTTTTTTGCATTGGACATGCGTAGATGTGTATATATCTATTTTGGGGTACAACATAGCATTATAAAACTCTCTAAGAATTAAGCATGTTTGTCATCCTTTTTCCATTCACCTATTCCTTTATGCTCATGAAATAACAATGTTATTATATCATGGATATAACAATGATCATATCGTAGAAATATAATAGGAAGAATAAATCTTTTTTTCCTAGCTCTGCTCTTGTTACAGACTGAATACACAGTTTTAATAAAATAACATGCTGGAAACTTTAGCACAGAATTTATTAAAATGCAAAAAACAAATGTTAAATTACAGAAAAACAACAAAGAATATTTCATCTTGGCTTTGGAACAATTTTCTCGGAAAATATGTTTCTAAAGTCTAGTATTTATTATCACTCTTACCAGTATTGATGAAAGGTTTCCATTTTAAACTTTTATTTGAAGTGGTGTGATTATGTCATTATTTTCTCTTCAAGTTACATGTGCTATCCGTTTTAGTTTTTGCTGATGTTGGTAGTCCTCAAGTGATGTGGTTTCTGTTATTTGGTACAGTTCTTTGTTTGCAATTCTATAGTGCCACTTCAAAATGTTCAAAGAAGAATGGTCTTTCCTCAGGCTTCACTCATTCAAAGCCATTTTCACAGCATTGGGCTTAGAAAGTTTTATATAGCTGACAGGTTAGATATTTCTGAAGAAGTTTGGCACCATCCATATGAAGATTTCAATCTGATGAGGCTATTTTAGAAAATAAAACAAAAATGCTGGAAACTTTGGCACACACTTAATTAAAATGCAAAAACAGATGTTAAATTACAGAAAAACAACAAAGAATATTTCTTCATCTTGATTTTGAAATACATTTTTCAATTATGTTTAGCATTCGATTTTTCATTGCTTCTCTGTAGATGAAAGACCAAAGTTATTTTTTTTCATTGCTAACACATTGTTAAACAAAAGCCCAACCACTTGATGTTCCTCACCATTGACATCAAATTTCAAGATATATTCTCATATTATGATTATTATATAGTTATTTGTGGGTGATATTTTTCTCTTTGTATAATTGAATTCTGTTGTAAACTGATGAACTGAATTCTGTTTAAAATGAATCATTTTTCTTTTCTTTTCTTTTTAAAGGAAATATGTGCACAAAATGATAGAAAATAAAATTATGAATGCTTACATTGATAATTTGACTTGAACTTTTCAGGTAAACCTAGAAAGACTCTAATATAATCACCATTGTCTATTGTCAGAATTTTTTTTTTCTTAATTCCAAGAATGTCTTTTGCAATGTCTCTGAAACAAAAACCAGTATTCTTGACATACAGTGTTCCTGATAAAGGGCAAAGTGGAACAAGGAGAAAATATCTGAAGAAATCTTAGATTTTAATATTGAGATAACCTTTTCACAATTTAGATGTAATATATGTACATTTGTGTCTCTTTTATATGTCTGTGTTCATTATATTATATTTTATGAAACAGCAACTTGAATTAGAATTTTTTATTTCTTAAGTAAAGACATGCTTTAATACTGTGTTGTAGTAAGCATTATAATGCAGAGATAATTCAATATAAAATGAAAAGTGAGACAGAAAAACAAGACATTGTTTAATAATGACTAAATTTATAAAATAAACATCCTTTACTGAAAGTATTTAGAATCAGCATTGAGTTATGTTATCATTTCTATCTGATAATATTATTGTTTTTTTAATTGTTTTGGTTTAAGGATTTTTAGAAAATCTTAAGAAAATTATCAGTTTTAATGATCATTGCTACAAGGAATATTGATTGACCTGCCATCATTTTTTTTGTTTTCTTGAAAGTTCATTTTAAATTATTCTAAGTATTTTCAAAGATAATTTTAGTTTTGGTTAAGTTTATCCTAACTTCACAGAGATAGGGAATTAAGCAGACTTTTCCAACCATTGTCTACAAAATGTTAATATCTTAAAGTTCATACTGTCCAAGAAGAAGAAATTTATACATCTAAAATAATTTAAAATCAAATTCTCGTTGGCTCACTCAATAATTCATGTTTGCATTGAATATTGCTGCAACATCTCATTTGGCGCTTTTGCTATGTATCTAGATATCTTTGACAAAATCTAAATAAGAATCTTTAATATTATTGGTCAGGACCTGGCATTTTGACTCTAGTCATTTTCCACCACCATAATGTAACTTCATTGTCCCCTTTCTATAAATATTTTCATTGCAACTGTTTTGATGAGCTTTCATCTTTGGTACATTGACTTCATGAAGTTAAGGACAATACTAGATTGGCAGATAGGTTTCACTTTACTGTTGAAATTGATAGATGTAACAATAAGTTCTCTTCTCATAATTTCTTCTCTCACAAAACTCATTTGTGGGATTTTCTTCTGCCTTCTTCCTTTCCTGTAAACTATGGCCTTCAAAAATTTAAATGCAATGTTAGTTATCATCTTATTGTTTTTTAATCTTGTTCTTTTATTGTCCTTTCTCCACAATAATGTTTTCACAATTTCCTTCATCTCCATCTATAAAAGGCAGAATGTCTGTGTGTGTGTGTGTGTGTGTAATGAATGCACGGTTGCAATTTTTGACAGATTTGCACTAAAATTTACATGCACATGCTCCAAGTTAGCGGGAAGGCCACGACTGATTTTGCATTTCCCCTACTCCCATGGATAGTTGAAATAATCAATTTTTTCATGCTTCTATGGCAGTTTTCATGTAGTTTGCAGCCATTTTCTACTGGCCAGAGTGAGAGACACAAATAGGCAGGAAGATTCTATTGGTCAGCGTGAGAGCCAACAGCTGACTGACACAAATGTTAACTAGCATGCTAGCATGCAAAAAAAATCGATAGCTGCATTCATCACAAGTGGGAAGAATTTAAATCTGCATGGCACTTTACTCCAATTGGCTCATTCACTTGCTTAAACTCAACGTTGATTCTGATTCCACAGAACTGGGTTGGGTGTGAAAAAGTATTTGTTGTTAACATTCTTTTTTCATTTGGTTTTTCCAGTTACGAGTCCTTTTTTAAAGCTGATCGTTTTGTGTTCATTTTGTTTAGTTCTTTTTTCGCAACAGATTTAATGTTTAGTATAGAGCTTAGAAAAAATTCGCAATGTGAGATAGGCAAGAAGTAAGGCATGTGGCAACATCAGCACGGCAAAGGGCACTCGTTTAAAGGCAAGAAAGGGCAAAAATAGTTTAAGTCAAGTGATAGCGATTGCTGTATGAGTTGTATGATTTTTGAATCAAGCACGGGCAACGCTGGGCCATGCTGCTAGTTCTCTATAAGCCCTTGTGTCTTAGTGGTGTGGTTTATGCACAAGCCTTCAATTCTTTTTTGTGTCATGTCCATTCAGGACATAGGTGATCATGGCTATCCCCAACTCCGTAACTCTTAATACATTTTCTCTTTTTGTCATTTCTCTTAATCATGATACAGCCATTCATTTCCTCAATTTCATTAAGTATGTGATGTACTGTTTTCCTCTGTCCTTCTTGCCTTCAATCTGTCCTGTGAGGATCAAATTTTTGAAGCCCTCTTCCCCTTTATGTTACTTAAAAATTTCAGCTGTCTCTTCTTGATGTTAATTGTAAGTGTCCTTTTCATTTCCATTCTCTCTAAAACTTTTTTGTTGCTCACATGGTTGGTCCATGTTATCCTCAATATCCTTCTGTAGAACTACACTTCTGTTGCTTCAAGTCTCTTCTTCATCTGTGAAGTGACTGTCCAGCATTTACTGCCATATAGGGGGACAGATATCACAGTTCAGTACTCTTTTCTTTATTTTTTCTAATGATTTTTTTTCTGTTTCTTAATACTCCCCTTAGATTTTGGAATGCAAATTTGGTTATCCTAAAGCAATTCATATTTCAGTGTCACACATTCTGTCCCCCCTTTTGTTAAAACACTTTTCTGAGATTTACATTTTTATAGTTGTTTGTTTTTGAGGTATCATGATAAACTACATCTGTGTCCTGCGTATGATGATAAACTACATCCGTGTCCTGGTTATGATGATAAACTACATCCGTGTCCTGGTTATGATGATAAACTGCATCCGCGTCCTGGATATGGCAATAAACGTCATCCACATCCTGGGTATGATGATAAATTACATCCGTGTCCTGGGTATGACAATAAACTACATCCGCATCCTGGGTATGACGATAAACTACATCCGTGTCCTGGGTACAATGATAAACTACATCCGCGGCCTGGGTATGATGATAAACTACATCTGTATCCTGAGTATGACGATAAACTACATCCGCATCCTGGGTATGACGATAAACTACATCCGCGTCCTAGGTATCATGATAAACTACATCTGTGTCTTGGGTACGATAAACTACATCCACATCCTGGGTATGACGATAAACTACATCCGCATCCTGGGTATGACGATAAACTACATCCATGTCCTGGGTACAATGATAGACTATATCCGCATCCTGAGTATGACGATAAACTACGTCCAACAGCAAGGCCTCTGATAATACGTTTTTGAAAAAATAATATTGCCAGCTATACGTTTTTTAAAAAATAATATTACCAGCTATATGTTTTTGAAAAAATAATATTATAGCTATACATTTTTGGAAAAAATATTAACAGAAATAGATTTTTGACAAAACAAAAATATTACCTGAAAAAAAGAAAAGTCGGCATTAAGTGACCCATTGAGGTTGATATATAATATATATCGTCTCGTAGTTGTTGTTTAATCACTTCTTCTCACTTTCCCTCACTACTTTCTGTTGGAGGTTTTGTAGATTTCTTTCAGTGTCTACTATAAGCAAACTATATGCAAAGGTAGTCTGATGCTTAATTCTAGGAAATGAATTGTTAGATCCTCATATGTCATAATCAACAGGAAAGTCCTGACATTCTATATGTTTTGTTATGATGACTGACAAGCTACTTCTGTTAAATTTTTATTGTATTTTTCTTGTATGTGAACAAGAACTTTCCTTTTTTGATTTAGTAGATGTAGAAATTGTCCAAATGATTCTTTGTTCCAAGATAGCACTTACACACAATTACAGAACCAAAATCCTAAAAACAACAACTAATAGATTATCTGAACACATGCAGATAAAACGCATTCTTATTTTGAAGACAAGGTTTTAGAAAAAGCCTACAGTTTTATTTTAAATGTATTTGACCTGGAGGCACAATGGAGTAATGGATAGCAGCTCACATCGAGGAATCAAAGAGCTGAGTTCAAATTTATTGCATTCACTTACATGCTAATATCCATACGAAAGGTATGAATCTATATCTTCCCCCAAACTATGGGTAAACAGCAGGACAGACTAGGCTTTGGTTGGCAACCAGTCTAGAAGAAGAAAAACTCTGAATTCAAAATCACCCTCTTAGCTTTTAGGTCTTGCCTCTTTTAGGTCCTTAATTTCTGAGAGAAAGGACAGGGTGTGACCTCAGCATCTCCAGCTGTGTTGAATGTCACCATGAAACACAGTTGTAAGATGGAGAGGAGTGGCAACCATGGTGGGACAAAATATGCTAATGAAATAAATGATGATGATGTACTTATAAAATTTTTTCTTGAACAAAAATTCAATCCGATACTTTCAAAATTAGTATATACCAATTTTAACTGATGAAAATATCAGTTTTTCTATTTAAATTTCTGATGACTTAATTCTTCAGTTAATGATTGAATAAGCTCATGGCAAGTTCCATAAAAAAAAAAAAAAAAAAAATATATATATATATATATATATATATATATATATATATATATATATAAATAAATTCCCCTGTTGTATCATTAAATATTTGAATTAATAACTTTAACAAAATATTGCAATAACAATCATAAATATGAATTCTGGTCATTATTTTAAGAAGTCAGGATGTACAAATGAAAAGATTTGACATTGACAACTTTTTCCATTTCACTGAAACAGCTGTGAAACACTTTTATCTCCCTTCTTTCGTTTCTATTACTGAAACCAAGTAGAATATTTGGTATATCTTTTGTCTTCTCATGTGCTCAAAATGGATAAGTTCATTATTTATGAGGTATTACCAGAAGACATTAAATACTTCTATTTTTCTTTTTTTCACTGAAACCAAGTAGCATCTATGATGTGTCTTGTGTCTTTCCACATGATCAAAACAGTCCATTATTTATGAGGTATTTGCAGGGTGTAATGGTCATCTGAACTAAGGGACTAACGAATGGAGGGACAAGCTCAATGGTAATGGGATTGTTCAAAATACAAAAAGAGTTCAAAACATCAAACTATTTCACTTCATAGGCCTAAGACAAGGTACTTTGGCTTTTGGTAACACATCCAACTTAACAGTAAGCTCTTTGTCATGGTCATCAATAGTTTCTGCAACGTTCCATCTAACCAATTTCACTCACCAGCCTTTGGTATGGTCTTCAGACCCTTTCCAATGAGGCTACATGCTAGGTTGATAGTAACAAGAAGTCAACACTTTGATAAATCAAACATAGTGAGATTTGAGTGTGGCTCTCACAGGGTCACCAAATTTAAACACTTGGCCATGTGACAATATTGATAGTATAAATTTAAAATCATCAAATAGAACTACATTTCCAAACATTTTTATCCAGAATTCCAGCTCTATGTAAAATACATGAAATTATTAATGGTAATAGTAATATTAGCCACTTCTTTATAAGGAAACATTTGGTATTTACCGACAGAGCATCTAGTACTGCTGTTGATTGAAATTTTTAAAAGCATTCTATTTTATTTCATGAAATTAGGTTTCTCAAGTTCAGTAGTGGTTATAGCTCAGTATTGATGTAAAACTAGAGAAACTGGCTTAACTCCAGTTTGTTTTGTTTTATGGCATATCAGCATCAATGGGTTATTTAATACCGACAAGATTTTTATTATTGGTAATTTTTTTCAAAAATGTATAGCTGGTAATAATTTTTCGTTTTTCAAAAATGTATTGCTGTAATTTTTCTTTCTTCTGAAATGTATTGTTGGTAATATTTTTTTTCAAAAACGTATTGCTGGTAATATTTTTTCAAAAAAGGTACTGCTGGTATTAAAACCCATTTTCACACTTCTGTATTGTTTTGACTTCAGTTTGGGGGTTAACTATTTCTCCACATCTGGGCAGTTTTTTCTATTTTTAGAATAGGTTTATATGAATAAAATATGTATTCTTTGTAAGCAATAAGTTTGTAGATCATGTTTTAGTGTCAAATGTATTGCTGGTAATATTTTTTTCATAAATGCATCCTTGGCAACAATTTTTCCTTTTTTTTCACAAACATGCATCACTGGTAATCTTCTCTTTTACCTCAAAAATGTTTCGCTGGTATTTTTACAATAAAAACTTATTTTCACACTTTCATAGTGTTTTGACCCCAGTTTGTGGGTTAATTATTTGCTCATAGCTGGGATCCTAACAAGTGCTACCAACCTGGGTCAGGGTGACCTAGGAACACCAGCAATTAAGAGGTGGTTCCACATTTCTAAAAACCTCCTGATCAGAGGCCTTGCTACCAGATGTAGTTTTTCACTATACCCAGGATGCCTCATTGAGACCAACTTCACCTCTGTGTATTCTGAAGCTGAAGCAAACAGGGCAGCTTACCTCTGGTGTGAAAATGGAACCATATGTGTCTCGCATATAAAATATCCGGAAAAAACTGGTGGTTTCTTGAGTTGTATATTTAAAAAATATATATATATCGAAGTTCAATAGACTTTCACTAGAATCTATTTTAACCTATCAAAATTTGAACTGTCACTCGATCTATAAAAAGTGCTTAAAGAGGCAATAGATAGAAATGTGATTGCTATAGCAAACAGGAGACACATATTGTTCGATTGTTTGACTTACACTACTTTGAATGTTGAAAGAAACAGATTAGGGAACTTAATTACAAGCTAGAAGAAACTGAAAACAAAAAACAGTATTTCATGAAAATAGGTTTCTCAAGTCCAGTAGCTGTTATAGATCTTTCCAGTGTTAATGGGGGTTTCCTTCTTAACCTTTTGTTCAAAGTAGTGTGGAACGTCAGCATCTTGATTAATATGTCATTATTCTCTCTTTGAGTTACAAGTGATATCTGTTCCAGTTGTTGTTGAAAGTCCAAAGATATACATCTTCTGTTATTTGGTAAAGTTCTTTGTTTGTGATTCTATAATACCAGTTCATAAAATTCAAATAAAGATGGACATTGCTAAAGTGATTTTATACAACTGACAGTTTAAGTATATTCGAATGAATTTGGTGCCATATGAAAGGTCTTGATTGGTTTGCTGTGATCATCTCTTTAATAGAACCTTCTGATTTCTTGTTTCATGAATATCAAATATTAGGTTGGTGCAAAAATAATGACGTAATAATGTCGTTTTTTGACGTTAAAAAATACGTCAGAAACGACATTATTTTTGCACCAACCTAATAGGTTGTTCTAACTTTTCCAAAGAAATTTTGTTCACCTATTTTCAGTCTAAAGGCATGTAAGTTTACATCAAGGCAATTTCTTCTGCTCAATAAATCATCAAAAATTCTCAAGATGGTACTTGAGTCTAAAAATCAAGTATCCACATGTTTTTTTTAACTTCATATGTTTTCAAGCAGTTTCTTCTCTTCTACCTTTATTGTTTATTTATGAGGTTTTCAAGAAACAAAAAGTGATGTTAAATCTATTTCTAAATTCTGTTTGTACAGAAAATATTTAAAATAAAAACCAGTGAAATGTCTGAATATCTGACATGTCAATGAAGGACTTCAAGATGTATTTAAAAATTACTGACTGAAGAGACCAAACTGAAGTATCTTATATATATATATATATATATATATATATATATATATATATGGTTTGGATGCAAATGTCCTTGAATTTGCCTATTTTAATTTATTCTCTACACTTTTTCTTTGCTTCTTATCAGTAATTTCTTCTTTTTCCCCTTTTTATTTTTAGGTAGCAACAGGTGCTTTTTTTTGCAGTATAAACTTTTAAGGACATTATTATTAATAAATAAAAATATAGGATAATAAATATCACAAATAAAATAAAATAAAACAAATAACATTAAAACTTTGTTTAAAATAAAATAAATAAAACCAAAATAATAAAAATTCTCCCAGCATGCAACAGAAAATGTTCCTGCTTGAAAACAGATACTTTGCACCAAAAAATGCCAAACCCTACTCTCTTTGCCACAGACCCTCAGAAGGTCAAGATATCCATCTTCACTTCTCAGCATCTTGTGAATTTCTTTCTCTATCACATGCAACCTTAAAAGACATATAACTAAAATACACACACACCAGCACACAAAACAAATAAAATTATATGATTTTAAATTACATGTTTTTAATTTTATTTCCTTGTATGTTTTTATTCCTGTGAACATGAAGTTATCCATGCTGATAAGATGTGAGTAAATCCCACATCATTTGGTGTCCACTAACATGTCTAAAAAAAAATTCTAGTCACTACACCATTTGGAAACACCAACGTGCCAAAGACAAGATGAAGTTAACATTTGTCTATTATTAGTGGCTATTTGAAGTAAATCATGTATCAAGTAAGAAGTGCTTTTCGGCCGTTCACTTGGTTGGTTCTCTAGCTTGTTAAATGTGAAAAATGTCAGGCCTGCTTGCTGGTTAAATCAATTTCTATGAACAAATATGAATTAACTGAGTACATTTTTAAAATGGTCTGACAATTGTAAAAGTATTCTGTTTCTCTTCCTTAACAGTACTGCCAATTTGGTAAAGAGATTATTTGAATTATTTTTTTCCCTTTTTCTCTGCTTGTACTGAGTTTCTTAGAAACAATTTCTTTTTAAAGTCTTCTAAAATTGCAATGTAGGAGGAGAAAAGCAAGTTTTTTGGAATCATTTCAATATTATAAAAAGTTATTTTTTTCTAGTATCTGCTTTCTCTTTATTCTGTCGCAACTGTAAATAAAATTTATTCTAGTCTTGGCTTGAGATGATGGTAAAAAAAAGGATTGTGTTAAGGTTTATGAGTACATTAGCTCCTCATTTCTATAATATAACTGTACCAATTAAAGTTCTCAGTTCTGTAATAACATCAAAAGTCCACTAAACAATTTGGGTTAGGGGAGCACTGCATGTACTGCATCTATAATGGCAGTGGAATTTCTAGGGCAAGATTTTTGAATTAAGGGTTTTCTTTTCCTAGTCGGATTGCCCTGTTATTTAACCCATAGCCAGGGGAAAAGCAATGGATTTCCTTTCTTAACTGTATTTATGCAAAAGTGGACATAATGAACAAGGCTGGAGTTCAAACTTGCTGAGTTACTGACAGTTATACTATCTGCATGCCCTTTATAGTAATGACTATGCTATTAGGTTGGTGCAAAAAATAATGTCGTTTTCTCATATATGTTACTATGTGAGAAAACAACATTATTTTTGCACCAACCTAATAATTAAAATTTAAATGATTCTATTGAAGATTATCTTCAAAACTTACATAATAAATTTGGTAGATTTACAAGTTCTAATACCTAGGGTTTATTTTCTAAATCTGACTTCAATCCTTTTCAATAGGTTTATATTCACAGGCTAATTATTTGTCAGTATAAGGTTTACATGTTTGTTCCATATTTCATATGTACATATTATATATAATATAATGTTATTAATTTTATAATGTAGATGTTATTTATATGATTTACATGTTTGTTTCATAATTAATATGTACATTTTTTATTCCCCTGCTTCATCAGCTCTAGTGAATCTCTGGGTAGTGTAATAGGCAGTGGCCCAGAATGAGAAATTGAAGATGTGTCTTCAAATTCCAGGCTTAATTCTATTTCTTAATACTTTGTTTATCCTTTGGAAGCTATCTTATGCCATTCCAATGTGCCTTCAGGTTTCTATGTCACATTATCTGTCATCTTTGAAAACACTTACCAGGACTGGCTTCTCTGAAACTGAAGTCATCTTCTGATTGGCTACAAGTCAAAACAACTAACGATATCAGAAGAAACTTGGAAATAAATTTAGCTGAAACATTAAGCTGAACCATAATGAAGAAACTGCTTAAGTGAAAGAACTGATTAACAAACTAGATTCACTCTCCATATATGAACATAAAGAAAAGAGTTATTCAATTAGTCAAGGTCAAGATGAATATTTAAGTGCAGGATCAAAGTTGGATTATAATGCTATTATCAAAATTTCTAAATCATGATTTTGGCAATTTTTCAGTGTTGCTTAGTCATAAGCTAATCATATTGTTACACCACTTCTCAAGTGCCCCTGTTTTCAAGACTTGAAAATGTCTAATGATTTTCACACAGCTAGTGTAAATTCCATTAAGATTATCATTTGATAAGAATGCTTATTAGATAAGATAGCTTAGTATTGAGAAGAATCAATTTCAATTAGGCACTAGACCATCACCAAAATTGTAGCCAAGATGCATCAAATTATCAGAGATAAAATCCAAAATGTTGACAACTAAATCTTTTAGATAAATTTATTTAGTAAACAGTCATTTCCACTATCGTTTTTTCAAAAAGTTAACATTTGCATTTTTTTTTAATGATTGAGAAATATTTTCCATTTGCTTATTTTCATTTTCATTGTATAATGTTTCATACATGATTATCACATATTTATATAAATACACAGAGAGAGATGGCTTCACCTTTTGTTCAGTGATAGAGAAATCTAAGAAATGTCTGATGTTCACAATCAATAAAATGTTGAGTCATTAATCAATTGTAGTACAGCAGAAGCTTTAGAAGAAAATGAAGATTACACTTTTCCTATGGAAAAGGATATAGTAGTCAAAATAACTGCTTATATTTGTAGTAATATATATCTGTCAAAACTAGAACTACACAGTCTGTGGGCTGGGACGAATGGAGAGTGATACAGTATGATATCTGGAATGAATGGAGTGCTAAAAGTATGATGTCTGGGATGAATGGAGAGTGACACAGTATGATGTTTGGGAGAATGGAAAGTTATACTGTATGGTGTATGGGATGAATTGAAAGTTATACAGTATGATGTCTGAGATGAATGGAATGTTATACAGTATGATGTCTGGGATGAATGGAATGTTATACAGTATGATGTCTGGGATGAATGGTGAGCTACTCTGTCTGATGCCTGCGATGGATGGATGGATAGCTACACATTAAAGATGCCTTGGATGAATGTAGAGCTACACAGTATGATATCCGAGAAGAATATTGATCTCAATAGTCTAATGTCTGGTCTTGAAGTTGGGTACTTTATTGAAATAGATAACTAATATGTCTTAGAAGATAACAGCAGAAGTGTGGAGGATATAATGTTTTGTGTTATTGAAACAGTAAAATTCTAGGTCCATTCAAAGTTGATGTTTGTACCAAGTTATAGGCAGAAAATTATTTACTCTTTTTTGATCACTAAGTTATTTTCTGAGTTGTTAGCAAGAGGACAGACATATCAAAACCAAACAAGTACAGAAATTGAACTATCTGGAAATTGTTTAAAAAGATTATGGAAAATGTAACACCAAAGGCTGAAGGCATATTGGAATAATGAAAGATGCCTTCAAAAAACTAAACAAGTAGGAAAATGTCATTAGAAATAAATAAAAAAACTGCTGACCTGTTGTGTAATATCAATCCCCCAATATGAAAGTAAGTGCTGTACAATTTCTTCACTGATAAAGAGGAAATTTTTAGCAGCAGATATCTTCTAGAGAAGGATGCTAAGAATACCATGGATGGAGCATATGAGCAATGAGGAAGTTTTAAAGAAAATAGAAGCATAAAGAGAGAATTGAAAAGAAACATTTCAAATTTCTGTGACACAATGAGGAAAGAGAGCTTAGAGAAATTGACATTCACAGGCAATATTAAATATAATAATAGTAGAGTTAATCTACCTTACAAGATCATGTAAATTGATGGCAGAACAGACAAGGATAATGGATAGTAAGTCACTAACTACTGCTTAGAATTGCAATTGAAAGGAAGTTGTGAAGAGCCATGATCGCCGACGGTATATGATAGTCTAGATGTGTATATGCATGTGTAGAAAATAATATACTTATTTTTATATGCATATATATTGCAAGTAAGAAATATGCAGATGTCTAGATTTAATTTCAAATATAAAACAAAGAACAATAGTGTTCACACATATAATCATTTTCCCTGTTTCTTTAAGAAGTGAAGCTTAATTCGGTATTTAGTCTTTCTTCCTGCAGCTAATTTTTCATTTATTTTGTTTTTCGTAAACATTGAACTACTAAATACATTCATTTTTAAAAAGAAAAAAAAAATATTCTAAAGTTTTCTAAAAGAGGAGAATGACAGGAAGTGGGATGAGAAACAAAGACTGATATAAACTGTTGATAACCAATGGCATTAAATTAATTTGCAAAGAAATATTAATACAACCGAGTCCCTTATTTTCATTTTTAATTGTTTCAATCCTCTTGGGAAATAATCTTTTTTTTTTTTTTTTTGCTTTTCTTTACTTGCAACAAAATAAATTTCCTCAGTGTTGATTTTTCTCAGCTATATTTGCAAAGCCTTGATGAGTGGTTAATCAGTGGGAGACTGGCTAATTGTCCTTTAGCTGTTATAAATTATGGTTTGTCTTATTAATGAATTTGAGGCTGCTTTTCCTGGTGGCTGTCTCAGCCCTGGTTCTTTACACTGTAAAGCAATTAAACTACTTATTGTTAAACCTCATTTCCAAAAATCTTTAGAAATCGACAAATATTTTTATTTTTTGTTTCTTTCTTTCTTTCTCTCTGCGCTGTTTTAAGAAGAAAAACAAATTACCATTTCTATAGTTTCAGGCAGAAAGTGGCTTCACTTAATTTCAATTTGTATTTGAAAATAAGTGGAAGATACAAACAATACCAGAAATCTTTTTAGCTGTATGATTACTGCAATAATATTGGTAAGATAATGAAAAATTAATTCGACATGGAGGCAATGCTGGAATGTAGCTGTTGACTAGTTTTGTTTCATTAAAGATTTTTAAGAGCAACAAAGGAAGAGAGGATGACACAAGGAAAAAATATCTGCACATTTGGGCCTCATTAATCACTAAAAGAAGAAATTAAATATAAGTTTTTTTTTTTAAATGGCTAATGAAATTTAGACCTTCATTCCTGAAAAAAAGAGTCTAAAAAGAGTAGTTTTTCCATTTACACCATTATTATTTCAACTAACTTCACTCCTTAGCAATGTTTACCATTTTAAAAGGGGTGATTAGAATTATAAACATATGATGAAAGTGAAGTTATACATTTTTGCTCTTGAGAATTTACAACAGAAATATTGAATACAATTTATTTATTAGACAGTTTAGTAACAAGGATAATTTTATATTTACAGTATTCTAAAAACTGATACAATTAAAACCAATGTAATGCAATATTTATCATTTACCAATTTATAAAGAAATAAATATGGAAACTATATCTATTCATAAATTTATAAAAATTTACTAAATTATTAAAATATGAACCAACTATATGGAAATCCTTATTATTTACTATTTTATAAAGTTGGAATCAATTGGCAATCAGCCAATGTTTTGCCAACAATTCCAATAAACAATCTAATAGTGTTTATTATTTATTATACCTTAATAATTTTTTTTCTCAGATTCTTTCACACTAAGTAATCTTTTGGATCTTAGTGGTTTTATAACCTTGCTTAGGGTGAACTAATTAAAATGTTTGTTTTTTTTTTGCAGTGGTTACATTGATATGTAAAAACATTGGTTGTTTATGTAGGTGCAGATTTATACAAGTGCAGGGAGAATGCATTGCCAATAGTGGTGATGATGTGTCTAAAAGTGCTTTTGTAGTTGAAAATTTGCTCTTTCTAATGGTCTTATTGTTTTCACTGTATCTATTGTAGTTTCTGTAGGCATAAATAAGTGATATTACTTTTGGAGCATTCTTCAAAGAAAAAAAACTACTTTTGATTTGCTAAGCTAATATATTAGATTGATAAAAAAAATGTAGCTCCAGTTAATTGCAACTTAAAAACTGACCTCTAAAAGAATATCTATGTTTATATTTTGGTTTAATGCTTAGAGTGAGAAAACTTTGCACAAATGTGCATATCAATGCACATTTGTGCAAAGTTTTCTCACTCTAACAAGTAAAAAAAAAATGAGAAAATGCATTTTTAAAGGGCAATTTTTATAATAATTTTCACTTTAATTATATCCCAAATGTATAAAAATGATATTTTAACACTTTTAGATTATAAGTCTAAAGAAAAAATGAGAAAAAAAATGTTATGTTTCTATATTTAATATTTTATAACAATTTAATTGTGCCTTTTCTATAAATACTTTCATGGCAATTTTTCTGATGAACTTTCCTCTATGGATTTTTTTTTATTTTTAATGTTATTTTTATCAAAGACAAGTTGTATATATGGGAACTAGTCAGAAATTCATAGAGGCATTATGTTGATTGGAGTAAGAATGGTAAGTAAGGATGTGTTGTTTTTGGTGTAAGGAATACTGTGGTATGTTTGGGTCAGTAATTGTGGTTAACTAAGTTTAAAAAAAAGACAGATTGAAGACCTTTCTGCCACATTTTGACCATTTTGTATTTGCAAATATTACTTTCACATATAGTACTTAGACTCTATGCATTTAAGTGCAGTACTAGATAGACAGCAAGGTCTCATTATTTTAAAGTTAAAATGGCTAGATATATCTGTAAGTTCTATGCTAATAGTTTCTTCTATTGCACTTCTCACTTGTGGAACTCTCTTCCAGTTTCTTGCTTTTAATATTCAAAAATTTAAATGCAATGTCAATTTTTTTTCTTTTTTTAATTCCTTTTCTTTTATTGTTCTCTCTCCTTAATCGTAGTGGGTTTATTGACTTGCTTGTGGGTGAAATGAGTAAAAAAACTATAAAACACTTTAAAGCATTCCTTACACAATGGCATTCTTTGCACCAAGATGTCACTATGTTTCACCTATTTTCTCTTCAGGAAGTATGCATGTAATCATATCAATATTTCTGGCTTGTTCTTCTAGCTTTATTTGCTGATAAATACTCCAGGAAATGAATAAATACAAGTAAATAATAACCATCTTGAATGCTACAGTTGCCAATTAGTCATTTAGACTTGAGTCATGAACGAATGATGGTTGTATCACCAGAAAAAAAAAAAAAATTTAATCATCAACTGATATCTACTGATCTCCAATAAAACTTCAACTGATGATGCCCACTAATTAAGGGTTAAGGAATTCAAAAAAAAAGCTAATCAAAGTATTAAGATACAGGAAAATTTAATTAGAAACAAAGAAGTGTGCTGAACTACTAGGTAATATCAGTCCTCCTATAAAGGCAGTGAATGCTGGACAATTTCTTCACAGAAGAAGCGTGAGGCAACATATACATTGTTCTACAGGAGGTTATTGAGAATACCAAATGAGTAATCAGGAAATTTTAAGAAGAATTTGACACTCACAGAAGTTAGGGAAAAACTTAACATTCTTTCATAAATGGATCTCAGAAAAGGCAGTGGGCGGGACAATGAAATGTTAATCCATGCTTAGAACAACAGCAGATAGGAAGTTGTGGAGAACCATGATTGCCTACGTCTTAAAGGAACATGACATGTCAAAGAAGACTGATAAATAGCATCTGGAACCCCAAATTTTCCATCTGACTTGGAATAATTATTCCAAGACAAATGGAAACTGCAAGAATACATAAAGTAGCACCTTGTGCGCACTATCACAATAGTTAAGCAATGTCAAACTTGGTCAGTACCTAGATGGGTGACCACTTGTGAATACCAGGTGCTGTAAGTTTGGATGTGCTGGTGGTGTAATGGATAATGGCTCAGAATTATTAATCAGAGAGCTGACTTCTAATTCCAGTTGGGTTCGTTATATTCACTAAATCATTATTATCATAAAAATATTTCTTACAATCTAAAAATATTTTCTGGTTTTAAATAACCTGCAAAGGGTTGATAAGTCGTAGAAAATGAATCAATCAATCCTAGCACAGATAATTATACAGTGTTTAATTTTAAAAAATGCAGAAGCTGATAAAACAACAGGCAAATAGATTTAAAATTTTTATTATTCAATTGAGCTATCTCGGACATCGATGAGTCTCTCGCACTAACCACCACATTTTTGCATCAAGGTTGAAAGGTCATTCAGGTGGCATTCTGTATGATAACATAGCTGGTCAATGTAGGTGGTTACTGGGCTACCAGCCCATCTTGTGCCATGGCTATGTGTCCAGAGCTGTAGATCACTCACAAGTTCTTGTTTTGCTTGGGAGCATTGTCCTGGAAAGCAGATTCTGCATTCGCATAAGATTGTAGAAATATCAGGGATGTTTAGGTGTTGTAAGAGATGTTAAGTTTAGCTTTCAGCATCCAAATGTAGGTTCCATCAAGCTTTGACACTAGGGTTTTAGTTAATGTCAAGGCAGTGGTACTATACATTAACTCCACTTCTAGAGTAAGGTTGTCTAGTAGATCAGATTTCCAGATTACATCCATTTTATTCAAGACAGCCCAGGCTTTAGCAGATTTTCCCATCCTTTTCAGTAGAATTTATTTCACTTGTTAGGTACATAATAGAATCAACACAATTTTATTGATTCACCTGAGACAGTTTTTATTGAAACTTGTGCTTAGTATTTTGATATATTAATAGTGACATATTTTATATTGTCAGAGACTTAGACAGATTCCATTAAGACAAAACAACCATTCCTTCTGGTTACTGAGGGAAGATTACATGGATTTAGAGATCCCCGTATATTAAATCCAAGCAACCTTCCTAGATGTCTCCAGTTTGGGGCTCACATCTTTGACTCTTTCTTGCTGATGACCATATATTCTCTCTTCTCATGTTAGACTATTTTTTTCACTTTCCTTTGCTACCTGGTCTTGGAATTCTTACAGTTTTCTTTCTAAGTCTGCCCTTTAATAAGGAAAAAAAAGATTATAATTTATTGGCAGGAAGGTTGAATTTCTACTCTTATACCACTATCATCAACTTCATCGGCCAATATAATGAAATAGAAGTCATTACTTGTGGAGTGATCATTATATTTCTGTTTTCTTTTCCTTATGAAGGTGTCATGAGAATGTCAGACCCTGACACATGTCCTTTTGACATTAAAGACCACAGGATGCTACAGTGTAAAGAAAAGAAAGATGGCAATGATATATCTGAAAAGAATTGATTAATCAATACAAATTTATATCTTGTGTAAATTGAATATAGCATAACATTCTGATTATTTACTGTAAGCTGATAATATTTGTTAAACATTTAGATTCTAATCATTGTATTTTTTGGGGGACATATTGTTTTCTAAATAACCAGCTCGTAAGAAAAAGTGGCCATTTGTGCATTCGATTAATTGATTCATTTTCTATGGTTTGTCAAAATTTTGAAGGTTATTTAAAACCAGAAAATATTTTTAGATATGTAAGAATTGCTTTTATTCTATGTGTGTTTGTAAGGAGTTTATATCTTTAGGGTAGATAAGTTAAATTGTGTGTATGCATATTTTTTGTGGGGTGGGGGGAAGACAGAGAAGTAGATAATGCATGTGTGAAATGGTTATATATGTTTTTGAGAGGGTAAATTAGATTGTATGCATGTGTGTCTCTCTCTTTGCGTATGTATAAAATTGATTGATTTATTTTTTATTACTTATCAACCCTTTTCAGGTTATTTAAAGGCAGTAAATATTTGTAGATTGTAAGAATGTTTTTGATATAATAAGGATTTAGTGATACAAGTCTTACTAATTAATCTATCATTGTGGTTAGAAGTGGAGACATACCTTTCCCAAGAGTAGTTGTGCATAAGTAAATGTATAATGAACCCAACAAGAATTGGAACTTGGCTCACCAATTAACAATTCTGAGCCATTCTTCCTTACACCACCCACACAACCAAGCTTATATCACCTGGTATTTCCAAGTGGTCACCCATTAAGGTACTGACCAGACTTAATATTGCTTAACTTCAGTGATCATATAGGAACCTGTGTTTCATTGTGATATGTCCATAAGCTCACCTATTTGTGCAAGGTAAGATGAGTAGACACTGAATTTTAAATGTAAAATTGTGTACTCTTTGGCGCCTAATAAAATTGGATAGTTTAAATTTTTATCATTATACAATAAACAGAAAATCATTTAAAGGGTAAGAGACTGCAAAATTAATAAGCAAGGGTTGGTGGGGCCTTAGTAAGCTTAGTGGGCATCAGAAAACTTGCTTAATTTTTTTTTTTTAAATGCACTCCCTGCATCTATAGGGGTACCTAAAAGTACACAGGCAAACAAGTTCACCAATGGATTCCTGCCTACAAATGGCATGTTCTCTTAGTTAAAGACTTCAATTAAGATATGGAAATTTCTCTCACAAGATTTTCTACTTTTCTTGCATGCCTTCATGGAAACTGCTTGCAGCCTTGCCTGCCTTGATCAATTTCAGTGAATTTTTGTGCAGGAAAATAACAAACATCCTTCCCCATGACTCCCCACCCACAAATTAATCACAAATTAATTCAAATGAAAATGGAAGCTCAAAAACTGCTGTAGGAGAAACGACTCCTTCTTGAAAAAAATGCAGGGAGAAATGGATAATTTTGGAAAAACATTAAGATGCAATGATTGCAACTTTTTTTTACTTCCAAATTGTTGAAATGGGAACACCAAATTGACACATGAAGAATGCCAATTTGGCTAAATTAAAGAGCCAAATTTGTGCCAATTTTTGCATATTGTTTTAGTTTAGTGTTCTCATCATGCTTCCTTACATTTTGCCAATTTGGTATGCATATATTGCCAATAAGCTGCTCATATTTTGCTACATTGGCATCCAATTTGTACCAATTTGAAGATAAAACGATGTTAATTTGCAAAAATCTAATATTATAATAATCTTTTACATTTAAATTGGTTGATTTTCAAAATCTGATCTGGAGCCAAAAAAACAAAAAAGCCATAATTTACAAGACTCTATTTGATCTTTGCAAAATCTTTGAATTAAATTTTGGTTAATGATCAGTCTGGCTAAAGTTTTCTAACTAATGAAGAAATTTGATAAGTAGACAAAATTATAGCATATATTATATGTATCCTCGTTTTACAAAACATTATTTGTACCAAAATCTTTAAAATAGATGAGAATATCAAGTGATATTTCTATCTTATAATGAAAGCTTTGATGCTGTATAATATTGTGTTTCCGATTTTTAAGAATTTCACAAAATTGATAAACACATTTGGTGATATTTCAGTTTTTAACCATAGAATCTGCATATTGAATATTTTACTTTAATTATGAATTAAGAGTTTAATCAATTTAAAAAAAAAAATTATTTCACCTTAGCGTGATAATGCCAGGGTTTACCAAGAATGAAAAAGAGAATGAGAAGACTTTAGTGAGGAGAAAGGAAAATAAAAAAAAAAAACAGAAATCAAGAAGATAGAAGATGGGAATTGGAGTTGCATTTCAATTTCTGAAGATGTACATGGCAGGAAAACAAGAAATCAGAAGAGAGTTCCACAGGCGAGAAAAAAAGAACTATTAGAATAGAACATATGGTTACATCTAGCTCATTCAATAGTAAAATGATGAGATTTAGTTGCTAATCTAGTAGCATACTTGAATTCATTCAGTCAAGATACCAAGGTAGAAAGCTCATCATAACAATTGCCATGAAAATATTTGTAGAAAAGACAGAGGCAAGCGATGTCGAGGCAGTGGGAAAGTAGCTGAAGCGGAGATGCCAGGTCAAGATCAATTATATTACAGACCCTTATTTGAAATATAAGAATTTGATAGGTAGACAAAATGGTAGCATTTTATTAAGCATGTACAAAGATCTTTTAAATACATGAGAATATGAAGTGATTTTTCCTCCCTATGATGAAAGATCTGATGTGGTAGAATATTGCGTTATCAATTTTTAAGAACTTTGTATCATTGATAAACTCATCTTATGATATTTCAAGTTCTTAATCATAAAACATTGACTATTTTACTTTATATATTATATACTTTACTTTATTAATTTTAATGAATTAAGATGATAATGACTGTTTTATATGAAATGACTGACATCACAATTTGAAGAGTATAAAAATACAGGAGCATAGATTCAGAAGAGTTAGTTTAAAAATTAATATTTACTACTTAAAAGAATGTAGACTTGTAAAAATGTTCCTAAATTTGAATTCATACCTAAAGTGAAAAGAAGAGAAATGGTTGAAAATGCTGCAAAAAAATCTGATGTAATGGAATATCCTATCACCTCCATGAGTGACTACACTGTAGGTAGTAACTACCTGTAAGTATCTGTAAATCAATGGACTACAGAGACTAGCTGGAATCTTTTCCAGCTGTGCCGGTTCAACTCTCCAGGCAGAGAGGATCCCCAGATAAAGTTATGTCGAAGGGCAGAGTCTCGTCTCAGGAAACAGCTACCCGACCCCATTTTATACAGGGTGTATGGGGAATTTTTGGCGGGGCTTGGATTATCCCACATTTTTGGCTGGCTTGGATTATCCCACATTAAATTCAGCCTTGTGCCACATCCTAACTCGTAAGGTTGGTAAATATCAACTAACTGGGATCTGATGAGTACGACTCAGACTTACGTGAGAACTACCGACCTTCCAACAGTAGTACTCACTATTGGATTGACTTGTGACGACCTTGTGCATAATTGTTACTTTTATTCTTATTGTACTGTTTTTTTACAATAAACCTTTACTTATTTTATCGACCTTGTTTTTCAAGTATATATTCCTATTAGCACGGAATATAGCAACTGCAAAGTCTATTTTCTGCAAATTCAAAACATGCATACCCCATCATGTGCTAATATTGTCTCGTATGCCTTTTATTTAGTAAATAGAATGAAGACAATAGGCAAGTTTCATGGAAAAATATACCCATGTTTGAATCTGATATTTTATAACAAATTTTATATATAACAGATATAAATTTTATAAAATTTATATATAACAAACATAAAATGCAATAAAGCATTGGCTTAAAGAATGAATGCATGACATATCAATATCCATCGGCTGAGGTCTTGTTAAACTGGAAGACAGTGGGACGTGTCACAAAACTCAATATTGAACATTTACTTTTGGCTGATGGTTATTAGTAAGTGAAGTCAACTTCAAATTACAGAGCAAGAGGCTCAGACTGAGAGAAAGCCACAGAAGGAATGAAGTAGGCCTTGCAGAATGGATATTGAAGACAGCTGCTGAACTGTGTACCTCCCCACTCACTTACACCTCATCTCTACTTCGCTCACTTATAGCAGTAAGTTACTACACAAGAATAAAATCTGGTTTACTGCTAGAAATTGTTTTGTTCTTCACTGATAGGTTACAGTATGGCTGAAGGGTAATTTTCAAGCCACAAGCATTTAACTAGAAGAACTGCACCGTGTCAATGAACCTGATGTCTGGTATGAGCTGCAATGCAACACTAACTATTGCTATATAAACCAGGACATGCATCTTTAAAGCTGACAGAGTATAAATTTCAATGATTTTCAGTTTGAAAAAATACATATTACTTGAAAATGAAAATTCATTCATAGTTCTGTTTGGGTACCACAATAGATTAGGTTTAACAGGATTTCATTGAATTGTCTTTTGGCATCTGAGGAAATTCGAGACAGACTTTATATTTTCTGTAATTCTATTAGGATGGTGCAAAAATAATGTCGTTTTCTCACATAGTAACATATGTGAGAAAACGACATTATTTTTGCACCAACCTAATAAGTTAACATTTATAAAACCAGCTATAAAGTGGCATTCTATTCTACCTCCGAGTGAAATAGATTCATTTGGTATAAGAATGAAATTACAATTTTTTTTTAAAAAAAGAAGAGTGCTTATTTTTTTAATACCATGAATTATATTTTATTTACCAAAGTGGGAGTAAAACATTCTCAGATGGACAAGAGGAGTACCAAAATGTTTTTCGCATGATAAAGAGGGTGAGGTGCCAAAAATACATGGACCAACAGAGGCTTCTGAGAAGTTTTTGAACCAAAAAGGAGAGGTCCCAAATTATTTGAACTGACAAGGGGGTGGATATGAAAGGTTTTGGCCTGATAAAAGTTGGAGAGGTTTTGAAAAATTTTCGACCCAACCCACTTCCTAAAATTTGACCAGATGGTCAAATGACAGAATTTATACTGAAATTTTTTCTTTGACAGGTTAAGAAATTTTTTCCAATTTCAGATACTTCAAAGAACATTAAGCCCACTGAGCATGAACTTTGGTTAATGTGTCTTGTTCATTTTCATTTCAACCCTGAAAAAGATAAACTGTTAACGAAATAGTTGTAAATTCTCACTAGAATAGTCAATTTATTGAAAATCAAATTATTAAAAGTAAACATAAATAAGTATTCATGGCAGTTAAAAAGCAAATGATAGGTGCTATGAAATTTTATTCCAACTTTTGTTGCCATTGAAAGAAAGGAGCTTAATGCAGTTCCTTGCCATATTACAAGAAGAAAACTAGCAGAATTAAAAGACCATTATAGCTTGCACATCACACTTACTAAAGTGGAATAGAATTGGGTAGCCAGGTATATTGCATTGCTTAAGAGCTTTCACCCTCTGTCTCCCTCAATTTTTCCCTATAAGTTGCTGTAATATCGATTAGGTAGCTAATATAGAAACTGTTTTGGATTAATTTGTTGCAGACAGGTAGATTTTCATCTCTTATAGATGATATTTTATCTAATAGATCTTTTTTGTCTCTTCCTTTTCTCTCCCATGCTAAGACTGCATAATAAAAGGGAAATTCTAGCTCCCTTTCTGGATTGTTCTCATACCTTGCTCAATATAGCCGTGCTAATGCCTATAGTTATAAGCACTTTACTTTGGGCCAATCAATTAAATCTGAAGTCTTTTCTTTACCTTTCAACTTAGCAACCATTTTTTTGTATTTTATTCTTTTTTTTTTTTTGTTTTTACTCAATTATGACTCAATCAGGCATGGATATCTGGACAACACTTCATATTTTTAATTAATAGCAGCACTTACCTCTTTCTTTTTACTTATTCATAACATAATTTTTCTGACAGAAATCCTTTTCTTTCTTGATATTTTTCTCTTAAAGTCCATAGGAAAAAAAAACAAAAAAACAAAAACCGATGTATCTAAATTACTGCTATTTTCTTTATGCTACAATTAGTTCAGAATTAAAGGAAGGAACTCTGCAAAAGTGACCATAACAACGTGACGACATAAGTGCTTTTTCTTCCATTAAATGGATTCCTGAATGAGGAATAAATCTGAGATAATAATGTAGCAGAATAGTAATAGAAATCTTTCCCCAAAATAGCATAATGCTTAAATCAAGTGCCTTAAAATAAAACCAACTAAATGTATTCTTGTTAATTCGGCAACTTTTATCTTACTTTCAAGCTATTCTAACAAATAACTTATAATGGTATTGAAAAACAAAAGAAAGAAAAAAAAAACAAACTATATGTTATGAAGTGTGCTTTCCTTCATGTTTTATCACTCCAGTGATAGTCGTTTATCTCACATACCAAGAGATGCTCTACCCTTACCGCCTGGGCATTTATACAGTCTATGCCTTAGCTATGCTAAGTAGGCAGTCATTTACATATCACTACACCATATATGCTGTGAGATATTATACACAGAAAATTAATAAATTATTGTATAGAGTTGTAAAGACATTCTTCAAGGAACATCATTGCATTACTGTTGGTATTAGGTTGGTGCAAAAATAATGTCGTTTTCTCACATAGTAACATATGTGAGAAAACGACATTATTTTTGCACCAACCTAATATTTATATTATGAGTGATAAATTACAATCAAACATGTTGTAAATATTTATCCTTGTTCATTATTCCAGGTTTTTCTTGGGAAACTGAAAGTATATGGAAGTTAATATAATTTATTTTACAAAGACCATTAACAAACCTTCATTTCACACTGTGGGATTTTTGTTCACCTCACAGAATGTTTTTCCTTAATATGTAGCAAGTGGCAAGTCAAATTATCATGATTGGTTGATTAGCTTTCTGGATACCTCTGTCAATTAGCTTTGAGTGTCAAATTCACAAAATTCTCTTTTCTCATTTTGTGTCCAGGAAATTTCAATTCTTTCTTTCTGATTTTAAGTATAAGTTTCCTTTTTATTTCTATTTTCCTTAAAACTTTCCTGAGACATTGGGATAATGAAAGATACTGATTTATATGTAACTGAGATATTGAACCTATGATAATTAATACTCTTACACAATAAACTGATAATTTGGTGGTTTCACTCTGAAAGAAGCTCCTTACTTCAAGTGTCTATTGGAACTCCAGCTTACCTCACACCTTAAGTGGAATATGTACAATCCATTGCTAGAGATGTTGGAAAAAAGTTCCAGAAAGTGTCTACTACCTCTGGGCTTGCTCTGTCAAGTCCAGTCAATACTTAAATGAGGGACCACTTGGGAACACTATGTAGTGTAAGCAAAGACCAGGTACAAAACCAGTTGGACATGGGACAAGAAACTTAATACTGGAAAACATTACTTGCTATGGAAACCACAAAATTAACAGTTAGTGCTGTTGGGTGCTCTGACTCCATACTTTTCAGTGGAGTGTATGGGACTAAGGGAAGAAGAAAGGAAAGAAATATATATATATATATATATATATATATATATATATATATATGAACTGGGATCAAATATGGATTAGAATAAAAGGAGAAGGAACAAATAGGAAACATTTATAAATCTAACATCTTTCTGTTTTATTAAAGCTTCATCATTATTAAATCATTTTATTAAAGCTTCAAAAAGAAAGAAAGAAATTACGATATTTTTGTTTTTGTATCCGTCTATATTTCTGAGATGAGTTATTGTAACTATTTAAATTGTTCGGACTGTGGTCCTCATCTTTATTGCCATATTCATAATGTTCTAACTTTCTTCAGGTAATATATGTTGAAATTTCAAACCAAACCCTTTATTTAGCCCATGGGAGTAGATTGTTCTAATTCCACATGTCATGCCTTTTTGGGATATCTCAATTTCAGTTAATTCCCTTTAGTAAGTTAACTCTCCAGGTGGTCAGGTATTAAACTCACAACTCTTTGGATCAAGTCACTTATTTTGGATTACTCAACCAATGCTTTTATCCACTGGATCATATTTCTTTGGTGAAGTGAGTGAATTTTTGGGACTTTTTTTTAATCATTTCATCCCAAGCAAAGCAGGAATGCCACTAGTAACACAGGGGTTACAGAGAGTGATGATGAGAGAAAAGACTGGGTATAGTGGGTACCGAGGAAAAAGTAGAAGATGAACGGGGTTCAGGAAGATAGGAGATAGTGAATGACATTGCATTTAAATTTTTGAAGATTGTAGTTATTAGGGAAGCAAGGAAACAGAAGTGGGTTTCAAAAATGGGAAATGCGAGAAAAGAAACTGTTGGAGTAGAAGTGACGGTTACATTTAACGAATTCAACAGTAAAAGAGCGGAACCTAGATACCAATCTAGTAGCACACTTAAACTCATGTAGTCTGGGCACCAGGGAAAAAGTTTGTCAGAGCAGTAGCCATGAAAATATTTGTAGAAAAGATAGAAGGATTATAAACCTAATGTTTCAGTAACTATTTTTTGTTTTTTTACCAGAGCTCATATTTCTGTTATTGTAGTTTTTCCCGAGCTCTCTGTATTACTGGTTACCATATTGTACTCATGTCTATGCTTGGCCAGCTTAGGAGATTTTTATGGGCTAGCATATGCACTTTCATTAAGTTTATGTATTTTCCAGTGATTTTCTCTGTCTGTTATTTCATCTTCACCCCACAGAGGGCAGTGATATCCCTTTCCCCCCCATATATGGATCAGTCAGGTCTGATTTTTCTATTTCCCCTTGTGTTATGGCTTTACAGTGTTCATGCAGTCTTATGAAATGGGTGTCCTGATTCGCCTTTATATTACTTGCCACAATTGCATGGTATGGCATACACAAGGTCTTTAATCATGTTCTCCTTTACAGGTAATCTTAATTGGTAGAGATGTCTGCATGACCCATTCCTGAAGGTTCTCCTGATGTTATATAGATAACAGATCCTTGTATCTTTTCCGATGAGCTCTTCAAATAGGGTAGGCAGAGAGAGGCTGCTTTCTGTCTTTGTGCTGTTTGATTTTCCTTGTTTAAGCAGGCTTCACATGCATTTGACTTGTTAAGCAGTGTTAGTATAAGTGATAGCATTCTGAACTCAAAATATATATATATAAGAATTAATGTATTTTATTTTTTAACTTGGCATATTTTTATTTCTTCAGATGTTATTTTTAGTGGATAGCCATATTTGAGTAGACGCTGTGTTTATTTCAAACAGTATTTATTACGTCTACTGGCTGGTGTACTCAAGAAAACTTAATAAAGAAAATATACTTTCTGGCAGGATTTGAACCTGTGACCCTTTTTGCAGGTGAACTACCATCTGATCTGGCATGTTTCAAACACTTAGCTATGAAGAGCTTCACAATTGTGCAAAGCTAAATGCAAAATAGTACCTTGCTATTTAGCAGACAAAGTAAAGTACTGTTTAAAATAAACCATACATCTATTCAGATATGGATAACCACTGAAAATAATATTTGAAGTAATATTTTCTATGAGATTTCTTGGATATTCAGGCCAGTAAATGTTGCTAATACTGTTTATTATAGATAGAGAATTTACTGAAATACTAGTCTCTATAAAAATAACATATAAACAGAAAAATATTAGGTTGGTGCAAAAATAATGACGTAATAATGTCGTTTTTTGACGTATTTTTTAATGTCAGAAAACAACATTATTACGTCATTATTTTTGCACCAACCTAATATATTAAACTGTCAGTCTTAGTCCATTTCATGATATATATATATATATATATATATATATATATAAGTGATAGAAATTATTAAGAGGATTTAAGATAATTATAATTAAGTAATTCGTTGAGTCTAGAAGAAAACTGAATAGAATGCAGAAAGCACTGGATGGCCATTTCATGATTATTTTTCTTTTTTAAAAATATGATTCCATCATGACACAGAAATTTGTTTCAAAACTGAAACTAAAGTTGTAAATTTAATTATGTAAATTAAACTTAAAATCCAGAGTTTCATTCCACTGTCAAACAATGTTAGGAATAACTTTCTAAGAAATTTATATAATTCATAAGCGCAGACAATCTTAATATTTTGAGCTGCTAAGTTTTAAGGAAAATTCAATATATTTTGGAATCATATTTTTAAAAAGAAAATAATTATAATATATGATACTGTTTGTATCAAGCACTGTTTTTTTAAAAATAAAAATAATTGCTAAGATCACTGGATCATAAATCTTACTGTTCTTTCTTATTATTTTAATATATATATATTAGGTTGGTGCAAAAATAATGACGTAATAATGTCGTTTTTTGATGTTAAAAAATACATCAAAAAACAACATTATTATGCCATTATTTTTGCACCAACCTAATATATATATATATATATAGCAATGAGTCTAGAAGAATCCTCAACAGAATGCAGAAAGTACTGGACGGCTGTTTTGTCTTATCTGGGACTCATCAGCAGTGCGTATCCACTACTGAGAATCGAACCCAGACCGTTTCGATACAACACAAATGTCATACCAACTGTACCACGGGACTCGGTGACAAAGAAGACACAAACTAGACTTGATATAGCGTGCTACTCACTCAGTTCCACAGCGATACTCATCCAAGTATTCAGATAACCTCGGAACAGTGCCCCAAGAGCCAGGACTGCTTTTTTGACCCATAACCGCTCTATTGCAGAGGATTAACTGGGTCTAGCAAGGTATACAAGTAATTAATTTTGGGGATTTAAGCTTATAGCAATGAGCTGTCAAGTGCTTTCTGCATTCTGTGGAGGATTCTTCTAGACTCATTGCTATAAGCCTAAATCCCCAAAATTAATTACTTATATATATATGAGGACACTGAGGTTAACAACAAGTAGTGACAGTCTGTTTCATGCTTGAATGCAATCTTCATCTTCAGACTATGTGTTTTCGGTGTTGGCTTGATTATTTATATATGCTGCTCAGTGGTGCATTATAGATAAGAAATCTGTTATATTATCCTAACAGTTGTATTTTATATAGCCATTAATTAAGCTAAACAAATAAGATAACCAACCCCTGAAAGAAAAGAAAAAGAAAACTAAAATGACAAATAAAAAAAATTAAATAAATAAGTAAATAAGTAAACAATAATATAATAGAGCTTGTGTTATGCGACCTTACCCATAATAATATAATGGACTATTCCATACGTAATAAATACTGCACCTCAAGAGGAAGCAGGGAGTTCAGTCCGAAGTCGGGCGACCAGCTGATCGGCTGATCGGTAGAACTCTCTGATTTTGAGTGGGGAGGAACCCGAACGAGGCTATGCTGAAGGGCGGAGTCTCTTTCAAGGAGGTAAACCAACCCTGAACTCGTTTATACGGGTTCAAAGGGCATATTTTTGGGCGAGCTCACGGGCTTGGAGATCCTACATTAAACCAGCCTTGTGCCACATGATGCCCTCGTGGGGGGGTTGACTAAATACCATTCAGTCCGAAGTCGGGTGACTGGCTGACCTGTTGAATACTCAGGCGGGGAGGAACCCGAATGAGGCTACGCCAAAGGGCGGATTCTCTTTCGGGGGGGTAAACTGACCCTAAACCCGTTTATACGGGTTCAAAGGGAATATTTTTGGCTGAGACCACGGGCTCAGAGATCCCACGTTAAACCGACCTTGTGTCACATGATGCCCTTGTGGGGGGTGACTAAATACTGTTCAGTCTGAAGTCTGGAGTGAAGTCCGTCAGGAGTCTGTCAGTCAGTCAGGGCAAGTCAGTCAGTCAAGTCAGAGGCAGTCCGAAACCGAGTCGTGTTCAGACAATTACTACTAAACTTGATTGTTCATACTAACACTTTCTACTTCTCTGTATATATTCCTGTTTGTAATATATCTGTGTTATTCCATACCTGTGTTCGAGTTCTTCTTTATTGGTTCTACCTTGGACTATCACCGTAGTACAAGGAACCGGACCATAACATATTGCTAACTATAATGCACCATTGATCAACATATATAAATAGTCAAAACACATGACCTGAAGATGAAGATTGTGTTCAAGCATGAAACAGACTGTTACTGCTTGCTGTTGACTTCTTTTATATTTACATACATTCTATCTCTGATATGGAGCACTTTTACTCATAAATATAGCATACATTAAAACTATATTTTTTTATCATATATATATGGTGGACTCTCCTGTTGTCTTTGACGTATGAGGGTCAAGCAGCTCAGTTTCAAGGAACCAAACCAACAGCCAGACACCAGCACATATAATTTTATTGTAGTGGTTAAGGCTTTGTACAGAACCAACCATGCTTTTTGAATACAGAGACCTGGTGTATTACATGCCACAAGGTCCTCAAACAACCCTCCAGAGGTTTTGAATTCAGAGTTGCCTTTTTCCTATACCAGTTGTCATCCAATTCTATTGAATCCAGTCTGTTCTGCTATTTACCCATAGCTGGGGGGGAGAAGAAGAGGATTCTTTCCCAAGGGTATTAGCCTGTAAGTGAATGTAATGGATTTGACTGGAATTTGAACTTGGCTCGCTGATCCCTCAATCTTAGCCGCTATCCACTATCCCAGCATATCTCCTCTAATATATATATATATATATATATAATAAAAAGGCTTAAACACTAATATTCCATGGTCATAATTTATTCCATTGGAATCGTAAATACGATCCAATTCATCTTATTATATCCTTACTCTGTCCTGGACATTGAGTTCTACCTGGATTTTATCCTCTCGGAAATTTTTTATTCTAAATATACATGTGTATATATGCACCTGTGGATTTTGCATATATATGTATATTTACCACTAATATTATCTATATATATATATATATATATATATATATATATATATATATGTTAGCTTTTGGGCCTTTTCTTTTCTTTTTTTTTACTATTGTTGTTTTTATTTGAGATTGTATCTTGATAAAAGTTTTAACTTTTGTTAAGTTGTCCATTGGTTCCACCAATGGCTTTTTTTAATATATTCTTTAATATATATATATATATATATATATATTAAACTTAAGAACTCACTTAACTGCAGAAGAAGCATCTTCCTGTAAAGCAAGTAAATTTCTTTCTTACCATTTCTCATGTATGATTCTTACTCTTTTGTTGCTCAGAATTAAAAGCCACACTTTTGGCACCAGAGGCAGTTTTTCAAAACAGCAAAATTTAATCTATTCTTTCCCAGTTAACATGACATTTTCATTTGCTTGGATATAAGCAGTCAATTATGAGATGCCTTGTGGGCTGCTTTGTCAAAATCAACAGAAAGAAAGTTAAGAGTTATCAAAATGATTTCTTAAGTCTGCCATCATTCAGGGCATTTTCTATCACATTCTTCTTGATGTTTCTCCATAAATTCCCAGGCTTATATTTTAATCATATTACTGCATTGCTGGCCTCGCAAACACGCAGACTAACTATTTGTTGCAGAATAAAGAAAGTGTGGACAGAAGAGACATGCTTCTGTCTTGAGCAAGGCTTAAATTCTTGGTACATTTCAATGATTTATAGTGACTTTAGCAAGCTTAAGTTGAAAACTTTGAAACCTTCCACTGGGCTAAATGCGAATTACTTGGCAGATTGTTAAAACTTATAACAAAATCCATGTATTAATAACTTTTATATGACTATTGACAATAGTTAAATGCAGAATATTATCCTCATCTTTGTTGTTATCACAATGTTTCGGCTGTTGTATCCTCTGGCCTTCATCAAGTGTATCTCAATCCAGGTAACCTACAGGAAATTCCAAAATGAAATCTTTATTTAATCTAGGTGGGATAAACTCTTCTTGGTTCATTGGCCATGTCTAGGGATTTATTGTCTAGTTCTCATTTTTAGTACTGTTCAGTTATTTCTCACTCTGTCTCAACTGAGTCCAAGTACACACTCCCAAACCCAGGGATTGAACTCACATTTAACGTTACACATTTTACAAACCATTGTTTTAATCTACTAGGCTATTGTCCCATATATGATTGTATTTTAATGTTAGCTTGAGATTTTAAAGTTATATAAAACATTCATTTTTATATTAATCATTATGTTGAAATTAGCTGTTTCTATACAGCAAACGATCAGCATCCACTGACCAAACTCTGTTACTGTTCATTGAAAGTTGTAAAATCTTTTTCATAAAAAAGTTTTTTAAGTAGTTAGACTTCTGTCATAGTTCTTATTAGTACTGTTTTGGATAGTGTGGAAAGTCAACAGTTCGATTATGTCATTATTTTTGTTTTGAGTAACATGTGAAACGTATTTTAGTTGCTGCTGTTATTGAAGATGTTCAGATGATCTGGTTTTTGTTCTTTGGTAAAGCTTTTTGCAATTCTATTATGCCATTTTATAGGATCTGACTGATAATCAGATTTAAAGGATTTATTCATTTTTAATCATTGATCTGAGAAAACAGTTGAAAGTTTAGGCATCTTTGAATGTGTCGGACACCATGTAAAAGTTCAGTTTAACTTCTACGATCTGCAATGAATAATGATAATGATAATGTTGGATTTAGCTCTTGGCCTGCTGGAAGAATTTGGCATTCAATGACCAAAAACATTACTGCCAATCAAAATTTATGAAATCTTTTTCTTAGTTTTTCAGGAAATTAGACTTCTCAAGTCCACTAAATGTTATTGCTCTTTCTATTTGCATCGATGGAAGTTTCCTTTCTTCTTGCACAATTATAAATCTTCCATTCATCCATGTATTAAATATTGTTGCCATATCTGATTTGGTGTTCCTGAGATTTTTCATTAAAATCCAAAGAAGGGTTTGTAATTTTATTGATCCTGACATGGTATTTGGCTTCAGTCACTTTCTCACTGCTGTGATATAGCTTCTCTGTGACTTTTCTCAAAATATCTCCATAGAAATTGTTCCAATGAACTTTCCTCCTTGCTGCATTGACCACATGAATTTAAGCAAACTACTAGATTGGCAACTAATCTGAAATATATATTAGGTTGGTGCAAAAATAATGTCGTTTTCTCACATATGTTACTATGTGAGAAAACGACATTATTTTTGCACCAACCTAATAGATCTAACTTTAAGTCATAATCTAATAGTTTATTTTCTCATAGTTCTCACCTGTAGAACTCTCTTCTTTTTGCTTCCTTGCTATTTAAAGTATTCAAAAATTTAAATGCAACATCAATTGCCATATTATGTCTTCCTGAATTCTGTTCGTATATTGTCCTTTTTCCCCACCAATGTTTTCACATTCTCTTTAAATCTCAGTAACCCCTTGCATCTTAGTGGCATTAATATCTTGCTTTGGGCGAAATGATGAAAAAAAAAAATTTCTTTAAGGATATATGTAAAGCCGACATCTTGATAATATTCCTGTTTTTGCCACGTGTAACATGTCATCCATTTTAGTTGTTACTGCTGTTGGAAGTGTTAATGTGCTGTTTTGTTATTTGATGAAGCTCCTTGTTTGTGCTTTCATAGAGACAATCTATAGTGGCAGAGAAAAGATTGTACTCTTTCAAACATTTGCTTGAACCCATTTTTATTCATAGATCTGAGAAAATGATTGTATACAAATGACAATTTAGACCAGTGGTTCCCAAACTTTTGTTTTCTAGTCTCCATTTTTGGAATGAAAATTTGCTCATGACTCACCAACTCGCCATTTGGGAACCAGTTGTTTAGATGTTTCTGAATGACATCTAGTCTGGATCTGATGAAGCTGTTTAAGAAGATAACAAGTTTTTAAGTTAATAATTTGATTTGGTAGAATCTTAGAATGTTAAATAAAAGTACCCTTAAAAAGGTTTATTTTGTGTTTAATTTCCTTATCCCTTGGCCTAAATTTGTCATAAATGATCTGTACACTGATCTTTTTGTAGTATTTAGTATCTATTAATTCCATATTCTGAAATTTATGATGGTTTCAAGCATTGATGTTGTCATTATTTATATTCAAAATATAACTAACAGGTAAAAATAAATAAAGGCCATTGAAGCCTGAATGCTAATTACACGGTGCAGCTAAAACAATGACCTTTATTATTTATTAAATTTTATTGAACAAAAATTAATTACAGTTTAAGAAAATTTATAAATCACATCAAAACATGATTTGTTATGATTAACAAAGTATTTAAAATGTTCAAAATGATCTACAGTTTTATTACAACAATGAACCCTATCAGCCATATGACACATTTGAACCATTTGACACATTTCTGCATTAATTTCAGGAAATTTATCAGAAATTTCAGGAATTGTTTTTGGTTTGAGCATGTAACCAACATTTTCAGTATACCCTACAAGAAAAAATCTGGTAGTGTTAGGTCTGGTGAACATGATCGCAACTCAGTTGCACCATGTACATTTTAAGGTGTTAATTAATCTACCATACATTTCTGTTTGATATGATTTTATTCAATTTCTATATGTTAATAAAGTATGAAAACAAAAAAAATGTCTTTTATTAAGAATGAAGAGAGGAAACTTTATAAAAAATAAGAAAATCAAAATATTAACAAACTTTATCTTGTGAGCAAAACTGGGACAAAAGACGTTCAATCTCACTGATTACGAAAAGACACTGATTACCAAAAGCCGGTTCAATTACACTGATTTCCCAATATCGAATACTTTTTGTAAACAATTGTTATCAACACCTGCCTACCTTGTGATTTATTATCTGTTGTTCTGAGTGTATTTACAATCTTTCTGTTTCAAATAAGAGGTTTTTAAGCCGAGTAAAAGTTTCTGAAAATGGGTCAGTCAGTCAGTTATGTGCCATACGTAATATGCTGATACACACTTAGGTAATCATGTATCTTTCAATACATGACTGACGAGGCAGATTTTTCTGCCCACACTAGCTTGGTATTACTTTCAGCAATAGACCAGTTGCCATCCAAGGCTATAGAACCCGGTCTGTCCTGCTACTTACCCATAGCTGGGGGGAGAAGAAGAGGATTCATTCCTTTCCCAAGGGTATTAGCAGGTAAGTGAATGTAATGGATTCGACTGGAATTTGAACTCAGCTCTCTGAATCCTCAATCTGAGCTGCTATCCATTATGCCACTCCCTTACTAAATGTGTACTTGTGTGTAATGCAACCGCCTTATTTGCCTTTTAGTTTTTGTTACAAATTTCTTAATGATAATATTGGCCGTTTCTCTACAAGGAAACATTTGGCATTCATTGATCAAGCAGATAGTACTGCTTTCGCTTCAAATTTATAAAAACTTTTTCTTTAAACAGTTAATTTAAAAGATAATTATGCACTGTCATCTTATACACTAAGTTAAAATTGGGAAGTTGTAATTAGCAGTTTGTGATTGATGCTAAGAATTAGAAATATCTTTGCAAAGAGTCATGATCAAAGAAAATGAGAAAAGCTAAGACTTGTCAGAATGTGACCAAAGTAAGCATCAAATTACAAGAAATGACAGTGAAAAGTGGCACAAGAATCTATTCTCTTTGGCATCTTCTCTTCCTTTCAATTCCAACATTGTAAGAGAACACATCCTATTAACACTGCCAATTCTTTGATTCCACAAAATCTTTTGAATCTCTCAAGTGAGGACATTTTCAAGATGACTTCCTGCTTGCAGAATTCCTCTCATTATATCCTTGCTTGCCAAATCTCTGTTAATATGATGCATAATGAAAGGTATTAGTAGTCAAAATGAAACTGGTGGTTTAAATTTCTTAAGAATTTCTGTCTATATCTCTGAGATGAAGTATTATGATTGCTTGCATTATTTACATTATTCAGGCTGTTGTCCTCATCTTCATTGCCATATTCTCAATGTTTCAGCTATTGGACGCTTTGGCCTTCTTCAAGTGATTGGAATTTTGAACTAAACCCTTTATTTTGTCCACCGCTTGTTCTTGTTCCACGTGCCATGCCTCTTCCGGATGTCTCAGTTATTTCCCTTTAACTCGACTCTCCAAGGTTTTTGGTTCACCACTGCTGTGGCCTAGTACTGAACTCACAACTCTTTGGGTCTAGTCACTGGATCTAAACAACGTTTTTATCCACTGGGCCATGTGTCCTTCAAAATTACTTCCTCTTTTATAAGCAGTGTTCCTCCAGAATATTAGCAGTGATTGCTCTCCTCATCTTCCTATCCTTTGTAGCTCTTAGCAATGTTTGCCTTTTTACTATCCTCCCACTTCCTGTTCTGACATCTATTTACCTGTCAATTTTTCCATGTTCTCTTTTCTCATTATGTATCCCATAAATTTAAACTTTCTCTTTCTGATTCAAAGTTTTTGTTTCCATTTTGCTTAAAACTTACTTGTTTCTCACATGTTCCATCTATGGTATTCACAGAATCTATAGAACTACATCTCAATTGCCTCAAGTCTTTTCTTTTTCTGTAGGGATATTGTCCTGTATTCACTAGTATATAAGAGGAATGATATTACATAGCAGTTCAGCAGTATTTTCTTTGTTTCTAATGAAATTTTCCTGTTTCTTAATACTCTGGTTAGTTCTTGGAAGTGATCATTTATGATTCCAATACATCTTTGTATTCCAGTGACACATTTTCCATTATCTGTCAAAGACACTTCCCAGATATTTAAATATCATCTCTGATTTGTAGTTTACATATTGAGCTGTTTTTCTTGATGACAACCATGCATTCTTGTTTCTTACAACTGATGGTTATTTTTTTCTTTCATCTTTCCTTTAGTACCATATACGAGAATTGTGATTCGCAATATCAAGTTTTCAATTCAGCATATTTTTTAATCAGTTCACTCCAAGGAAGGCAATAATGCCACTAAGATGCAAGTGGATAAAGGGTGTGAAAGAGAATGAGAAGACTTTAGAAGGAAAGAAGCCGGTAGCCCAATCCTGAACAGGAGATAAGGGATAAGCCTCTACTCCTGTTCAAAAGGAGGAGTGTAAAATGGATGATAGGCAAACCTATCTACTCCTATGGAAGGAAAAAATAAATAGTAAATAGTATTTCAGAGTTTAGGTGGAGATATTAGAAGGTTATAGTTGAAGTAGACTTTAGAAGGAACTGGAAACCCAACCCTAAACAGGGAACAAGTGATAAACTTCTATTCCTGTTCAAAAGACCCAGGATGAGTGTAAAATGGATGATATATGAAGTTATCTACTGCTATTGGGGTAAAAAAAAAATGGAATTTCAGTGTTTAGGCAGAGATTTAAGATATATAGTCTTTATTAAAGGTTAGGAGCAGGAAATAAGGATAAAATTCTACTCCTGTTCAAAAGGTAGGGCAGGAGTCTGAATCAGAATGTTTTATGTTATTAAAGATATTTGTTTTTTTTTTCCTTTATTTGGACATAAAATTTATACATTTAGCTTAGAAATAGCTGAAATTTTAACCCTTGCTGCTATTAACACATGTAAAATTGATGCTATCAGGTTCTTAGAAAATTTAACACTCACAGGATATATAGAAGGCAAGGGGCTCAGAGAAAAACAGTGCATAATCAGCTTAACAAGCTTGTGTAAATGGGGATTTTCTAAGCATAGCTTAGATGTGGCAGAAGGCAAAAGTATGGTCCATCCAGTGAGGACAGAATTAGACATAATTGTTCTAGCAATACAAGTTTGTTAACCATTACAACACATAAAGGTACCCAAATGAGATTGTGTAAATGGTTGGTATAATAGGGATTTAGAAAGATAGCAAAAATACAAAATTGTCTAAGATATACAAAGGACATGATATTGTAGCAAACCATGATCACCAATGCCCTGAATGGTCATGTCACAAATGGAACAACATGGCAAAAAGAAGAATGAGCCCATTTGAAACTGAGTTTATATTTCAACTATCTAGCTTCTTCAATTTATTCCAGTTAGGTTAAAACAAAGATCTTTTATTTGAATAGTTAAAACCTTCCAAAATCTAATAGAGAAATCAAACTCTCAGCAGTTTACTTTGTGACAAAACAAAGAGAGAATATGAATAAAAGATTTTATTTCATTTATAGAAACATTACAGATGTCATTGTGAAAAACAAGTTAACAAGTTGGAGAGAGAAGAAGAAGATGGAGGAGTTTATTTGACAAGGAGTCTCCATAATATCATCAAAGCAATAAGCCTTTATTGGGTCAAGAAAACCATTATTATTTATTGATAAAGATATATCATGGAGTGTATATTTAGAGTGATAAGAGAAAGCAACAAGGATGATGTATTAAAAAATGGTGACACATTTCTGGTAAACATTACTTGAATCTGTCAAACTTTCACTTTTAATCATACTTTGACAAATTCTCAAATCTTATAAACTATATATGATGAAGCATTTTCAAAATTTGTACCTTTTTCAATTGCTTCAATCGTTCGTCTCTCTCTCTCTCTTCTATTTTATATGTCATAGACATTATGTGTCAGGGATGAAAAACTTGTCATTTAACAAATAATATTAATTTTTTTTAAATTTCAACCCAGGCAAGGTCCTAATGTCACTAAGATGCAAGGGGTTACTTTGAGTGGAAAAGAATGGGAGGAAAAAGGACAATAAAAGAACAACATTCAGGATGACAGAAAATTGCGATTAATGATGCATTTAAATTTTTGAAGAACATAGGTGGCTGGGAAGCAAGAAACTGGAAGAGAGTTCCACAAGTGAGAAGTGTGATAAAAGATATTATTATTATTATTAAAATAGAATTGGTAGTTATATCTAGCTATTCAAGTAATAAAATGATGAAATCCTTGTGCCAAAATGCAGTTGACGTACTAAGCAATAAAGCTCATTAGAAAAATTGCCATGAAAATGGTAATTGTAATATTAGCTGTTTCATTATAAAGAAACATTTGAGATTTTTGGACCGAAGAACCGGGGATATTTTTGCCTGATATTTACTATTGTCCAGTTCACACTCCTCCCTATTCTTTTGAACAGGAGTAGCGGTTTATATCTTGTTCCCTGTTTAGATTGGGTTTCCAGATCCTCCTAAAGTCTTTTCATTCTCTTTCACTCCTATTAGCCTCTTGCATTTTTGTGTCATTATCAGTTTGCCTGGGATAAATTAAAAAAATAATATGAAACCTTTTTATTAATAAAGTTTTTCAGAAATATAGTTTTCTCAGGTCCAGTAACTGTTATGGCTCTTTTCATTACTGATGGGGGGCTTCCTTCCTAACCTTTTGTTTGAAGTATAGTGGAACACTGACATTTTGATTATGTCATTATTTTCTTATTGAGTTGTTGAAAGTGAGGTAGTTTCTGTTATTTGGCACAGTTCTTTGTGATTTTGTAATGCCAGTCCATAATGTTTGAAGAAGGAAAGTCCTCTCTAAGGCCTACATGTTTCATTTGATCAAAGCCGTTTCAATCATTGATCCAAGAAAGGGAGGTGCTTCTGACCAAGTGTATGAGCTTCTCCAGTGGGCATAGTTGTCCACCAAAATTAAATTTATGTAAATGGCTTCATCAGACTCTCTTTGATTCACTGCCATCTTTGCCACCAAAGGTGGGAAAGGGAATAGGAAGAGAGGATGATGATCCCAGTGCTCAAATGAGAGTGGGTGCTGACAATGATGATAAAACTATAATAAGGTCTTAAAAAGTGAATTTCTTATGTTTTGTTTCCATAGATAAAGTTAGAAAGACTTTATATTTTTCGTTATTTACTGAGTTTATTTTTTATCTCTTTATATTTAAATAGCTCACTTTTCTTGGATGTTTTCTTCTGAAAAAATTGGTAAAACTTTCAACCAAGCAAAGCAATAAAGTCACAAAGTGTCTGAGAAAAAAAAAACGTTATTAAGAAGAGAAGACAATAAAAGAACATGATTCAAGGAGACATTAGAAGAAGATAGAAAAATTTAAAAATTTTTTGATGGACAACATGAAGCTGAAAGAGAATTCAATTGGTAAAAAGTGCAAGAAAAGAAACTCTTAGCATAGAACAATTACATCTGTAGAATGATAAGACCTAACTGCCAATCTTGTACTTCATTTAAATTCGTAAAATTTAGATACCAAAGAAGACAGCTCATGAGGACAATTGCCATGAAAATATTTATAGAAAAGACAAAGAAAAGCTACATTATGACAGTGGGAAAGTGACCAAAGCTGAAATGCCAGGCCAGAACCAATAACATTGCTGATTCTTCTTTGAATTTTGTCAAGAATCTCTAGATCCATATGAGAAACAAAAAACCTATAGTGGTAGCAATATTCAATCCATGGCTGAATTGTTGATTTATAAATATGTAAGATAGATTCTGGTGAGAAACATTGTCTATCATAGCACAGTGAATTTCCTAGCAGCAGACCTCGCAAATGATTCAATATAATCTTTCAACTTCATGTCAGTGGAAAAGTTTAGCCTGAGAATTTATAAGGAGTCACTTTCATTGAGGTTAGCATCAGCTATGCTGATGGAAGGGAAAAAATGTTCTTGAAGACAATTAAAAAAGTTTCATTTTGGAGGTGTTAAAATTAACAAGCCATTTCTTGATTGTAGGTCATTTTTTATATTAGCTACCAATTTGACCTTATTGAACCTAGTAGACTGACCATTAAGACAAGAGTAAATAGTTGTGTTATCAGCATAAATGCCTGAGTTGAGAATTGATAACATTGGTTTGGTTAGTCTTTTTTTACTGCATATCAACCTCAATGACTTATTTAATGCCAACAAGATTTTTAAGATAGGTTTGTACGAATATAATATGTATTATTTATAAGCAGTTTGTAGATCAGGTTACATTGATGTATTTTTCTAAAGAGGGTTTTTGCTGAGAGTCAAATGTATTGTTCGTAATATTTTTCCAATAATCTATTGCTGGTAAATTATTTCTTTTTTTCACAATTGCACCACTGGCAACGATTTTTCCCTATTTTTTCCCAAACATGCATCACTCGTAATCTTCTCTTTTTCCTCAAATGTTTTGCTGGTAATTTTACTATAAAAAACTATTTTTACACTTTCATAGTGTTTTGATGCTAGTTTGGGGGTTAACTATTTGCCCATAGCTGGAACCCTAACAGGTGCTGCCACTCTGGATCAGGGTTTACTTGGAAACAACAGCAATTAAGAAGTGGTTTCATGTTCCTCAAAACCTCTTGATCAGAGGCCTTGTTACCGGTTGTAGTTTTATCATCATACCCAGAATGTGACAACATCAAAATGATCACCGATGAAAATTAGAAACAAAATAAGTCCAAGGATAATACCTTTCTACAGATCTTTATAAAGCAGGAATTTAAAATAAAAATATGTTGTTGCTGTTGATTAGGTTTACTTTCATCTTAATATTTTTACTTCTTTTTATTGGTTGAAAAAGGATGAGCAGGTTTTAATTTCCTTTCCTGGGTAGTTTTCATAGCCAAATAAATTAGTAAGGTGTCAGCTGTTTCATCAATGTGCTAAGATAAAGACCATTGATAGTAGCTGTTATTTAAAGCAGAAAGCTTCACACGAATGACAAGACAGGAAAATATCTTATTCCCTGAAAAACATTTTAATAACTGATTTTAAAAGAAGTGCCAGTTCAAAAGAACTTCGAATTATACAGGCAAAGTAGAAGCAACTTTTGCTTCCTAACATTATTATTACTAAACATCAGCCATGGCAAATAGGTTCCCAAGAATATGGTGTGTGTGTGTGTGTGTGTGTTAATATCTCTTAATGGTTATAGGATGCAAAATGACCTGAGAATTTTGATAAAAAAGCAAAAATCATAAAATGAAGGACAAATTTTGTCAAAAATTAATAATTGTGCTTCATCTCAGGAAATAAAACAACTTAAAATTATCACTCGAGTCTGGTACTTTTTTTATTTAATATTTATTTACTCTCAGCATCATTTATTTAATATATTTGTATATTTTATTTGAATTACTTTGTTAAAATAGCAATTTTCATATTGATTAAAAACAAATATGTTCATGGTTCCATCTTACAAAAATTAATTATTTTTAAATAGGCTCAGGAGAAGTAATTAGAAAAAAATATATTGATTTTTTGCAATTGATGCTATTTCAGACATTCAAAGAAACCTAAGTTCATTTCTGCCTTTTTTTTTCACAATAAGAACGTAGAAAAGCCCAAATTTGATTGTAGTGAATATATATGTATAGAAAATAATCATAAATGCTGCCTTTTCAGAGAATTTATAAGAAAAATGGTTTCCTTCTGGAGCTTTTAGACAAATTTAATTACAGTTAAACAGTTGCCAGGACTGCTAGATATCTTGACTCAAGATGTATTAACAACAAATCCAAATTATATATAAAGACCTTACCCTAAATCTTCTTGTCCCAATCCTGTTGACTGTTCAGATTTTAATCCTTGGAGCAAGCATACTGTAATTTGTATCATTCTGTTTCTCATTAAATATCAGATTGTGATGACATAGCATTAACTCTTTTTTATTCTATCATAGATGCTGTTTTGTTTTGTCCATTGTACTGCTGGTATCAGCCATGATGCATATCTCTCGTGATAAATATTTTTTATCTTGCCAAATCTAATAAAAGTGACCATTATTTTTTTGTATGGTGGTGTTTTGCATTTTTGAAGAAATTTTGGTTGAAATATACAGTTCATCTGAAGTTATGCAAATCATATGAACTTCAATAACTGAAATTTACTTTGAAAAACTTTTGTTGAATTTTATATGATTAGATTTCAAAACAAAGCCTGAGTTCACTTTTTTTTCAGCATGCTTTATTAAAGTTATTGGATTTCTTATAAAAAGTGCAGTCTGAAGTTATTATGCAAAACCATAAAATCCCTTTTCACTTCAATGACAAGGTAATAAAACCATCAACAATCAATCAATACTTATAAAACAAACATATATTATAAGTCTTTGAAGCATTTACATCTTAATATAGTGACCAGCCAGCAGTCTATTATCTTCTGATTTTGTTAAATTTATTACATCAGCAGGTTCAATTTCCATCATGGTGGTTTTAATTGTTTCCCATACGTATGATTTGCTGTCATATTGTTTGCCACTTCATATAATTTCATTTTCACAATTGACTATCAACTGGATTCAGACTAGGACTTGATGTTAGCCATTTGATTATCTTCTCTCTTCTTAACATTTCACATTCAGAAAATTTATGGCCAACCTTAGATACATGCCAAAGAACATTGTCATGTATAAATACACATTTCACTCTGAAATTGTCAGGCTTGGACTTGTAACATTCAAAGGAAGTCTTGTCCATGAAATGACAATAGATAGCACTGTTCAGCTTAACTTCTTCATGACTTTTAATGGTCCAGTAATAGTTTGGTCAACAATTCCACCTCGTATCATGACAATTCCACCTCCTTGATGTCTTTGTTTAGCCACAAACCCATCTACATCAGATAAAATCCATCTGTTCCATTGAGTGTCATGTGAGATTCATTTGTGAAAATTACTTTAGAAAAGTCAATTTTCTGTATTTTTTGGCCCAATTTTTGTCACTTAAACTATTTGCTTTACAGTGTGCAGTTTGTTTCAGAGATTTCTTGACAGATCACAATTTGCAAAGTATTTTGTCCTTGACTCCTCAATTGCAGCCTGTACAAAGATCTGAGTACTGGTCAAAAGTGTTGCTATAACTTGCTTTAATTTATATTCACCCTAGAGAGTCAAGTTCTTAAACCCTTTTCCTTTGCTTCTACTTCTCATCTCGTATTTTCAACAGTGATCTTTATCATTCAAGGCCCATTTGTTCATGTTCAATGTTGACATTCTCTCACTCAATAGCTTTATTATTTTCTGTTTTTGAACATTTGTTAGATTCTTTGCATTACCATGTTTCAATATGTATTATACAAAAAAGATATGTCCAAAATATTGTGATAACAACAAAATAGATGAGGATAATAATCTGCATATAAATTGTAATAACTCTTCATTTCAGAAATTCAGGTAGAAATGATCTCAAATCATTATTGTAAAAGATTTTGAAGCCTTGTTACTTTCAACACTGATCACCCTACTTTTAGAAACAAGCACTGACCAGCATATTTTGAATAATATTTAAGTCCTGTATTAAACCAGAGCTGGTGGGACAAGGTGGATTCATACTTTTCTGACATTTTGGTCATTGTGATCGCTGGACATCATTAGGTGTATATATTGAACCAGGTAACATTCCACGTCTAGTGATATCTTGTCTAGTTTTTATTTAGTACTGCTCAGTTATCGCTCACCGTTTTTCCACAGAGTCTAAGAACACACTGCCCAGCCCAGGGATTGAACTCACTTAAGAGAATGCAACAAAGCCAACTAGAAATTAGTTCTCAGAGTTCCCATTCAAAGTCACAATCTATTTTACCACTTATACAAAGAGAATGAGGGTGATTCAACTATGTGCATGTGGCACAGCCCATTCTGTCTTTAAAGGTCTGAACTGCTAGAACTAAGAAAGAAATGTAGAAGCACTGAATGACATAATTTGCTCAATTCAAAGACAATGAAAAATCCATTAGTTGCTTAAGTATCATGTGTGTATGTATGTCTGTGTTTTTTTTACAGTAATGTTCACCCTTCACCAGGGGCCACACAAAGTAGAGTGTTACGTTGTGTGTGTATTTTTATATGTATGTAGATAATAGGGTTCTTTTTTCTTTTTTTGTTTGCTTGTAGTATTCACCATAATTTTAAAAAAATGTTTTCACCATCATCATGATCCACACATGAGAATAGTAATTCCATAGATAAATCTGACTTTCTGATAGACCTTAATGAAAATGCTTTTCCATTGACATCTGAAAACAAAATGTAATGAAATATTAGACTAAATGACACATAAGATTTTAATTGTAGAGCAACTCTAATGTTCAGAAATTAAAATGCAGAATTTTCATGAAATATTTCTAACTCTAAGTGATCAAATTCAATATTTAATATAGTTGAATAGAAATGTGTGTTCATGTTGTCTGGTTCAGCCAGGTATGCACCTATGCATCTGCTGAACTGCCGGTGCCGCTTGATGAGTTGTTTGTACACCATGAATCAATCTGCAGCAAAGGCCGTAACTAAGGCAGTCCTTATCTGGACAACATTGGATTTTGCTTTGTCCAAATAGTCAGTGCCACCTACTGTAAGTAGAATGTCTTCTCTCAACAGCCTATTGTGGAAGAGGACATAACTCCTGCTGCTTACTGCACCACACGCAATCAACTCTGAGTCTCTTATTGGGTTGACCTGATTCTGTTACAAAGTGTTATATGCTACCACAATAATATGGTCATATTGATATTTTTAAATGAAGAGATGAAGAAAAGTTCTTGGCACAACCCTCTTCCTAAAATCTGACTAAGCATCAAAATTGTTTTCAGAAACCCTTTTCAGCACCCCCACTTCATATTAATTTTGAACAAATTAGGTCATCGTGTTCATAATAATTTCATTAAGTTGCAATTAGCACTGATTTCATTGTATGTTTGTTCGCACACCGACCACACCCTCACTAAATATTCAACTACTGAGAGCCTCAGTTTTCTATATGTTACAAGCATGCCATTCTGCTGACTATGTGTTGGTCTATGGACTGGGGCTCAGGAGATAAATTTTAATGGTTGTCACGGTTTAAGCACATTCATATGATTGTAAAGAGAGTGTTATGTTGTGAATATTGACGTTACAGCTGGTTGATTTGTTGGGCTTTTCCTTCTGCTGAATTACTTGCTCGGAAAATTACTGATAATCACTGGCATGGCACCAAGCCAGTGAAGTCGATTCCTCATCCCCAGAACTAATATAAACATACACACTCATACAAAGAGAGGCCAAATAGTATTTCAACACTGATTCATCAAATACCATAACATGGCAAATAAACATATGATGGGATCTATCCAAAACTAAGCTACAGAACAATTCACTTGAATGTATAAGTTCATGAGCTGAGGAGTGAGAGAAAAAGAACGTAAAGAATATAATCAAAGTAGACAACTCACGATTGTTTACTTTGAAAAAATGATAACAGTATCCTAGAAACCATGAAGATAATGTCCCATTGATTTGATGGTATAGTAATTGTGAGTTCAATCCCTAGTAAAGACTTAGTGAAAACGGGATAATCAATAACAGAGTAATAGTCCATAGAGACCAATATGAGATATCCACAGACAAGGATGGAATTGGTTCAGATTCAGTGGAAAGTAGAATTAGTAATGACTGAGAAGTACTGAAAAGAGAACAATATGAGATATCCTCAGACAAGGATGGAATTGATTCAGACTCAGTGAAAATAGAATTAGTAATGACTGAGAAGTACTGAAAAGAGAACAAGATGAGATATCCTCAGACAAGGATGGAATTGATTCAGACTCAGTGGAAAGAGAATTGGAAATAACTGAACAATGCCAAAAAGTGAATGAGATATTCCTGTGGAACAAGAACAATGTAGATTAAATAAAAAGTTGTGTTTAAAATTCCCTGGAGGTTACCTGAATTGACCATCACATTGTCATAATAACAACAGATATGAGGACATTAGTTTAAATAAATAGAAAAATGGGTTCAAAATGAACTTAAGGAAATGATCATGGGTCAGTATTTGAACATTTTTTGCTTAACACAGAAAAGAAGCCTTTTTTGTAAAACATTCAGAACAAGAATCCAAAATGAAAATGGTGAATACATTGAGAACGATCAACATCTCTCTTGAAATGGAATTCTACATGGAGGAAAAGATCTGTATTTGATAGAATTCAAAAGCCATTATTTATTGTGAATAGCTGGAACCTGAACAAACTGTTATTGTACAATGCTGCAGTGAGCAATTGTTAGAGATGAATGAAGCATTAGAAAAGTTAGGTTTTTTTTCCTGGGCAAAAGGAAAGCAGTTGATGATTGTGCCACATGATAGCATTCGTCCTAATATTGCAAATACAATATAACAAAATGATCATGTATCTGGAATATGAATTTTTTTCATAGCATTTTATCTAGACCTGTCTATATCAGACCAGCATTTGTTTTACTTGATGAAGCATTTATCAGGCTAGCGTTTAAAAGTAAAGACTGTAGAATAAGTGAGCCTGATTAAATTCTGAATTAACAATAATCAGAATAGGAAAAGGAAGAAATGAACATGGCAAAATGACATGAGGCAAATAATATATAATGCAAGACAAAAACAGTCCACATATATATATATATATATATATATTGTTTATAGTTATAATTATTCCAAGTGCTTTTGGCTAGTTCTGTAACAGTTATCAAGTAACCAAAATAAAACATCACAAAGCATCAACATATTTTATTGCAACCAGATGCACAATAATTATAAGCAGGATTAATTTGTTATAAGTAAAATCACTAAACACCATATTTTCTGTTGTAACCCCTGGAAAACACGTAAAAATTAATATATATTATAGAAAATAAAAGACTGCAAACCTCATTATCACCAACTGAAATAACCCCACCAAATTTAAACTAGCAGTGACCAATATAGTGTATCAATTCCAATACCCAGTGACTGTGTTACTTGTCGAAAATCAATGTCCTATATTGGACACACCACTACCTCCTTAAATAGATATCTTACATGCCACCTTTTGAAGCAGAGTGTGATTAATAAACATTTATTAACTCATAATTTACATAGAACCTTTAAGGAAAATTCTAGTCAATAAAAGAAAGATTCTTTTCAGGTTACATAGTTGTACACAACTCATCATTATGGAAGCATTGCTTATTAAATACCATTCTCCCACTATCAATCTTACACTATTTAGTCATGGAGATGGCATGTTAAGAGTTTTCTAAAAATAGAAGTGATGCCCAGGTCAACCAGCTGCACATAGCATGTGACTGCCAAAAAAGAATACAACCTCTGCCACACATACTCCACACAGAAAAACTACTATGTAGAAGCAGCACACAGAAATTCACCATCCAAAAAAATACATCCTTGATAATGACTATAGAACTAGCCGAAAGTGCATGGGACAATTATAACGATGGATAATTCCTATATTCTTTAACCCTTGAAAAACAGAAAAATGTTAGAATGTTGGAAAAACTCAATAAAAGATTCATTAAATCTTCCTTGTCAGCCACTTTTAATGAGAGATGCTTGAAAGAAATTTTGTTGTCCAAATACACACACACACACACACACACACATATATATATATATATATATATATGACATTGAAGTCAACAACACTCAGAGGCAACAGTCTGTTTTATTCTAAACACAATTGTCAGGATGACCTGTAACAGATTGTCACCTCTGGTTGTTGATTTCAATGTCCACTTTTATATTTGCATATACACTATCCCTGATATTGATCACTTTAACCCATAAATATAGCATACCTTAAAACAATATTTTACCATATATATTAATCATTTCACTCCAAACAAGGCAATAAAGCCACTAAGACACAAGGGGTTACTGAGTGTTAGAGAATATGATAAAAAACACTATTATGATGAGTTTACAATAAAAGAACAAGAATTAAGAAGACAGATGATAATGATTGAAATTGCATTTAAATTTTTAATGATCAAAGTTGACTAGGAAGCAAGAAGCTATTAAAGTAAAAAAATCACAAAAGAAAAATAGTGTTCACCTGCAAAAGGGATACAGTTTAGTGGTTATAGCCTTCTGACTTCAAGGCAAGAAAAAGTGCAGGTAAAACATAATTTTCTGTTTTTTATTGGTTGGGAAGAAATATAGCATGTATCCAGTAGGACTTGTCTATAAATTTGGGAAATGGAGGTTTTTAGCAATCATTTGTATCAGTTGTAACCAATAAAGACAATGAAATTTTGCTTTACAATATATGAATTATGCAATAAATATCAAAAGGTCTGAATAAAATTTAATGTCAATAAAGAATGTTAAGTTGATTTTTGTGATCTCAGTATATACTGGGCTCACCCCAAATGATACCAAAATAGACTTTGAACTCACTATAACACAAGAGTTTCAGAGAAGCTGGATACATCAATACAATGGCCTGATAGATGACCTCCTAGCCAACAGGTGCAGATTCACAACTTCACTGAATGTCAATATCTGTTCCTAACTTGCAAACACCTATGCTTAGGATGAGCATATGCAGGACATATGAATGTCAAGTAGATGTATTACTCCATCTGAGCAGGAAAAGAGAGAGTCTATCAAAACCTTGCAAGAAGTATCCCTGTTTAGAGAAATCCCCGAAAGAAAGTTGGTTCAAGTTAGACAATTTTCTCTCCTGAAACTACCTATACGTCTACCATTCATCCATGCTTTGAACATTGATGTCACATATGGTCCTGCTATATATTTAGGGATTCTTGATAAAATCCCAAAAAAGAATCAGTACTATTATTGGTTCTGATCTGGCATTTTGGCTTCAATCACTTTCTTACTGATGTTAAGTTGCTAGCCTGTCCCTTTTCCATGAATACATTTATAGTAATTGTTCAGATGTGCTCTTTGCTATGCTACCTAGCTTTTATGAATTTAAGTTCAGTACTAAATTAGCAACAAGGTCTCATCATTTTACAATTGAATTGGCAAGATCTAATCATAAGTTCTATGCTAACACTTTCTTTTTTCGTACGTCTCTCTTTTGGAACTCTCTTCCGGCTACAGGCTTTCCAGCAATTTTGATCTTCAAAAATGTAAATGCAATGTCGGTCATCATTTATCATCTTTCTGATTACTTTTCTGTAGTTGTCACGCCTTAATAATGTGTCTATTTTCTAATTTTTTCACACTCAGTAACCCCTTGTGTTTTACTGCCTTGTATGGGGTGAATTTGCTAAAAAGGAAAAAAATTAAACTTGCATTGATTGATTTTAATTGATAAAGTCTGGAGTTGAATAAACCATAATTTTAAATATGACAGATTTAGTCTTGTGTTCCGATTAAATTACAGCTTGAATGGTATTTTATGTTTTTTTGACGAAATGTACAAATTACTTGAAGTGTGCCAGAAAGTCTGAGAATGCTTTGATAGCTGAATAATAAATGGTAATAGCTTGCTGATTGTTTCTAAGTATACTCATCTTCAAGAGTGGCTAACTATCCCTGTTGCAGGTGCCTGCTCAGACACATATGTGTTTCTTGAACACCCTAAAATCCAATGGTTAATGTCATTATTCTTAGTTGGCTTTAGTGAGAATTTCTGGGATATTGCATATTATCTGGCACAATCAGTAGATAGACAGTGATTATGATTGATACATTTTCTATGGCTTATCAAACCTTTGTAGCTTATTTAAAGATTGTAAGAATATTTTTTTTGTTTTAGATGATAATGATTTAGTGATACAAGTCTTACTAATTAACCCATAGCTGAGGAGGAAAAGACGTGCATTCTTACCTTTCCCAATGTTAGCATAGAAGTTATGGTTACATCTAGCTATTTCAAATTTAAAAGCACATAAGTGAATATAACAATCTCAACTGGAACTGGAACTCGGCTCTCCAATTAACAATTGTGAGCCTTTATCCATTACACCATCCACACATCCAAGCTTACAGCAGTTATCCATCAAGGTATGGACTGGGATTGATGTTGCTTAACTTTGGTGATCTTATGGGTGCTAGAGTTTCAATGTAATACAGCTGTAAGCCTCCATGGCTAGCAAAGATTTGTAAGCATTTTGTTGTATTACACGTATATTTTCTGTTGTTGTTTCTTTTTATTCTTATTTCCATAATTCTGTCATTTCTATCTTCATTCTAAAACACATGCATCCCAGTTTTTTTTTTATAAACATCTATATACAGATACCAGGATTTATTATTGGCATACATAATCTTAATGCCATAAGATGTGTGGCTAACATTGTGTTGATGGCCAACTCAAAGGGAAAACTGAAAAAATCTTAGATCAAATAGTAAAGGAAATCAAGTGAAAAGGACTAAAAAATATTTTTTAAAAAGAGTTCATAGCTTTTGGCAAAAGAAACAGTTCAATATGAGAATTATGTATTAAGGATGTTAAAATGAAGAAAGTATAAAACTTCAACTATCTGGTTAATGTCCACAAGCGAGTGAAGCAGCTGGCTGGCCTCCGTTCACGGTTGCCAGATGCATGTAATGCATATCAGCAGTAGTCATTGACAAAACTTTACGAACGAAGTGCCGATTTTCAATTTTTTAAAAAACATTCCAAAAATAAAATTCGAAAATCAAACTAAACCTTTGTATATACAACAAAAATGTCATATATAAAAAATCAAAGGCAAATAGGAATAGTGAAATTGCCTTCCAGAAACCAAGCAAAGTATTAAGAGATAAGGAAATTTCTTTAAAGACAAAATAAAATAATGCTATGTGCTATCTAATCTCCAATATGGCAGGGGATGCTGGACACTCTCCTCACAGATGAAGATAAAATGTGGTTCTGCTGATGAAGGCTAACAATACCAGACATAGAACAAGTGACTTGAAACTTTCTTTCAATGATGCTAAATCTTTCTAGGAAGGAAAGTGTCATTTAAAGAATAAACAGGAATTTAAAAAGATTAATTTAGAGATATTTCCATTCTTTCTATTTTTTAATAATTTAACCCCAAGCAAGGCAATAAAGTCACTAAGATACAAAGGTTTACTAAGGAGAGGGAACAATAAAAAAACAGGAATTAAAAACACAGAAGATAACAATTAACATCATTTTTGTATTTTTATATCATTCTGGATCATTTCACCCCAAGAAAGGCAGTAAAGTCCCTAGGACAAGGAGAATGAAGAAAACCAAGAAAATATTATTGAGGTAAAAGTAGAGTAGAAGAACAAGATTAAAAATAACAAAGATAATGACTGTCATTGCATTTAGATTTTTGAGGATCAAAATTGATAGGAAAGCAAGAAGCTGGAAAAGAGGTCCACAAGCAGAAAGTGTAATAAAATAAATTGTTAGCATAGAACTTATGGTTACATCTAGCTATTTCAAATTTAAAAGCATGGGACCTTGCCACCAATCTAGTACTGCACTTAAATTCATGAAGTCCAGTTGTCATAGAGGAGAGTTTATCAAAACAATTACCAAGAAAATATAGAAAAGACACAGGGAAGCCAGATTACAGTGGTGGGAAAATCACTGAAGCCGAGATGCCAGATCAAGACCAATGACATTTCAGATTCTTTGGATCTTATCAAGAATCTATTGGCACAGCACTAGACTAGTGTAGAGATCTCATCAATTTACAGCTAACCTGGCTAATTGTAGCCATAAATTCTATGTTACCAGTTTATTCTCTTACACTTGTGAAACTCCTTTCCAGTTCTTTGCTTTTTAACCAACTTTAATCTGTAAAAAATTAAATGCAATGTCAATCACAATCTATTGTCCTCTTGATTATTCTCTTCTTTTTCTGCTCATCATTATTGCTTCTGTTCCTAATTCTCTTCCACACTTTGAAACCCCTTGTGTTTAGTGCCTTGCATAGATACCAATTAAAAATATATATATATATATATATATATATATAGCAGGAGAACTGGACATGTGGCAGAAGTATTCAAAGTATGGATGAATGGTAGACTTATAAATATATAAAATAGATTCAGGTGAGAAACATCATCTCACATGAAACAGTGATCTAATTCTTCCTAGCAGCAGATCTAGCAATTGATTCAATATAATCTTTCCACTTCATGTCAGGGGATAATGTTAGGCCGAGAAAGCACAAATCAGTACAGACACTGAAAAGTCTTTATTATACACCCACTTACTCTTCTTCCAACCTTATTAGAAGACCTTGAAATAAGCCAGATCATAGAAATGCTTGCCATGTTATCTACAAGTGTATAAATTAATTACATTAATCTTACTCTGGTATTTTTTCATTCTGGCATTTCAAAATTTCCTTAGATTCAAATGTTTAAAATTTGTCCTTTCTGTATTTTTATCAACATCTGGTAACTTGTCTTCTACTTCGCAGACATTTCACTTCCTAATTTGGGGAATAGAATTCGGAGAAATTGTGGACCCTCTGCTTTTAACAGAAGATAACTGTGAAAGCTTCTCATGGACTAAACTTGGAAAACTCTTCCAAGAACTTTTTTTTTTCACAATTGAATTAAATTTAAATAAAATGAGCATTTTTGTTTTTTTTCCTTCATCTATTCTGTTTGTCAAGAAAGATTATTTGTTCAGTTTTAAATCAAGAAATGTTTAATGTTTTTAGCAATCTAATTGAAAATTTGTCTTTTGAATTTTGTAATAGACATCTATTTGGACTCTCTCAGTGATTTTTTTCTCTTAAAGCCAGATAATTAATCAAAAATATATTGACAGCCAATTGTAAAGTAAAGAAAATTTGTTGGTCCCAATCCAACCAATGAAAGATGGATCTTTCATATATTCTGTCAGCCATTTGCCTTTTTTTTTCGTGTTTTCCAATTACCTTCTCTTGCTCTAGGTTAATGGCAATGTTTCACTTATAATATTAGAACGTATTTGTGGTTTATTACAAAATAGTGGAATAAAAAAGAAATCTCCTTTCTTTGGCATATCATAAAAGGAACTGAAACAAATTATTTATATGTAGAAATTAATTAAAGTTTGGTGATTTTGTAATCGGAGTGATAGAAAAATACATGAAGGTAATTTAAGTAACTTGATTCAGGAACGTATTTTGATTATTAGATATAGAAATATAAGCAGCACTTTCTCGGTCTGCTGATATTATCTTATAAAAAGAAAGTTTCTACTTTATCCTTTATCATGAAATTAGATCCCGGGTTTTCTTTTATGATTATTAATAAATTCTAGCCTTTTGTTGAAAAAAATGTGAATTAGATGTGAAGTAGGTAATTGCTAGTATCTAAAGAATATATAACATGACCTTCATATTGGTGACCTTAACCTGGTATCTATTTTGATGAAATTTGCAAATTGTCCAAGGAAATAACATTTTTGTTAGCTACACAAATAATGACTATATTCTGCTGCATAATATCGGTTCTCCTATATAGTAGTGAATGCTGGGCAATTTCCTCACACAAAGAAGATACTTTAAGTAACAGAAATGTGGTTCTACAGGAGAATGCTGAGAATACCTTGGACTCAACATGTGACCAATGAGGAAGTTGTTTTCGGAAAATGGTAACTAAAAGAACATGTATACTTATTAGAAAGAGTTGAAATTTCTAAGGCATATAATGAAGAAAAGAGGGCTTGTAAAATTTTATACTTGCAGGACAGATTAAAGATGGCACATATCTAATGGATGGCAGAACAGGGTTTAGGAGAGATAGGGAAAATAAAAAATCTAGAAAGTGCTACAATGGACATGAAATTACAGAGAGCCATGATCACCCACATCCTCAAGAGATATGATACATACAAGAAGATTGTTTTTCAAACTAAAAGGAAAAATTAAATTAAAAACTTAGTGAATTAAATCATATTTATACTGAAATATCATTTTAGAGATTTTAGTTAAAAAAAATTAACTGATAAACCTGTAGAATGTGATCACTAGAAAACATAGAATTTAATAAATTATCTTACTATATAACTGTAATCATATTGTATCAATATTAGCCATTCATAATACTTATGAAAACAGACCCAGAGTTTCACAATACTTGACTCTTCACAACCTATATAGGAATTTAGAAGAAGTGAAGGAATTATTGGTACAATAATTTTTGCTTTAGATACCTATTGAGTACTTGATGTACTTGGACAACTGTGAATGTCTGAGTTGGGTGTCAAGAGCATCTAGCCTTGTAAAACCTTGCTTCAAATCATTATGACAGAAATCCTCTGTCAGCCAGAACCCACATTGCTATTGTTGAGTTGGTTGGTTGGCTGATGTTTTTAACTGTATATCAACCTCTATGGGTTATTTAATGCCAAAATCTAAATATTTGGAACACAATTTTATAACATCAACTAAATATATTTTGAATGCGATTATATGACTTCAACTATAGATAAAATGTATTGTTGGTCATTTTCCTTTAAAATGTATTGCTGGAAATTTTGATATAAATATGTATTGTTGATAATGGTTTTTATATAAAAATGTATTGCTGGTATTTTTTATATTTTCATAGAGTTTTTCTTTTGTTTAGGGGGTTCACTGTTTGTCCATAGCTGGAGCCCACATGTGCTACCACTGTAGGTCAGGATGAACCACAGCAATTAAGAGGTGGCTCCATGCTTCTCAAAATCTCCAATCTCAAGCCTTACTGATGGATGTTGTTTATCGTTGTACATAGGACTAGCTATGTTTGAAGTTAATCTCAGTCCTGCCTTAACAAAAAAAAAAAAAAAAAAAACATGGTGATGAATGAATGAATGACTTCCTTGACAAGAATTCAGTTCACCTTGACATGTTTTAAATCTTATCATTTTATGTATATCAACAGGTGTTATTTGATTTTAAATATATTCAAATATATTTTGTCTAATGTATGTAACAGTGCAAGGAAAAGGCTACCTATCTTCCTTGCACTGGTAAAACCAAACCCCTGCACATCACTGACTGCTGTGATAGTTTGGTGATGCCCAGGGCCAAATCTTTGATTGTATGCACCTGAGTAGGAGGATCTAGTATCTTGAAATATGAGAAAAGAAAACATTTTAAACAGGTAAAAACAGATGAAACATGGAATAAACATTTTATTCAAATTAAGTATTTTTATTTCACTCTTTGATTGGGTGCCTTCTTGGTATGGATGCCTAGGGTCATCACACCTTCTGCCTGCTACTGTTGTCAGTGTCTTATGAAAATAACAGGAAAGAAAGTCACATCTCTGTAAAACCTTGTTCCGCTTACAGACATATCCCATTTAAACACCAGTTCTTACATCATTGACCCTGGTCAGTACCTAGATGGGTAACTGCTTGGGAATATCAGGTGCTGTAAGCTTGGATGTTCAAGTCATATAATGGATAATGGCTCAGAATTTGAAATTGAAGAACTGAGTTCCAATTCCAGCCAGGTTATATTGACATGTGTCTTGGGAAAAATATGAATCCACCTCTTCTCTCCCTATCTATGAGTTAATTAGTAGGACTTCTATCAGCAAATCCTTTTCTTCAAAAAATTGTCAGAATCTAAAAATATTTTCTGGCTTCAAATAAACTACAAAAGGTTGATAAGCTGTAAAAAAACAAATCAGTCAATCTGCAATGTCTTGAAAAATTAAAATAGGAATTGTTTCTTTAATGGCATATCACCTCCTTGTGGGTCATTTAATGCTGAAATTTAATTTTCTTGGGAGCTTTAAATTAATAAAAATATGATATATGTTATTCTGCTTTCACAATTGAATACATGGTAGATGATACCCAGCTTTTGTGCATGTACATGTTTGTGTGGACATAATTACTAGAAGCAGTGATATGTATGTTTTACGTTGTAGTTTTGTTGAAGTTATATGATGTAGTTTATTGTCATACCCAGGACTATGAAACAGGATAACTGTATGATTGTGCTAATGAGTAAATTATAATAAGTGGAAAAATAATGGTCATCAATCCCATAATCTGATGTGGTCATAGAGACTCAGCAGAAATGAAACCATAGCCGATTCCCTCTTTTGAAAGCTCATCTTGGTCTTGGACATGTGGCTGTTGATTTCATTGGGACTGTTAAACTTCAGCACGGAAAGTGGAATGAGAAAAATTGACCCACAGGAACTGAATAGAAGGTTTAGTTCAAAATTCCAAAAAGGTTATCAGTGACAAAGACTTGAAGAATGTATACTATAATCAAATCATTGTATAACGATCAAGATGAGTGTGTTAATGGTGAGATTAGCTGTTTCCTTATAAGGAAACATTTGTCATTCATTGACCAAACAGTTAACATTACTCTCAGTTAAAATTTAAAATGACTTTCTTTTCAGGAAAATAGTTTTCTCAAATCCACTAAGAGTTATGATTCTTTCTATTATTGAATTGGGGGGTGGCTTCCTAATCTTTTCTTTGAAGAAGTGTGGAATGTCAACATCTTGAATATAGCATTATTTTATCCTTCAGTTACATGTGTCATCCATTTTAGTTGTTGCTGCAAGTGAAAGTTTTCGAGTGATGTGGTTTCTGTTATTTGGTAATCTTTTGGTTTGTGATTTTGTAGTGCTGGTTCCAAGACTCAAAGAAGGATAGTCCTCACTAAGACATACAGGATTCTTTCATTCAAAGTCATTTTTAATCATTGATCTGAGAAAAAGGTAGTATCAAGCTGAGAGTTTAACCATTTCTGAATGGATGCCATGCACTTTATCCATATGAAAGTCTCAATCTGATGAGGCTATTTAAGAACATGAGTTGAGTTCTTAGGTTAATGTTTTGGTCTAGTAGCATCTTGTGATGTTAGACCTAACTACCTCTTGTAAATTCTATTCTATGTTCAATTTCTTTATCACTTATACTAAATTTGTCATATGTAATCCATGCATAAAGTCATTTGTTTAAGGCAAATAATAATATTATCATTATCATTATTATTATTATTTCCTTGTGATTCTGTTGTATACCCATTTCCTTCTGGGTCCCAATCAATGACCTAAGGTCAGAAATAGCTTCACATCTTCCATTGATTATTGTTTGTTTATAAAAAAAAAAAAAAAAACTAAAAAAAGCCAAAGATCACACACATTTTGTATAAATAAAGCTCTTCATAATGTGTGAGTTGTACTTATGAGTAAAATATTTTGTATTTCTTCAAGGCATGGGCTAACAGGAATCCTCCCAATGAGTCTATTGAAACATTTCCCAATTAATTTGAGAGCTCCAAATACAACAGGAATTATTGATGTCCTCCTTGCCACATTTTTTAGACTTCCACTTCAAGATCCTTGTATTTTGATGATTTTTTGAAGACCTTCAAAGATACATTACAATCTGCTGGGACTGTCATTTCAATAAGAAAGCACATTCTGTTATTATCATTTTTTTTATCATCATGTCTAGGCAATTAGCTTTGATGTTTACGTGTGAGTATTGTAAATTCTCATAAAATTTTACAGGTCCTATAACCGGATTGGGATGATATCCATACCACTTATCTTCCTGTAAAAGTCATATATTTTCCAGTGCCAGATATTGGCCCACTCTATCATACAGAGTTTTATATTCAGTGAGAGCTAACACTGTACAACCTAATGCAATTGTTTCTAGATATTTATCACAGAATCTGCAATTGGAGTCACAGTTTTTCAGTATGTATGCTTGGTAATTTCTAGTTCACAGGTATTGGTCCTGTGCAGTAGGAATAAAACCTTTGGTTTCAGCATTTAACCCTGTGCTACATGACAACTGATGGGTAAGGAGTTTGTCTATATTAGCAGAGTATTGACCATGAAGAGGCTTATCTTGCCATCATTTTGCATTTGGTATATTGTATTTGCTTTCTTTTTTAGGTTTTTTGATACTACAGTAAGGGTATTATGGTTTATTTGCACATTTTCATCCACTTGAAATTCCATTTTGAATTTGTTGGTTTCATTTATTATTATCATTATTATTATTATTATTATTATTATTATTCCTCCCTAAATGCAAAATAAATAGTGAGCAGGGGCTGATATTTCCCTTTTAATTTGTATAATAAATTTAAGAACTAAGACTATAATTGATTACTAGACTGAGATTTGTGTTCTATTTAATTTTGGTCACATGCCAGATGCACATAAAAGTGACAAGATGTCTTATTTAAGGTTGCCTAAAAACAGAGACATTTTCTGTCTGAAAAAAAGGACATAGTTTTGATTAAAATAAAAAAAAAAGGAAAGAGGAGTTTTCTCTGCTTGCTTGATATTTCTCATATATAAAATTAACCTCACTTTAAACAGTAGATAAGGATTTCAGCTCAGTTTTCTTTCTACCTGGCACTAGATTTTAACAATGCAACAGAAACACATTCAAAGCCTGCAAGCAAATAAGAAGTCTAATTCAAAGATAGACATGTTTCACATTCCTAGTGTTAAAATCTCAATAGCAGCTGAGTCACCATATTAAACTAAATAATATTTTGGAGAATATAAGAGCTGTTTAGGCTTATTATTTAAAAAATAAAGTTAAGGTCTATTATTTCGTTTCAGATAAGAATAATTGTTTCAGGCACCCAATATAAAAATATATTTTGTAACAAAGGAATATGAATAATTTGAAAGTATTAAAATTTCTTTGTCTTTTGCACAGCTCTTGAAATGTTCTTTTGAGATTTCTATTAATAAATTACACACACACACACACACATATATATATATTTAAAATGTGCATTTTTTTTTTTACGGTTTTAATTCACTTTTGAGAGAAAATTCTGCAAAAATAAAAACTAACATATCAATTTTAAATTCTGCTTACTTCAAAATTATCTTCCTTTTACTCATATAATTTTATTAAAATTTTTTGCTTTTAAAAATTAATTTGGTATATTACAGTTGATGTGGCCATTTTGTAAAGAGAGGAAGAGAGAAAAGAAAACAGAAGAGAATATTGTGCCAAGAAGCTCTGTTAAATGGAGACTGGAATATAAATGATGGAGGAAGGTGGGAAATATATATATATATATATATATATATATATATATATATATAGGTTGGTGCAAAAATAATGTCGTTTTCTAACATAGTAACATATGTGAGAATATAATATATATATAAAAGAAGCAATAGCTGAGATAATATAAGGAAATAAACCTGTACATGGAGGAATCTAGTAAAGGCTGCATTTAAAGTAATAAGTTGTAGAGTGATGCAAAGCAGGTGGGGAAGTGTTGGGAAAGGATAGGAAAAACCTACATGGTAAATATATGCGAAAAGAGGGAAGGAGTCATTAATCAGTATGAAGTTAGCAAATCAGAATCTGCCAAGTCAAAACTCATCCGATGGAGTCAAGCTGTGTAGCTCACCTTGTGCTCTCCGACTTTAATAGGATAATAACATTTTCCCCTGTTGGAAGTGTGTGAGGCTAAAGTAAAGGGGGGGGGGAGTTGTATGTTAGAAGAAAGGGATAGTGAAGGGAGGAGGTGAAGAAAAAAAAAAAAAACACACACTTGCCAAAACAGTGTAGCTGTACCTGTCATAGCAATAGATGAAGATTGTGAGCAAACATATTACTGGACCTGTTCAGTGGTGCAGGTATAATAGAATAAGCAGTTATTGGCTGGTGTGTAGACAAAGAGCAACATTAAGTGACCCAGGAAATGGATGCTGATGAAGAGAAAGGTAGGGGTTAGCATTTATTTAGGGGTCACTGCTTTTGTATTCTTCACGAAAATAAAAGTTATTATTTGTAGAATTATGAAATGACAAAATTGGACATCCATTCCAATCAAACGTCAGTTATGACAATGCATTTTTGATTTGTATATTTATCCACAAAAATTATTTCAACATACATACATATATATATATATTAGGTTGGTGCAAAAATAATGTCGTTTTCTCACATAGTAACATACGTGAGAAAACGACATTATTTTTGCACCAACCTAATATATATATATATATATATATATATATAGGGGAAATTGTATGACAAAGTGGAAAAAGTTTACTTGCGACACGTTTTGTCCAGGACTTCATTGGACTAAATTCGTTAGGTTGGTGTTGGTAGGACTACATATGCACATGACAGAGATTTAGATTTTTTTTATCGGCCGATTTTATTTAGAGTTTCTTTATTTTTCTTTCCATCACTTTTGTAAGTAGGTGTTCCACACTGTGATATTAGAAGAGATGCCAGAAATGGTGGAAAGTTGTAAGGCCAGGGTGCAAATTTATTATAGATGACCTAGCAATTAAGGCACTCTCTAGACATTTACGTTATAGTGAATTATTTTCTCTTTTGTTCAACATTTTTCCTGTTAAAGTTCTAAAATTTCCAGCACCCCATTGTCATGCGCATGTGTAGTCCTAGCTTTATAAAAAATTTAGTCCGATGAAGTCATGAAGGATGAAATGCATCACAAGTAAACTTTTTCCGCTTTGTCATACAATTTCCCCAATACTGTTTTTGATATATAAAATATATATTAGGTTGGTGCAAAAATAATGTCGGTTTTTGACGTATTTTTAAAGTCAGAAACCGACATTATTTTTGCAGCAACCTAATATCATTATATCTTACTTTGAAATACTGCTGAAATCCTCACTGTATTTAGTATTGTTGATGATATGACTAACATTTTTTGTCATGATTTACAAACTTTATGTCTCATTCAATTTCACATTTGAATAAGCTGGGTTGTTTGGAAAAATCCTTTGACAGAAACCCTACTTCAAGGTAAACAATATTTTTAAGAAAATTTACTTTTTCCTATTTAACAGCAAATTCTTAAGATTTCTTACTCTTGAGCCTGCAACATACAACTGGAAATGTGTAAATATTTCTTTCTGGAGCTAAATTCCAACTTTTTAAAGCATATTATTACTGTAAATGTTATAGGGGATACATGAGTTTGTGAAGACATCCCTTGTTTTTTAAACAGTGTAAATCAATGTCTACCACTCTTAGCATTTGATTTGATTGATTCATTTTTTATGTTTTATCAACCCTTTACAGGTCATTTAAAGCCAGAAAATATTTTTAGATTATAAGAATTTCTTTGTTTTTTTGGGAGATAACAATGGTTTAGTGATACAAATCTTACTGATTAACCCACAGCTGGGGAGAGAAAAGGTGGATTCATACCTTTCCCAATGATATTTGTGTGTAAGTGAATATAACAAACCCAACTGAAATTGGAATTTGGCTCTCCGATTAACAATCCCTAGCTATTATCCATTATGCTACCACTATCTTTGTTAAGTCTCTTGATTGATTAACTTCTCATCCAGTGAAGTTAAGCAATATTGAGCCTAGTCATTATTACCTATATGGGTGACTACTTTGGAATATCATATACTGTAAGCTTGAATGTGCAGGTGGTGTAATGGATAATGGCTCAGAATTGTTAATCAGAGATTTGAGTTCCAATTTTAGTTGGGTTTGTTCCATTCACTTTCACGGAAATACCTTTGGGAAAAGTATGAATTCCTCTCTTCTCCCTCCATCGATGGGTTAATTAGTAGAACTTGTATCAGTAAATTATTATTATCTAGCAAAAAAGAATTCTTACAATCTAAAAATTATTTTCTGGCATTAAATAAGCTGGAAAGGCTTGATAAAGTCGTAGAAAAGAATCATAAAAAAAAAAAAAACAACTGAAAAAATAAAGCAAGAACAGGAAGAAAATAAATTCAAAATTTAGTAGAACAGGTATACCTCACCCTACATTGTTAAATGATTCCAGGGGTCGCGACTTATGTTGAAATAACCACTCCATAAATCACAAATAAGCTCTCCCCATTGCACATTACAGTATTTTTTTTTTCTTAGGAGCCATTGGGGTAAAATATAAAATCACAAATAAACAAGAATTAGAGAGTCAGTGATAGGTAGTCGTATACTGCACGTATGCCTAAACTAAACTGGATTTCAATTTCCCAGGAATCGTATGGTGCTGACAATGGTAGGTATTAGAACTACCATAGAAAATGCCAATATTGAGCTCTTAAAGACCGCTAAATAAGACAACAACACAGTCACAGATGTTTTCATATTTCGTTCTCTAGTTTTTATGATGATTATATTAACATTTACTGTAAATGTATGTATTTTAATATGTTTTTATATACTTTTATTCTTATTTATTGTACAGTAACATGATTTTATGTGCTTTTAATGTCTTTTTAGTGATATTAAAACTTCAGTATTTGTTGGGGACAGATGTAAAGTCGGATAAAATAACTTAAGCTTGATTTTTATTTTTCCATATATTTTTTTTGACAAATGACGTATAATTCAGAACAACTTAACTCAAAATGTAATAACCCAAAGTGTACCTGTAGTGGGTCTTCAAACCTATTACTTATAACCAAAGTTGGCAATACTAAGATGCAGATATGTATATGGAAGTTGGAAACTTGATTGCATCTGGCGGCTAATTGAAAGATGAGTAAGGTCTCAGATGCATTCAAGGTGCTAATTTATCATTTAAATGGAAAAGAATAAGTAATCACATTAATTTCATTATTTTTAATTAAAATGATTAGTACCACATGATTATATCAATGAGACCACTGCTTTGTAAATGTGAGCTTAGGCATTTTTAGGAGGTTTTAAATAGCTTTTAGCTTGTTTTGAAATTAATATTACTTTTCATTGATCTCACATTAGAGAGAATCTTCATAGTCCTGATACTTTTGTTTTTTCTTTGTTTTTTTTATAAATACTAGAATTTTTTTGTAACTTGCCTGTTGAAATCCTCACAGTATTTAGTTGTGTTGATGTCATCACTAACATTTTTTATCAAGATTTAAAAACTCTATGTCTCATTCAATTTCACATTTGAATAAGCTGATTTGTTTGGAAAAATCTTTTGACAAAAACCCCTGAAACGGCTCCATGAGTTTCTAAGCTGTACCACATGCTGGAGGAGGCAGATTTAGCCTCAGCCTGGACACCAATGTTAAGGTATCGATCTGTTAAGGCTATTTTAGAACAGACTATATTTATATATTAAAGAAAAATGAAAAAAGATTTAAATAAGCAAAATGTATCCAATTTTGTGACTCTAGATAAAAGAAGACATTTCCAGATGTTTTCAAAAATATTAGACTTATTTCATCTGAGAGTATCATTAATTTATTCCTGGAATTACAATTCTAGTTTTCTCTACCACAAGAGAATATTTCTGTTCTTATGTTACTTTGCTTAAGTTTTTCCTTTATGCATTTGCATTCTTCAGATAATTTTTCATACTTTATAAAAAAAATTCTTCATAATTTTCTTTAATCTGCTATAAAAAAAGCTGTGAGATTCACTTGTCACCATTGTGGACAAACTTTGTATGAAAATCTTTATCAGTGCCTCAAGGCTCCTTTAAAGAAATGGGTGCCATAATGAAAAAAAAGGTTGTCTTCCAATTTCCAGTCCCTTATCAAACCTGTTAATCACACCTTTGGAATTTTAAAAGCACTTGTTTTTCAGGAAGGTGTTGTTTTCTTTCTTAAGCATTCAATAGAAAATATTTACTATTGGCTTTAAGTTTGATATTGAATTTAATAAGAAAATGTAATTTATGTCAAATATATTTATAATGCTGGATATGGCATATGTTTATATGGTTGGATATTGCAAATATTTATTTTTCTGAATACAACAAATATTTATATTGCTGAATATTGCAAATATTACATTTATATATCCATATCATACACAGAATCTAATCATTTCATCCCAAGGGAGATGATATAACTAAGACACAAAGGGTTACTGGGAGTGAAAGAGAAATGAGAAGACTTTAGTGAGGAGAAATAACAAAAGAACAGGAAGATTGCGATTAACATTACATTTAAATTTTTGGAGAATTTAGTAAAAGGAAAGCAAGAAATCAAAAGAGAGTTCCACATGCGAGAAGTGCGAGAAAAGAAACTACTAGAATAGAACTTATGGTTGTAGCTTATCTATTTCAATGGTAAAAATTGGGACCTAGTTACCATTCTAGTAGTATGCTTAAAAATACAAAAGATTATCCAAATTCATCCTCATGTTCAGTCATTGTGACTTTATTTGGCCTATACATCCTTATGAGTTACAAGGCTGCTTAAGAATGCATTCTTTTATTGAGAAATCATCTTTAGATAAAAGTTCTTCAGCCTTAATTGGCAATCCATCTACTTATGAGGTAAGAATTTCATACAAGCACAACAAACATTGACATCTTCCAAATAGCTTTTCCAACCCAATTCCACTTAGAATGCTTAAGTTAAAGCATAGTATAGTTTTCAACCACTTTCAAATGATGCCACACACTGGGATCTGTTGGAATTTTTGGGTACTAGTGAGCTAGCGAAAATGGGCTGACTCATTTTATAGTTCACCAATAGAAGGGTTAACCAATCAGAAGTCTCAAAATATTCAATGCAACATGTATAAAGGCGGCCATGTTTTTTTCCCGAATATTCACTGGCAGCCTTTGATATCAAAGACTAAAGAATTACGGAACACTGCTGGTCGTATTGGTGACGTAGTCAGATTCAGTAAAATATCTGACTCATGAGTGTTAATCTTTAACGTTGTTTCATTGAACAGATTATGTACTACGCTGTATTCTAAATTCATAGACTATGGTGAACATGGTCAACAGGATCATCACCCCCCCCCAATCAATATTACAAAGAATTCACCTCATGGTCAAATTGACCATGTTGAGATTCAAACCAAAGTGCTATGGTTAGAACATTAATGCTCAAATCAGTAGCCATCATATCCATTAATGGTAATTAGCTGTTTCTGTATAAGGAAACATTCAGCAGTCATTGACTGATCAACCAGTCATTGACTGGTCTCTTGGTTGGAATTTATAAGAATTTTTCAGCAAAATAGGTTTCTCAAGTCCAGTAGCTATTATCATTTTTTCCAGTATTGATGTGGGTTTTCTTACTAACCATTTGTTTGAAGTAATGTGGAATGTCAGCCTTTGGATTATGTCATTATTTTCTCTTTGATTTACATATGATATCCATTTTAGCTGTTGCTGCTATTGAAATTCCTCAATGCGATTTCTTTTATTTGTTACAGTTCTATATGATTCTGTAGTGCCAGTTCAAAAGGTTTGAAAAAGTGTGGACGTTACCAAGACGCACAGGCTTCACTTGCTCAAAGCCATTTTTCACCACTGAAAGCAGTTGTATACAGCTGACAGTTTAGATATTTCTGAACAGGTTTAGCACCATGTATGACATACATATGAAAGTCTTGGTCTAATGAGGTTAATGAAGAACATGATTCATGTTTTCAAATTATTGTTTTTTGGTTTTGTAGCAATTTGCTGTGTCAGATGATGCTAACTCTAACATGGCCTATTCTATATTCTGTTTCTTTATCTCCTATAATTAATCTGTTATAACTAACCCATACACCAAGGCATTTGAAGTGTCTTTTTTATTTACTAATTACTTGATGCCAGTTTATTGACTTAAAATAATCACATTTGTGACTATGTGATCAAAGATTGAAATTGATCTGATAAATTCAATTTATGTTCTTAAAGCAGAAATTCTGCTCTTCTCACAAAGAAGAAATAAGTATTCTGTGCTCTCTGTATTGAAATATTGTCATTTTATTCACATTAGGATTTCTATCTTTGCTTCATTTACATTATTTACACACAAATTATTATCCTCATTTTTGTTGTTGTTATCACATGTTCTACCCCTCAGCCTTCATCAATGATTAAAATGTGATAAACGCAAGGAGAATAGTCCATGTGTAAATATAAATAATGATAATTCCTCATCCCAGAAACTCAAATAGAATTTGACTGTTCTCATTATTATCCATTGCCCAAATTATTAACCCACATCATGTTGGAACATTGTAATAATAACAACAAAGATGTGGACCTTAGTCTGGATGTAAATAATGATAAGTCTTTATCACAGAAATTAAGATAGAAATGTAACCCATAAATAGTTGAAGAAGAGACAGATTCATACCTTTTCCAAAGGACATTTGTGTGAAAGTGAAGGCAACAGATTAGGCTAGAATTTGAACTTGGCTCCTTGGAACCACTTTCCATGCTAATATATATAATGTTATTCACACATCCTAATCAATACTATACAATGTAATAATGATTAATGAATAAAAAATAAAAGCCACATTTTACAAAGGATAGAGTAAATGCTTTCCCTGCCAGCAGCAGAATGCACAATGCACATGACAAAAGAATTTCAGATTAAATAAAGGATTCATTTCAAAATTTTCTGAAAGTTTAACAGATTGACAGCTACTTGAAAATATTGTGATAATTACAAAAAATATGAAGATATTATTCTGAATGTATATAATGTAAATAATGATAACTCCACATCTTAGAAATTCAGAAAGAATTTGACTGCTCTCAATGTTATCCATTTCCAAAATTATTACCTCAACATCATATTGGACCATTAGTAATTTCTGCATCAAACTGAAATATTGTGATATTAACAACAACAAAGATGAAGCCATTAGTCTGAATGTAAATTATGATAATTCTTCATCTCAGAAATTCAGATAGAAATCATTTTTGCTTTGTTTACAACATTTTGTCTGACATGCGTTTTGGTCTTCTACAGGGATATATATGTTGCATAAAGTTAACTTTGAAAAAAAGAGTAATAAAAAAAAAAAAGACCATCATACCGAATTTTTATTATTTGGTATCTTTCACACCAATTAGGACAATTCACAGATCCAATTAACAAAGGAATATTCAGTGAGTACAAGTCTTCATTCCTTGGATCTGAGAATTATTCTAATTGACAGCATGCATTAACAAGAAAAAAAGGATTCAATAAGGGATTCTGGGCAAAGATTACTGGACATAACAAATCTGAGTATGACCAAAGAATGCATTAACCACAACATTGGAATAATAAAAGGAAAGGCATGGGTGGGAATATGAATAATTTATAGAACTAATTTGTGACTATTCTCTAAAATTTCTGCATAAATCACTCCAAACTTCAACTATGGCCCAGGGTTTCCAGACTTAGCTACAGCAGTAAACAGGGCAACATCTGAAGGCTCAGAACTATTAAATTTGGAATTTATTTTTCTTTACATTATTAAACCAATTTATTTTAAAGTATTCATAGACCTTAAAAGTTACTAGGGTTTGATTTTAAACTGTCTTTTTCTTACCAGTATGGTTTTATCATTTTATAATTAACAGTCAATCCTTTCTTCTTGATTTCTTTGAGTACTTTGTCTAATAGTTCTTTCAGTTTTCCTATCTTCACAGTCTCATCTGCAAAGCATTGTTACATTCACTGTTGATAAATGATAAGTCTTATAATTCTCTTGGAATAATCTTCGTTTATATGTTAAATAAAACTAATGAGAAAATTGTCAAGATCCTCTATTTGGAACTACTTAAATAGAATGGTCCACTCATGAATAATAGGAAAAAATCTTTTGGGAAAAACTTTGAAGTTTAGCATTCATTCTTTTTCTTTTCATCTGCCATGTCCTTTCAGGATATAGGCAATCATGGCTCTCCACCTCCCTCTGTCCCTTGCAGTTCTCAACAAGTTCTTTCCCTTTGCTTCCTCCCCCAGATCACATTCTGTCATCCACCTGCTCAAGCTTGCCAGTTATGTCACATGCTGCTTTCCTTTGTCTCTCTTGCCCTCTATTCAACCAGTGAGTATCAGATTCTCCAGGCCGTCCTTCCTTATTGTGTGTCCCAGAAACTTCAGCTGCCTCTTCCTGACGTTAAGCATAAGCCTACTCCATGTTTGTGACCTCTCTAAGACCTCATTGTTGCTCACACGCTCAGTCTGTGATATCCTTAGCATCCTTCTGTAGAACCACATCTGTTGCATCGAGTCCGTACTTCATCTTTGAGAAATCATCCAACATTCGCTACCATAAGGAGGGACAGATGTCACATAACAGCTCAGTATTCTTTTCTTGTTACCAAAGAAATTCTTCTGTCTTGCAGTACTCTGCCGAGCTAATATGTCTGTGGATCTCAGTGTCATACTTACTGTCCTTTGTCAAGATGCTTCCCAGATATTTAAACTTCCATGTCTGCTTGATTCTAGTGTTTCCAACCTGCAAATTGCATTTCAGGCTCTTCTATACCCTACTAAAGGCATGACACTTGTCCAAATCAAACATTTTTGTAATTTTTGAAGCAGGGTTTTTTACAAAATATTGATGCAATGTAAGATCAGTCCCTGATTTTTACAGAGTTATCTAGACATAACTGTTCTGTGTAAGACAGAGAGACTTTTTTATTTACAAAAAGATTTCTTTTAAATAAGGTACAAATGTATATATAAATTTTTAATTAAAAATTTACATAAATTAATAAAAGTATGCATCAAAGGCCAAAGGTTTGGCACTGCCCTCTGGATTTAAGGATTAATAATTTCATGCCTTATTTGGTAAGAAGTTGTGATGCTGACATTGTTTAACCCACTAGTGTATGCTACCCAACTCTTTTTAGCAAGGAAGATGTGGTCAAAAGAAATTATCGACTCTGTTGTTTGACGCAATTTCAGATTGGGTGTTTCTCCCTTCAACACTGGTTTCTTGGTATTTATTGCTGTTCACTGCCTTGTATCCACTTCCTTCATTTGTTCTATCACAACTGCACATATCGTATGATGTACCCCAACAGAACTCACTCTCTTCTCCAAGATGGTCTACTTCTATTTGCTAGTCGCCAATGACTTGCTTGGATGATAAACATACAAGATATCTGGGCACCTCTGAATGAAGCACCAACACACCCGGATGTCACTCCTTGATTCCGTCCAACTACACTAATATGATGTAAAGTTGTTAATGGTCCAATTTCTTGTGGGACAACAAAGAAGGCTCCTGTTTGACAGAACAATGCACTTACCTTTCAAATTGAAATCCTTCATGCCAGACAAAGACAAACTCTCTTTCCTCAAGAATACGGCAAATCTTGTTCATCATTGGGTTCTGGTTCACTGTGTCTGCTACAGTAGATTAGGCAAAATTAACTAAAATGCTTAGGAAAATTTATCAGGTATTATTATTATTAAATATATGATAAAATAACCTCTATGAGCTAGTAAATTAGTTTTGAAATTAAGACTTCAGTTTTTAAAGTATTCTTTGAAATGGATGGTCCCAAACTTTTGGACTATAGTGTATATTTTTTTATTCTTCATTTGAGATAAATAAATATTATCCCCCAAAGATTGTACATGTGTTTTCAAAAGAAATCCACCCACAAAAATTATCTTTTTAAAAGTTAATTTTTTTAAATTAAAAAGAAACAAGTATACAGATATCAATAATGTTAGCACAGTTTAAAACTTGACATTTGCTAATAGCAACCAAGTTTAATAACTATGTAAAAATTCATGGATTATTTTTACACTGTATTGACAGTATGAACACGTCCTCACTTCTAAATTGATGAAACATCTTTCTTTTTTTTTTTTTATTATGACAAATAAATTGGCTTGAGTAAGAATCTGTTTATTCCCTGACAAAATTTTTCTTATGTTTTATGAGTGGACCAGTCTATTTAAGTAGTGTCCTCTATTTTGCTGTACTCAATTCATTGTCTCTTTACCTACAAGCTATTAGTGATCAAAATGGATTATTTGTATATTTCATTTTTGATCAAGTACAGTTAAAAAAAACAAATGTTTCATCAACATAATTAAATATAAAGATGTTTTTTTTTTTTATATCTTTAGCAATTGAGAATTAGAAATCAAGTCACTCCTTTTTTTTAAAAAAACAAAGTATCTAATATGGAACATCCAGAAAAAATATTGTATGATATACAAATTCTGATATGGCTTGTGAGGTACAAAAGGATTTAATGTTTAATAGAAAACACATCTGCCGGTTATTTTATAAGATTATACATTTAAAATTCAATTGGAGTATTTAAGAATATTTATTTAGGGTAACTTTACTGTTTTCACAGTTTTATGATTTTCAAATGTCAAATTGAGATAGGAAGATGTGTGGCTACACTTTGAGACATACCATACCATAGCCTAGCCACCTGTCTCTCCATCTCAATTTAATTTTAAAAAATCACAGAACTGTGAAACTAGTAAAAATTACTCTAATGAAATATTCTTAAAGACTCCAGTTGCATTTTCAACTTCTTTTCCTTATACAAGACAAAAAAATGAACTTACTTTCTTATATATAAAGGGGAAATCTATAAAACTGCACATTAAAATGTTTTCTGTGTGTTCTATCTTTGATGGAAGGTTCACTCCTCAGTGTTCTAACTCATACCTACCATTGTAATAACTTTACATCAAGCTGATTTTACCATGTTGTTTAAACAGTTGAATATAATGGATATGTCACTTGTCTACTTACCTTTAGGTTTCATGTTCAAATTAGGGAAGGATCCACCCTTCAGATTTATATATCTATATATATTTTCATATAGTATACATTAACAAAACAAAAAATACATACCGAAAAAGTTATATTATTACACAACTTTACTTTTGTTTGAATTTATTAGATGAGGAGTTAAAATTAATCACATTTGGATTGATGTCTTCATCTTTGTTTTTATTATCAAAATATTTCAGCCATTGTGTTCTCTGGCCTTCTTCAGATATCTGTTGATGCTGGCAACCTTCATGGAACCCTTTATTTTATCTATGGAATTTGAATTTGAATTCTGCTGTCCATGTCTAGTGATATCTTGCCTTATTCTAGGCAGTATTGTGTCAAAAGGGGACATGCCAACACACCAATGGACACTAAAAAGTTGCAATAAAGTGCCCTACTGTTCAAAACACAAACTAATGCAAATCATACTGTGAGTATGTTTGCATGGGCAGCAGAAGGATACTGGCTGATTCTTGTTGGTCATTTCTGTTGCTCACCACAGTAAACACAGGCTAATAGTGGCTATTTTTTCTTTGCTTTTAGTACTAAATAAATGGTTACCAACATACTGATGGATGCTGGCCCTATCGGCTGGGGCTTTAGAATACGCCGACTGCACGTCTGTAGAGGGGTAAAGCCCCCCCCCCAATGAGGCGTCCTGGGTATGATGTTAAACTGCATCCAACAGCAAGGCCACTTATCAGGAGGTTTTGAGGAGCATGGAACCACCTCTTAATTGCTGGTGTTCCCAGGTCCACCTTGACCCGGGGTGGTAGCACCTGTTAGGGTCCCAGCTATGGGCAAATAGTGAACTCCTAGTTTTCCAAGTCTTACTCACGTCCTGGTTATGACGGTAAACTACATCCGCATCCTGGGTATGATGTTAAACTACATCCGCGTCCTGGGTACAGCGATAAACTATATCCAACAGCAAGGTCTCACATAATGTTTTCAGAAAAATAATGTTGCCAGCTCTAAGTTTTTGAAACAATAATGTTGCCAGCTCTAAGTTTTTGAAACAATAATGTTGCCAGCTCTAAGTTTTTTTGTATAGAAGTAATGTTGCCAGCTATACGTTTTTTTGTAAAGAAGTAATGTTGCCAGCTATACGTTTTTTTGTAAAGAAGTAATGTTGCCAGCTATACGTTTTTTTGTAAAGAAGTAATGTTGCCAGCTATACGTTTTTTTTGAAACAATAATGTTGCCAGTTATACATTTTTTATTCCATACAAAATAGGCATTTAAAATTCATATAAACTGGATTTGGCATTAAATAGCCCACAGTGGTTGATATGCCATAAAACCCAAACAAACAAACAAACAAACTGATGGATGCTAAGCTAAATGATTGTAACAAATTTTCCAGCTGTTAGAAATTTGGAACACAAACTTTGAACTAATACAAATTGCACTGTGAGCATGCTTGCCACTCCAGAAAACCCACAAGTGAACTAAGAAACTGTTTTGTGCTCAGCTTAAATATAGCAAACTGATTTGCATGGGTGGCAGACGGACACAGATGAAAATTTGTCAACTATTTCCATTGTCTGCCACAATAAACATATACTATTAGGTTGGTGCAAAAATAATGTCGTTTTCTCACATATGTTACTGTGTGAGAAAACGACATTATTTTTGCACCAACCTAATAATTGTGGCTGTTTGTCCTTGCTATATGTATTAGGTTGGTGCAAAAATAATGTCGTTTTTTAACATATTAACATATGTGAGAAAACGACATTATTTTTGCACCAACCTAATACTAAATAAATATATGATATCCCTAAATTTGAACAGTGGCTTGAGAACTATCTACTCCCATAAATTATATAATTGGTTCAGTTTGAAATTCCTTAAAGTATACCCATATTGATACCGGAAGAAGGCTGGAGAGCACTCTGACTGAAATGTGATAATAACAACAAAGATGAGGATATTAGTGTTTAGCTTGACATTTTGCTTCATATTTTTTTACCGATGTTATACATTTTGATTTAGTGCACACAACAACTTCATCCTGAAATGGATTTCTTTGAAATTAAAAAAAAAAGAATATGTATCTTTTTCCTGGGATAACTTACCCAGGAAAATCAACTTGGAGACATTGGATATTTTCCTCTCTTAATTGCAAATTTATCCTAACCAGCTTCTCCCCTGGGATGGTGTGATTCTTTCCTGTGGGTTAGCTGTCTGACTTGGGGGTTATATCTGCTATTTGAATGACAGCTCCATTAGCTGAAGGAAGAGAGCTTCTCCATAGCCTTTGCCCTTGAATTGTTGGTTATGGCCAAGTATTGAACCTCTTCTTACTAACAAAAAAAACAAACTTAGAGTAAATGCTTGGATTTCTTTTGAGTTGTTGATTAGATCACTAGGCACTGAAAACCATTTATGTCTGTAGATGTGACTGTATACTTCTATCTTAGAAGTAATTATAAAGCTACCTCCTGAGACTAGATCTTTTAAAAATGACCAACAACTCAACTAAGCTTTCTCTTTTCTCACAGAATGTGTGCATATGTTTGCAGTCCATCTGCTTCTGCTTACCACCCACACAAACACTGACTCCATTTTGATTTCTGGAGACATAAATTGTGCAAAGATCCCACATCGTCAGGACTGCCATCTCAGGACTTATGCTTTCATCCATATATTCCTCTTTTCTTTATTTTTTTTGTTATATATTTTTTTCCTTTTATTCCATTCCCCACCCTCCATTTTTTATTGAGCCACCCCTCCTGGTCTGGCAGGCTTTATGTCTGTCTCTTCATTTCTTTCATCTGGTTCACTATAAAATCTCCCATGTTGTCAGGCAGTCAATCAGAGTGTACATTGGGCATCAGGAGCATGGGCCTGAATTCACGTCACAATAGTCAGGTGCTCCTCGGAGATGTGATTAAAATTTCTAGTGTAGCTGCTTGTCATGGTCACGCTACTGCTGCTGACAGGTCATCTGCCACTTTCAGTGATCGGCTCTGGCCTTTTTGAGGGGACATACAATTAGGGGGAGAAAAAAAAAACTAACATTGGACATGAGAGAATGAGAAAATAGTGAAGAAAAGGAAAGAGAGAGAGAGATGGGAGGGAAATAGGAGAAAAAAAGAGAGGAGCGAGAGAGCCAAAGGAATAAATTTTGATGGCAAAATGAATTGGCTGGATGGTATCTTTCTTATGGAATTTTCCAGTGGCATCAGCTAGAGATAGAGAAGGCCAACCTACACATAAAAAAGCTAAACATAATCAAGCATACCATTCTTATTTTTAGAAAAAAAAAAGAAGAAAAAAAGCTGTCATAGCACAAAAGGGATATTTGAAATTTTTCTTATTTCCATGCTCTCACCAAAGGTAATAAACTCATCAAAGACAAAAAGAATCATTATTGAAGAAACTTCACTTTGGATTTAGATATATCATGAATGTGTTATGGTTTTTAAAAGTATGCTAATGTATTCAGAAGTGATGTAACTAAAAAGACCCATGAAAATTTCACAGTTTTCATGTTTGAATATTCTGATGAATCTTAATTTTTAAGTTAATGATTGAACAAGCTCATAGCAAGTTCTATGACAATAAAATGTCTGTAGAAATTTCCCTATTGCATCGTTAAAAATTCTGAGCTTAACAACTATAACAATATATTGCAATAACAATCATAAAACAATTTGAAATTGACAACTTTTCCAATTCACTGAAACAGACTTTAAACACATCAATCTTCCCTTCTTTCTTTTTGAAACCAAGTCATGTCTTTGATATGGCTTTTCAATGCAACCAAAATGGAATAGACTATTATTTAGGAAGTATTGGTAGGTGATGTTGAACACTACTCTCATCCCTTCTATCTTTCATTCATTTTCTGATTGAAGACAAGATGTCATTTCCATGTTTTCATGTGGTCACAATGGAATAGTCCATTATTTATGATATATTGGCAGGGCATAATGGTCATGCAAACTAACTCAAGAACTAACAGATGGAGGGACAACCAGAACTATTATATGATACTCATTAGCATGAAAAACAATTTGATAAGTTTTAATGCAATCAGATGTTGTCTGTTCAGTTCCCTCAATCACTTTCCTGCAGGCATGAATTCACTTCTTCCTGTACCATCACCAAATTTATTAAATTTTCTCATCACTGGAGTTTTGGTCTGATTTGATGTTTGATTTGTGTTATGGTGTAGCAACTTTTTCCAGTTATTTAAGGCCAAATTCTATTGTTTTGATAAACAGTAGATAGGTAGTTATAAGTTTGGTTTGCACAAGATTTGAAAAGCGAGTTTTAAGTTTGGTTTTCATGAGAGTTGAAAAGTTAGACATAGGTTGGTTTGCACGGAACAAAATGTAGGCATAGGTACAGCAAACAGATGACTTTTATTGGGGGTTACCCCCCTCTGCATGGGGATGAACTCAGTATATTTTTGAGCACCAACTGACAGGCTGTGATGATTGGGGGTAAAGTGGGGGAGTGATTATTTCAGAAAACCATTCTTCTATAACTTACAAGCCTAAGCAGTAGATACTCTCAAGATTCATTTAATTACTGTATTCACTGCTAAGGTGAAAAGAATGTGTTGCACCAATACCAGTACAAATAGCCTTTTTACCTGGCTGTGCTGGCCTATTTGAGGAAAAATAGGAAATTGCTATTTACTGGAAAAAAAAGGGATTACAAAGATGCTGATGGCAATTTCTGATGATCACAGTCATTTTAGTTCTAATTGGATACTTTGCAGCACAGAATAGTGAAGGTGACACCCCCCCACTAATCTAAAAATGCACCACAAAATCCATATTGGATGTTTACACTAGCTTGGAAATAGCACTAAGCACTACAACCTAACATTATACAAGGACTTCATGAGCATAAGTCAAAAATTATCCACATTTTTGCCATAAGATATCAATAGATTTGTCACATTGCCTCCTGCTCATGCATGCTTATAGTTGGTACTATTGTGGTCATGTGACCAATGTTGGAGCATGATCATGCCAATTTTCTTGCTGTTACAGTATAAACATACCCACTCCACTAGCAGTGTGCACCAAAGAGGAATTTTATTAGAATTCCTATCATTACTTTTGAAAACAATAGATATTGCTGAGGAGTGAAGGTACTTAAAATAATAGAGGTGTCAATGAAAAAAACTATCCTGTTGATACTCTTTTGTAGTCATGAAGGTCTAAGTTCGTTAATATTTTTCACAATCATTGATTTCCAAAAACTTGGATATGATATTTACCATTGTAAGACAATATAGCACTTGAAAAAATATTGCAAAGTTCCAGATTTCTTTCATTGGCAATGCCACTTTTAAATACCTGTATGTTAGAGTCATCAAAAATCTGTATCGTATAATCACACATATTTGAAGGTGTATCAAAATAGTGAAAGAGATCTTCCAGAAACAATCAAAACAAAGAAAACTGCACTGAAATGCAGTACCAAATCTGTCCTCCTGAATGGAACATGATAGCAACAAGTGTTTTGAAGAAAACAAGAACTAGAAGGACACACAGTTAAAATGAGAAATAAGGAGTTGAAATTTCTGGGACACATTATAAAGAATGAGGGTTTGTAAAGACTCCCAAGAAGGAGGGACAGAAGGAAACAGTGAGTAACGTATCTAATGTGTTCAGGTTCAAATAAAGAACAAACAGTAGCACTAAAGAGTTAAGTATTGCTTAGAGCAACAAGAGAGAGGAACTTGCTTCTCTTATGTTCAGTATGTCCTGTGACTATTAAATTATCATGACTCTCTTACCTCATTATATCTACCAGCATTTTCAGTCATAGAAAAATTCTATGTTCTCTACATGTTCCAGCCATAGTATTGTCAGTATTTGTAAGTAGAACAGGAATGATCAATTTTCTTACTCTGAAGACATTCTATTCACTTCCCTCGACAATGTTCAAGATTATTCACTTTCTCCAGTAATTCTATAATATTCTAGTCAGGAGACTGGCTTGGCCAATTTTCAAATTGCATGATATCCTTTTCTTTTTAATATTTTATAGATGACTTCAAATTATGACTTATTTAAAGACATATGAATTGAGTATGTCTTGATATTTTTGGAATTTGATTGCTTAAAATTATTGCACTTCACAAATTTCTCGATATGCTTTCATTTATTACAGTATATTTTTGACTAAATTCTGATTTAAGGACAGGATCTTCTCATAGTTGGAAAAAGTTCAATTCAATATTCGTGTGAAAAACACTTTTCCTGTCTGAGATTATTCATATTTGGAAACACACATTCATTTTATATTTGTTTTACTGTCAGATCTTTATTTTAGCTGAATTTTGAGAAAATAAATTATTTCATTATAGACAATATTTGATAGCATATACACATACAATATTTACAAAAATTAAGTTATTTTGAATGATTGACTATTTTTCTTTGGTGTTTCAGTGACAGTTTTTCTTATTGAGAAAACTTGTTTTTATAACCAGATTTTGGTTTGCTTTGTCTTTCTTTATATATTTGTTGCACAATATGCCACAATACAGCAAGCAAAATATTCTGTAGGTAGAGAGACGTTGAATTTGGGGTTTACCTTCACAAAAGCAACAGCGGGTTCACTGTTTTAAAATTGAAACATGTAGCATTTGGCAATAAAATATGTAAAATGAATAAAATGTGAATTTGATTTGTTTTTAACAATGCTAAATTAATTTAAATTCATATTTTGCTTATATTTCAATGCCTAAAACATTCAAAAGTCCCTACAACATTTAGTCATTATCATTTTTGTAGTTCTTGTTAAAATCTCTATTATCTATTATAATGGGAGAGCTTGGAAGAAAGATTTATCCTCCCATTTTGAATTTCCCCCATTATGGGCATTATTATAACCATGATATAATAACACTGATATTTCATGAGAAAGAAAAGAATAGCAAATATGTTTTGTTCTCAGGAAAACTTTTATATTACTACAACATACCCCAAACTATATATACATATATACAAGTGTCCCAATAATATATGACATACAGTGGGGAAAATAAGTATTTCCTGAGTTTGCCACCTTACAAAAAATGGGAACAGTCTATAATTTTTAGGGTAGGTCCATCTTGAAAGTGAGAGACAGTATATAAAAGTAATTCTAGAAAATCACATTATATTAATGTTTGAATGTTTATTTCTTTTATGTTGAAAAAACTTAATCTACATTTATAAGATTTTTCAAACAATCCCTAACCTGTACTGAGAACAAACAGCTTGCATGGTAAAAGAGAATGTAAAAATCTAAATGTAGAAAAATAGTTGTGTCTGACAAAGATGTATTTTCTCACCAGATTTATTTAGTCTGTTCAGCAAAATTATTTTAGAAGGAGTACAAGTTCAGAATTCATTATCAGCAGGCAATCTTAACTTATGCTATGCAAATGACACCATATTGAGGACAGTTTCAGAAGATACTGCATGAAAGGAAGAAGAAAGGAATAACTGCAAAACAATGCTTATTTGTCAATAAAAGAGCCATAGGTGTATTTTTATATTTTCATAGGATTTTGTTTTGTGGTGGTGTTGGTGCAGGTTAACTATTTTATCATAGATGCTAACAGCTGCAACCACCCTGGATCAGGATGGACCTGGGAACAACAGCAATTAAGAGGAGGTTCCATGCTCCTCAAAACCTCCAATCTCCCAATCAGAGGCCTTGCTGCTGGATGTAGTTCATCAATGAAGAAAGAAGGCTTGGAGAATTTAACACTTAAAGAGCACATTGAAAATTAGCAAATCATTAAGACTTGTACGCATTCTGACATGCATTTACCCAAAGACAAAGAATGGTTTTTAGGTGAGAAAGAGAGTAATACATAACGAGAAGTTGTGGAGAGCTATGATCGCCCATGCCCTAAAAGAACAGAGACTATTTTTATGTGACCACTTGCCTACTTAGCTTTATTCATTTTTTGTTCTAACAAAGTGTTGTAAGCTAGAATAGGTTACTGAATAAGGAATAACCAAAATGGAGGTTGGAAATGAAATGGTAATCTTTATAACATCAAAAAATACTTTACTTGCCAGTGACATGAAGTAGGTAAACCACTGCTAGAGGTGCAGTACTTAGACAGTATATTACCCCCATTTACAATAGTTTCCAACATATTTTTGAGGATTGGGACATATCTATTATTGTTCATAGGTATGGTATATAATGCCAGCTAAATATTTTTGGTGGTAGAGAAAAAACTATTAAGTAAAAAATGGTGCTAATTTTAAACTAAACTTTTCTGAATATTGTGCATTTAGAATAAAAAAATCAATGTTCCAGAATTAAGTGTTACTGACAGAATATGGCTCTTATAAGTACAATTTTCCATTATGATTTGTTATACGAGAACAATCAACCTTTAAATATTACTAGTTGACTAGTTTTAAAATATACATTTGTTCCTTAAGAAAAAAAAAGAGCTTCCTTTACAATTTTCATTATTCCATTATATTAGCTTCATGTGAAATTCTCAGGATTCTTAATATCTTTAAAATGTATCTTTTTATTTCTTGTTCATTTACTCAATTGTACTGTCTACAAAGCGATGAAAAAAAATTCAAAGTCCTGGAAATGGTTTCACATACATTTATGGAAAGGAACATTAGTCCAAGCTTGAACAATATTTCTTCTCTTTTCTTGTTTGATCCACAAAACTCTTTTTAATAAAAATGTTAATAAGTGCTGAACAAAATGGTATTGCAAGCATTTAACACAAATACAATTCAGTAAATAATCATGGTGCTGGGAAGGGAAGTTCTTCTGCAAGCAGCTTATTCTGTAAGTCTGTCATCTTCAGAATACCACTTATTTTGCACTCTTTGTCTGGTCAGTTGAAAATATTAAAAAATTTCTCAAGAATCAGAATTATTTCTTTCATCAGAGAACACCCAATTTACCTGAAAGGTTTGGGTGTTTCTATTTTATTGCATATGAACCCCTATAGGTTATTTCATGCCACAAAAGGTTATTTTTCTTGTTTATTTTTGTTAGATTATATTTTTCTCCCTGCTATGGGTTAAATAGCAAAACAGATTGCACTCTCAAGCCTTAGCTGGCAACCAGTCTAGAAGAAGGACAACTCTGAATTCAAAACCGTATGTAGCCTTGATACAGCACATATTATGTAGCCATTGAAAAGATAGTGATCACAATTACTATAATCTCAACTACAGTCAACTTATGACCTTTTTAGGGCAGACTGAGCTCATAGCCTTGGTTGTTTAAAGAAACTAACAAAAGGACACCCCCAAATTCAAAACCATATGTAACCCTGGCAAAGCATGTATTATACAGAGGAACCTGCAATTTACAATGGCTGCGATCCTGATTGTGGTCATTTAATTTATCATCAATCAATTACAGGACTGTAGCAGGTGACAGGAAAGGTCTTGGCTGCCTCTCAAATTTTTATCAGTTGTATTTTTTTTTATTATTTACAATCAACTAAGGGTTAAAAGTGATTTAGTCGGTTTGATGGTAATGCATGGACACAAAGACACAACTGATTCAATACATGTAATAGAAACTGCAAACTCATTTTTCGAAAGAAAATCACATTGAAGTTTCCTATTTGGGAAATTTTCCAAGAGATGATCAACCCAAAAAACACTAAAACATGCAGTATTGGAAAACAGATTGGACAATATCTTAAAATGTTCTTGTTATAGTTGGGTTTTTTTCAGAGCCAAATAAAAAAGAACTAAGTAAAAAAAAATGATTTTTTTTTTCTTCATTAATGAATCTATATTTTCCCTGTAGACATACAAAAAAGGATGAAAAGTTCTTTCATTTGTAACACAGATGGTTCTCTATTATTTCAAAGATGATTTCTGCCAATCTAGAGCTACTGGAAATTTTAAATGTTCTTGATGCTAACCATATTGGCAGCCTTTGATAACCTAAGGCTAAATTCTAAATTATTTTTGATAAAAAACATTTCTATCTGCTACAGCCCTGAATTAATATAGATTTTGGAGAGTTGCAGTTATTTTGAGGGATTGACAGTTTTTAAACTGGTAATTGCCTTTGGATGATTTCAGTTTTTTTTTCCAGTATTGTTTAAAAAGATTTTTTATTCAGAAAACATAGTATCTGGGTGAGGTTCTCATTTTTGAAAAGGACTTTAAAATTTTGACCTTTGTTGTATTTGTAGTATGTATGTGAATGTGTCTGTTTATTGGTAACCACTCAGGGGATATCAAGGTGCCTATTAATCTTTTAATAAGTGTGCATAAGTTAGATATGTATGTCTAATTTGACCTCAAGTCAGAAAAATATATTTTGTCTTTCTTAGGTTAGTAACTTTGTATACTTTGACCCAATTGATGATAGTTTATCTGAATGGTAGTGAAAGCTGGTGAAGATAGTTGACAATTGAAAGATGCTGCTAGAAGTTTATAGTACTGTCAAAATATGCATCAGTATGCATTTCTAATTTGATATTTTAGTCAAATACATTTTAAAAGCTTAAAATTAGACATTAGGATAAACACAGTACTAGACTGGCAACTAGGTCTCATCATTTTAATGTTGAAATTGAAAGATGTTACTAAGTTCAATGCTAACAGTTTCTTGTAATTGCTTCCAGAACTCTGTCTTGGCTTCTTGCTTTTCTGTCAACTACAATCTTCAAAAATTCAAACAGACATTCAAAGGAAGGTGCCTCTTTGAGATTACAACTCCTATATCTATTTAGTCAAACAAAATAATATTAATTTTTTAATTCAGCCTCAGTCAAGATCATACAGTCTATAACTGCATGTCACATTTAATTATAAACTTCATAATTGTTTCAATGTCAATATGGTATACACTTTAGACAGGTTTTCATTTGAGAGTTGTCTTTCTCCTAGACTGGTTACCAACTAGAGAGTTCAGTCTGTTATAATATTTAACCCATAGCTGGGGTGCAAAGAGATGTATTCATACTTTTCACAAGGATATTAGCATAGATTTTATTTTTTATGGAAATTGAACTTTTCTCTGACTTCTCTCTGAGCTGCTAACCATTACACTACCCACAGATGCACCTGTACTAAATATATAACCGTAAGTTCTATACTAACAGATTCTTCTATTCCACTTCTTCCTTGTGGAACACTCATCCAGCTTATTGCTTTCCAGTCAACTTTCATCTTCAAAAATGTTAGTGCACGTGTCAGTTGGTTATCTTCTGTCTTTAATTCTTGTTCTTTCTCCTTAACAGTATTTTTTCCTCAATCTGTAACACTCAGTACCACCATACATTTTAATGAAGTTATTGCATTGCTTAACCTCCTTCAAGAATTGTGAAATTAACTTTCTATGATAGTATCAGTATTTCATTGTTTATTGACATGAGTCTTAACTTCTATAGAAGAGCTATATTTTAAATAATATAATTAATGAGCCTCTCCAACCAAGCACTGTGAACTGAACTATTGATGGAACTCAAAGACAAAAATCACAAAAAATGTTGAAAGTTGAATCAGTTTCAAAGACATAGAAATTTTGTTGATAGCAACTGGTATTTTCCAAATAGTTCTCATTGTATGCAAAACAAATATTGCAAGAGTTAACATTTTCATAATCTTGGATCTGTTGTTCATTTGACATGGTTAAAATTTCTGGTCGCATTGGACATTGAGAACAAGTTTGTTTTCTTCAGTAATTTTTCTTGTAATTATCTTAAAGTTTAAAAAGAAAAAAAATATGATTTCAACAAGTTTTCATTCCATGTCTTTCTTTCCTTCATGAATAGTAAAACAGTTACTGAGTTGAGAGACAAATCTTTGCAAAAAAGAGACTAAAGGCAGTTGAAGGTCATTTGGAATGTTTTGAAGTCACACAAAACCAAAGAGCTTTCAAATGAATCATTTTCTTTTGTACAAGGGAGTAATTGATGATAAAAGCTTGCAGTTTCCTGGTCAGGAGGTGTTACCTTTTGCGAGAAATTGGTCCTCCATTTGTTTTGTAAAGTTAACTAGTATCTGAAAACAGCTTGAACACTGTTTCTCTTATATATCTGCTTTCTGAAAAAGCTGTGACATTTCAATGATTTGAATAAATCAACCTTGTTGAAAGTTTTTACTTCAAACAAAATGCCTAAAGACAAAATGGATTTGTAGGAGGTTCTTTTATTTCCTTCTTTTATTTTGATTTTCTTGTTCATTTTCAATTGAGAATTTTGCGGATTAAATCTTTAGTCATTCTGATTGCATCCTCATCATCATGAACAGTGAATTACCGAGTTCATGACTTGATTTACACTGTCATTATAAAGCTATTCTATTCAGCTATTCACTGCTTCTTTTTTTTTTAGTTTCCCACATTCTATGAAACTCTTTGTGTCTCTCCCCACCCCCACATTTTTTTTCATCCAAATTTCTGGCCAGTGCTCAGCTTAATCAATTTCTTGAACATTCTTTTAAGCAAAAATCTTTTGAGCCCAATTTTTGCTGTCAGATGATTTTGTGTTAATCAAGCAATGATTCAAAATCAATTCTATTTTATTTTTTCTTCAACTTTATTTTCTTTATTTCATTCTTTTTGGAGCATTTTATTTTAAACACAATTTCGAACATTATCAGTTGTAGTAGTCAGAAGAACAATGGGGATATAGAATTGCAATTCGGATTTTCTTCATAAACAACATTTTTAGGATGTTCTTGGCATTCTTTTGCAATTCTTCTGTGCTCTTTCCAACCAACCAACCAACCAGTCAGGCACAACTTCAAACATCATCTGTTTTATATCAACTTAGGAAACATGACAGCAGCATGTTTTTAATAATATAAAGCCTAGATGGTAAGAGATTAAAATACATAACATTGAACAATTCAGACTATTTAAATTATAATTCAACTACTACTACAATAATAATAATAATAACATTAATAATAATTATTATTATTGTTATTATTATTATTGTTCTTGATTTTACCTCCACTTTGAATAATTTCCCCTGTGAATTTCTTTCCTCTGTGAAATGAAGTCAATATGTTTTGTCATGTGAATTAGTTCAATGTTAGTAATGAAAGAAAATTGCATTGATAAGAAGGTGTCAGGGAAAAACTACTTTATTTATCTGATAAGAATATTGGTGTTAAAATAAAGATATAAGAAGTGTTACTGCAAGAGTGTGACAGAATTCCCAGAGAGAACAGATGGCACTTAGGCAAGGAAAATAAAGAATCAAATTTCTTTTTCAAGCTTGTTTAAAAAAAAAAAAAAAGAAAAAGAAAGATGCCTAATATTATTTACTTATTGTATGTAATGTTTATTAGAATATTTAAATGTATTTATTCAGTGGCAAGAAGATTGAATTGGATGCAGATTGAAGAGGGATGCATGCAAGTTTGAATCTCATTGGCTTCTATGCTTCATAATTTATACCTGATATTTGCTTTCTTTAGAATTTATAAACATTGCTAAAATCTAAAGCTGCTCTCTCCCGAGGTAACAAGAAGGAACCTAACATCCATTTAGATTAAAAATCGAGTAGAAACCTCTTAGAACATTATGTTGGTTAATTTCAATGGCCAATCTCAATAGATGAGCAAAGAAAGGAATTCGAATTGTAAGTTTTGCTGTGGTGTGCATGCTTAAATTTTTAATAGTTTTTTTTTTTTAATCTTCCAAAATGGGAAGAGATTACAACAGTTATTAAATGAAGATTCTGAAAAAAAAAATCCTCAAGGTATAGGTACTATTTCATGCTTGGTTCTACCCTACCTGTATAGGGGTATTAGCATCTGTTAGGGTTACTGCTATGGGCAAAGAGTGCTCCCCCCAGAAATCAACAGTACATTTTTATAATAAAAATGAGCAAAAATACATTTTTATAGCAAAATGACAATCAATACGATGCTAAAAAATATAAAAATACATTTTTTTAGTAAAATTACCAAAAATACATTTTATGATCAACAAACTATATATATATATATATATATATATATATATATATATATATATATATATAAACTACCTTTATCCAGAAAGTATAAAAGTATGTACAAAATATGTATATTTCAACATTAAATAACCCATAGAGGTGTTGATATGCTGCTAAGCAAACAAACCAACAAACCTATCTGTTGCATCATTCACCCAGTCAGTTAAGCCTGCTCCATCAAATGAATTCACTGTATCAGGATGAAGCTGACCTGTGTAGCAGAGATTGTATTTGTCCATATGTTCATATCCATGGGAGTTTCAGTGACAATTTGGATTCACAAGTGGTCACCAGCTGCATGCATACACACTTTTAGGATAGTGCGATTCACTTTGAATTCAGAGATTCCTTCTCCTAGACTGATTGCCACCCAAGGCTATAGGATCCTGTCTGTCCTGCTAGTTTACTCTTAGCTAATTGAAGAAATGATGGATTTGTACCTTTCCCAAAGGTATTATCATGTAAATGAATATAATGAACTCTACTGCAATTTGAACCTGGCTCTCAAATTCCTTATTCTGAGACACTAACCATTACTTCACCATGCCTCCATGTTTATTTAAGTGTGTGATTGAAAGAATATTGTAAAATATGGACTTAGGAATGTTAAATTTTGTAATGAGATAAAACCCCAGAATAAGTCAAATACATTATCATAAATTATAGACTTTCATACATCCTCATTATCAGGTCCCTTGACAGCTACAATCATTGGTGGAGGTGAGGAGCAGAGGGCAGAAGAAACAGACTTTGATTTTTCTTCCTCATGATTCTTTCAGTTGGCTTACAGATAGTTTAGTGACACCCATAACCTCTCTAAGCTCTTGACTAACAGCTGAAGACCATGAAATATGGTGTGGGTCACTCTCAGTCCATACACTAGTCGTTTAGGTTTTGAATTTAGAGTTGTTCTTCTCCTAGACAAGTTGCCACCCAAGGCTATAGGAGCAAGTGTGTCCTGCTATTTACCCATGGCTAGTGGTGGAGAAGAGATGATTTCATACATTTCCCATACAATGCAGCTCTAAAACAAAAGAAGAAAAGTCATTGAAATTAACTGTAGTACACTTCAGGCTTTTTACAAGTGCCAAAAATAAATCACGTAGTGTAGCAGTCATCAGCACAGAAAGTGGAATCGCAATTCAAACTCCAACTGAATTTGTTGCATTCACTTTCACACAAATACAAGGTATGAATCCATCTCTTCTCCCAGCTATGGTTTAAATAGCAAAGTAGATCAGGATCTCTAGTCTTGGTTAGCAACCAGGCTAAAAAAAAAGAACGACTGAATTCAAACACAAATTAGGCATAAGACTGGCAACTCTACCTTGTAAAAACTGACTTGCTAGCAACAGATAAGCATTTTCTCTTAATTTGAACTCTTCCAGAATTATCTACCTTTTACTGTACTATATATATGCATATATACATATCCTCTTTTACTTGTATGCTGTGCTTCCAGATAATTCCATTGTATCATTCCCACTGACCATTTCCTTGGGGGTTGTAAGGGATTGTTCTACTCATGACTATGCTCAAATCAGTGAAGTACTCATGCAGTTCCTTAGATAGAAATGAGAAAATTCTAGACAGTGGATTTGAAAGAGTAGAAAAGTTAATAAAATCAATTATTCAAAGATTGATAAAGGTTATAGAATGTCAAGCAGTCCATATTAAATATAAAATAATTGTTTAATCATGTAATATGGAATATTGTTTTAATCAAATGAATATAAAATAAAGTTAGTAAATATTACTAATTCATGTCGGCAGATATATTTTCTTAAAAACTCGATCTCTACACTTAATTATTTCTGTTTTTTATTTTTTTTTTATCTAGGCTTAGTCACAAACCAGAATAGTATTCAATTATTATTATAGGTTTAGATTATTGCTTCATTTGTTTTTCACAGCTTATCAGCATTTTTTAGGTTATTTAAAGTCAGAAAATTTTTTAGATTGTAAGAATTTAGGGTAGATAATGATTCACTGATACAAGTCCTACTAATTAACACATAGATGGTGAGATTAGAGGTGTATTCATACCTTTCTCAAGGTTATTTGTGCACAAGTGAATAGAACAACGCTGATTAGAATTGGAACTTGGCTCTTTGATTTCCTATTCTATGCCATCATCCATTACACCACCCACACATCCAAGCTTACAATACCTGATATTCCCAAGCAGTCAACAATCTAGGTATTTCCAACTCTTAATATTGCTTAACTTTGGTGATTATTCTAGAACTGGTATTTAAAATATGATATGGCTGTAAGCCAATATTGGTTCAGATTGTTGTATAATAAAGTGATTGCAAAACTCCAAACTTTCATCCTCTGATCAACTTTATCAAGGTAAATATAAGGATTTTATTTTGCAACGAGTATTTATAAATGGAAGTAAAAATATTAAATTTAAGAATGATCAAAAATATTCTTAAGGTTAACTCTGAAAGTCAAGGTAAACTATGAAGGATACTATTTTAATGGTTTAGTTTATTGTTGCTGTTGAAAATTTTATTTTCTTCTGTTTATATTTTTTTTATTAATTATTTAATTTTAATTTCATAAACCATTTATTTATTTTAAATAATAGAAGGTTTGAATTCACCATTTTCTGTTAATTTAAAAAAAAAATTATGGTCATGTATGTAGGCTTGTGAAAGGAGTATTATATATATGGGCTTAAATCACTTGGTAGTCAAGTCACACTGGTGTTGGTGATTTTCACTAATGTTATTGCATTAGTCAGCAGTGACATCATGACAGTTTCCTACATCTATAATTAACACTTGTACAGTGATCAGTTTTCAATTTAGTTGATGACTGACAAGGAGAAGACTAGCAGGGAAGTGGAAAATGGTGAGATACTAACACACACACACACACACACACACACACACACACATATATATATATATATATATATATATTCAAATTAAATTGGTTTCTAAATTGTTAAAAGATGATTTTTATCTTTTAATCATGTGCCAGTGTGTTCTACCCAAATTGTCCCCTAAATCTTTCCATTGATCTTGACAGGATTAATAAAAAGAAATTATTTTTTTCAAAAATTGATCTCTGAAGAAGGGTTGGGTGAAAGGTTCGTTAAATACCCTTTTTTACTATTAAGATGCTTTTATTGTTACTATTCAAGGCTTTCATAAAATTTTGTAGGATCAAGACATTGTTATATATCACATATATAGTGCTGATATTAACAAAACAGTGCTTGATATAATATGAGAGCTGTTAAGTATATATTAATAAATATACATATCCCTCATCGGTTGCACAATGCAATCTTCAGGTGCTGAATATATTCTGACCATTATGTAATATATATATATATATATATATATATATAGGTAAAATGAGAACAAATAGAGTATGATTCCACTGTACATAACATTTCATTTAAAAGAGGGCTCAATACATAGTAGAGCTAAATATTACTTATTTTAGGATATTAAAACATGTTAAAAATCATTACACATCTACTATTACGTTTTGATGCCACAAATGTGTCTCTTCAGGTGATGTTAAACTAAGTGCCAGTAGTTTAACATCACCTGAACAGACACATTTATGGTGTCAAAACATAATTGTAATTGTGTAGCAATTTTCAACTTGTTTTAATATCCTAAAATAAACAATATATGATTAAAGACAAAAGGAAAACTTTTCTTTACAAATCGTTTAGTGTTTATTGTTTCACTAAGACAGTTTTTTTTTTATAGCAGATGTGCATTAATTGTATTTCAGCATATGTAAGTACATATTGTATCTTAGACATTTCTGTGTATATTTTAATACAATAATAAAAAAACTTAATGTTCATCTGACATTAAAAAATATGCCCTAAAATAGTGTTCACTAGTGAAACAATGGTCACTAAAAGTATAATGACTTATTATGTATGAATAAACTGTTTAAGACAACAAAAATGAATTAAAATTTAAGACAACAAGCATTGAAAAGTTTCTTTCAGTGACTCATTACAAGTATTTGTAGCATTAAGTTTTTAAATTCAGGTTTTCATTAGTTTCTCTACAAATGTGGCCATGTCTTACAAAGTATTTCTAAGAAAGAAAACTAAATGCAAAAGGCTGTTTCTCTAACAGCAAGTCTAATATTCATAAGATCTATGGTGCTTGCAAGATATAAATATCCATCATAAGGGGTTCTGAGCTTATCACAGAGCATTGTCTTTTTCATAGTTTTTACTCATAAAGCATCTTGGACAATATGCCAGTAAGCAATGACTTCTTGTATAGGCTGTAATTATTTTTTATTTCTGACAGCCACAAGAACAATAATGGAAAATTCTTAGGGCAGTAAGGTTTCCAATCCAGGCATAACATAAATCTTTATACAGTACATGTGTGTGGAATATATATATATACACACATATATATATATATATATAGCAGTAGCTAAAGTCCAAAGAGCAGAACACAAATTATACGATTCATAAAGATTGTCTTTTTTCTTGGCAAGCTGTCTGCATGTGAGGTTTGGTGGTAAGCTCAACTTTTAAGATATTACAGGCTTTCTTTCGTTATAAACGATTTTTCATATCTGAAACCTATTTAGCTGATTCAGTCTTCAGTTTAATTCTAGATTTTTCTTCCTTATGGCTCTATCCTCGTACCTACATTGTTTCTGATTTTCAACAGCAGTCTTCCTGATGTCATCAGTTCTTAACTTGGTATCTATGCTGATGACACAACTATTAACTCCTGTCTTAAGGGGTAAATTATATTGATTAAAGGTTTTCAATCAAATTTAACAGTATCAAAAACAAGTTTCTATTGAACTCTATATCAATTCATTTACAATTAGAATACTTATTTATGAAAATTGTAATATTATATAAGAGACCCATTATAAATCTGAGCTTCTCACAAACACACACACACACACATATATATATATATATATATATATATATATATATATGATGTATGTTTTCTGAAAGTCATATAATATTTTGGAAATATTTTAACACTTGAACATACCTGTAGTTGTGAAATCATAGTTTTTAGGTTAACCTTGTTGGTTTTTTAACAAAATTGTTAAATTTGGATAAAATTAAGTTCTTTTTCAACATAAATAGAGTATAGAATCAGGTTATCATAATATTAACTGTTTCCCTACAAGAAAATATTTGGCATTCATTGATGGAGCAGCCAGTACTGTTTGCGGTTGAAATTTATAAAATCTTTCTCTTAAAATGATTTTTCCAGAAAAATGGTTTCTCAAGTCCAGTAGCTGTTATTGCTCTCTCCAGTCATGATGTGGGCTTCTTTCTTAACCTTCTATTTGAAGTAGTGCAGAATAATAATATCTTGATTTTTATCATTATTTTTGTTGTGGCCTTATTAGGGCCAGAAATAAAGACACAAAGAGATGGACTGAGTTAAACAAATATATTAACAGAAACAGTAATACAAATATATACAAATGAGAGTGTTACAGCAAGAATGTTCGGCCCGACTGTCAGAGCTGACTGCTGGAAACTTCTCTCCCCAAAAGGCAGTACCTGCTCCTATTTATAGCTGGTAGAGTCCATGCATGTGTGGGTAAATTACCATAACAATTTTCTCTTTGAGTTATGTGCTATCCATTTTAGTTGTTGTTGGTAGTCCTCAAGTGATGTGGTTTCCATTATTTGGTACAATTCTTTGTTTGTGATTCTGTAGGAAAATCCAAGTTTGGTGTTAAAATAAGGCCTCTCTTTACATAAACTCATATATACATTTTAAGGTAATCATTATCACTTACAAAGAAATCCCTATTTTAGAAAAATAAATTTATATTGCCAGAGTTAGCATCACAGGCAATTTACATAAATACCCAGCAACTATTCCTTATGCTTAAAGAGGGAAGGTTAATTTGGATTTAATGTAAAAGGTCTTGAGCACTTTCAATAAATAGTTTGAATGTGCCTTGCAGACAACAGAAAAGAGATTTCTTAAAAAAGACAAGACACAAATCAGTGTACTTATTAGGAACACCTAATATTTTCTAATTTGTTTTGATCATTATGGTTAAGATAGTATTCTCTCTGCATTTTCTCAAGTACACACATTTGTCATCTCTGGTAATTTTAATTTTTTGATGTCCCTTGAAGATTATATTTTGTGCCTTGTCTTTCAGTCATCAGCATGACTCATTCAAGCTATCACTTGAAAGCATTTGAGGCCTTGTAAATTAAGTCCAAGCAACCTTCCCTCTGTAAGCAAATGCATAATACTTATTGCGGGAGAAATTGCAGTCGGCAAGTCAAGTTCAGAACCTACCTATTTTCTGGCTTTTACTTCTGCATTAATGCCCTTGGGAAAAGCATGAATCCATTTCTTTCTTCCGACCAGCTATGGTTTAAATAACAGCATAGAGTAGACTCTTTAGCATTGGATGGCAGACAGTTGATAAAAAGACAACTCTAAATGGGAAACCATTCTACTATCTTTCCCAGGAGAGCCATGATAATCTATGTCTTGAAATAACATGGCATTTAAAAAAAAAAGTCTATAGAACAATTGAAACATCATGACTTTGCAATATGCTTAGCTCAGAACCCAAGTAAAAAGCATAGTAAATCTATAAACAGTTTTTGATTACAGTTTTGAGAAAATGGTTGGAACTAAAATTTAATGCAAAAAGATATCTCTTTAAATTTAGAAACTGAGATCAATATTTTTGTAGAAATATTGATTTTACTTTTAATGTAATCGAAAGTTATGCCTGATTTTAGATTATGGTAAAAATAAAATCTATAGTTCTATTTTCCTCTTTGTTAATATTAGTTAAATATTATTTCCAAGTATTATTTATGAAAAAAAAAAAAAAAGAAAGCCCTTTGGTTAGCAAAGCAGAAATCAATCTAAAACTCAGCATTTCAAAAATACTTAAATACACCTAAGAAAATGAAACAGGAATTAATTTTATAATAAAAATAAACTTAGTATAACCACTTTTTTGATAAAATAAGAAAGAGAGGAAAAAAAGATGATATCTGCAATCACAGTAATGTAAGTTATTCAGAATAAAATAGTTTCAGTTTTTAAAAAAAAAGAATTATTGAAAATTATAGTTTATGCATACAGCTTTCCTGATAGATGTGCAGACTCAGAGAAATCTAACATCTCTAGTATAAAGGAAACTAGAAAAGATCCTACAGAAGGGAGTGAAAGAAAGTAAGAAGAAAGGACTAAGTATAAAGTACAAAGACAGAATGCATGGTTACCAGCAAAAGGCTGAGTGTAAAATATAAATTACAAATCATGGATATTGAAATCCAACAATACAGAAACTTAAATATCTGGGAAGTGCTCTAACGGAGGACAGAAAGTGTGACACTGAGATCTGAAGATGTAATGGGGTAGGCAAAAATGCATTCCAAAAGCTAAACAGAGTATCAAGAGACTTAAAATTTCACTAGAAACAAAGACAAGAGTACTGGACTGTTATGTGATATCTGTCCTACTGGATGGCAGTGAATGCTGGAAATCAAAAAACAGGATAAAATTTTTTGTGTTGTGGAGGATTAGTAGGCAGTCATCAAAGAACAATTTCAAACTTGTTATTTGAAAATATAAACAATACACAGATAAATTTTTTAAGAAGTCAGGGATCAGTTTGACAGTGTATTTATATCATGAACAAGACCCCTACTTCTAAAATAATAAAATTCAATATTTTTGATATCATATGTCATTGGCAAAAAAAGGTTTAATGAATACTAATCTACAAAAATTATTACCCATAAAGTTCTTCTCTATTTATTTTATGAGTGCCTCAGTCAGTTTAAGCCATGGTCTTATTTAAAAAAAAACAAAAACAAAAAAAATAACTAAGAACAAAATTTCTACAATCATGTTTCCAAACAGAAAAAGGGATCTTCCAAAAGCTGGGCAGAGTATTGCAAGACAGAAGAATTTCTTTGGTAACAAAGAAATGAATACTGACCTGCTATGTGGCTCTCTGTGCCGCGCCAGGAAATTTTTCTCCCCTGAATCGATACTTCAAATATACAAAACAACCATTCGCCCTTGCATGGAGTATTGCTGCCATATATGGTCTGGGGCACCTTTTGTTTACCTCAGAGTTCTTGACAAGATCCAAAGACGGATATGTAATGTGATTGGCCCTGATCTGGTGTCTCGTCTGCAGCCACTATCTCACAGATGCGCCGTCGCCTCTCTCTGTCTCTTTTACAAATACTTTCATGGTAATTGCTCCGATGAGCTGCTTTCACTGGTTCCCAGTCTCCATGAATTCAAGCACCCTACGAGGCTGGCATCCCACTCTCACCCTTACACTGTAGAAACTTTTAAATGTAGCCGTCTCTTCTACTCCAATAGCTTCATACCTCGCACCTCTCACCTGTGAAACACTCTTCCCAATTACTGTTTCCCTGATAGCTATGATCTCTAACTATTCAAATGTAATGTCAATCGACATCTCCAGTTACCTTGATCTACCCACTATCCTTCCCTTCATCCTTTCTTCTATCACTCCTATCTGCTCTTGCGCCAAATCTTCTGCAACCCCCCTGCATCCTAGTGGCTTCATGCCTTGCTTGGGGTGCAATGCTTAAAAAAAAAAAAAAAAAAAAAAAAAAAGAAAAAAAATAGTGGTACTGTTTCATAATTATCACTATAATAGCAACAGTATTGTTATTTTATGAGATGAAGAATTGTCAGCCATTGTTATTAATTTTGACTGGTACAAGTGAACACACAATTTTCCAACAACTGGTGGTTTTTTAATATGAAAAATATTATGTAGCAATCATATATTAAATTAATTATCTGAGTGGTTACAGGTGCCATTGTATGTAGCATTCAATCACTTAATCATTTTTACATTGTATGGTTGGTGCAGCCCCATCACTTTTGTGTAAATTCTTACCTATTTGACATAACCTTAGTTATGTCTTTCAAGCAATGTTCAAGTGTCTTTGACAGTGTCAAATGCAAATCCTAGTCAATATCAATACAATCTCATTAGCAAGCTGATTAGGTTTAAGACTCCAAGTTTTTCAGTCAGGATTGTCCCACAAGACAATAAGCTGGTGGCTTAAAGGATTGGTTCATGAAATGACAGGACTGGACCAGGACTTGAACTCAGTGCAAATGGGATGAGTCATTTCTGAGGGAGTTGGAAATCCTACTGGGATTCAGCATTGGTAGCCACAATCTTAACAACATAAGATATGCAGATGACACAGTGCTGATAGCAGACATGGAAAAAAATAATGACAAAACAAAAGGTAGCAAAGGAGAGCAAGAAGAAGGGACTATGCATAAACTACAAGAAGACAGAATGCATGGCCATCAGTAAAAGGATGAGACCGAAATGCGATTTGCAGGTCAGGAGCACTAAAATCAAGCAGGTGCAGAAGTTTAAATATCTGGGAAGTGTTTTAACTGAGGACAGTAACTGCAATGCTGAGATCCAAAAATGTATTGGGATGGCCAAGGCCATGTTCCAAAAGCTGGGCAGAGTATTGCAAGACAGAAGAATTTCTTTGGTAACAAAGAAATGAATACTGACCTGCTATGTGGCATCTGTTCTCCTTTATGGCAGAAAATGTTGGATGGTCTCCTAAAAGACAAAGAAGAGACTCGAGGCAATGGAGATATGGTTCTACGGAAGAATGCTAAGGGCTGAGTGTGCAAGCAACGATGAAGTTTTAGAGAGGATGCAAACATGGAGGAAGCTTATACTCAACATCAGGAAGAGGCAACTGAGGTTTCTGGGACATGTAGTGAGAAAGGAGGGCCTGAAGAATCTGATACTCACAGGTTGAATAGAGGGAAAGAGAAACAAGGGAAAGCAGTGTGTGGTGGGCTTGAGCAAGTGGATGACAGAGCATCGTCTGTGGGGCGGTGTCAGAGTGGTGAAACTTATTGAGAGCTACAAGGGGTAGGGGGAAGTGGAGAGCCATGATCGCCTACGTCCTGAAGGGACACAACACATAGAAAGAAAAAATAACTGAGCAGTACTAAATAAGAACTAAATTAGATATCCTTAGACAAGGTCAGTGGGAAAATAAGAATTTACCATCAATGATTAAATAAAGGATCCAATTCAAAGTAGCAGCATGATTTAAAAAATGTGAAATCTAAAGGTGCACTGGAACAGCAAAAGATGTCTTCCAAAAGTTAAACAAAGTATTAAGAAACAGGAAATTTTCATTACAAAGAAAAGAGTGCTGACTTGCTGTGTAATATTCGTCCTCCTATATGCTAGTGAATGCCAAACAATGTTCTGACAGATGAAGAAAAGACTTGAAGCAATAGAGATGTGCTTCTACAAAGGATGCTGAAAATAACATGGATGGAGCATATAAGCAATGTGGAAGTTTCAAGTAAAAAGGAAAACAATTATGCATAAAATCAGAAAGAGAAATTTGAAGTCTCTGGAATGCATAATGAGAAAAGAAGGCCAGGAAAATTTGACATTTGCAGGCAAGAGGGAGAGAGGAAAGCAGTGAGTAACCTACCTAATGGGCATGTGTATATGGATGGCAGAGCAAAGAGTGGAAGTGATAGTAAGGGGACGAACATTACAGAGAGCTATGACAGGAAGTTGAGAGCCTTGATCATCATGTCTTCAAAGGACATGACACATAGAAGAAGCAGCATTATCATTATTAAAGGAACATTAACATTATTATCTGTTAAAGCAGCCAGGTTTTTATCAGCCTTCCCTGCCATAAAAACATGTTAGTTAAACAGAGTTGTAATGAAAAACATGTAAAAAAAGAGTTAAAATTAATAGTTATTATTAATTACTGAAAGAGCCCAGTGAAACCTAAGTTTGTTTGCCAGGTCCCTACTATATGCTGTTACCTTCAAAGTACTCTTCCTGTGAAAATAAACTCTTCATAAAGATATAATGCTATTGCTGGGAACGTTCTTGGAATTTGTTTTCCCAAATAATTTTCAATAATTTAGTTGTGTGTTATTGCATGTCAGCCACTATTTGCTTCCAGGGTATTTTTCAACCTTGGAAATAGCCCCAAATTATAGGTGTGGAGGATAAATAAGGTGAATGGTGGATTTTTTTAATGAATTTCTTAGCCAGGAACTCATGAACTAATGTTTCTTATGCAGGAGCATTGTCATGGTAGAGAATCAATTTGTCAAGCCAGAGCTTAGGTCTTTTCCTTCAAACAAAATTCTTTAACCCTTTCATCCTTTCCAAATAAACCTTTAAATCTAGTTAAATTTTAGTTGCCAACTTTTTGCATCATCATACACATATTCTTGTCCGTCTTTGAATTACTTCTGTCGCTCAAAAACACTTGAATTCTTCCCTGTAAGCCATTTTTTAATAAAGTTAATGTTTCAGTAGAACTTTTACCTATATTAATGCAAAATATATCTTGATGTTCATCTGCTACTCCAGATTCTTTTTACTCATTATCCACCAACAGCTTAACATAAATATATACAACTTCCTGTACTGCTCGGCAAGGAAGGATTCATCTAGTTTACATTACAAGAAAGTGGAAGTTGAAACATGTTTGGATGTGCTTGGGTATAAATATTTGCCTGACTTATTTTCTCAGTGGAATGTTGTGGTCATTCTGGGAATTAAATTGGCACAACTAGTGTTAATTTTCACGAGTTGTTCCTCTTGGATACTCTTCAAGGATGAGTTGGTCTTACCTAGAAGTGGCTGAGGAGCTATTTTATAGAGCACACACAAGGAGAAAGATGTAGTCTAAATAAAGCATTCTCTTTCCATCATGTGTCAGAGTTCCTTTAATTTGAATTTACAGCTTGTATATCTGAATCTAATTGAGTTAGCATGTTTCTAAGTCCTTTTAGTTTTGTAAATTCATACTTTTTATAAATAGGAATTTTTTTATTGTAGCAACATTTTCAAGTAATCCAAACGATTTTGATAAAATCTAGAGCAATTTTTGTCAAGCTTGTGAAACTGATCATTAAGAATGAAGATATTTCATGGTGGCTGGGTTGGCTTGTATGAATTTTGGATGCTTGTGTATATTATTTTCAAATACGTGTATGGCTGATTTAACAAGTTTAAACTTTTACTGACAAATTAGTTTGTTTTTTTGAGTTTTTTTTTGTTTTTAGCACAAAAATGCGGCACAGAGATGTAAAACATGAATATATTTGAACAAAAATGATAAAATTTTTTAACCGTCTTTCTTTTGCAAACTAATTTTGTAATTATGTACAAAAGACATGTAAACCAATATTTTTCCCCTCTAACAATAAAATTTCTTATCTTTTTCAGGTGTGAGCAGAAAAGAACTTACTGCGGGAAAGCTTGATGTATATCTTTATACTTATCAACCATCATTATACTGCACATTGAAGGAAGCTAATGTACTCAGAGCTGATCTACGTTTATCTGATTTTATGCATAATGTATGAATTTTTTTTCTGCTATTAACAAATTATATATCAGGAGCAATTATCAGCAATAACAATTTTCTCCCACTTTTGAAATCATGCAAAGGACGGCATTTTAAGAGATTATTTTATTGCAGTACATATTAATAAATATTCAATAAATTCAGTTATTTTCTTTTAGAAATAATACTGTTAGTTCTGTACTGATTTATAACAGCACTTTTTTTGCTATCAGTACAAATAAGAAAATTTTTCCTACATATAGAAAAAGTAACATTAAGAAAAAAAAGGCCATATTAAACTTATAGAAATATAATCTGAAAGATTCATTGAAAGTTAAAAATATTGACTGAAATAGAACTGTTTTAACACCTTTCTGTAAGAGTACTAATAAATAATGTCAGATTAAAAAAAAAAAAAAAAATATCATTAATTCTTTAAAAACTACATTATTTACATTTTGGATATGAAAATAAAAAACATCAACAAATATTAATTTTCAAAAAGATATTGGATTTCGATATCCGAACAAGAGGATATCCATTCTTTTAAAGGGGTTATTGATATATACTGGATCAGACAGTGGTTTCATCTACAAAGGAGTATGCAGATTTGAATTTTGCTGGAGGAGCATATTTTCCTTATGAAGTTTCTTGAATGCACAGGGTAGTAGTTTAAAAAAAGTATATCTGTTTGCAAAATACAGAACACCTCTACTCAAACAAGAAGTAGCCATTAAAATAAAATTTACCCTTGTATGTAAAAGATCTTGTTCACTAAAATATTCAACTAAATATGACCTTTAATCTATCCTCCTGGTGTCTGCTTAAACTGATACCTTTTTTGTTCATATATTGTCATTATTTTGCTTAAATTCCATATCTTGATTTCAGAGGTAATGTGTTTAGTTTTCCAGCATATTTCAGTGAAATTTCCACTTTTCAAAATTATACTTCATAACTATAGAAAAAAACCCCAAAAAATGAGGGGGCAAGCTAAGAGGATATGTGTTAAACTTGTTCTTTATTTCATATATTGTAACCATATTGCTTAAAGATCATATCTGAGAAGAAAACAAAGATTTTCCAATATATTTCAGTGAAATCTTCACTTTGCAAGATTGTAGTTTTGATCATATATATATATGTGTGTGTAGACACTTTAAACTGACACCAAGAGAATATAGGTTTATTTCATGAAATATACACATTAATCTATTTACATATGCTTAGATATGGCCTAAAACTAGAAAATTGATACTAGATCTATAAACATAAATACATTTTGATAAACTTGTCCTTTCCAGTGCTATATCTTCTGTTAAAATTGCTGTTCTACTTTTGCAAAGTTTGTAAAAAGACAGACTTTTGTTAATGGTTTTGCTTAATAAAAGGTTTTAAAATAATGATTTGCAACCTGTTGAACCATATTATTAGGTTGGTGCAAAAATAATGTCGTAATAATGTCGTTTTTTGACGTATTTTTTAACGTCAGAAAACGTCATTATTTTTGCACCAACCTAATATTACCATTTGATCTTTATTGAGATTACAGAGAGTCAGAATTAATATTATAATGAGTAGACAAGAACTGGCATAAGATTTATTTTTATAAAGTATAAAAATGATTTAAAGAATATAATCTGCTTATTGTTACTGTTAACACAGAGATGCTATTGCTTTGTGCAAATCAAAACATATCATAGATTTTTGATTTATTTGAATTAATTCAGTTTGTCAAGTACAAATACAATGAATCCAGTTTAAAATAAAATTTAGTGGAGAAATAATGATGGTGGAAATCTTGCATGTAATCTGAGATCAATACTTGTTTTGTATGGCCAATTGATTTCTACAGTTTTGGTTTAAAAAATGGATATGAAAATGAGGCTTGTTAACAGCCTTTAGGGATTCAGTTTTTTGGAAAGTTCATCTGATAAATGGGATCACCACTATTAACCACTATTTATGGATCTGAAATTCTAAGAGCCTCTAGTAACACTTACATCAGAATGATTCTAACTTAGCACTTATATAATATTTAAAATAACTAACTTAAAAAACAGTTACTTTAAAAAGAGCTGGGTAAATATGAGAGAAATCAAACTGATAAGCTTGTTTTTGTATCTGGACTTCTGAGAGTTTAGAAAGACTATATTTTTGTACTTGATCATAATATTTTTGTCTGGGAGATGCAAAAGTTAATCATTAGTCACTAAAAAATAGTTTGGAATCTTTGAGAATTATTTGTTTTAGAATTTGTGCCAAGGCATCTTTAGTTCTTTTTAAAATTAAGACACTAAAATATTAATTTTGATACTTAATAACTTATTTCTTTGATCCAGAAATACAAGTTACCTGAACATCTTTTGTTATTGTAAAGTAATTAAATTCTAAAGGATAGTTTCACTCTGTTAATTAAAGACAGACTTGTAGTTCTGCACATGAAGAATCATCTAACATGATTATTCAACACTTACCTGAGTTGTTCTAAATAGCAATGCAATCAGAGTTAATATTCTTAAGTTGATAACTCTCTTTAAAGAAAGGAGAAACCATTTTTCATTGTCAAATATGTTGAGTAAAAAGAGGTGAACATCTGAGTTTAAAAGAATTTACTTAAATAAGAACTGAATTTAGAAAAAATATTCTATAAAATTCATTAACTGAACAGAAAAACATAACTCTTTATTTTTATAAAAATCTTTTATAAATTCAAAGACTCCAGCTGTTTTTAATTGAATAAAATCAAGTTCAAAGTGAATCATCTATCATATAAAAATATAGTTGTTAAAATATGAGATAATCATTTACAAAATGATAAAGTTTTGATCAAAAGATTTTTTCCATAGTTATGTCCACATATTTGTAGAAATAAAGTTCTTGAAATGGCATAACATAATTTAAGCTTGTATAAAAAATCAATTTTGAGGACCAGGATATATTATACAGAGGGTGCCCAGTAAAAAATATGGCAAATATATACTCTAAACTCACTTGCAAAACCATCATTGTGACACTGTCGATAATGATTCATTGAAATGTAACTTAACTGAAGCTTGGAGTAAAATTTCTCTTGGCACTATCAGCAAAGCTGCTGCCTCCTGGTTACTAAACTTACAACTGTGTGTTGAACATTCAGGAAAACATTTTGAACATCTATGATTATTATTCAGTTTGTGCATGAATCATAATAGCTAAATAAATGTCTTCTTGAATTTACCGCTTTTTTACGGGGCACACTATATTAGTATAGTATAATATAATAGAATATAATAAGTATATATATATATATATATAATATCTAAAAAGAACAGGAATTTGACATTTGAAGGTGACAGTAGAGGTGTTGGCTGCCACAAAGAGCCATGCCCCAAAATAAAATCAGAATAGTTATTATAAAAATCCCACATTTAACAACAATTATTCAATGAACAAAGTTTATAATTATAAATTGCACTAATGATTTATCTGGCATTGGTGATAATTCTATGAGTAGTAATTCAATTTGTCCATTTTTTTTTTTATTTTGAAACATTATAAGTAGTAAAAGGTAGTAAAAAAAAACATTATGAAGGATGATATTCCTGCTTTACAAAATTGTTATCTTTGCTGCAAATTGATTTTCCTTTAGACGTGCTTATGAAAAAAATTTGTATCTTCACTATTTTTTGACTGCATTAAAAATTCACTTGCACAGTAAAAACTTGTTCATTTTACTTTTTGCCTTGAATTTGAAATCATTTTATGTTCAAAGTTTCAACTTCTTCAGAACATGGGCGATTTTGGCTCTCCACCACTTCCTATGCTTTGTAGCTTTTAGTAATTTTTGTCTTTTTGTTATATCAACTAATACCTGTTCTGCCAAGAAAGGCTAGTTAGGTAAGTTATTCTTTGCTTTCGTATTCCTTTCAGTATGTCTTGTGAGTGTCAAGTTCTCCAAGCTCTCTTTCCATTTTATATCTTAAAAAAAAATCAGCTGTCTCTATCTGATTTGAAATAAAAATGTCCTTTTTGTCTCCCTTTTCCCTAAAACTTTTTTGTCGATCACATATTCAGTTCATGGTAACCGAAGAAGTTGTGCTCTAAAATCACCCCAATGATCACTGACATAATACAGATGCAATGCTTTTATATTAAACTTATCTGTCTATATTTCTAAGACGAGGTATTATGTACACTATTTACATTATTTGGACTATTGTCCTCATCTCTGTCGCCATATAGTTAATTCCCCTCTCCAAGTTCTCCACTGCCTTAACAGGAGATAACTGATAACTGACATCCATTAAACATGCCATGGAACTAGAAGAGTCTACCCCAGTGAGTGAAATAAAGGGTTCAGTTTGACATTCCAACCACCTGATGAAGGCCGGAGTGTACAATGGCTGAAACGTTGTAATAAATATGGTGACAAAGGTGAGGACAATAGTCCAAATAATGTAAATAAGGTTTAACTTAATTTATTTTTCAGCTTCTCAACCGTAATTGTCCGAGTTCTTTATTTTTCATTTGATGCATTTAATTGTTGGATTAACATTCTTGGATGTAATTTTCCTTAATTTTGGTGGGGGATAGGGAGAGAGAGAGAGAGAGAGAGGGAGAGAAAGGAAGAGAGTGGTGAAAGTGGGGAGATGTTGGATATGAAAATTCAAGTAATTACACTAAGAAATTTACTATATTATACAGTTTCTTTTGATGTCTGCATTACAGCCATGCTAACAAAAGAACAATTCATTCACCCCACCCAAGCCCTATCCGATAACAAAGTACAGTGGATTGATCAGTGATTTAAAAGTGAATCATCTGAAAGTCCTTCATTATTTTTGCAGTATATTATTTATACGTAATTGAATGACAAAATGGAAAAAAATGCTCCTGTTATGTGTTTTGTCTTTCAAAAGAACATCTTCTGACTAGCAAAGAATTTATTGATGGTGTCTCATATACATCAGGTGGGTAAGAAATGCAAAAAACATGGATAACAATTTTACATTAAGACATGCTGAAAATACAGGGATGTTTAGCTTTAAATTGAACCTTTTTGCCATCCAGTACAGATAAGCAAATGAAAACCATAACAACCTTCATTTAATAGTACATACATTTACCCAACATCCGGTCTTTTAAACAGGTGTAGAGGTTTATCCCTTGTTTAGGATTGCATTTCCTATTCTTTTTAGAGTATAGATCCACATTATCCTTCTAAAGTCTTCGACTGAACATTGAAATGTTATTCAATTAAATCTTGACCTCTTCAGGTCTAGAATTAACTTATCTTTCCTGCATCACCTTAATAACTTTACTTTTTGCCCTTGCTTATGCTCATACAACACTACACAGTAAACCTCTACATTGAGTGACTCTTAGGCCTTATAATGGATGAATATTAGTAATTTAATTGCTATTATTTTGAAATAGCCCATGTTAGATTTGATAGGAAAGGAGGTATGCTGTATGATTCTGAATGTAAATTTACCATGAAAGATTCTGAAATTAGTACACTTTCAATATATTTTTAAATTTTTGCTGGTCTCTCGCTACTCTGTCACTATTTGCATGGTAGATGTTCAGATAAACTACATTCCTGAGTTCTACCACTTCACATATTCACCACTTGTAGCTTCCATACTACCCACTGAGTTGATTCAGCTTTATTCCCTTCATATACGATTAGTAAAAAATAATTTTCTTCTCCAGAACTGTTACATTATGGAACAGACTCCTGAGAGGATGCTTCCCTTAACACTACAATCTAACATCTACAAGTTTATGGTCAACCATTATCTAGCATACATACCCTCATAATTATACATTTTATTCCTTTCTTGTATGTCCTGGCTACAACTTTATTTATCAATCCTCTAACTTGAGTGTCTCTTGAGACTTGTATTGGGTGAACAATAGTTAAAAAAAAGGGACAAGAATTAATGGAAGATGAACTCTTGCCACATCTTAAGAGCTCAAGTATTTTCTGATTTTTTGCTTTTCAGTTTTGCTTTCAAAGAGTGCATCGATCTGGAAGGCAAGGATCAATTCAGCAATAAGGTGGTGAAAAACTAATAATAAAATAAGGTTTTATCATGGCAACTAGTTTTAATTTCAGTATGATGATGTTCATTAAAAGATATAAGCCACATGAAAAGGATTTCACAATGATTTTGTAACTACAAATTGGAGACACTACAAACAAACAAGTACAAAAATATCTATAAAGTGTTTTAACGAAGGAAACCATGGAAAATGTAACACCAAAATCCAAATGGTGCATTGGAATAGCAAAAAATGCCTTCCAAAACCTAAGCAAAGTATTAAGAAACAGAACAATTTTATTAGAAACAAAGAAAAGAATACTGAATTGTTATGTAATACCAGTTCTTCTATACAATGAATGCTCACTGTTGTGACCAAATGGTTAAAGAAAACAAAACAAGTGTTACAGATATATCATATATTAAACAGTAAGTACAACAGAAGAGTATTACCCGACTAGTGAGTGGGTGTTGGTTGACCCAGTGTTCTATCTATTTGACTGTTCCCTCAAGGCCTTCTCTCCTACTAATTTTATAGTAGGCGGAAAAGTCCAACATAGACGCTTTTGAGGGAGGACACCACAACACTCACAGATGAAGAGACTTGAGTCAACAGAAACGTGATCTACAGAATGATACTGAGAATATGTGAACAACAAAGTTTTACAGAAAATAGAAACATAAAGGATATTTACTCTTAGAATCAGAAAGGGGTAATAAAAATTTCTACAGCACATAATGAGGATAGGGAGCTTAGCAATTTTGACACTGACAGGACATATTGTGGGAAAGAAGAGAGGAAAGTAGCAGGTAACTTGTGTAAATGGTTGGAAGAAAAGGGATTAGGAGAGATAACAGAAAGACAAAATTTACTAAGAGCTACAAAAGATAGAAAGTAGTGGATAACCATGATCTGCCAAATTCTGAAGATACATGGCACAAAGAAGAAAAATCTGCAGAAGATTTGGAGCATTTGCATAAATAATTACCATTTAGCTACTTTCTGGAACAGGTTTTTATGACTGATTCATTTTCTTCAGCTTATCCATCCTCTGCAAGTGACAAAATGGAGGTACCTACTTATAAATTAATTTAGCCTTTGCAATTAAATTGTTCTGAATATATAAAGTACTTTGATGAGAATGAAATAAATGATCTGTTATATTGAAGAACAAAAATGGTAAATAAAAACAGTATATCATACAAGCATATATATTAATAAATAGTAATTGCTATAGAAAATATATTACATTCGCACAAATACCCTTAGGAAAGGCATAAATGTATATCTTCTACCCGCACCCCCGTTATGGGTTAAGTAGCTGGGTTTACAGGGCTTTCTAGCTTTAGCTAGCAACCATTCTATGAGAAGGACTACTCTGAATCCCAAACAGTGATGAAAGCAATGGGAAACCATTCCACTTTATTTCCAGAGAAGTCGTAGAGATTAACAAATACTGTAATTCTCCCATGTATAATACGCATTTTTTCTAAAAAAAAAAAAAGCAAAATCAGGGGTGCGTATTATGCACAGCTACAAAAAATCTTTAAAAAATTGCCGTAAAATAAAATAAGAATTATCATAAAACTAAATTAGAATAATATTATTCTATGTTTAAACCATTTTTTTAAATAAGTGTAGGAAACGTTGGCCGTAATGAAATTATTCTACAATATATAGGGTTTGATTACCAAACAAAGTGTGCGTATTATGCGTGAGTAGAAGCATTTTCTCACACTTTCAGCACAATTTTAGGTGTGCTTATTATGGATGAAGGCGTATTATACATGGGGAATTACGGTAATAAAGAAAACGAATCAGTAGAGAGCCATGATCGTCTACATCCTGCTGGAATTTTTTTTTTTAATCATTTCGCTCTAAGCAAGGCAATAAAGCACAAAGACGCATGGATCGGTGAGTGAGAGAGAATAAGAGAAAAAGAAAACATTGTTAAATAGAGCGAACAATAAGAGAACAGGAATTAAGAAGGCAGAAGATAATGTCTGATATTGATCTTCAAAAATTTAAATGCAAATTTAACTGGAAAGCAAAAGGCTAGAAGAGAGTTCCACAAGCGAGAGGTGTGAGAGAAGAAACTATTAGAATCGAATTAGCGGTTATATGTAGCTATTTTAATTCTAAAATGATGAGACCTTGCTGCCAATCTACGGGAGGATTGAAAAGTACCTCCTTGTTTTATGTATGATGAACTCTTCCGTCTTGTAAAAAAATATAGTTAGACGGGAGAGTCTATCATACATAAAATAGGGAGTTACTTTTCAATCATCCTGTAGTAGCAGGCTTAAAATCATTTATTTGTCTAGGTACTAAGTAGGAAAGCACATCAGTTCAATTACCATGAAAAATGTTTTTTTTTTTAATCGAGTTCTCACCCCATGCAAGGAAGTAAAGCCACTTAGACACAAGGTCTTAGCGGGTGTGGAAGAATTAGAAACAGAAAAATTACTAATGAGCAAAAACAAAATGAGTAATCAGAAGAACAGTAGATAGCCATTGACATTGCACCTAAGTTTTTGCAGATTAAAGTTGGCTGGGACCGGAAGGGATTCCCACAAGTGAGAAGTGCGAGAAAAGAGACTGCTAGCTTAGAATTTACGGTTACATCTAGCCAACTCAACTGTAAATTAATGAAATCTCGACAGTCTCGTACTGTACTTAAATTCAAAACGTCTAGGTGCCATAGCGAAGAGTTCATACAAACACTTACCGTGAAAGTATTTATAGAAAAGGCACAGGGAGGCAACCTTACGGTGATGGGAAAATTCCTGAAACCGACCTGCCAGATCAGGAGCAATACTATTGCTGATTCTCCTTTGGATTTTATCAAGGATCTCTAGATAAATAGCAGGATCACGGGATCATATGTGGCAGCAATATTCTAAGCATGGATGAATGGTAGACTTATAGATATATAGGATAGATTCTGGAGAGAAAAATTGTCTCTCACGACACAGTGAATTGACTTTCTTATCTGACTCAATATTGTCTTTACACTTAGAAAGGTCACAAGGAAGCTATGTTACGGCATGAGGAATTAACTGAAGCATAGATGCCAGGTCAGAACAGATAATATTGCAAATTATTCTTTGTATTTTATCAAGAAGCTCTAAATTTTTAATGGTCCTAAAAAAATAAAGTAAGTCGAAGTAAGAATTACAGACGTCAGTAGTAAGGAAGTATTCTGTTCCTAATTCTGAGTACACGACGAAAAGCTTAGTGAAACTTTCACCTAATTAGGATTCAAACTAGGGGTCAACACATTTTCATTATTACCCACCAAAAACTATTTTGATATTTCAAGTGGACCTTTTAATGGTCAGTGAAAACGCGGTAGGAAAAGGAAGCCAAGTTTTTACCACTTACCAATGGAGAAACCACTATTTTTTTTTCAAAGAAACTATGGTAATTCACATAAATTGAAGAGAATAAATGAGAGAAGAACCGTGATCGTCTATGTCTTGAATTGACCTTGCATTTAAGAATATATATGGAGAGTCGAATATGAGGTTAACGACGCCATCCTGTAAAAACCTACTTGCTAAAGAAACCACTGTAGCACTTTATGTGGTGAAGCTGTGTCACTATTTACTACAGGGGATGAATAGGAGATGAACAGATATATTAAATATAATAATACATTCTGTTATTCAGGGATGAGGAAAATTCTGATTTAAACTACTGTGTTTATATGATAGAGTTACATGAAACTATATCAATAATCACTAGCATCTGTTATTGCGAATTCTGTCAATGAAATTAGAAATTCACGAACAAAAATTGATACAAGTTGTGCAAATCAACTAAAGCTCAAATTAAAGCCAGGGTTAAATACTAAACATCTGTCGACTCTTTCAGTGGAACGTGTCAGTGCCATGTTATCAAGGAATACCGCAATATTTCCTTTCAAAATGCGATGAAAAACACTAGAAAACGTTGAAATATTTAATTGCTTTGAACAACGGAAGTAACGACCACAAGGTCATCACGATTGACAGAACAGTCAAATTAAGGATCACTAACTGCCCCAGTCGGCTCGCTCCATTAAAAATAAACTCAGTTCAGTAATCTAGAGGCAAATCTCAAGTAGCATGTAATAGCTAGAAACTTAAAGGACAAATCAACTCAGTCAATAAAGGTTCTCTGGTTTATTATAAACAACGTATGCACGATAAAAACAGGACTAATTAATGGCTAAAACTGTTCGTTAAATCAATTCCGTTGCTACTATTACTTTTATGCACCGTTCCATTTCAGTTATGATCATGGCTCTCCACGACTTCCTGCCTGATCTAAAGAAAGTTTGTCCCTTACTTTCTCTTCTAGTTCATGTTCTGCCGTCCATTTACGCAGGCTCGTTAGGTTTTGTTAGTCGATGTTTCTCTGTCTCCTTTGACTTCGGTATGCCCTGTGCGTGTTGCATCTTCCAAGCCCTTTTTCCACATTATGTCTTAAAGAAATTTCAATTCTTTCCGACTATTTACAAGTGGTCTTTTTGTTTACGTTTTCTTTTAAAACTTCCTCGTTGGTTACATGCTTTGTCCATGTTATTCTCAGCATACTTCTGTAGAACCACATTTCTGTTGCCTCACGTCTTTTCCTCATCTGCTAGAAAATTGTCCAGTAATAACTGTCACAAAAGAGATTTTATGTTTCTTAGTAGTACATCACGCATTGGTTTAAAACTAAATTTTCCCGTTTCTTAATACTTTATGTAGAGTCGAAATGGAAGGTCTCATTAGATAATGGGGTACTTTCACAATGCAGACACTGAAAGTTATAAGTTACTTCCTCCGGCATTATATAAACAAATGAGTGGCCAGGGGCGTTTTTGTATATATCTTTGATACGAGAATAAAGTAATTCAGAATTATTATGACCATTGCCGTTGTTTTTTTTTTTTTTTTTACATGGCGCTGAAGGTAGGCTCTGGTGAATACGCGCACCTATCTTAAAATAAGACATGGAATCTGCTCCAGGCGAACGCCTCGAAATGAATGTTCAACTGAAACAATTGATAGAGCTACAAGCGGAAAATACCGCGCTTCGGTGGAGGGGGGGGGAAGAACCCCTAACGAGACACAAACACTAAAAAAACCAGACCGTCCTGTCAATGAACCCAAAGCAACGGACAAGCACTAGGCATTATTCCTTGATGCTTGAGCCCTGTATAAGATGTGTAAACTTACCAACCCAGTCGAAATACAAGAGCATACATTCTGGGGCAAGCCTTCAACTGACCACGTCAATCCGTCTTGTAGTCAGAGGAGGGAGAGTATATGTAGAGTAGAAATGAAAGGCTTCATTAGATAACGTGGAAAAGAGGAGGTAACTTATGTCCTCCAGTGGAGGACATGTTACCTCCTCCGATGTTATATAAACATCTGAGTGGCCAGTGGCCGAGTATGTTTTTGTATCTGCATCTCGTTGATACAAGAATAAAGTAATTCAGAATTACTAATACAACTGTGATTATTTTACACTTTAATCTTAGATTTTGGAAGGCATCTTTCGCTATTCCAGTGTACCATGGGACTTCTTAGTCACATTTTCCGGACAATTGAGATTTGATAAGTTTCCTTCTACACAGCATAATATATTAATTCGTTAAGACAAAGAAACCATTCCATGTTTTCAAAATATAAAAATTAACTTTCAGATTATATTCTCCCAAAGAATCGATTGTCTAAAACGATGTGGCAAGATTTAATGTTTAAATGCACAAAGTATACCAATAGTATAAATTTAAATTTTAGTGCAGTGCTTCTCTCTATGTATAATTATAACCAATATTTTTGTAAATATGTTGGACATCTCTCCTAGATATATTTAAATTATTTGGTTATAGTTTAATAAAAAAGGAAGAAAAAAGATATGTGTATATATGTATATGTATGTGTATATATGTACATAAATATATACATATATGCATAAATATACATACACACACACGAACATATATATATATATATATATATATATATATTCTGTGTGTGTGTATATATACATGTGTATATATGTATATATACACACATATATGTGTGTGTATATAGATATATATGTATGTATATATGCGTCTATTTTTATGGATATATGTATATATATATATATATGTATATATACACATAAACATACATACACATATATATATACATATATACATACATAAATACATATATATATATTCATAGATATAATTATATATATATAATTACAAATATATATATTTACATACATACATATATATAAATGTATATATAATTTAATATATATAAATGCAATTATATATATATATATATATATATATATATATATATATATATATATATATATGAAGTAAGTGAAATTTTAATTGTGTCCTACCTTATCCTTAATGAAAAATCAATGATGTTTTCATTTTTCTCCTCACTGAGTTCTTCCTGTATTCATTGGAATCATGACTAGATTTAAACGTCGGCAGGTTATAATAAAAATCTCAGAAGACATAAAACCCGCCATTACCAGTGTTTGAAAGTGCTCAAAAACACCTGATGCAACAGCTAGCGTCACCAAACAGTAATGGCAGGTTCATTCAGCGACTCGGGAAATCTGAAATTGCTCTCGAAAATTGCTTTAGAAAACTTAAGGAGTTTTTTTTTTGTTTTTTTTTTTAAATCTTACTCGTGTTTTAATTAGCTATATATGCGTTTTAAATAAATTTTACGGCAGGAAGGCAAACAAATTGGATTTTTTTTATCGATTTCAAAAACCCGCTTTTTAATTTTAATGACAACACGTGCGATCATGGCTTTCCACGTATTCGTTTTCTTTATTATCTATGAATTGCTCTATATCCTTGGAAATTATAGTGGAGTGGTTTCCCGATGTTTCAGAACGGTTTCAGAGATTTAGACTGGTTTTCCACACAAGGCAAGAGAGCCTAGTTTAAATAAACCGATAGCTGGGAGCAAGCCAAGAGATGCATTCATGCCATTCCCAAGGGCGTTGGTGTGAAAGTGAACGCAGCAGACTTGCCCGGAATGCGAATTCTGCCGATTTCACTTCCCTTTACACTGCCCTCATATCCGCAAGAACACGCTTGTCGTTGTTTAATAAGAACATACCTTAGGGATATCTTTAAAAAAAAAAATAGATGTTTACTTTGGAAGTTGGCCAACATTTTAGAAAAAAAAAATGGTTTGTTACATTTCTGGTCTGCAGTCTCGATTTTCTTTTTAAGAAAATAAATAAACCACTTTGAATACTAGATTTATAATTCGAGATTTACTTTAGTCCCCCACCCCGAATCAAGTTGTGACACAAGGTCGGTTTTTAACGTCGGGATCAGAGTGTTTCCACTCGGCCCTCTGGTCTAAGCTGGTCATAGCTTGTCTGAACTGGTCATACCATCGCTACTTAACAGATATTACTCAACGGCGGAGCGGACGCAAGAGGAGGAGAGAAGGCTTCCGGAATGGAACAGATACTACAACCGCAGTATCTAGTCCGATGGGGAAAAACATCAATTCCTCTGTATTTATTCATTTAAAAAGTGAAATTTACAGAAGGAACATTTTTAAGTACAAAAATTTTACAAATTACGGTAATGGATAGCAACGCACAGCTTTGTATAAATACTTGTACACCTGAAAAACATATAGTTTTGTACCACATGTACCCGTGAAGATGATCTTGGAAGAAGATCGAAAGTACTTCGGAAATGAAGATAAAGGAAATTTAAACAGTTATAGCACATTTCTCTCATCCTTTAATATCAATACATGGAAGGTTATTCGTGAGTATGAACGGATTCTGTTAAAAATTAGCAGACATAATATCTGTAATTTATTCAATCTGACATGCCTAAAATAATATATATATATATATATATATATATATATATATATATATATATATATATATATATGTGTGTGTGTGTGTGTGTGTGTGTGTGTGTGTGTGTGTGTGTGTTATATTAATATCTAAACTCTAGCGTGGTCAAAAAAAAAAAAAAAACCCGGATAATACAATTTGTAAATAAAAATACATTGGAACAAACAGATATCAGGGAAAAATCCAGTAAAAAAAAGAAAAGACTAAAGACATCCGTGTTGGTCTGAAAAAAATCAATCAGCACTGCAATGCCCAGTCGAAAGAAAAACACCGACAGAATAAATTAAGTAAAAACGTAAATGTGCTCAATACACTAAGTAGAGCAAAATCTAAAAAAACCCCTAGTGAGCCATAACCTACCTACCAAGGTTTTACCTATGTTTCACCCATATATATAATGTCGACTGTCTCATCAAACCCGGTGTAGACCATATATATATATATATATATATATATATATATATATATATATATTGATAGAGAGAGAGGGATCTAAATAAATATATATATAAGAATACATCAATATATATATATACGCACACACACACACACACACACACACACATATATATATATATATATATATATATATATATATATATATATATATATATATATATTCTCTCGACTCTCCCGTTGAATTCGACGTATGAGGGTCAAGCAGATCAGTTCCCAGGAAACCGACAGCCCGACAACAGCACATGTGATTTGATTATAGTGTTTTGAAGTTTTGAATTCAGAGTTGTCCTTCTCCTAGACCGGTTGCCATCCAAGGCTATAGAACCCAGTCTGCCCTGCTATTTACCCATAGCTGGAGGGAGAAGAAGAGGATTCACACCTTTCCCAAGGGTATTAGCACGTAAGTGAATGTAATGGATTCGACTGGAATTCGAACTCAGCTCTCCGATTCCTCAATCCACCGTGCCTATATATATATATATATATATATATATATATATATATATATATATATATATATTGATAGAGAGAGAGGCATCTACATAAATATATATATAAAAATACATCAATATATATATATATATACGCACACACATACACACACACACACATATATATATATATATATATATATATATATATATATATATATATATATATATATATATATATATATATATATATATATATCAAAGAAACTTATTTTAGACTACGTATTTCGTCCTGGCATTGACTTTATCAAGGCAAATGTAAGCATTTTATTTTGCAACAAATATTATTTACGTAGTGAACATCGAGTAAATGGATAACAGAACAAGGTTTGGAGACATAATATGACAAAAAATATTAATATCTACAACAGGCAATAAGTTTTTGAGAACCATGATCGCTAACGTTCTTAATACGACGTCACATTGAAGATAAAGATGAAGATACGTCACATTGAAGTTGAAGATGAAAGTACGTCACATTGAAATGAAGGTACGTCCCATTGAAGATGAAGATGAAGGTACGTCACATTGAAATGAAGGTACGTCCCATTGAAGATGAAGATGAAGGTACGTCACATTGAAATGAAGGTACGTCACATTGAAGATGAAGATACGTCCCATTGAAGATGAAGGTACGTCACATTGAAGATGAAGATGAAAGTACGTCACATTGAAATGAAGGTACGTCCCATTGAAGATGAAGATGAAGGTACGTCACATTGAAATGAAGGTACGTCACATTGAAGATGAAGATATGTCCCATTGAAGATGAAGGTACGTCACATTGAAGTTGAAGATGAAAGTACGTCACATTGAAATGAAGGTACGTCCCATTGAAGATGAAGGTACGTCACATTGAAGATGAAGATACGTCACATTGAAGATGAAGATACGTCACATTGAAGATGAAGTTAATACTCATTCTAAGATATGTTTAAATGCTTCTGTTTATTTCAATTTCCTAATTTTATATTGACATCATCACAACTCAATCGGGTTTGGGCATAGTGTTTGAGAAAACTATAAAAAGCGGAATAAATTAAAATTTTGCAAAATTAAATTAGACATATTCAAATTCTACGAAAATATTTTATTAATCAGTTTCATATAAGATAAAAAAATGTATTCTTATTGAAAATTATTAAAAGATGCACTACCCTTAGTGATTGGATACAAACGTGAAATAAATTCAACTGGTAATTTACAGAGAAAAGTAAAAATTTAAAACATATCAAATTATTAATCTGCAAATATTTATGCCTTAAGCCTATTTAGTCGAACTTTGAGGTTTTATTGAATTAAAACAGTTTAAAATTGAGCCGATTAGTTTTCTTTAGCGTCGGCATCATGTTCCCGGTTCCCGTGCTATCACGGAAGTTAAGCAACGTCGAAACTGGTCAGTACCTAGATGGATGACTGCTTGGGAATTCCAAGTGCTGTAAGGTTGGATGTATGGGTGGTGTAATGAATAATGGCAAGAAATTTTTAATCGGAGACCGATCTGCAATTCCAGTTGGGTTTGTTATATCCACTTACGCACAAATACGTTAGATAAGATCCACCTCTTACATCCCCATCTATGGGTTAATTAGTAGGATTTGTTTTAGTAAATCATTATTATCTGCTAAATTCTTACAATCTAAACTATTTTCCGACTTTAAATAACCTGCAAAGTGTTGATAAGACGTAGGAAATATATTGGCGCGTATTTTGTGTCTACTACTACGTCCGCACCTATGGAATAAATAAACAGATAACGTATTGATTATTCTGTGAGAGTCCGCGAATATTTTGATTAGCAGCCGGATGTAACAATTTGAATCGTAGTGAGTAAGAAATCTTCCTGTGTCTCGTCTATTTCCTATTTCCTAAATTGTAAAACCTCACCAATTTCTGAGATATAATTTTCTGTTTTTTTTTTTTTTAGATTTATACTTTATCTGTTTTCTTTTCCTTTACGAATGAGTTTAATATTTTTACAAGACCATTTGTTTTCTTACAAGGGGTCAGGACTTAATTTTAAATGCTACAGAATTTAAATTACTGACAATGTTTCTACCAACATAGAACGTAATCATTGCATGTTTTTTGGAAAATTTAAGAATACTGTTAAATGTCATCTCGCTTCTTTTTATACGCATTCTATAGTAATATCTTTGTTTTATTTCCTGATGTACAGAGTTTGTCTACACAGAAAGCACTCAAAGAGTTTGCTGTTTAGAGAACATTTTGAAGTACGGATAATGACAGCAGAACTTAAAGTTTAACTCCGGGTTTAGAAAGATGTTGCTCAATAAGTTTTGCAAGAGGTACGTATTACGATAAAACATAGGCAAAATAATAGCCATTTAATAATTTTACTTGTCCAAATAGCCCCTCTAAAGAGTTTTCTTATGTTTTACAAATGATTTAATATCGTGAAAACTAAACGAAGCATTGAGAGAATTCACTATTTTGAAAATGTGAGCGAAATGTTTATTTTGATATAAAATGTTGGACTTACAGAATGTTCTTTTCCCATCAAAGCTAAAAATTTAAGCATCTGTTTTACGCCCATAGTGCATGACTAATATTTCGAAAATTGAAAATTTCAAGAAACATGCTAGAAATTGAAATTTCATCTTCAGTAACACATACAGCTCACGAAAAATACGTTTTACGATGCTAAAACAACCAGAGAATTTTAATAACTTGAAAGAAATTAAAATGATTAAAAAAATCGTCACTTCAGGTGAGGAATCCCGTAATTTATCAGTGTTGTACGAGTACCACATGTACCTCAGCCATAGTAGCAATTGTGTGTCACGAGCAAGATAGCCTGACGGAATCCATTCCTCTTTAGGATATTTTGGAATTAAGTTTTTCTTCTACTAGACTTCCATGACAAGCAAGAGGATGGATTCATATCCTTTTCAAGAGTATTTATGCGACGAAAGGAATAACGAACTCAACAGGGTTTCGATTGTAAGAGTAAAAAAAAAATATTCTATGTTTCTTCAGGACGTTGGTGATTATGGCTCTCCACAATTTCCTGTCATCCGTAGCTCTTAATACATTTTGTCTTTTTGTGCCAATTTACTCAAGTTCTCTCGGCAGGTTGTCTTCAGTCTGTTCTGTGAGTGTCAAATTTTCCAAACCCGCTTTCCTAATTATGTGCCCTAGAAATTCCAACCATCTCTTTCTGATGTTACATATGATATGAGTGTCCTTTTTGTTTCTATTAGGTTGGTGCAAAAAAATAATGACGTAATAATGTCGTTTTTTGACGTTAAAAATACGTCAAAAAACGACATTATTACGTCATTATTTTTGCACCAACCTAATATTTTCTACAAAACTTCATTGTTGCTCACATGTTCGGTCTATGATATCCTTAGTATCCTTCGGTTGCTTAAAGTTTGTCCAGCATTCACTGCCAGATAGGAGGACTGATATGTTTAACCAGGATGTATTTGTGTTTTTAGTTAGACATCTTAATAACATATTAATTAAGTCCTCTTCCTATATTTCCTTACTAGCAGCATGGCCCGGCGTTGCCCGTGCTTGATTCAAAAATCATACGACTCATACAGCAATCGATATCACTTGACTTAAAATATTTTTGCCCTTCTTTGCCTTTAAAGGAGTGCCCTTTGCCGTGCTGATGTTGCTACATGCCTTACTTCTTGCCTATCTCACACTGCGAATTTTTTCTAAGCTCTATACTAAACATTAAATCTGTTACGAAAAAAGAACTAAACAAAATGAACGCAAAACGATCAGCTTTAAAAAAAAGACTCATAACTGGAAAAACCGAATGAAAAAAGAATGTTAACAACAAATACTTTTTCACATCCAACCCAGTTCTGCATAATCAGAATCAATGTTGAGTTTAAGCAAGCGAATTTGCCAATTGGAGTAAAGTGCCATGCAGATTTAAATTTTTCCCACTTGTGACGAATGCAGCTATCGATTTTTTTTTGCATGCTAGCATGCTAGTTAACATTTGTGTCAGTCAGCTGTTGGCTCTCACGCTGGCCAATAGAATCTTCCTGCCTATTCGTGGCAGCCAGCTATAGGCTCTCACTCTGGCCAGTAGAAAATGGCCGCAAACTACATGAAAATTGCCGTAGAAGCATGAAAAAATCGATTATTTCCACTATCGATAGGAGTTGGGAAATGCAAAATTGGTCTTGGCCTTTCCGCTAACTTGGAGCATGTGCATGTAAATTTTGGTGCAAATCCGTCGAAAATTGCGGCCGTGCATTCGTTACACACACACACACACACACACACACACACACACACACACACACACACACACACATCCTGCCTTTTATAGATAATTTAAATGATATATAATCATAAATTATATTTTTAATTGTAAGTATTCGTTATCTATTTTTTTTAGATATACACACTTTGTTTTTCTCGCCATACCTTTCATTCATTTTACATTCCTGTATCAAATCAGCATGTGTACTTTTTATTTTAACATATTTCCGATGTATAATTAGCACCGATTTGTTCGTGGATGCTTAATTTTAACAGTCCTGGGTATGACGATAAACTACACCTGGCAGCAATGCCTCTGATCAGGAGAGAGGAGGTTTTGAGGTGCAAGGAACCATCTCTTAATTGATTTTGTTCCCCTATCTACCAAGACCCAGGGTGGTGGCACTTGTTAGGGTCCCAGCTATGTGTAAATAGTGAACCCCCAAACAAAATCAAGACGATGGAAGTATAAAAATATCAACAACACATTGTATAGTAGAATTACCAACAACACATTTGATATGAAATTGAAACCATAAAATTGTGCTCAAAATAGTTAGATTTTGTCCATTTCAAGAGTATGTGGTTTCAGGTCTTTCTTCGAACGTTCGATCTTCTTGCCAGGATTCTGTCTTCGCTCATAGAAGTTTATATGCACTAAACAAAATCAAAGCAAAATTATTTTTAAATTTTATTAACTATGAAGATTTTTTTTCAAATTAACCACGACGTTTCAGAGTAGCAGGATTGCCATGGTAAGAATTTAAATATTACTTTTGAGGTTGCTCGTACAGAGCGAAACGTTGACAACATTTTAAACATTCAACTGGTTTTCGCAGATTCTCTCTTACATGCAAGTTTATGGGAAAATGCCGCTAAGCCAATTCTGTTAAAAATCACACCTTGATATATTCTATATCTGAGCCCCGAAATTATACAATCAGCTACTTTTAAAGTAAAATATTAATGAATCAAAACAAAGAAATCGGAATGGCGCTTTATAAAGAAACTCACAAGAATACGAGTTAAAAACATGTTATTTTATTTTGTTTAACGGTCGTAGAATGTAAAAACAACCTAAACGTTGCAATGCAAACTTAATGATTACAGCAGAAACAATGGCAATGCTTAATCTAATTTGGAGATATTCATAGTTTGGCCTCCAAAATTACAATGCACATTATTAAGCTTTTTGTAGTCAATTAAGTGTCTAATGTTATGTTAGTAACTTTTGATAAGAATATAAAACTAAATTGTTTAAATTAAAATAATTATTTATTTATGGATTGTCAATTTAATGCCGGCCAGTTCAAGAGTATGTGGTTTCAGATCTTTCTTCGAACGTTCGATCTTGCGACGATTCTGACTTCTCCCATCGTAGATCGGTCGTTTATATAACTAGCACTCGGTTGTCTGATGTGCATGTATATCTTAAGCTGGGGTTGGTTCGCTTCTTTTTTATGTTAGTACATCTACCGATATCCTTTGAAGCCTGTGTTTTGAGTTCAAATAGGTCAACACTCGAGGTATCTAGGTCTTTTGACATTCCGTAGTGACACCGAGTACAAAAATGACTTATATCTTAGCGTGAACTCGGTAAATATTAGGATCACCACAAATCAGCTTTTCTTAGTTCAAGGTTCGCGATTAAGGCCTCTGTGTTTTTCCTGGCGTGAATAGCATACTACACTAGTTTTATTACTTGATAATTTGATTACATTTACCAACTCTTTCTGAAAATACCTAACACGGATATTAATTTTGTTTTACTATAAACGTGGGTATACATATGAATTGAAATCTCTATTATAAGCAATGGAATTGATGTCAATCGGCCTAGAAATCGAGAACCCCTTACTGAAAAAAGTGTACAGTCCGATGTGAATCGAACTGTATTCTTTTTCATCGAGGAAACCACTCATTTAGCTGAAGTATGGCCTAACAATTAGGTCATGGGGAATAGTGACCTAACTGGACACTTCTATGTTTCTTGGCATAATTAGCAAGACACACTTCGGTTAAAGGTGTGGGTTCCCTGATTGAAAAAAGGATTTCAGGTTTCTGACGTGAAATACATTTTTCTTTAGTAAGGGCTCTCGATTTCTCGGCCGGTTGACATTAATTCTACTGGTTAAAATAACAGATTTCCAACACGTGTATTCACTAAAATACAACGTTTAAACTACTTAAAAAATTACGGATCGGTTTATAGATAATATAGGAACAGATTTTACTGGAATAATCTTTATATAAGTCTTAAACGTATTGCCTTTCAAGGGTTTTATCTGAAATGTTATTACAATTTTGTTGAATGTCAGCGCGAATGAATACCTTGAAACATTTCATGATAAGACTTGGAAATAATGAATAGAGAAACCGATCCAATGTCAATTTGTTTTTCTGTTTTTTTTTCTCGCTTAAGGATCATATTTGTTGCTATGTAGGCACCTTTCTTTGTGCCACGTTTGTACAACTCGTAATTAAGGAATCATTCAGCTATTAGTTACAAGATTTGATTTGACTACATTCATTCCCTCCTGTTTGCAATTCATAACGTCTGAAAATACAGCATTTGTCTACTTCTACATTTACATGATAGCTTTCCTTTATTACTAAGTGTAAAGAGAAGCAAAGTGCGCTTGCAATTGATAGTTCGGTGATAGGAATGTACAGTTAATGGGACTGAAATTCACTTGGCTTTCAAAGAAGGAATTTAAAATTAATATAAAGTAGCTACTTTACAACAGAAATTAATAAAAGTCCAGGCACCATTGTTACTAGACTTTTAAAATCGAATAAAACATATCGATGGTACGAGCACGAAGTTTCAAGTCACCGTGTACGAGTTCATGAGCGTACTAACCCTGTACTGATGTGATTACGTCATATGAATTTGCTCCCTCTTCTTCTTTCTCTCTGCCAGTAACTTTTTCACTCACTATAGTTGTAGTATAAACCTCAAATGGACTGTTGTTAAATTCAAATCTGCCTGAGCATCCGTGTGAACCAGGGATTCGATAGCTGTCTTAACAGACGGAGACGCTCAGGAACGAGTAGACGGCCACTTATATATATATGTATGTGTGTGTGTGTGTGTGTGATTTTCTGTGTGTGTTTCATGATTTAGAAATCATCAGGCAAAGATATAAATATAGATGAATTCCTGCTGTAGCGTTTGATGATATGAAAGAAAGCCGTGGATCGGTAAGAAATTACGAATATATTTATAAACATTTGTATTAAATATAGAGCAATTTGCTTATTTTACGACGTATACATACATGCACACATTACCTTTAATATATATATATATATATATATATATATATATATATATATATATATATTCAAATTCTTGCAGAAGGCACATTTTATTTATGAAGACTGTCAAATGCACAGGCCAACAGACAGACTTACATTTAAAAAAAAAAAGAAATATCTACTATGACACGTTTATCCACTAAATAACGTATCAAGTAATACATCGGATTATAAATAAAATCCTTTTATTTCATTTCGTTTATACATACATACATATATATATATATCTCACAGAGGTGTCAATAGAAACTAAACAATATCTGCCCACTTAATAATGATGCCGTTACGCCCAAAAGGAAAGACATAAAATGAAGCACAATATTATAATTTCTAAATATTTATAACTAGTTCTGTATAATATATATATATATATATATATATATATATATATATATATATATATATATATATATATATATATATACACACACTTGTATAAATCTTCTACGGTATAAAGTCTAAAGCAAAATTGACCAATCCCAGGTTTTAGAAAGTTTTACCTATATATATATATATATATATATATATATATATATATATATATATATATATATATATATATATATATATATACACACACACTTGTATAAATCTTCTACGGTATAAAGTCTAAAACAAATTGACCAATCCCAGGTTTTAGAAAGTTTTACCTAGATCGTAGAGCAATATTTAGAAATATTATTTTAAAAAGATACAAGAAACTTAACTAACCTTCCGGGGTTTTACCCTTCGATTCTCTTCGTTGATTTTGCCTTTATATATATATATATATATAAAATAAAACTAGTTTCAGTGAACCGATTTAACATCCAACAGACACCAACGTTTCGGGTATATATATATATATATATATATATATATATATATATATATATATATATATATATATATATATGATAAAAATATAGTTTTAATGTATCTTTTATTTATGAGTGAATCTACTCTTTCTGATATCTCCTGATCAGTGGATCAAACGATGACACAAAGGTTTGTCTACGAAACTCTGGAATCGGGGTGATGAATATCACATTAATCAGCTAAGTGAAAATTTTATAATATATATATATATATATATATATATATATATATATATATATATCAACACTTTTCTAGTTACTGAACTTTTCACTTTTCAAGTTACTGACGGTAATTTATTGTTTTCTTATCCTCTAAAATTCCAATTCATTTTCCTTTCATACAGTTGTCTTTCATTCTGACCTGAAGAATTTGAGACTAACAGACAGCGAAAGGCATCGGTTATAACTTTTCTACCCTGACTCATCATCATGATGTATCTCAAATATACATACACCTATATAACATCAATGTGGATTTTAAGACGTCTAAACTGAAAATCCATCTTTCTGCTTCCAGAATATATGAAACACACACTCAAAACATATCTACATTTACACGAACGCACAACGATAAATATCTTACATGAAATTTAAAAAATAACATCTTATTACTACTATTACTACTACTTTCGGTGAAGTTATCAGTTGGCAAATCAAAAGGCTTCTTTTTCCCATAAAACTAGTTAGAGTGCGAGATGTTTTAACCAACACGTTCACATTTTAATTAACCATGCTACTGTCCTAAGCTGTCAACAGCTTTCAGATCTATTCGCATTCATTTTCTCGATTGTTCGTAGTTTGTTGTTTTTTGACTTTTATAGATAAAAGAAAAAAAAAGATATGCAGCGAGCCACTCCTTTGAGGGATAATGCTAAGCGTACACCTTACATAATACGCTACGCGACCATTGTTTGGCAATAAGCTGACACAAATTAAGTGGGAATAGCATTTTCTGTTTTCAAAATGAGACATAACGTTTGTCACGCAAGAAAGAATCTGTTTACTCATGTGTACTGTTTTTCGTGTGCATTTCAGTTATAGAATTAGAAACTGATTAGTCGCTGGTAGTCGGAGTTATTTTTCTAATCTTTGTCATTCAATGGCAAATCAAATGCGTTTTGCATAGGTGGGGCAATCTTTCAGATTTCATTTTTAAATGCATCCTGTGGTAGTTCGGATAAAGGAAACGCGAGTATAAAGTGATTTCCAACACAAAATGTCTTTAAAGAGCAACATAGAAATTGGCGATTAGACATGCAAGGTTGTTTTTACTTCCTTTCTCTGAAATATTGAAATGGGTTGGGACAACTAACTTTCAATTCATAGCAAAAAGATATGCCTCTTGTTCTTAAAGCAAAATTAAGAATAAAGAAAATAGAAAGGTTACTTTGGAAAGCGGTGCGATTATTACTTGCACTACGCTTCACTTGTTTTTGTTAAAAATAAACGCCTTGAAAAAAAGTTAAATTTGTTGCGGAAGGGTTTTTTTTCCCTTTATTTTTTTTAACAGTGTCCTTCGGTTTGCATTTTTTTCCTTCAGATTTTCAAACAAGCCCAAAATGCGAAATAACTATTAAATATGGCGGATGTAAATTGTAAATGTACCGACCAAATTAGACCACGTGCGGTGGATAGCGGCTCAGATCGAGGAATCGGAGAGCCGAGTTCGAAGTCCATTCGAATCCATTACATTTACTTACGCGCTAATACTCTTGGGAAATGTATTATTCTCCCCCGCCCATCTATGGGTAAATCGCAGAACAGACTGAGTTCTATAGTCTATGGTCTACCGCAGAAAGAAATGGCAACCTACTGCGGAAAAAAATCTGCTTCGTAGGTCATGTATCAAAAAATACATGATCGCCTAAACGTGTATCACGCATGACAAATAACTGACTGTATCTTTCTTGCGAAAAAAAGATTAAGTGATGTCATCTTCACACTTATAAAGTCTCCCATTATATATATATATATATATATATATATATATATATATATATATATATATATATATATATATCCTTAAAGAGAAAGTTATTCAAGAATAGTCTAAGCAAAAATATATTTTTGCTTTAGAAAAGTTTATGTAAATTCATCGTTTAAGATTTTGTCCGCGTGTTTTCCTATCGTATCCGTACACTATGCAGTTTTAAACATGGCTAGCTTTGCGAGATTAAAAATATAACTTGGTCATATGTGATAATCAGACGTGAGCAATCCATCGATTACTCAATTCTGTGGCGAATATAAACTGCACGTGGGTCGCAAAGATTGATTCGGGTGTCGCTATCGATCAAAATTCTTTTTCCCTAAATCTAATATGCTGTCCATCGAAGTTACACGGTTTTGAAAAGCGAAGCTATACAAAATAGTGGCAAATAGATTTAAAAGGCTGCCCGCGAAGCTAAATAGTCGAAGTAGATAGTTTTTGGAAGCTAGATTAAAGGCATGCATATAAGTGTGAAGTTTTGGTGAAACGCAATTCACTTATTTAAAGTAATTAAGAAGACTTTCTACACCGGTGAGCCAAGATTCCATGGATAACGAATAGTTCCGTATGTTTAGAAGAACCATCACGCAAACGAGATTTTATTACCTCGAAGTTTCGGCTGTTGTGCCCTCTGGCCTTCTTCAGGGAGTAGATTTTTCTCGTTTCGCGGTTCTTGTCAGAATGAGTTATCCTGAAACATGAAGAGCGAAAAGAGAACAATCTAGCATCGTAGATTAAATAAGCGATTCCGCTCGAAATCCCCTGAAGGTTATCCAGATCAACATACACCTGAAGAAGTCCAGGAAAGAGAAAATATGAAATTTCGTGGTAATAACAAAGATATAGTCGTTAGTCCGAATATAGATAACGACAAATTCTCATACGAGAATAGCAGTACTTACAAAAATGTAATTTGAAAAAAAACTTTTCTAATGAGGTTTGTGATGATAAACGATTTAATATGAAGGATAACACATTGATTAGAGCATTTAAAGGTATTTTTACAAATTTCAATATAGCAACGAAACGGCTGATACAATTCATCCTATCTTTATTTTCATGAGTAATGTTTGCTTATGGCAATAAATCTCTGCTTTTTTAAAAATCGATTCCTGTTACTTTCCGCATTTTATGACTCCCACCCTTTTTTTTACCTAATGAGACCATGTGAATGGAAAATTTATGACCACAGTAAGTAACTAGTCTTATAATAAATTAATGAAAATGTTCTTATTTAAGTTTCAGATGAGCGTTCCCGACCAATTTAAATTGGTGTTGGTAGCTGCTTAATTCGTCGTTTGCACATCTAATTTTTATCGTCACAGATTTGCAAGTTAAAATTGAAATACGCATTGCAAATATAGTCTGTTTTCCTAATCACAAACGTATATGGACATTTTTACAAACGTTTAATCTAAAATTTAAACTATTTATTAACTTCTTAAAGAAAAAAGGAACAAAAAACTGAAAAAAAGTGCTCAGTTCGATAAAAAAAAAAAAAAAAAAAATTACGGGACACACAATGAGGAAATAGGACTGGGATAATTTGACACGTACAAGGCCTAGTGAGGTCAAGAGGGTCAGAGAGTAGCAGATGGCAAAATATAGACATTGTTTAAACTACAAAGGATAGGAAACTGTGGTAATCCATTATCGCCTCCATCTTGAGGCGACACGTACATAAAAGTCTTAGCAGATATTACAATTTTAAATTGACGTATATGATGTAGTTTTACACAAGCAGAATTAAAATGAAAAATACTTCCAGCTTTAATTTCTAGTTTCTTAAGGTTAAGGTTTTCTTTCTGGAACGATTAACAGGAACAAATATTTTTCGAAGCTGAGAGTCTTTAGATACGCTTCCCAAGTAGATTGTACAAATGAAAGCTCATGTAACAAGGTGTATGCCTAAAAGCTAAAAATTTCGTATTTTCAAACTTGAAGCTACACTTTATATTAGATTGAATTCCTATTGTGGATTATTTTTAGTAATTTATTTTATCTCCTATCTCAGCATCGAGTATAAGAATTATAATATTCGTTTTGTTGGCAGAAGGAAAGAAAAACAGGCTGAGAGCTGTGAGTTCGAATTGGGGAAAGGAAACAAAAGCACGATAATTTTATCATTTACCGCCAACAACATTGCTTTGTAGAAAATGGCGGAAGGAAAGAAATCTAGCGAGAGTCAAAGATTGGAAGAGAATTTGGCCAAGAAAATATGGCAAATATCAGAAGAACGTCGGCCCATAGAGGAGTAGAAAGGGCGTGACGAGGTTGGGGCATTTAGGGCGAGACAAGAGTATAATTTTTTTTCTATTTTAGCGAGCAGAAACTAAGTTCAATAATGGAGTAGATATTTTGTGTTCCTATCAAACGGAATATAATTCGGCTCGTAAGAATGTCCAATTTCCAAGCGCCACTGATTACTTGCTCTCGGGAATAGCCACTCCAGTGATGGTGGGGCTCATGCCAGCAAGTTTGGAGAATTGCCATCAAATAAGTAACTACACGATACTTGCTTGCAAACAGACAGAGTTTTTTTTTTAAAACAGTAACTTTTAGACATACGCATATGAATGCATAAAATTTGTATAAACATAAAACGTGTTTATATTTATATAATTATATAAATGATTAGTTTCCCTTTACAAAACTAAGACCAAATTTAACTTAACATGTAAGACTAGTTGGTGAAGGCTAAAAGTTAAAGGTATTAATTTTTTTTATCACAAACCATTGTCAATTTTTGATTAGTATTTCAGTTGCTTTTCACTGCAACTAGTCAGATTGTCATTGTACAGGAATTAGTAAAAGGCGTGGATCGAAAAACAAAAACAATAGAAGAGATTAATGTTTTCTTTCGGCTCGGTAAGCTTCGTGATAGCTGCATTTACCGTTTAAGCCGCATCAGCTTTATGGTTGATAGATAAGCTTATTCCTTATATTTATATATATTATATTATATTATATACATACATACAGGCATATACATATATATATATATATATATATATATATATATATATATGAAGAAATATAGTCTTAAGGTGTGCTATATTTATGGAATAAAGTGCTAAATATCAGAGATAGAGCGTGTGTAAATATAAAAGTGAACATAGAAGTCAACACCTAGAGGTGACAGTCTGTTTCATGCTATATGCAATCGTCAGGCCATATATATATATATATATATATATATATATATATATATATATATATATATATATATATATGTATGTATGTATAAGTGCGCAGGTAGGTAGAAAATAGAAAAGAACACGTTGGGTGCATAATCCGGTGTTCCTTAGTATTTTTTAGTGTTTTTATTTTTAAGAAGACAGTGCTCCATACAGAAGTAGAGCTTAATTATAATATTTTTTTGTTTAAAAGTATTATTCCTTCGCTACATAAGAGTTCTCATGTTTCAAAAACGAGAGCCGAAACCATCCAAATAATTATTAAAATTAAGTTAAATTTAGGTGTTTAGTCCCGTTTCCTCTTCAAGCGAAATTTTAGGAATAAAAGGTATTCCTAAAATTTCGCTTGAAGATGAAACGGGACTAAACACTTAAATTCAACTTAATTTTAATAATTATCTGGATGGTTTCGGCTCTCGTTTTTGAAACATGAGAACTCTTATGTCGCGAAGGAATCATATTTTTAAACATAAAAATATTATATATTAGGTTGGTGCAAAAATAATGTCGGGTTTTGACGTATTTTTTAATGTCAAAAACCGATATTTTTTTGCACCAACCTAATATTATAATATATATATATATATATATATCATTTCTACATATATATAATATCTATCTATCTATCTATACACACATTTTTAATGCCATCTGTGTTGAGCACGTAGACAATCATGGGTCTTCGCACATTCAATTTCTTTATTATGAGTTGGATTCTTTGTTTTTTTGTTTTTTCAGCAGCATATCAACGCCTCTATGTCGTACTTAAATCCGAAATCTAAATATTTTAAACGCAATTTTCTACCTTCAACTATAGATAAAATGTATTACTAGTCATTTAGCTTTAAACATGTTGGTAATTTTACTATATAAAAATGTACTGCTGGCATTTTTACTATAAAAAAACGTATTTTTATACTTTCATATCGTCTTTTGTTTTTCCCATAGCTAGAACCCTGATAGGTGCTACCACCTCGGGTCAAGGCAGACTTGAGAATAACAGCAATTAAGTAGTTCCATACTCCTCAAAATCTCCAGTATCCCGTTCAGAGATTGCTGCCGGGTGTAGTTTATCGTCATACCCAGAAGAGTATATTATCAGTGACTTGCCATGCATTCTTGGGAAAGAGGCTTGCGGCCATATCACGTTGAAACACCGATCTCCGTAAGATCACCGAAGTTAAGTAACGTCGAGCCTGGGTGATAGCTTGAGAATACCAGGTGTTGTAAGTTTGGATGTGCGGGTCTAGTGTAATAGATAACGACCGGGAATTAGAAATCGGAGAACCAAGTTTGATTTTCAGTCAGGTTCGTCCTATTCAATTACACGCAAATACCCTTGGGAAAAGGTATGGATCCGCCTATTCTCCTCCCAGCTATGGGTTAATTAGCAGGACTTGTATCAGTAAATCATTATTATCAAAAAAAAAAAAAAAAAAAATTCTTTCAATCTGAAAATATTTTTTGGTTTTAAACAACCTGTAATGGGTTGATAAGCTGTAAAAAACAAAAAAAAAACAAAAAACAACCCCCCCCTCCAAAAAAAAAAAAAACACAAGAAGTCAATCAATGTTAGTAAAATGGTTTTTTGTTGCTATCTCCACGGTTTGAAATTCAGAGATTTCCTTTTCTTGAATTGGTTTCGACCTAAGATTAGAGAGTCTAGTTTACTCTTCTATTTAACCGATAGCTATGGGGAGAAGTGATAGATTCAAGCCTAAACAGCTATGTAATCTATATGACAATGAATCCTGAACCATCTATTTAGCTGAAGAAACTTACCTTTTTAGAGTAGTGTTTTTACCGAAGAATCCTCAGAATACCATAGATAGAATATGTGAGCAATAAGAAAGTTTTAAAGAAAATAGGGACTACAAGGAAACTTACATTTAATCAAAAGACAGTGTTTAAATTTCTCGCATATATAATGAGGAAAGAGTGTCTGGAGAAATTAATACTCACGGGACATACTGACGCTAAGAGAAGCAGGGGAAACTCTCAGTAACAAGTGTGCATGAATAGATGGTAAAAATGACAAAAAGAAAAGAAAAAAGTTACTTCTAGCAACCAAGAGAGAATGGCGCGGAGAGATATGGTATATAAAAGATTAGCAAGGGCAGATATGGTAAGATGCTGTTTAATTTTTCAATGGGTTGAACGTTTGTCAACTAAATTCGTCGATTGAATTTACTTGACGAATCTTGTTATTCCCAACTTATTTGCAATATATTCCAGAAAAAAAAATAAAATAAAACAAACGTTTGCACAGACCGTATCAAAATAGATTTGATAATAGCAACAGCTCGACTAAAACTACCACCGTCACGCAAAAAGAAAGTAAAGGGTAAAAATACATGCATCTGCTGAATCAAGAACAATTATTTCCACTCTTGAATCGGACTCGAACGACATTTTCTAAAGGTAAAAATAAACAAATTCTGGAACATCTCAGACTGAATAAAGCCAAATAAAAATTAATGTGGGCTATTCTTTACGTACAACAACAATTCGCAACAAAATAAGCAGAAAATATGTTATGTAGGTACATCCACGAGATCTCTAGAAAAAAGAGTATAGCATGATGAAAAAGACGCCAAACTTGACGAGAACAAAATGTTATCTTCTAAATGTTTATATTATTATTAAGAGGAAAATTCAAAGTATTTTGAGGGTATTTTTTACATTTTTTAATCTTTCCTAGCGTGTCAGAAATTTTCGTTAAAAATCTTGTTTTTTTGAGTCAGTAAAATTGGCAGATAATCGATCATAGCAAAATTTTTTTCCATTTTATAAAATAAATGAAAATCTCAGTTTGAAATTCTTTTAAAAATAAATTATCCTTTTTACAAAAATTATTTTAAGAAAATCAGAAATTATGTTTATTTAAAATATTTTGAATCAAGCTTAACTTAACTTCTGCGCCGAAAAAAATGTAATTTGAAAATAAAACAATGCAAGTCATAAACTTTCGCGTCATTTGACAGGTGATGAATGACATATTGACGGATTACGTGAGGATAATTCCTTCTACGGAGGGAGAGAAGTGAAGTTATTTACATTTCAGTGAACAAATTATTTACCTCGTTATTTTTAAAGAAATCTTTCAGGGCACTAATTTTTTTATATAGTTATCTTTACCTTTACGTTTACGATGCTTTATGGAAAATATATTATAAAGAAATTAAAATAAGACTGTTAAGAGTGAGATTAAATTTCATAAGAAAGGTATCTAATTAATTCATAGGTACCTTTCTTATGAAATTTTATCAGAAGTGTACATAATATACGATAATTTTATGTACATTTACTACATTTTACTGTGTTATTTGTATTTCCATTCATTTTATTATTAATTTTGATATTTCATTTATGGAAAAATATCATAACTGAAAATAATATAAAAATAAGATCATATAAATTTTATAAGATGATACTGATAGTTGTAGGTATCCTTCTCAGTTGAAAGTGAAAAGTCAAATTAACTTCTCCACACGTGTTTCTCAAAAGTAAAGGTGAACAATGCTTAACTCAAATAACGCAACTTAGTTGTATTCTGGTTGGTCTTCCGTACTTTATAATTACAGCCCGATTATAAACACAAAATTACATTTCTTAATTAATATGCGTCTTCTGATTAGTCAAAATTATACAATTTACAACGCGATAAAAAAAGATCTATCTCATAAGGACACTTACGAAAGCGGATGCGGCTTTTAACTAATTTTATATTTTAACAACTTAAATGTAAAAAATCATTATAATTAAAGAAATAACAAATAATTGTATTAAAAATTCATTTTTCATCGAAAACAAATTGCTTTCAGAAAACATTGTCCATCTTCATGAAAACAACTAAAATAAAACAACAAATAAAAACATTTGAAATTAAATAATATATTTGATTTATTGAGTTTTGTATGCTACAATTCAGAGCTGATTTTCAGGTAGGGGGTGTCCAATTAAAAAAACAAAAAACAAAAATAACATGATTTGCATTCCTCAAAGCCTTGTGCTTTTAACTATTGTAATCACTAAAATGGACTTGATCGAATTTCTAGAGTTTTCATAAAATTAGTTATGGGGTGGGGTTATAAATATAAAAAATATAATAATAATTTCGATCATCTGTGAATAGTTTCTGAAAGTTTCATTAACATCATACAATTATTTTTATTTTCCAAATCAATGTGTGTCATACAAAAAAAAAAAAAAATTCTAAAAATTGTATATGTTATTTTACTAGTTCCGGTGATACAAAGAGAAAGTTTTTTTTAATCAAAATTTAGAATGTTCTAAAAAGAAGGAAAAATTTAAAAAATAAGGAAAATGAACATTGGTCTTTCCTCTTCATAATAACATAAACATTTAGACGATAAAAAATTTTTTTCGTCAAGTTTGGCGTCTTTTTCATTATGCTATACTCTTTTTTATTTGGTGATCTCGTGGAGGTACCTATATGCTATGTGTTTGTATTTTTGACCGTCGCAGTTATTAAATTGTTTCTAAGAGGTTAATAATAACAATATAACGGGTGCAAATGGCCAGCGCACATTGCACGCATTTCGTTTCTTAGTGTGCCCCCGGTACCAAAAGTCCGAAGAAATATTTAATTACAATTTGACGAAAGTTGCTTACCTGGTTAGTCATGGAAAATCCTAATTTACATTCAGTTGCTTCTTGGTATCGATTTTGTTAAGCGAGGAAACCAAACGTTTATAGACAGTTCTCAAATAATAATTTTACCGACAAAATAAAAACAGTCGCTCCTATTTCTTGGAGGTTATACTTTCACTCGAGAGATTTATGCCCGAGTATGCATATTCGCTTGATCCATGCATGCATGTTGCATGCACCTGCTCAGGCCCACTCGTGGTTTATACTATACTGAGCGGAAATTAAAGAGTTTATATTTTCTAAAATTCAAACCAACCAGATAAACTAAGAGACAGAGATTTCCATTGCATTCCAGTTGGTTTGACCTTCACGATCGCAACAAGTGTTGGAGACTCGAGTGCGCTATTTCTAAGTGTAGGGGTCTACGGTCGCAATAACCAATAAACAAGCCAAAAACAGATTTTTTTTTAAATTGTAAAAGATTCCTTGTAATTACTTCGAATATCATACACACTTACGAAATGTGAAGATCTCCGATTTTTGGTAATTTTTAATTCCAATGGTTGAAGTTGTTCCGAGGCAAGCAAAACAAATTTTGATTTAAAATTTATAATTTCTTGGAGAATTAATATTTGTGACAATTAACTTTACATTATTGAGGGTGAATTAACAAAAGATCCCGACTTAATTACAAGTTCTGGAAGTAAAGGCATAATCTAGTGTGATCAACCACTTTGATAAAAGACCTGTGCACTTAAACCCCTCGGTCACGATGACTTCGAGCTAGTACAATCGTCAAAGAATTCCGAACAGTTCCGCCTAAGTAATTTCATTCACAAGGCTTGGATCAAAATGTGGAATGGTTTTCAGGAATTTTTCAACAATTATGCATGTTGAAATCGTCACCGCAGGCAGATATAATAATAATATAATAATATATTATATATATATATATATATATATATATATATATATATATATATATATATATATATATATATATATATAATAATAATAATATAATAATATATTATATATATATATATATATATATATATATATATATATATAAAATATTATATATTATAAGTCACCTCCCTGTCAAATCGACCATTGATCAACAGTTGAAGACTAAAAAGCTTACAGTTCTTATTAAAGAGGCGAGGTTCCAAAAGCAAGCTATGCTTGCTAAATCGCTATTTGAGAGGCGATGACACGCTAGAAATTTGAATCTGGAAAATGAGCTCCAATAGCCAGCGTTAAGTACCTGATATAATGGTTAATCCTGTTCCTTAGAATAATAAGAGACAGGAGGTTGGTGAGAACCATGATCACCCATGTCTTGAAAGGACAGCAAATATATGCTTAAATCTTTAATCTATAAGTATTACAGAGTTTTAGTTCTTTTTATGCAAAATGAATCCAGTTTCAGATTATACACAATCTAGATTTGGTTATTATTCAATTCAGCATTTGAAATGATTTCTGCCAACGAATAATAAATTTAGATCCCTTACATAACATATAAATGTAATTACTCTTTACTGGATCTCTTTAAGAATTCGAAAGCTTGGTATTGTAAGACTTTCGAAAAACAAATATAGAATGTAAAGTTGTCGTTAATAGAAGTAGATAGACGAACCTATCGCTCAGTTCACACAGACCGCAGTCTTTTGAACAGGATTAGAGGTATATCCTTTGTTTCCTGTTTAGGATTGGGTTTCTGATTCCTTCTAACATCTTTTTCATTCTCTTTCACTCCAAGAACCCCTTTGGTCTTAGTGACATTATCGCCTTGTTTGGAGTGAATTGATTTTTTTAAAAATTCAATGATTTATGAACAAAATATTTAAAATCAATTTTATTGCATTTTGAACTTATTTTTCATTTGTATCTTTCAGGCATGACTTCTGAAATTCAATAGAGTTTAAGCATCCCATTATCTACGGGAATATCATTTCAAACGCTGAACTGGACAGAACATTTTAAGATTAAAGATTTTAATGCCGGTTTCGAAATAGTTTAAATTACTGAATGCGTAAAGGGTATATGCCAAATAGTTAAGTTTTTGAATGCATCTGATTCTGACGTCTCCAATTCAAAGATCACAACTTTGACTGTATTTCTTGCTGACGATCATACATTGTCTTATAGTTAATGGCTACAAAGGAGAGGAAGTTGTTCAAAACCATGATCTCTCACTTCCTGATGGGACAAGGCACGTAGAAGAAGCAGCATGTTAGAAAATGTGTTATTTTTTTCGTACTAATTTTATATCAAAATACACCATCTGCGACAGCTTAAAATGAATGTAATCACTGGAAGCAACTAAAATATTTCGCAAATGACTTCTCTCGCGTCCTGAATAGATGTGTCTGAGCAGCTACATAAACTGAGATTTCCTTTTGCAACTTACTCATTTCAATATTTTCCAACTTGCTTGTCTAAACCTTTTTCCCGTTTATTTCCGAAACAATTTTGAATGAATTCGATCATACCATTCTATTCTAGACATAATAGTAAGTACATCACGCTACCATATATATATATATATATATATATATATATATATATATATATATATATATATATATATATATATAAGAAAAAAACAGACCACTTTAAGGTTCCATGATAATAATTTATTTCCCCAGAGCCCGTTTTTGTTTTTTTTTTCTTTTTGTTTTTATTTTCATCTTTCCTTTAATTTTTGGAAGTGTTATCTGATGATCCAGCGTTCCTTAAATGGGCTCTGGTGAAATAAATTATTATAACGGAACCTTAAAGTGGTCTGTTTTCTTTAAATTATTAGCTCTGGATTTACATTGAGCTCTCAGGATTTCATCATCCTTGGGGCTACCCATACGGATTACCAAGTTTTTCATAACTTAACTCTCTCTCTCTCTATATATATATATATATATATATATATATATATATATATGCACATTTCATTGAATACGATAGACAAGGTACTTTGATTTAGTTTTTTTTATACAATTTCTCATGTGATCTAATAATTATTTTCTTCTCAGATGATAAATTATATAAAAACTGTCCGAATGTTTTTTTATCCGAGCACTTTCGGTTATACATTTAGCCATTTTCAAGGTTTAAATATATTAAATGTTAACAAGAAAAGCATATAATGTAATAGCATCATCTACATGCAAAAAAAAAAAAGGCTAAAAATAACGGAAGCCTTATTAATAAAAAATTAATATTAATAAAAACAGAAAACAACACTCAATAATATCAACTATGAACATGGACACAATATCTTGACCGTGTTTTGAAGATGAAAACATTATATAAATACATACATGCAACAAACTACTTCCGAAAGAGTTGAGAATTCAATACCAGGTTACAGCAGTGGTGAACCAAAATACTTGGAGAATTGTGTTAAAGGGGAAATAACAGAGACATCCGGAAGAGGCATGGCACGTAGAACTAGAAGAATCTACCCCGGTGGACGAAATAAAGGGTTCGATTTGAAATTCCAATCACCTGAAGAAGGCAGGGGCGTACAACGACCGAAACGTTGTGAATATGAAAATGAAGATGATAACACTCTGAATAATGTATTAGGTTGGTGCAAAAATATTGTCGTTTTTGACGTATTTTTTAACGTCAAAAAACGACATTATTACGTCATTATTTTTGCACCAACCTAATAAATAATGTTAGTATGTTAAATAGTATCTTGTACAAAGTACTGACTATTACAAATTTATGGGTTTATTTGAAGAAATAGAAGTAGATAGAAATCCGTTGAATTTGAAGGAACTAGACGGGAAGAATGAAATAAAATTCCTGTCAGTGTAATGGTCTTGTAAAGAACTATCAAAAATGATTAATGGCAATAATCGAGAATAAAGGTTACGTAATTGGGCTAATATTTTTTTCTATGTTAAATGTTTGTTTTTTGGTCTTTTCTTTATATTAAACTATTTTTTGTTGGCTAATAATGTACTTGAAAGAGTGTGCAGTTAGCGCATTCTTTCAAAGTCTTTATTTCATCCTCTGCGAAAAAATGAACATGCTATTTCCATGAACATTTGAGTGACTACAATTTCATAATTACAGGAGGGATGAATAATTTGGACACCAACTCATATATATATATATATATATATATATAACAAATGGGACGAAGGGTTCCATATTTCTTAGTCATATTTATTTAACAGATCGCTTTTTCTTAGTTTACTTTACTGAATCCAATGAAAAAATCTAAAAGAAATCAGGGTTTAAACTGAATGAAACTTCTGTAAATTCTCTGGACTCCTTCAAGATGAAAATACTGAGATTAACTAATCCCGGTGTAAATGGGATTAAAATAATGATATAACGCTAATCTTCGAAATCTTCTGCCTGCGCTTTTAAATCCTGGCTTTTGAGGGCTCGAATAATGATTAACTGGCACCAGTGGAAAATACGTAACTATTTCGAGACAAGATTCCTGATAATTTTATACTAAATTTCACCCCAATACAAAGCTCGAGAGCCCCTCAAGGTAGAGGGAAAATAACGATTGACACTTGATGTTGAAAGGGGTAGGGTGAGTGAGAGAACTTCCCTACTCCAGCATTGTTTTTTTTTTTTTTTTTGACATCCCATCGTTACCAGTTCACCAGGATGACCTGATGACTACCCTACCAGAGTCATCTACCAGTTCTCCCACTTTCTGCAAACTGGCGATGCGATCTCAGTAGCTGTACGGACCTTGTCCCTCAGGACCTCCAGCAACATTATCTGACACTGTATGACGTTTAGACACTCTGTCAAGACCGTGAGAGCTGGAAGGCCAAGGTGGTTCTCGTAGGCTCAACTCCTTCAGGGAAAGAGATTTTGCAGAAGCAGTTCCCTAGGCCAATGAAAAGACTTCGCAACAATATATTCCTTTTACCTTTTACTTCTTGCGGGACTTGTGACTGTCTACTGGTGAGTGACTGTTTATTAGTTAATCGATTTTATTTCTTATTCTTAACCTTAAATTACTTTACTTTTTTTTTTTAAAATTCACAATGTTAGACTAAAGAACGGAGCTCAGCTGAACATTCGACAGCAAAATAACGACAGAGTTGCTACAGGCTTGCAAAGTTGCGTACTCTTTGAAGGATGACTGTTTACTGCCGTCTCTCATTTGTGTTTGTTAGAAAAAATGGGAAATCCTGTGAAGCTAACTGAGAGAGCAGAAATTATTAAGTCTAGTATAAAATCACATTCTTTACGCATGTAATCGTAAAGGATATTTGTTTCCAGCCGAGACGAGATCTGATGTTTGGCCATTTAGCATGAAAACTATATAAACAATTTTTTTCTGATTAGATCAATCGCAAAAAAGGACAGTTATTTCGAAAAAAACAAAAACAAGACAAAACAATAAAAAAATAAAAAAAACTAAAAAAAAACTGACAGCATAAAACAATATTAATACCGAGTTTGTCAGTGGGGAGGGAAGCATTACTGATTAATATTTTCAGTAGTGGAGTAAAAATGTTGCAAATTCGTTTAGTAAAGAAAAATGATTGAGAATTAAGTTAGTTAAATCGGAACGATTATTTTCGTAACTGCTCGGATTGTGGAAATCTCTAAACATTAAAAGGTTCTAGTTATTAAAGCAATTTATATTTGCTCTCAAAAGAAATTTGGGAAAAGGGAAAACTAAATTCTGAAATTGTTTTTATATATACCCTGTCATCGTTAAGTACAGTGTGGTTCGAAGGTCTTGTCACCTCCTACGAAAAAGTAAGGAGATCAATAGAAGAACAAGTAATACAGTAACACAACGCACATGTACCGGATTTAGTTTATTCTCTTTCATTGACGCTGTCACAAATCGAGAAGGTCTGTATGAACACCATCATTTTCGTGGCACCAAATGATGCGGAAAATTATATTATGCAGGGGTGATAAGACATTCGGACTACTCTGTAGTCTGCGTCGAAAAGAGAAAAAAAATCTTCCTGTGAAATTTGAAATCACCTTTTCTTACTGAGAATATAGGCGCAGAATTGCACAAGAAAAAGATCCGTCGAGGTTCCGATTTTACATTCGGGATGTCGATACTCCGGTGGGGCGTGTCGGCGGCATTTCGAGAGCAATTTTACTAAGAAGTCTGGTTTTTGGGGCGACGAATTTTTCAGCTATTTAGCTGACTTTTTTTCGACTTGAGTCGACCGAAGCGGGTGAGATCACAGAGGGCGAAGTTCACTTAGCATTGAAGAGGGTAGGCAGTGGCACGTTTCCAGGACTTGGTCTGCCCTACGAATTGTACTTGATGCTGTCGCACATCTTTGTTCCGATTTTGACTGTCGTGTTCAACACTGTTTCCGCCAGAAGTTCGTCCTCGACCGGATCTACAGGGGTGTGATCCCGCTGTTGGAAAAGGGCCGGGTGTTGGGCGGGATTTAGATGATTACAGCTCCATAACTCTATTAAACACAGAGTTAAATATTTTGGCTAAGATCCTGACGGAGCGTTTCCAGTCAGTTGCCGAGAGTTTGTTGGGACCTGAGCAGACATGTGCTGTGAAGGGACGAACAATTCAGAGCAACCTGCATCTGACCCGCACGATCCTAGAGGGTGTAAAAGACGACGAAGAAGCCGAGCAGATCAATTTAGATCAATCCAAGGCAGTGGCGTGCAAAGTATGACGATGAGGCGGTGGCACTTCCGATAGAGTATATTATTTTTGTTGCAACAACGGAAATTGAAAGTTGTTCTGGGTCGTGTTATTGATGTTATTTCTTTTCTGGGAAAACAGAATTTGGCCCTCAGAAGACACAGTGGATAATCAATAGCAGAGTTGTCTCAGCATATAATACAGACCAGAATTTTGGAGCGTCCTGGGTATGACGATAAACTACAGGGTAAGACGATAAACTACGTCCAACAGCAAGGCCTCTGATGAGGAGGCTTTGAGGAGCGTGGAACCACCTCTTAATTGCTGGTGTTCCCAGGTCCACCTTGACCCGAGGTGGTAGCACCTGTTAGGGTCCTAGCTATGGGCAAATAGTTAACCCCGAAACTGACTGTAAAAATAGGTTTTAATACCAGAAATAATTTGTAAACAATTATTACCAGAAATAAATTTTTGGAAAAAAATATAACCAGTAATACGTTTTTGAAAAAAAACTATTGCTAGCAATACGTTTTTGAAAAAAATATTACTAGCTATATGTTTTTGAAAAAATACCATTACCAGCTATACAGTTTTGAGAAAAAAATATTACCAGAAATATATTTTTGACAAAACAAAAATATTACCAGAAAAAAAAGTTGTCGGCATTAAATGACCTATTGAGGTTGATATGTCGTAAAACTAAAGAAACCAAACCAAACCAGAATTCTGGAAATTTTTTGCTACTATTAAACTTCTGGCAAAATATGACCCAAGTTTGGCACAGCAAATTGACGAAGGCAAAAATGATATTGACTTACCACTTGGACAAAACTCAGAATGAAATTATGCATCTCCTTGTTGAAACAGTCCGTACAAAAATACTCAGGGAAATAAGACAAGCGAAATATTACACAATAATTATGGATTCAACTCCTGACATCGCCCACGAAGACCAAGTTTCTTTGACATTACGGTATGTATCCATCAGTCGAAATGAAGTTGAAATTAAGGAATTATTTCCAACTTGAGAAAATGGATGCCAATAGTATTTCCATCAAAGATCTTGGCTAGTTAGAACAATATCGTTTATCCATTGAAGATTGTCGTGGACAGTCATGTGATAACGCAGCTCAGAGAGTGTCGAGCAACACCAGAATCATTCCACGGTCCAGTAACTTTTCACGGCCTCGTAGACTATTGTATTGTGAATTAGTGGAGGGAGTCGCGAATAATCCTCTATGTAGCCGTCTTGGCGTGTCGGCATCAGAGTTGTGCTCTTTCTGGTCATCGGCGTAAGCGGCGGATTAACTCAGCAACCCTGAGTTTTCGCTTTACTTGGTGATTGATTCGGAACCTACTATCTTTTAATGAAATAGCCCTCAGAGTGGGCTGGGCGGATTTACCCGACTACTATTGGTGTGACTTTGATTTAGAAGAAATGGCTTCGCACGCCTTCTACCATTGTCTTCAGGTGAGCCCGTTCTGGGACTGTGTCGGTGAGTTGACGGCTAGAATCAATCCGAACAAGCATCTCGTGTTCATTGATCGCGCATAAGCGTGCGATAATGTGTCGTCCCCGTTCTCTAGGGTGAAACAGATTTTTTTTTTCACGTTGCTAGCCGTGGCAAGGATGAAGGTGTAGACGCCGCGGTTGGAGGGAGTCTTACGATATTAACGCCATTCTCATCAGGATCTGGTCAGATTCTTTGGGTATCAAGATGAAGATCAGAACTGACAGAGAACGTTTGTTATCGATAGATTTCAGCGAAAGGTGGATAATTATGGCGGGCCTGGTTCGTATGAATGGATTAACCTTGGTTTCCTTTTTTTATGTCCCCTTTGAAGCAACGGGGTAGTTTCCTGTGAACCCTCCCCTAGTTAAGTCAGGCACTATTTGTTTATCTAGTTAATATGAGTAAGTGTTGGTCCTGGCTTATTCTCGGACTTCTGTTTTATTATGATCCATGTCGAGATTCTCATCCTACCCAGTTATTTTTTCCGCCCTTTTTATCTCGACTGCGCCAGTCTTTAGTTTTCCCGCCTCGTCCTTTATTTTATTCTTCCTTTTCAGTTAGTGAGTATGCTTCTTGATTCTGTCGAACGGCAGAATACAGCGGACACTTTTAAAAAAATTTTTTTAGGGGTGAACGGATCCTACTAACATCTGTTATATTTTAGATTGATTGCGTTATATTTTTAGTTTGTTTTTGGGTTCATCCCTCCCCACTCATTTCCTTCATAAATTTTTTATATATTTTTCTAGGAAAAAAAAGTGACGTTGCACATTTTTGTACATAGAGAAATGTTTACATCATGGGGTTGTTTTGTAGGTTTCCTGTGAATATGTTGTCTTGTGGTACTTGAATGGAGATGGATGGGTTTTTGTGAATACATTGTAATGAATGAATGGGGCATGAGTCTGTTTAATTAGGTCTAGGATAATCAGTGATGACCAGCCTTACGACACTTCCAATTTTATCCCGCCTCATCAAAAAATAATAATTATAATACAATTTCGACTTTAAAATGTACTTCATGAAAAGTAATTCATAAAATCTCGGTACCAAAGAGGATAGTTCATCAGAACAATTACCAATTATTTATAGAAAAAACATGGTGGAAAGCTACGTTGCGGCAGTGAGAAAGTCGAGATGGCGGATACCATTGTAGATTCTTCTTTAATTTATAAATATAACTTATTTACTTAGCATGAGGATTGAATTCATTACACAATAATTGTCTGTTAGACAAGCTCGATACGCAGTGCTCCTCGGAAAGTTGTTTTCCTTTAGTTTTTACAAACAGTATCTGTTCATGTTTAACTGACGATGGAAGCTTTGATACACTCGAAGCAGCATTGGAATAGCGAAATATGTACTCCAGAAATTAAACAAATTATTAAGAAACTGGAAATTTTCGCTTTTGAAAGAAGTCCTGAACTGTTATGTAATATCAATCCTCTTATATGGCAATGAATGTTAGACATTTTCCTTACAAATCCAGAGAAAACTAGAGGAAGCATAGATGTGGTTCTACCGAGGTATGCTTAGAATAACATCGAATGAACATGTAAGCAACTAGGAAGCTTTAAGAAATTGGAATTAGGAAAGGACAGCTTAAATTTAAAATTTTTAGGACACTTGATCTCGGAAAGAAAGCTTGGAAAATTTGACACTCACAGGGCATACTGAAGGCTAGAGGGACGGAGGGAAACACCGAGTAACCAACCTAACAAGTATGTATAAATGGATGACAGAACATGGAGTGGAAGGACAATTATTGCAAAGAGCTACAAAAGATAGGCATCTGTGTAGAGCCATGATCATCGACGTCCAGAAGGGACACAATACATAGATGGCAGAAGGTCAAAGGATATGATATTAGGACTATTATTTAAGACTGAGTTTAAGAAAACTGATTTTTATAGTTAAAACCAGGATTTTTTTTACGAAAACTGGATTTGTTAAAAACACTGGATTTGTTAACGAAAGCAAGGTTTATTCGTAAAACATGATTTGCTAAGAAAACTGGATTTATTAAGAAAACTGAATTTATGAACAACCTGGACTACGAAAACTGTATTTGTTAAAACGCTGGCTTTATTAGGTAAAAAACTGATTTTCTTACAAAACATAATTTGAACCCCCCCCCCACAAAAAAAAAGACAGGATTTATTAAGAAAATCGTGGCTAGATCCAGAACAGTTTTCAATATCTCCATGTGAATGGAATCTATTTGTTCTTTCTTCGTTCAGCATATGGAAAAAATACTGTGACAAAGAAAATGGCGGCTTACCTCGGCAATCGAAACGCCCCCCACCACCTCGTCGCATGCTGCTACTGTCAACCACTCAGACGAGGTCTGTGTTATCGCATACACATTGTTATTTTTTTTTTTACTTCACGGACAATTCTGAGCGTTGCTACTCTTTTATAAATACTGTAATGTCACCGGGCTTTTGCAAGCCTATAATTGATAAAAAAAAAAAAAAAAATCTTGTTTTCAACAACAATTATTAGATTGAGTCATAAATAATAGACGTTTTCGTTTATCAACTTTACTAATCAAAAAATAAAGTCCAGTTATATTTTATTCAGTTGTTCACCATTATTTGCAATGACCTGTTCATCGATAATGTTTGAGTAAAATTCCACAGGTTTTTTTATGTTAACAGTTTTCGACGAACACTTGATTTTTTTTTCATTAGAGAAAGATTTCCTCATCAAAGCGTTTTGCAGCGATCGAAAAAAAGGTAAGCTGTTGGTGCAAGGTCACGTGAATATGGCGGGTGGAGGTAGAATAGATCGACCGAATTGTAAACGTTTTTCCTGTTTTATACTTGCTATATGTTGCCTTACTTTGTCAGGGAAGACAAAAACAGTTTTTTTCTATTGATGAGCGCAGGGCGCTTTTCGACGCAACATCCATGGGCACGTTGCAACTGCTGGACATATAAGTGTGCATTTAGAGGTTCTTTGCGTTGATTTATCCTTGTCAATCCATTGTCGTGTGCGTTGAAGTATGCAATCCACGTGTTATTATATATTTAAAGAATCTGTAGTTGCAATTAGTTCTCAGAAACGGAAATTACTTATGAATCGGTGTTACAGCCATATCACGTTGAAACAACGATTCGATCACCGTAGTAAACAACGACGAGTCTGGTCAGTAGTTAAATAAGTGATCACTTGGAAATACCAGGTGCTTTAAGCTTAGATGTGCGGGTGGTGTAATGGATAACGGCTCAAAATTGGGAATCGGAGAGCCGAGTTCCAATTCCAATGTGGTTCGTTATATCCACTCACGAGCAAATGCACTTGGGAAAGGTATGAATCCACCTTCTCTTTCTCCCAGCTGTGAGTTAATTAGTAGGAATTGTATCAGTAAACCATTATTATCATCCTCCCCCTCAAAAAACTCTTACAGTCTAAAATTATTTTCCGGCTTTAAATAACCTGCAAAGTGTTGATAGGCCGGAAAAAAACGAACAATCAATCATACGTTGAATCATTCTATCATGCACAAGTGAGCTGAAAGCTGACGCGAAATCATAGCGAATTAAAGGATAATACTTTGGTGATTGAATAATGATGCGATGAATTTATATGAATAAAACATTTAAAAAATGCTGGAAGCTTTTTTTATCAACCTATAACTAATACAAACTTCCCAAAATAAATTTTGCTCTCATTTTAATGAATTAATTTTTATTAATTACTAGCTTAAAATCAGCACTCCGTGTGGATTTTTAAGCTAAATCCAGTGGACGGATAATTGGGCCTAAAAAGGGACAACTGGTCCAGCTCAGAAAACAGCAATGATAATTTTGAAGAAATAACTTTGAATTCCTCAATTCACTCCATGGAACTTTAAAAATTCACTTTAACACTGATTCGGGCCAATTCCAGCCAAATGTCTGATTTGGGCCGAAACTCCATTTGGGGCCGAAATTCCACTTCAGACCAAAAAAAAGTTCTTCAAATCACAAAATCTGTGAAATTTTAAAATCTCATGTCACGAAACCGCTTACTTTAATTCTGATTCTTTATTTTGAATAAATAAAATTGATTTCCTCAATTTACAAAGTTTTGGAGACATTTTAAACTGAATTTAAAACAAACATTTTTAAATTCACAAATTTTGTATTACTTTAAACTCAATATAAATTAAAAACTTAAAGTCAATAATTTTTTTTCAATTATTTTAAAATTTGAATTTTTAACTAATCCGATGCATTCGACATAATCAGTTTTACCTGGAGTCAAACATCAATTTCCGGAAACTTTGGGAAAATACACAACTATTTCACTCACAAGCCTAAGTTTAGATTAAGTTTAGATTATTACGGTAATGGGTTAATATTATAGGGCATCCAGTGCGAATCGTTGCAGTAATAATTTTCTACAGTACTAGCTTCCTAAACATTCATGCATGACAAAGCAGTCCTCTGAAAATAACCAAAGGAGTCTTATTTAAAAAAACAAAAAATCTAAAAAAACTAAATCTTCAGTCGTTCTTAATTTAATTTTCCAAATACTTTTTTCTTGTTTTGGAGCATTATCACGTTAACCATTATGTCAGCTGAATCAAAATAATGCTTTACGCCGAATTGAAAATCTGTTGTCGCTTTTGCTGGTATCGAACACTATCGATTCTTCAGGATCCATTTAAGGCTGAATATATTTTATAGTATAAAAATCCCACTTAATGTATATACACGTGTATAAGCGAATTTCAGGTATAGTGTGACTCCTGATTTTTTTTTTTACATTAAAAAATTTACCTGCGTACAGAGTAACCGGTCACTGAAAAGGCATCAGTTTTAAACCTTCCGAAAAGAAAATTACCTCTGTATAGTACGACACCTTATTTTTTGCCGTAAAAAAAAAAGATCATAAAAACTCGTACTATACTAGACTACATAAGGTAATAGACAGGGTTAGTTAATTTTTTTTCACGCGTCGTCCTTTCAGCCATTCATAGCTTTCTATTAGGTTGGTGCAAAAATATTATCGTTTTCTCACATAGTAATACATGTTAGAAAACGACATTATTTTTGCACCAACCTAATACACCTTCCTCCCTTCTGTTGCTCTAAGAGATTTCTAACCATCTATTATCACTTTTTTTTATGTTCTGCTATCTATTCACAATAACTCGTTAAATAGATTTCCCCCGCTTCTCTTGCTGTCCTCTAGTGTTATATTCTCTAGGTCTAATCGTCAGTATAAGATTGCCTTTCTAGTCAAAAAAAGCAGACATCGGCCCGATTTACACTACAGCTCAAAAGGTAGATATACGTCTGAGTCATACCAGAGTCTACAAGTATTTAGCCAGAAGATGATCCTTTGATGGAGCATCTACAAAGTGATACATTCGGCGTATTCTAAATCCTTAGATTTCTGTAAATAAATTCCATTTTACCACTGACAAGATGATGTAATCTCCGATAAGTGAACAATTAATTTTATTTCAAACTTTCAATGTTCTATCTCTTGAGCACGTTAATTACAAAGACATCTTGTCTTAAAAGTGTTTCAACTTGATATGGCCGTAAGCCGAATATATATAGAGAGCATGATCAGTCAACGGGTGACTCGTTCAATCCGTACGCCTATAATACTTGAAGCATTACGTCAACAGATGCATGGGACATGTAACAATGGATCACAGATTGTCATTCGCCATTTTTAGAATCGTGGAAGATATGCAATCTATTAATATGGGGATTTGAGTAGAATTGATAATCTTTAAGTAAGTTTAATCCCGTGGAAATTGAAATACCTATTCTTAGTATATATATATATATATATATATATATATATATATATATATATATATATATGTGTGTGTGTGTGTGTGTGTGTGTGCATGCACGTGCGTTTAGGCAACAAATGTTCTTTAAGGCAAATGATGATAAAGACAACATAAATTTCGTGTTGATTAGTTTTATTGATCGAATTTTCCGAATTACGAATCCTTCCCATTTGTGGAGGAAATTCTCTCAGAAATTGTCCAAAATTTATTTTGGATGAAATGTGCTCCAAGCTTTCGACTTTCTTAAATTGTCATCAAGGTTGGTAGAGGCAAATAGTGAGTTTCGTAGAACTCGTGAGTGTAGTGACGTTGGAAAAGAGTGTGGTGTCGTAGGCGACGTGTGACGTCTGTGTTTATTTATTTTTTTACATACATTAAAGGAAGTGGGCTCCTAAATTAGAATTTTTTTTATTTATTTATAGATGGTTGTTTTTGTTGTATGAGTATTGCTTTGAGGAGCCTGATTTTACTGTTTGATTTCATTAGTATTTTTGTATTGTTGGTAAGTAGCTGTCTGATTTTACTACAATCTTTATGCAGCTAATGGTGTGTTTTCTGATGGCACTCTGGCCCGGTAGGTGGCAAGTAAGTTTCCGTGGGGTGCAGTTAGGATATACCACAACCAAACTATTATTATTATTATAATTGCATTCTTTCAGGACGTATTTTTTTTTTTTAAGCATTACGCCCCGAGCAATGCGTGAAGCCACGAGGATGCAGGTGGTTGCAGAAGATTTGGAGCGAAGCCAGATAGGAGTGATAGAAGAAAGGATGAAGGGATAGTGGATAGATCAAGGTAACTGGAGATGTCGATTGACATTACATTTGAATAGTTGGAGATTATAGCTATCAGGGAAACAGTAATAGGGAAGGGTGTTCCACAGGCGAGAGGTGCGAGGTATAAAGCTATTGGAGTAGAAGAGACGGCTACATTTAAAAGTTTCTACAGTGAAAGGGTGAGAGCGGGTTGCCAGCCTCGTAGGGCGCTTGAATTCATGAAGTCTGGGAACCAGTGAAAGCAGCTCATCGGAGAAATTACCATGAAAGTACTTGTAAAAAAGACAGGGAGAGGCGACGGCGCGTCTGAGAGAGTAACTGTAGACGAGATGTCAGATCAGGGCCAATTATATTACATATCCGCCTCTGGATCTTGTCAAGAACTCCGAGGTGAACAGAAGGTGCACCAGACCATATATGGCAGCAATACTCCATGCAAGGGCGAATGGTTGATTTGTATATTTGAAGTATCGATTCCGGGGAGAAAAATTTCCTGGCGCCGCATAGAGAGCCAACTTTCCTCGCGTTGGACGAAGCAATAGATTCAATGTATTTGTTCAATCTCAGGTCAGCAGTCAACGTGATGAGATCAAGGCTTTCCAAAGCTCCCTTTCCCTTGTGGGCCCTTTTCAGCTATATATATATATATATATATATATATATATATATATATATATATATATATATATATATATATAATGACTTTGTTTAGATTTCCAAATGTATGTACCCCTAATGCACGGTGAGATTTCGGTGTCGCGTTTTTTCCATCCCCTGTTAAAAGACTTCCGAGATTTATAAGCCTCCGTACCTGTTTGATGTTGATATCTACAATTTGTAGTTCGCACGGGCTTTTTCTCTTGATAACGATACTACTTTCTGTCTTTTTATACTTGATGTCTAGTCCTTCTTTTTTTTTTCTTTTCGTTTTTTTTTCTTTTCGTTTTTTTTTCTTTTCGTTTTTTTTTTCTTTAAAACCTTGTCTCGAAGGTCGTGCAGTTTCCTGCCTGTGTCTGCCATAAACGCAGTGTCATCTGAGTATCTTATACTGTTCAGGTTACGCCCACCGATAATAAATCCTCGTAGGGTTTCCAGTTCCCTTAGGATAGCCTTGCTGTAGAGGTTGAACAAGTCTGGAGAGATGACACATATGTCAAAGATCTGTAATACAGGCTGGTTGTCAGTGTTTAGTGAGGGTGGGTTAACCTTTAAGTCAGTGGCACCCGTGTAAGTATTTGCAGACTAAAATTAATTCACATCATTTTCACGGGATGTCACCCCACAGGATCCCCACTTGGCGACTGACTTGATCTAATATTCAGTAGACTATAAATAGTATAAATCTATTAACCATTTATTTAAAATGGTTTTTTCACGCATACCTATTCACAATAAACTAAAAACTTATATAAAATTTATCTAACACGCATAAACCGAAAACTTTCATCTACAAAAAAGGTACAAATTTAAAATACGTTGATGTAAAAAACACCCCCACCAAAAAAACAAAACAAAAAAACTAAGGTATTTCTAGGAACGATATTAAGTATAATGTAATTTCTGGAATAAAATCAATTTTGCTATCAAACCCGCTGACGTAAGTTTCCACGAAACTTTGAATAGAGAAAGATAAGTTGTACATTTAATTTTGTTTGTTGCTATATATATATATATATATATATATATATATATATATATATATATATCTATATAATGTCATCCACAGACAGACTCTTTTGCTGTTTTACGGCACGTAAGTGCGGCTACACATTCGATTACCTCAAGCCGGGATCGAAACCCGACTGATTTTACCCCTAAGCCATTGGCGCCCGGCAGGGATGAAGATGAATTTATACGTATTTATTTTTTAAACAGACACCCCAGTGACCGGAGAACTCGATTCGTCTTAACGAAGAGTCTTGCATCAGCAGTAGTAACAGTCACTGTTTAGCAATGCACTTTTCTCCTCAAGATCTCAACCGAAATAATTTTTTCAGGAGCATGTATATATTGTCATGCACAGACAGACTATTTCGCCGTTTCACAGCTCATCAGTATATATATATATATATATATATATATATATATATATATGATAAGATGAGGAAAAAGAGAAAGTATTTATAAATCTAACATGTTTCACATTTATTAAAGCTTCATCAGAAAATGAAATATGGAACAGGAAAAGAAAATTTTGTTATTTTGGCGTTTTTTGTTTTTCATTGGTTAAGCTGGCTATAAGTGCATCTGTTTTGTTAAGTAACGTTCGTGTGCATAATTCATGTGTATATGTGTATCATAATTCTAGTTTGTCTATCCTGCATTCGTATGATAATATATATATATATATATATATATATATATACATATATATATATATATATATATATATATGTATGTATATATATATACATATATAATATATAATATATATATGTATGTATGTATATATATATATATATATAATGTGTGTATATATGTGTGTGTCTACGTATATATGTGTGTGTGTATGTCTACATATATGTGATTTAAAAGCGTACATATTAATATCAATATTTAAATATAGAAGTAGAGATGTTGCATGTGTGTATAGGTATGTATCTACTTCGAATATAATAAACATGAATGTAATAATTTCGGATATGAAACATTTACTCAGCTTCCCATCAAATATGGAAACTGGTGGCTTCCTTGTCGTTAATTAGTGAACATAACTTTGAACACACATCCTTTCCATGTTTACACAGACCGACACTGACACAGTCACGTATCTATAATATAGTCATGTACACATTTGTTTTCTCTCATTTTTTTGCTTGTATCCTTTTCATTTTCTCCGTTTATTTCATTCACGTTTTTTTTTCTTTCTCGTTTCTTCAGTTGAAGCCCACAACATCAAGTGAGTTCCTGCGGGCAACTCAGATCCCATTTGGAGACAGGGTCTCCATTGCTGCCAGCCACAACAGGAACCAATCAGTCATAATCAACAAAACTTCACTGATGAATCTAACACACACACACAGACATATATATATATATATATATATATATATATATATATATATATATAGATATATATATATATATATATCAGTATTACATTACTGTCTTCTTTATATATATATATATTTTATTTATTTTTCAATTTGGAAACTAGTCCTCATTTGCTGGTTTTAACTGAACACTGATAAGAGAACATTATTGTTCGGTTTGTTCTTGAAAAGCCAACTCCGTATTCTCTTTCTTTGGAGTGTTATTAGCCAAACAGTTTTCTTTTTGGTTGTTTTAGTAAATTAACACAGTTTTATGAGCTTCTCTTCATGAATGTTGGAGACAATGAGTTTTCGATCCAGTCACATGACCATTCTGTTCATTCTTTACACTCATAAAGTAATCATTATTGCCAAAATATTGTTTCTCTTTTAGGAATGGAGATGATTATTAATTGTTCTGTATCGTTTCCTTGTAAAATTCTTTCCTTGATTAATAAGAAATGCATGAGAAAGAATTCAGTAGAAAAAGCAAAAGTTTATATATTTTTGACTTTGAATTTAAAGAGTTAAGTATCTTGGTTAAAAAGAAAAATACAGATGATGTTGGAAATTTCTTAGTTCAACTGGCTTTCCAAAATTTGAATTTTATTTTACCACTAGCTGAATTCATTTATAAATTTTTAAGTGCCAATTTGCAAGATCTTTGCACTTATTTTTGAATTTATTTCGGATCATCGATTGAACCATATTAACAGAAAGTGTAGAATTTTCAAGTGCTAGACGCGTGTTGAAATTCTCATAATATTTAGTAAAGTTGAAGTTATTGTCGAGGTTTACAAACTCTGCATCTCGTTCAATTTCACAAACCGACCGAGGAAATTTGAAGAAGCAATTTTGCTTGGAAAAAACACTTTGACAAAAACCTTATTTCTCTAATAATTTCTCTTCTTTAATAACAGGACTTCATAGTAAACAATAATTCTTAAGAATTCTTTTTTCCTTTTTAACAGCGAAGAATAAACTCTTAGGATTTCTTACTATACAACATACAACTGGCCATGCATAAATATTTCTTTCTGGAGCTAATTTCCAACATTTTGAAACGTTTGGCCTAGTGATTTGTTTATAGTTCTTGCAAACGCATTTTTATTGAATAAGTATTTATTTTAATCATTAATTGTTTTTTAAACAGTATTCTGTATATTAAATAATACATATTTTAATTTTGCCAAAAGAATTAATGAAAATTAATTGTACTAAGCGACGCATCCTAGTAAATCCAACTGTACTTTGTATCCCCCTACCTGTTTGCATTTCTATCCAAAATTTGGTTTCGATCGGTCAATGTACCTTCATCTATCAGCATAGTCTTATTTGTTTTCATTTGAGAATTATGTAATTACATATTTCACAGGTGTAAGGAGAACTTCTTTTCATTCTTCTTCCACAGTACATAAGTCAAAAATATATCACACTCTAATGACATCATGAAGTACTATTATAATTGTGCGGGTTTAAGCTAATTTTGCAGGGTGTGACGGACAGTCGGACTAACGAAAATACCAGAATTTTATATGTAGATCAAAATCGAGGCAATCATGTTCATGTTCCTGCAAAAGAAAAATTTAAAGAAAATCCAGGATTGTGTGATGGAAGCATTTGAGGACAATTAAAATCATACTCAACTGTGCAGAAATGGTTTGTTAACTTTTTGAGACCCAAGATGCTGCACAGTCTTGAATGTCCAAGTGTCACCTCGTAGAATTGTTGAAAATGTTCAGCACTTAATTGCAGCTGATTGACGAAACTCACACAAAAGGATTGCTGACATTTTTCCTTTGGAGCTCTTAGTAAAGTTTTTCTTTTTGCTCTCTTTCCTAATACCTGTATAACCTTGTGCTGCGTGCCTCGCTGAATGCAACACTTACTCCGCTGTGATCTGTTGGTCTGTCCCTGGCGAGCTCTCACTGCATCAATCCTGCCCCCGCCACCCACGTTGTGTTTCATTATAGGAAGGGATATCAATGAAGAACTGTCGAAAATCAGGTTTGACTGCTCTCTGTTCTGGATATGACTGAAATTTAATTAACTTCAACAATAGTCATTAACTAGTGTAAAACTAACAAGATTTATTTATGATACTATGATTAAGATCAGGAATACATAAACAAAAGGGATTTGAAGAAGTTTCCCCATATAAAGAATTCTGAAGCTGGGAGGAAGACGTTAACTGCCGGGTGCTAAACAGCCCAGGGTCATTCAACTATTTAAATGAAGGCATTTGACTGAGGAAACTCAAAAAGCGGCCCGGAGAACAGGACTTTAGCTGATTGAGGCACCACGGTCATCCAGCAGGGTGAATTTTGGTCTACTAGCGGAGAGACCAGATCGATCTCATTCTGCTCTTTCGGCAACAGCTCAATATTATCTAAGTCAAAAATATATCAAACTCTAATGACATCATGAACTACTATTATAATTGTGTGAGTTTAAGCTAATGAATCGCTAAAATAAAAATATTTATTGATGTTTCGTTTCTCTGTCAAAAAGTACATCAATAAGACCATGGCCTCACGATGAAGAAACATTTATTTTGTACAGGAAACCTTATCAAACACTAATTGCACTGCTTTGATTGGCTAGCCAATAATAATTCTTGACCAAAGTCTTGTGTCATATGCCCTGAAAGGGAAGAAGGAAAGCCCCTAAGAAACCAATATGATTGGTGGTCCAATTAAAATAATGGCCCCGTGTCGTAAGTATCGGAGAAGACGAAGAGTTCCATCCTAACCATTATCTCACTGGCGGGCCAAACAAAATTGTGGCTTTGCATTGTTCATATCCACTCTCAGTGGAATATTTTCTATGCTCCAGAATCTCACCTTCATTTGATCAGATTATCGCAAGTATCATCGTCAGTTGTATCTGAAAGTGTGCTATATTCCTGATCAAAACACACCTGACGTATTAAGATCTTCTTTGTGTCACTCAAGCCAACAAACAATTCGTTTATCAAAATTAACACTTAAGTTAAACAGACCTAAGACTATACCTAATGACCAATCCCAATCAAACTTACAATTTTCCCTTCCACACTATACTTCGTAAGTGAGCAAAATCAAATAATTCATGGTATCACATTGTTTTAATATGAAAATATTTTTCTTTCTTTAAAAATATAAATTATATCGCCAGTCAAATTTTGACACCATTCATGGAGTCATACTTGTTCTGTCAACAATTTACACGAACTCATTAGGTAGTGTGCTGCTTTCCTGTTGTCTTCAATATATCCTGTGAGTGCCAAATTTTCTAAGCTCACCTTCCTCATTTCCTTCCTATTCCTTGTTCTGTCATCTATTTAAACAAGCTTATTAGGTACGCTGCTAGCTGCTAGTATCAAATTCTCCAAGTCCTCTTTCCTCGTTATGTGTACCCAAAAATTCAACTTTTTTCAGATTCTATTTATAAGTGACCATTTTTGTTTCTATTTTCCTTAAAACTCACTCACATTCTCTATCCATCGTATTCTTAGCATCCTTCTGTACAACCACATCGTTGTTACCTTCGGCTCCTCTTTATCTGTGAAGAATTTATTCTTTGATATATGGAAAAATTGATATTACATAGCACTTCCGCACTCTCTGGTACATATTTTGGGTTTCATTTTAGTATCATTATCCTTCATTTTTGATAATAACGATGAAACCCCGTTATCCGCGGTTTTGTTTTACGCATTTTCAGTTAACCGCAGCCTATACCGGAAATAAATGATTCATAAGCTGTACTTAATAATGGTCCTAAAAGGCAAGAGTAGTGATGCCGGCGGTTCAAATATGCCAAAGAGAATTCCTGAAGTTCTTCCGTTTGATGTAAGACGTAAATTCTTGATTTATATATAAAGAAACATATCAATTGACATCTCCATTGTTCTGTCATTTATTCAGTCAAACTCATTAAATACACTACCTTTTTCTCTTGCCTTCAGTATATTCTGTGAATGTTAAATTTCACAAGCCTTCTTTCCTCATTATGCGTCCCAGAAAAGTAAGCCGTCACTTTCTGATTGTAAAAAATAATTTTCATTGTAATTGCCATTTTTCTTAAAACTTCCGCGTTGCTTACATGCTATGTCCATGGTATTCGCAGCCTTCGTCTACCAGACATTTCAGCTGTATCTTCGAGTCTAAGTACAAGTGTTCTTTTTATTCCCATTTCCCTAAAAAAAAACCTATCGTACTCTCATTAACCTTCTGTAGATCTCGGTTGCCTCAAATCTCCTCATCTTTGAGGAAACTGCACCGCATTCGCTTACATAATGTAGGACAGCTATTACATAACAGTTTAAAAATCTCTTGTACATGTTATATGTACTATTATTATTATTATTATTCGATCATGGGTCCCGTAAATTCATTAGAGTCGTAGGCGAAACACATGTACTGCAGCCGCATTAGAAATGGTATGTCTTGAACAAGATGGCCTGATGTAACACAACACTCTCCAGACTGGTTTGAATTCAGAGATTTCATTCTCGCCACCCAAGGTTATAGAGCCCAGTCTGTCCTGCTATTTACCCATTGCTGAAGGGAGAAGAGATGGTTTGATACCTTTCCCAAGTGAATGTAATGAACTCGACTGGAATTCAAAATCGGCTCAGTCCGAGACGCAATCCATTATTCCTCCTCCTATAATAATAATTGTAATAAATCTAGATTTTGTCTCAAAGATTAGGGAGTTGGATCAAGAAGAATACCGAGCTGAATTCAAAAAATTGAATATCAGCCATAAACATCTTAGCTGTCCTCGTGCAATACAGTTTCAACATCCTTAACTGGATCATAGCTATAATTAAACAAATAGACGCCAAGACGAGAAAGCTTCTCACTTGCTACCGCATGCATAATCCCAAGGCTGATGTTGATCGTCTGTATCTACCCAGATCCGAAGGAAGCAGAGGATTATTTCAACTGGAACTGTCTTACAAAATTGCAAGAATCGGCCTTCAAACTACAGAAGATTGGATGATGATCTATGTCAAAGAACACGAAAGAAGTAAGAAACTTTATTAAGTAATAAAGGAAGCTAACAAGTTCAAAATGAAGTTTCAATTTGCTGAAGAAATGCAAATAAAACATCATGCTCCTACTGCAGCTGCAAAAACCTTAAAAAGGATGCAGAGGCAAATGCAATCGACTAAATACAGAAACAATGGCAGGATAAAACTTCACGGTCAATATTCAGCTGATGTAGACAAACCTCGTACCCATCAGTGGCTCGGTAGTGCTGGGTTAAAAGCAGAAGCCGAATGTTTTATTCTTGCTGCACGGGATACAATGCTTAATAAATAGAAATTACCAACACACATACTGAAAAATTATGTTTGCCTAAAATTCATATTCTGTGATAAATGTCCGAAAACAGTTGACAATCTTATATTTCAGGTTGTACGGTATTGGTACCTACTGAATATATAAACCGGCATGGCAGAGTGGGCCAATATCTGCACTGGAAAATCTGCAACTTTTAGAGAAAGGAAACTGCGAGAAATTGGTATGAACATCACACAGATCCGGTTACGGAGATAGGACTTGTAACAATTTTATGAGACTTTACAATACACACAGAGAGAACAATCAAAGCTAATCGCCCAGTCATTGTGATCACAGACTGTAAAACAAAATGTGCCTTCTTATTGACATGGCAATCCCTGCAGACTGTGATGTTTATTTGAAGATCTTCAAAAAACTATCAACATACAAAGATCTTGAAATAGAAATCTCAAAAATGCGGCACATGAGGACATCAACATCTCCAGTTGTAGTTTGACTGGAAAAGATTGCAGTAGACTCATTGAAGTGATTCCTGGTAGCCCTTGACTTAAAGAAATACAAAACATGTACTCAAAAGTAGAGTCCACACCTTACGAAGTTCTTTCTCTATATAAAATATCTGTCGATGTTCTAACACGACATAGTTTAACTTCGGTGATGGTACAAATACTGTTGTTTTCAACGGGATGTGGCCGTAAGTCACTGATCATTTTGCACGCAAATTGCAAATACTTACCTAAATAAAAATTTGCTTTTATGTCCTTTTTTTTTCTTTCTAATACACAGAATATTTTTTAATATTAAAAGAAAGTGTTACGAGGATGCATTTCTATAATAAGGGATTCCACTGAGTTCTACTTATTATTACAAAAATTTTCATTCATGAAGTAGTTGTAAAATAGAGAAATTAGAAATAAAATGTTTGGAAGATTCTAGATCATTCTAGTATATTCGAGAAACATCTAGAAATATGCAAATTAGGTGTTAGCCCCTATAAAAATGGGATTTTGGAAAAGGGTTGTCAGTTGATGAAAAGAATTTCTGCTAAAAGCCAATCTGTATATGTTGATTATAAGTGCACTGAATATAACAGTTTTAGTGCTGCATTTACTAGTTTATTAGTTCTACTCATTTGTATTATTATCATTATTATTATTAGTAGTATCATTATCATCACTACTACTACTAATAATTCTTCCTCTTCTTCTTCTTCTTCTTCTTCTTCTTCTTCTTCTTCTGTTTGATCCAATCATTTATCAAGTTTTTCTTATGAAACCTAAGGTGAATGAAGGTTTTAAAGCACATTAGACCGAAAGAGTTTTTCTATATGTTAGCAGTGCCCACTGACGTAATCGTTTGTATTTCAAATAAAGATGCATTTCCGAGGATGTTCTTAACATGTTTATCAGTATTCTTAATCATTCCTAACTATTGCAACTAATGGTTATTTTTTGTAGGGGTGGCAGGTTTTGATGAAACCGCATATAATGGGAGATTAATGTCATTGTCATTAATTTTTTTTAATATTATATTATTTCCTTTGATTTTTGGTGAATACTCATTTCTTTCGGAGTCCCCATCTATTATTTTCCGCTGAGCATTTTTTGAGTAAAACGAAAAACAAACACCTGAGATCACACATTGACAATCTTATATCAGGTTGTACGGTATTGGCGCCTACTGAATATATTAGGCTGGTGCAAAAATAATGTCGTTTTCTCACATATATTAATATGTGAGAAAACGACATTATTTTTGCACCAACCTAATATAAACCGGCATGGCAGAGTGGGCCAATATCTGCACTGGAAAATCTGCAACTTTTACGGAAAGGAAACTGCAAGAAATTGGTATGAACATCACACAGATCCGGTTATATATAGGTGACCAATTGTAAATACCATGTGCTTTTAGCTTGAATGATAATGGCTCGGAATTTTTAATTGGAGATCCCGTTAGTTTGGTTATATTCATTTTTACGCGGAAATATCCTTGGGAAAGATATGCATCTACCTCTTCTCTCCCCATCCATAGGTTAATTAAGACGTGTATCACTAAACCATAATTATTTAAAAAAAAAATTAAATCTAAAAATATTTTCTGGCTTTGAATAACCGGCAAAGAAAACGGATCAGTCAATAAAACTGGTCGGTATTCAGACATTCCTCTCTGTCAGTAGTTTATCATTCTATCTCCACAGGTAGGGGAAACCCGTCAAACTCAGAATCTTTTTTTTCTACTTCGAATAGTAGTGTGAGTCATCTTCAATGGATTTCGTTTTCTTTTACGCGCCAGCATCACTTCCCAAATATATTTGATATCATTCTTGAAAATGAAATGAAATAAATCTAAACGCAGACCCTCACCCCGACCAGCTCCATTATCCACATTGCATTCCTATTTCAAGACATCCGGTGAAGATATCTGCTTTTCTGAACAAGACATTTGATTTGAAGAGCAGCCAGGAAAACGACAGGAGAATGGAAATCCTGCCACTTTACCCCTAAAAGTACATCTGATTATCCAGGTCAAAAATATATTTTATCCCTCGTGTAAGAAAAAGGCAAATATATAAATAAATAAATAAGTTCTTTTTTATAATGTAAAAAAAAAAAGAAAGAAAAGAACGAATAGCATTAGTCATGTCTGGATGGTCAAGAGTTTACTACCCTCCAGAAGAAGTCCTCTTGGGTCAAACGTGATTGAATCAACTCTGGAATTTGCATTCACTTTTATTATTCTCACGAGATTTGGCGTTGATAGAATGAAATGTTCTCCTTGCAATTGTGCGTCTGACTTCGAGTCGTGCCCAGCCTCATGTGATCTGAATCATTTTAATTAAAAGCTTATCATCGATTTGTTTACTGTTCTGTTAATCAGGACTTCTCGTGGCTCGGGTATCACCACTCGACCAAGCGACAATTCTCTTATAAATAAAATCACTTACCTCTTTAGTTGCACTTATACATACATACCTACATACATGCATACATACATATGAACACGTACATATGTAAGTGTTCATTTCGTCAGGTTGATTTATAGAATTTGCTACCTTCACTGAAACAGAGAATTACACCAAAGAGTCCCTTTCAATTACTGGTGGAAATATCCAGGTGTAATCTATATCTTTGGACGCAGCGTACTATGCTATCTCATCAACTTCCTTTGAACAGATCTTAGACAATAGCCAGCGTTATCAATGAACATAAATTGCTCATAGCATCCTTCATATCATTTTATTTAGCAACTGAAGGTTAAGTATAAGGCTATATATTTCGTCTCATTGGTGGCAGCTCTACAAAGGGAACGAGAAATCCCCTGGCCTTTACGCAGCAACAGCCAAAACATGGAAGCTAAATTCAGTATATTAATTATAGTCATCCTCCAAGAGTTCAAATCAAACGCCAATCATTCTTTCGAGTCAAAACGAGACGCACAATATATATATATATATATATATATATATATATATATATATATATATATATATATATATATATAAAGAGAGAAATGATTACATATCAGGGTTTTCATCAAATCCTAATCCCTAAATAAACGATCTGAGTGTCAGCTCTCGAAATCGCAAGTGCCTTATCTGGGCGCATATACTCGGTCTAGTTGAGATTAACATAGATTTCGAAATAGATGATGGTCTGATATGTTTTGACAAATAAATTTAATTCCGTTAGGTTAACGTTTTAATAATTTATAAAAGGAAATCAGGAAGTCACAACAATAACATGCCAAAATTGGATCTTCGTGCCCGAAAAAAAAAAAAAAAAAAATCCAAATGACGGTTTTTCAATTGCCACCGCTATTATTTTAACTACCTTCACTCCCTCGGCAATGTTCATTCTTTTCAAAAAGCTATGATAAGAATTTTAATAAGACCTAAACATATGAAAGTGAATTTATATATTTTTATTCTTGAGAATTGAAAACAAAATAATAAACATTAGATTTATTTACGAGAATAATTTTATATTTACAGCATTCTAAAAAAAGAACAAATTTAACCAATGCAACAGAATATTTATCATTTAGCAATTCATAAAGAAATAAATATGAAAACAATCTTTGATTCATAAATTTATTAAAAAAAAATAGTATTTAAATGTGTGAGCCAGCTATAAAGAAAATCCTTATTATTTACCATTTTATAAAGTTCGAATCGATTAGCAATTAGCCGATGTTTTGCCAACCTTTCCAATAAACAATGTAATAAATAAATAGTGTAAATTCCTGGAAGATTGCGTTCAAGCATGAAACAGAATATCACCGCTTGGTTTTGACCTCAGGGTCCATATATATATATATATATATATATATATATATATATATATATATATATATATATATATGGACCCTGAGGTCAAAACCAAGCGGTGATATTCTGTTTCTATATATATTATATATATATATATATATATATATATATATATATATATATATTCTGTTTCTATATATATATATATATATATATATATATATATAGTTTGGTTAATGCGTCCATGGTATGTACACATCAACTACCTTTAGAAGATCTTGAACTTGTCAAAGGAGTATAAAGTGTCCATTTTCACAAATAACTGATTTTTGCCTGAGAACGCAAGACGCTTTTAGTTGTGGTCGGCCACCGTTTACTGGGAATTTATTGAGAAATATATATCTGGGGTGCAGAATTTGAGTTTGGTAGATTTTCGTGTGTGTTTAAATGAATCTTAACTGAGCTGTGGTCAGAGATCTCAATTAGGATTCATTTACACACAAATCAAACTTCATCCGAAGCATACTTGTAGAAAATACAAATACAATAGCTTCATCTATATGTAAAAAAGAATACAAATAATGGCACCACTAATAATAAAAGAGAAAACGCCAATAGTCAATGACATCGGCTGTGAACACGGCCACAATTAGAAAGAAATGCGTAATTTGCCAATCAGATCATAAAAAGGACAGTGGGTGCCACCGGGCAACCTGACTGACCAACTTGTATGACCGGATGGCAGAACGAGGTAGAGAGGGATAGTAAAAAAAAACAAAAAAACAAAAAAAGGAAAACAAAAACAAAAAAACAGATGTTACAAAGAGCTACAAGGGAAAGGAAATTGTGGAGAGCCATGATCACCCACATCTTGAAGAGATAGAAAAATCACAATCACTTACTTAACTCCGAATCTTTTCCCATCGCCAAAGCTTTACATTTACGTATTGTAGACAGGTATTTCACTATAGAGTCATAACTCGGCCCATATGTACAATTTTTTGTCTCAGTGTGGGGTCCTTAGCAGTAAGAACAATCCAATATTTCCCAATGAATAAAAAATGCTTTACAAAATCAAGGAAAATGATTTTTAGTCCAGATCTTCGTCAACCCTGACGTTGATGTCATGTCTTTATAAAGCGTTACCTAACGGCATTCAATTAAATCTCACCCACCGACTCCGTGTCACGAAACCGAGGTTGTCCAACTCACCCCTTTGTCGTAACGTATTTTTTGAAAGACCACCAGGAATAATATACTTTTTATTCATCCGGTGTTGCATTAAATATTTTTCATGGTTTTCTGGTAATGAGGAATTGCGTTAAAATATTTAATTTCCAGTGAACTTAAATTTAATTGCTTACCGCTCAGCGTCTCTCATCATATTAATTTTTCTTAACATATAGCTGGGAGCATCGGAGCCATACCCGTGTTAATTTAATATTACTAATTTTAGTTAATTAATTGTCAATTAATGTTGTTTATTTACGATATATCCACTAGCCGTATTAAATTAAACCACACTTATATAATCTTTTTTTAAACAGGATAAACAAAACGATGGGAAATTTTCACTACTAATTTTCTGAGAAAATTATTTGCAAAACTTTAATATTAGACCATTAGATGAGGAGTATTAAATAAGGAAGAATACATTCTAATTGAGATATGCTGATCGGTTTCTATAGCCAATCCGCAGCCGCTGTTAATGTCAATCAGTCTCTCAAGAATATGAGATACAAGTTCAAATCTCGTTGAGGATTACTTCTTTATTTGCCGGTCAAGGATTCACATTTAGCAAGTTGTAGAATGTAAAAACATCTTGAACGTTAAAATAAAAAAGGCAAAAGAAGATTAAAGAAAAGCTGGTAAAAAATGAAAAGAAATTAAGATTATTATGTTTATTGTTGCTGCTAGATGTGAACAAAGAAAATGGCGTGACTAAAATACGTATAGGAAGAATATTGCTTTTTGGTTAAATTTAAATTTCGAATTCTAATTGGTTTCAATGACCATATAAGGTAAGGCTTCTTTGTCAGACAAGCTCCAAAAGATAAGGGATGCGAGTCTTCGAAGACTACTTTTTTTAAAAAATGGTTTTTGACCATTGCGATAAAAATCAACAAAAATAAGAGAAAATAACTATTAAAAAAATAATGAAAACAATTTCTGTTAAGGCTATTATATCTGCTACTACTAGGTGTAAACGAACAAAATGGTGTGGAAAATATAAGGAAGAATGTAGTTTGGGGGCTAAATTTAAATTTCGCATAATAGTTGAAACTCATGACCTTATACATTAAAACACTGATTCCTGTATGGTAACCAAAGTTAAGCAACGTCGGGCCTTGATAGGTGACCACTTGGGAATACCAAGTGCTGTAGTCTTGGATGTTCGGGTTTTGTAATGGATAATGGCTTGGAAGTTTTAATCGGAATGACCAGTTCCAATTCCATTTGTGTTCGCTATATTCACTTACGTGCAAATACCCTTGAAAAAGGTATGAATCCATATCTTCTCCTCCAGCTATGAGTTAATTATTAGGGACTTTTTCTGGATTTAAATAACCCACAAATGATTAATAAACCATAGAAAACAAATCAACCAATCAAACAAACACATGGCCACATCAGTAAGGTATCGTTCTTATCATTCAGGCTTCAAAAGGTACAGGTTATGAGTTAGAATCTTAGCGGAAGTTACTTTAACCATGAATCGTGGTCGTAGAATATAAAAACGATTTGAGAGTTGCGATAAAAATCAACAGAAATGTGATGAAGAGAAAAACATCTTGGCAAAAATTAATAATATCTAAAAAAATTCGAACAGTTTTTAAAGCTGCACTAATATTAATGACAAAAGAATTTCCATTTTATTTTAAGAAACAGCGATTTAATGGTCTAGCAGTTTTGATCATTAACGTTACTTTTTGGTGAGCTGTAGAGCCTTAAATAAAATCAACTTTAACACAATAGTCTTATTTTGTCTTTTGTTTTTGTCAACGATCTGTTGTGCGCCGTAAGTGTTCTCAGCCCTGAAGAGAGAAGAGAGTAACAGACTGTTTTTTTTAAAGCAGCGTGCCAGACATCTGTTGTGTATTCATAACCACTTTGTAAACACTCAGAACCAAAAACCAAATGAAACTGTACGATGCCGAGAGAGTAAAATCAATAAAGTTAAATAAATATTTGAAATCAAATTGTTAAAAAAAAGAATTGGAATATGAAAATTTTAAAAGAAAAGTACAAAAGGAAGGAAGGAAAGAATATTTAAGAAAAGTGTGAAGGAAGACAGAGTCAAGTTGATGAAATAGCTCCAAGCGTCAATTAGGAACTCTCTTAAGAATGTCAGGCTTGTTTACACAAAATTATTACACAGGAGAAATAAAATAACCGTAGAAAGACAGAGATGCTTTTCCCTTCCAATCAAGAAAAAACAAAAAACAAAAACAAAAAAAAAAAACAGAAAGTATTTTCTCAAAATATGCAATGCATTCTGTGTTGCATAATTTTAATTCCTTGTCTAAACTGGACAAACAACCGCTTGATTTCTAGCACTTATTTAAATATACATTATTATCTCAGCTCAGTCTATATTAGTGACTCTGTGATTATTATACAGTATAGCAATAATATATATATATATATTATTTTCTAGAGAGAGAGAGAGTATTTGAAATGGAATGAAATGTATAAAAAGACAAGAGGAAAACCATTTCGAGCCGACGCGTTTCATTTTCTAAGGGACTTTCTCAAGGCAATTGCGTGTTTTGTTCTTTAGTACATCACCAGACTAAAGGACGAAACGCATTATACGAAAAATCTGCCTTGATAAATTCCTTCTTGGCTAAGAAATAGTTTTTTTCTCTTGACTTTTAATTTACACACACACATACATACATACATATATATATATATATATATATATATATATATATATATATATATATATATATATATATATCCAGGTATGGAATAACAGCAAATGGAATATAATTCGATTGTCTGTAGCATTTAATTTTTTTTTAAAAAGCCCTCAATACAGAGTAGAGCTTAATATCATTTATATAAGATTAAAACAAAAACATGTTATATATATATATATATATATATATATATATATATATATATATATATATATATATATATATATATATATGTATGTATATATATATATATATATATATATATATATATATATATATATGTATATATATATATATATATATAGGAAAACGACAATTAACATTTTGTATGTCAGAACAATTTTATCAAAATCTATGACAAACTGGAAAAGATTTTTCGCATAATGCGTTTCTGATGAAATACTAAAGGACAAAACACGTCATAGATTTCCATAATTCTCTCTCTTCCCCTCTCTCTCTCCCCCTCTCTCTCTCTCTCTCCCTCTCTCTCTCTCTCTGTATGTGTATGTATGTATTCTCTCCCTCTCTCTCTCTCTCTCTCTCTCTCTCTCTCTCTCTATATATATATATATATATATATATATATATATATATATATATATTATCATTATTATTGCATCTGTCTATCTGGAGAGAAGGCATGGATGCTCTCTTCTGGTTGCAGCCCTGGGCAGATATTTTTTTATGAGATATCAACAGTTGCCCGTGCAGAATGTCTCCCTTCTCCATGCCACCAATGTTGTCCAAGGGAAATGCAGATACCGATACAGCTTGGCACCAGTATTGTTGCAGCAGTGGCCAGAACGAAATTGACCATGACATCGGACGGTCTTAGTGACACCGGTTCCGGAATTAAATTCTATGTTTTCCTTCTCTTAGTGTGGTATCTAACCATGGCTACAGCGCCCAAATGGCCCGACTTTTTACTTTCTTTTAATCCGGTTGCGACAACAAGGCGATAGAACCCAGTCTATCCTGTTATTTACCAATAGCTTTGGGGTGGGGCAAGATGGGGAGTCATATATTTCTCAACGGTATTAGCACGTAAATGAATATAATGAACTCGATTGGAATTTGAAATGATCTCTGTGATACATACATACATACATACATATATATATATATATATATATATATATATATATATATATATATATATATATATATATTAAACACCATATATCTTAACGGATCTTTTCTCCAAACTATATATATATTAAACACCATATATCTTAACGGATCTTCTCTCCATACTATATATATATATTAAACACCATATATCTTAACGGATTTTCTCTCCAAACTTAACAACGTTGAACGTTGCTATACTCATAAAAAAAGAAAATAACTCACTCAGAAGGAAAATCCTAGAGAGTGCCGCCATTGAATATTACCCAAATATTAATCTACGCCCAGGCTTTTTCCCTATTTCTCCTTTCTTAACAGAATTACTATTCTCCCAAACAAACGTACACAACAATACCGTGAAATAAAAAAAAAATGGTTGAATCCGTCAACACAGCAATAACAACAATATTTCCACATGTTGGTTGCAGTAATTGACGCAATTTTCTGTTAACCGTATGAAAATATAGTTCTCTAAATGCTTCTAGTTGTTAAGAAAATTTTGTTTTTGTTATTATTAGTTACTCTGTTTAAATAAATTCATTTCGTTTTTTGCCTTGAGAAAGTCCACATTGGACGAAACGCGTCGGCAGCTATTACAGTTTTCCTATTGTCATTTACATTTATAAATATTGTTATTTCTACAGGTTAACTCTGAGAAATTTTCATATATATATATATATATATATATATATATATATATATATATATATAATTATAATTATATATATATATATATTATAATTATTTTTTCGCTTGAGGATGAAACAGGGCGTGTTACTTTAATTCAATTTAATTTTAATAATTATATTGAGGGTTTCGGCTCTCGTTTTTTAAACATGAGAACTCTTATGTAGCGAAGGAATCATATTTAAAAAAAAATGATTATAATCTAAGCTCTACTTCTGTATGGGGCACTGTATTTTAAATTAAAAAAAAATACTAAAGAACTCCGGATTATTTACCTAACGTGTTCTTCCCTTTTTTTCTACATACCTGCACACACACACACACACACACACACACACACACATACATATATATATATATATATATATATATATATGTATGTATATTAGGTTGTGCAAAAATAATGTCGTTTTGTGAGAAAACGACATTATTATTATTTTTGCACCAACCTAATATAATAAATATACATATACCTACGTTCGAACGTAGGTATATGTATATTTATTAAGATATACTTCTTAGTTCTGTCTAACCATATTGAGCACTGTTTTGTTTACACCTTATATTAAATTAAGTAAATATTTATTCACTTATTTGTGTATACACGCTAACGCACGTTATACAGTTGCTAATATCTAATTATTTGGTTTTTATCGACATTTATTCCTATACATATATACACACACACACACACACACACACATATATATATATATATATATATATATATATATATATATATATATATATATGTATATATATATATAAATAATTATTTATTTAAAAATATGGTTCGAACACGCTACATAAGAGTTTTGATGTTTCAAAACAAGCGCCGAAAACTTCAATATAATTATTTGAATTAAATTGAATTAAAGTAAGCTCTGTTCCATCTTCAAGCGAAATTTTTTTTCATATTTTTAAATAAATAATTATATTTATGCTCTACTTTTGTATCGAGCACTATTTTTTAAAAAGAACTTTGGATTATTTACCTAACCAGTTCTTTCCTATTTTCTATATATTTTCACACACACACACACACACACACACACACACACATATATATATATATATATATATATATATATATATATATATATATATATATATATATATATATATGGGGGGTTGTACAAGAACAAACATGCATTTTATTTTATGTACTGTCTCCCTTCAGAATGTAGCCGATCATGGCTCTCCCCAACATCTTATTCTTTGCAGCGTAAAGCAATGTCCAACTCCTTACGATCCCTCTCAGTCCCGTTCTACTGTCTTTTTATAGTAAATTGTTTGGTACGTTAATCTATGTTACCATCTTCCCTCACTTGCCTAACAACTTTTCCAAGCCTTCATTCCTCTTTATGTGTCACAGAAATTTCAGCTGTCTCTTTATGATTCGATTTTAAGTGTTGTGTCTTTTTTTTTTTTTTTTGGCTCCTAGTTTTTATTAAAAATTCATTGTTGCTTACATGTTCCGTCCATGGTATTCTCCGCACATCTCTTTTAGTTTAAGTTTCTTTTAATGCACTAAGCCACTGTAGAAGGATGGTAAGGAGTCAAACACTGCTTAGAACTACAATGAACAAGAAAGTGTGGAGAGCCATGATCAAAAGGAACACGTTACATAGAAGAATAAAAAAAATACATTAACTGTATCTAATAAGTATTTAATTTTCGAAATCATTTTATTTCATGTACATGTATGAAGAAATCCATTACACAATGAGCATTTCAGATTAAACTTCAACTGAAAATTGTACAGGATAGGGACTTAATGATTGATATTCTTTTTTCAATAATTGATTGTATGCAACCGTAAAGTAAGAAATTTGGACTTCTAACTCCAAGAAAATGTTACCAAATCTATTAAGTACACATTAGGTGATATAAGTATCTTATATTGTATTGCTTACCGAAGTTCTGATCACTGTGTTAAAAATAATTCTAGCAAATGTATATGAAAAAAAAAACTGTCTGAAATTTAACATAGAAATTATGAAAAATTCAAGAATAAAGATACATATATATATATCGCATAATAGATTCACTGAGAATCAACCATAAATATCGCTTGATATTATTCCTTCATACAAAACAAAATATGAATAACAGAACTCTTTAAAAAAAATGTTCCAATAGAAATCCGGGGGCAAAAACGGCTGATTCTCAAAAAGTGCTTCTCTATTACTTTTCTCCCAAAGAGTTTCCTGTTTCTGGGAACTGGACATTACCATAGCTAACTCTCTGTTCAATTACATCCTGTCAAAGTTGCTACCCGGAAATTCAAGGAGCAAGGTATAAGAATAAGAGGGACAGAAACGAGACAGCCAGTGACCTCATCAGTCGCATCATGGCCAGTTCCAACACAAATCTGTGAAAGACCGAATCTTTGCAATGAGAGAAATTACTCATGGAATTTTATTATGTCGAATGTTCAATCTGAATTATTCCAATTCAGACATTTTGGTGACTACCGGAAATGGCCCCCGAGTAAAATATTGATTACTGTCGTGGTCACTACTTATAAAAGAATTATTATTTTTTAGAAAGTTTCTCGTAAGAATGCATTTGACTTCCTCATTGAAAAGTTATTTATAAATGTTTATATACTAAATCCGAGCCTCAATGCTATAGATAGATAGATAGATAGATAGATCTATCTATCTATCTATCTATCTATCTATCTATCTATCAAATGAACACGTAGCCATGTAGTTAGAACGGGTGAAAATCTCACCATGGTTTAAACCCTCAATTTGTCAGGGAGCTGATTTCTTGATAATATCAGGCAGGAGTAATGATTCCAGGACCTGAAGTTCAAAGCACAGGTTAACCCCAGGCTTGTTAGTGAAATTGGGTTTAAACTTACTCGTCCAGCCAAAATGTTCAGCATGCTAGATTATGCGTTCCCTCCTAGCTAATGTAATTAAACTCTGCTCAGCATAGTTGGTGTATAAAGCACTAGTTAGCGCTGTAAATGTGCCTGAGCAGGCGTCGGTGATAGGGATTAGGTATGTTTGGATAGGAGCCATACATTGATCTATCTCAGAATGCTTTTCTTTCTGATTTCTTTTCTTACCTGTTTAAATAATTGGATTTTCTTAACGTTAAAGACGAGCTCGTTTGCAGATATAATGAATATTTTCTGAGTTTTTTTCACTTTCAGCAAACAATGTATTGAACTCTAATTATGACAAGATTTTCTAACATTGACTATCCTATGTCAGATTAGTTATCACACAGCAGTTCAGCACCGACCTTTATTCCTATGTGTCTTCGGATTTCTGTGCCACATTTTTAGTCGTTTGTTAGTTTTGACGTCCCAATGCACCTTATTTTTTTTTTGCTGATAACCTTGCATTCAGTCTCCTTACGCTTTTTCCATTCTTACTGTTTCCTCTTTCTCTCTTGTCTAAGAGTTCCTACCTTTAATTTTGTGTCTGCAATGAAAACAGTGTCATACGCGTATCTTAGAATTGTAAGATTATAACTACCGATAATAGATCCTGGTAGATCTATTATGATCAACACGCTGCATGGTAATAGTAACAGTGAGAATATCTGTTTCCTTATAAGGAAACATTTGACATTCATTGAGCGAACTGTTAGCGTTACTGTCGGTTGAAAATTATAAACTCCTTCTCACTACTTTAAATAAAAGGTTAGGAAAGAAACTCTCACCACTAGTGTGATGAGAGACAGTGAGCGTGAGAAGACAATTTCTTTTAAAGCTGTTTTAAGCAGCTTCTCAAGTCCATTACCTATCATCATTATTTCTAGTAACTATGGGAGTTTACTTCCTAACCTTCCGCTCAACACTTTGCCTGTCATATATGATGCACAGGGCATGCGATTTCCACGTCCGTGCATCATATGTGGTGCCCACGAGCCATTATTTTAAAAGTGTGGTAACACTAAGGACGTTTAAGAAAAGAGTCTACCATTGAGCAGAACGTCTGAGGAAAGGCCTAATCTTATATTTTGGGCATCATACATGACCACAGAATGCTTGATTGATAATGTAAGGTCTCAAATGAAAGGCATCTATTTTCCACTTTATTGAAATTATTATAACATTTGCATCACATGTGATGCCCAAAGCGCAGTATAAATAACTTATGATTTGTACGATTTATGCATCAGATGTAATGCACAGATTTTTATTATGTGAAACACTGTATATAAGCACATTGTATTTGCCGAATAAGCTGAGTTTCCTTGCAATAGTTATGTGTCTGAAAAGAAACATGGCCGTTTGGATAGTATACGCGAAAATGCCCTGGACAGGCAAAGGGTTAAATTAGTGTGTAAAGTTAACACTTTGATTGTATAGGTTGTTCTAATAACTTAGACAGATTTTAAATGTGAATAAAGTTTAAGCATCTAAAGATTTTTCTTTTTCTTTCAGATTTAACAACTTAAGTCTCTGGCAATTTCAACCAGAGAAAGATTAACAGTCAAGTTTCAAGAGAGCAATTAGAAAAACTGTTCGTAAATTCAAACTGGATTGGTGGCAGATGTGAAAACACCATTGCGCGCTCGTTTTCGCCGTTCAGCTGAAAACTTTGCTGCAGTGCACGAGAATGTAGTCGAAAATCCAGACATCTCTATTCGTCATCGCTCGCAGGAATTAAACCTCTTCACAACAACGTTACATCGGTTCCAATTGAACTCTCGGTTGGTGGAAAATAAAGGTTGATTCAATAACTTGGACCGTTTTTAAATGTGAATAAAGTTTAAGCATCAATTGATTTTTTTTCTTTTTCTTTCAGATTTAACAACTTAAGTCTTTGGCAATTTCAGCCATGGAAAGATTAATAATCAAACAACGTGTTAACGTTATCGAAGCCTATTACGAAAATGGACGTTCAAACAGAATTTGAATGAGAAGTTCCCAGGTCTCATCATCTCTCGAAACAGCGAAGTCAATTGGCCATCACGATCGTGTGACTTGACGCCTTCCTTTGTGGTCATCTCAAAAGTAAGGTCTATGCCAACAAGCCAACAACAATTCAACGGCTGAAGAATGAGATAATATAGCATATTGATTAGATCAAGGTGCAACTATGCAGAGACGTCATCAAAAATTTTGACCATTGAGTGGAGGTGTGCAGCCGAAAACTTGGTGGAAATTTCGGCGATATTATTTTTCACACATAATTGCCATGACTTAAATAACATGATACCATAGAGAAGTAAATAAATTTTCACCAACAGCACTGATTTATTTACTGCTGACTTTGATCCGTCTTAATGAAACACCCTTTGATATTGTTTTTTCTTTCTAGTTACATGTACAGATGCTGTTATTGATGAAAGTTTTCAACCGATGTAGTTTTGCTATTTGTTAAATAACTTTATGATTCGGTTGCACCACACAGAAGATACATTCGCTTGAAACCATCTTTAAAAATTGATCTGATGAAATAGTTGTATATGTCTATATTTCTGAGATGAGGTATTGTAATTATTTTATTTACATTGTTCTGAATGTTGTCCAGATCTTTATTGGCATATTCACGACGTTTCGGTCGTTGTCCGCTCCGGCTTTCTTCAAGTTGGAATTTCGAACCGAACCCTTCATTTAGTCCACTGGGGTAGATTGTTCTAGTTGTTCCTAGGGACATATTGCCCAGTGGCTAAAATAATCCAGTGACTTGACCCAAAGAGTTGTGAGTTCAATACCTGGTCACAGCAGAGGTGAGCAAAATCTTGGAGTGTTGAGTTACTAAAGGAAAATAACTGAAACCGAGATATGTAGACAAGGCATGACACGTGGAACTAGAACAATTTACCCCAATTTACTAAACGCAGTTGGTCATGTACTGTATCAGAATTTGCTTTAAATTCTGCATACTCTCCTGTGAATCTTACGGATACTGTCTCACTCCGCTAGGCGTTACTGCCGTGGTTTATGTCGTAAGCAGGTCTTTATGTAGTGGGGTTGCTAGCGCTATACACAGACGGTTTCGAATCCAGAATTGTCTGGTAGGCACCCGTGGAATATAGGGACGCAGCCTCACCAGATTAGGTGTTGCTGCTGTGTATTTTTTTCTTTCTTTCTTTTTTATAGCGAGTAGATTTTGACGCAAGTAGATTGACACCTGTTTTGAATTCCGAATTTTCCTTCTCCTGGTGGTTGCGGGAGTGGGGGTGGGTTGCATTCATGCCTCTTCCAAGAGTATTTCTGCGAAAGTGAACGCAACGAACACGTCACACCAATTCTACTTTCCTCACCGATTACCACTATGCTGTCCGGATAACTGATAAGATCGCTTATAAAAGAACGATGTTTGAAAAAAAATTACAATTTTTGCAAAAAAAAAAACAAACCCCAAAACCTTGAATCAATACACTAAGCAGATGCCTTCGTGTTTATTTATGGGCGATGATATTTCCAGAAAATGGTTTTAAAATGCTTCTCTTTCTGCTTTCATTAAGGAAAGACAAACTTTACACCAGCCACTCATGATTGCCATACAATTTAAAGAAGTGAAGCATGTCAACCGACTCTAAATGTCATTTGATTTACAAGCAATTATTCTGATTTACAACACTCATAAAGAACTTAACACAGGAGTTCAGCAGAGCAAATATAATTACACTAACACCTGTCTCGGTGGTTTGGGTATCAAGTGAAAAGTTAAGCGATTTGAACTTGTGTATTTGAGAAATTGGCAGATATCAAAACTTTCAAAACAATGACAAACACTCTCACACATAATCATGCATACGAATTAAATTTCTTTTCTAAACGGATAAGAAAAACAGCTCGATTGTTTCAACTGAGATTTTAATATAAAGTCTTTCTTTCTATGTGCCCTTCCCTTTCAGGGCTTAGGCGATCATGGCTCTCCATTTCCCTCTATCATTTGCAGCTCTCAACAAGTTCCTTCATCCACTTTCTGAAAGCAACTAGGTATGTCATGCGTTGTTTTCCCTTGTCTCTTTTTCCCTCTATTCGACTCGTGAGTATCAGATTCTCTAGGCCCTCCTTCCTCATTATGTATCCCAAGATCTTCAGCTGTCTCTTCCTGATGTTAGGTATAAGCCCACTCCTTGTTTGCATCCTATCTAAGTCCTCGTCGTTCCCTGATATTCTTGAGATCCTTCTGAAGAAACTACTATTCTTAATAGCAATTATCGATTTAGAAAATTAATTCAGCGCGCCGAGTTCAAATACCGGCCGAGATAGCTGCGTTGAATTTTGCATAAATACCTTTTGGAAAAGTATAAATCCATCCATGGGTTAGATAGGGCCAATTTCCCTATTTTTGGTTCCAGTTCACATCGGGTTTGTAATATTCACTTACGCGCAAATGTCGTCACCTATGTAGGACTTCTATCAGTAAATCATTTGTCGATATTTCTGAAATGAGTTATTGTATTCTTTTACGCTACTTACATTGTTCAGACTATTGTCTTCATCTTTATTGTCATATTTAGGACATTTCGCAACGCTGTCATCATGCTTATTGCCATATTCACGACGTTTCTGCAGTTGTAAGCTCCAGCCTCCTTTAAGTGATATAAAGGTGGAATTTTGAACCGAAATTGTATTTAGTCCATGGAGGTAGATTGATCTAATTCCGCGTACCATGCTTTGGATATCTCAATTTTAGTTAATTCCACTTGATAACTCAACTCTCCAAGTTTTTATTCTCTCTGCTGTGTGCAGGTATTGGACTCACAGCTCTTTGGTTCAATTCACTTTTGGATCAATCAACCACTGGCTTTTATTTCACAGGTCCATGTGTCCTTAAGGACACATGGACCTGTGAAATAAAAGCCAGTGGTTGATTGATCCAAAATTATAAAGACATTATAAATATAAGCGTAAGCTTTATAAATAAATTAATAGCATGAGAAAAACGTTATAAATGAATTATAAGCGTAAACTGTATAACTTCAAACGAAATAGGCTACAAAATATATGTTTAACTAATACAAATTCTCATATATTTTTATGCTTACGACTATGTCACGTTGAAACACCAGTTGTCGTAAAATCAGTAAAGTTAAACAACGTGAATCTTAGTCAGTACCTAGATGGATAACTGTTTGGGAATAGTAGGTGCTGTAAGCTGGGATGTGCAGTTGGCGTAATAAATAATAGTTCAGAATTAGAAGTCTGAGGTTCGAGTTCCAATTCCAGTTGGGTTCGTTACTTTACACGCAAATACCCTAGCAATGTATGACGTGTATCTGTAAATTATTATTTTCTAAAAGACATTCTCTGAACCTAAAAATATTTTCTGGCTTTTAATAACCTGCTACCTGGTAGATAAACAATAAAGAAAAATCCATACCAATTCTTTTTTTTTGTTTTTTTACTGATAGTTCATGGCGCAAGGGTCAGTCAAAGTAGAAGGTTGCCGCGTGAGATTTTGGAGGAAGTAAGATTTATTATTAAAGATGAAGACAATAGTCTGAACAATGTAAGTAGCGTAAAAGAATACAATAACTCATTTCAGAAATATAGACAAATGATTTACTGATAGAAGTCCTACATAGGTGACGACATTACCGCGTAAGTGAATATAACAAACCCGATGTGAACTGGAATCAAAAATAGGGAGCAGGATAGATATTGATTGACTCTGAACTGAAGGTGATCAAGATTGTCGTCATCAGGGAAGCATTCTCTTGGGCGTTTGTTCCACAGAGTAACCGTTCTGGGGAAGAAGTTCTGTGAATGGAACTTGCTATTCATCAAAAGAACACGAAGACGATGTAGATGGTTTGCCACCGTGAACATGGCGTGGCAGGTCCTAGCTCTGAAGGTCCGAGCTGATGGAACTAAGGAATGTAACTCGTCCGAACATCTGCCATAGTAATAACGATATAGTAGTGAAAAGCTGTAAACGTTTCGTCTGTGGGATAAAAGGTTGCAGGGTGGAGAATAATTCATCACTGAAGCAAAAGCGATTTTGAACTCTGTCGCAGCTGGAGAGTAAGCATTGGACAGCACCAGCCCCGATAAGGCAGATCTACTTCATTCTTGGTCTGATCTAATTCTTTGAAAGATAAACTGGAGTAATACAATGTATACCTGAATAAATTATTATTTTATTTTGAATACGAATAAGAGTTATTTAATATTCTATAGCAGTGTTTCTCAGCCTCTTTTCAACCAGCGCCCTCTTTGAGCATAAACATTTTCGTCAACGAGCTCCCACCTGTGAAATTATATTTCAAATATTATATTGAATTCATCTTTTATAGCAACATAACACGTAGGTATTAGTGCAAAAATAATTTTAATATTGTTTTCAATTCTATTATATCAGGTCATCCCATAAGTTCTGTCCGAATTTTGAACAAAGAAAACAAGTGAGCAAATGTTACATTTAATTACAGATTCAATCAACAATGTATTTTCCCTGATTATCTAAGACTTCATTCCATCTATTAACAAGCTTACCATTTCCATTACTGTAAAATTCTTTTGGCTTTGATTGGAAGTTTTAACCTCTTCCTGTGTTACAAAAGCTGTTTCTTCCAAATGATTCTGTAAGCTACGAAACAAATGGTAGGAGCAAGATCGGGAGAATAAGGTGGATGAGGAATTTTCTCCCAACCAAGTTCTTCGATCTTTTGTGACGTGATTCTTGCTGTGTGGGGTCGCGCATTGTCCTGATGAAACATCACCTCTTTTCGATTCACTAGAGCAGGTCTTTTTTTTCCTCAAAGCATGGTTCAAACGCTCTGATTGCTGACAGTATATTTGAGCATTAATTGTTGTATTAGGTGGTAAGAATTCATAGTGAATTATTCCTTTGCGATCTCACCAGATTGAAAGAAGAACCTTTTGCCGATGAAGTTCCGCTGTGGCTGGGGTCCTTCCCCTTTACCAAGCTACTGTCTACGATGCTTAACATTTCCATAAAAGATTCATTTTTCGTCGCCAATCACAAGTCTATCCAAAAAAAGGGAAACAAGCTGGCTAGAATGGAGAGAAGAGCAGATGTCAGCTCGGGATTTGAGGTTGTTTTCAGACAATTCATGAAGCACCCATTTTCCAAGTTTAGGAACTTTTCCAAGTTGTTGAAGATGACGATGAACAGTTGTATGGTTTGAACTGAGAACCACTGCCAATTTCTCAACTGATAAAGCAAGATTATCTTCAAGGGCTGCTTCAAGAAGCTTTTCATCAAACTCAACTGGACGTCCGGTTCGATCTTCATCTTCAAGGGTGAAATCTCCACCTCTGAATTTTGCAAACCATCTTCTGCAAGTTCTTTCATTCACACATGCCTCTCTATAAACTGAGTGAATGTTTCTAGCCGCTTCGGCTGCTGAGTTTCCTTTCTTGAACTCATAAAGCATTATGTGACTCAAATGATTTTTGGGTACTTCCATGTTAGCAGGGTTTTAATCAAACAAAATTTAATTTTATTGTTCTCTGAAATAAAATTTAATCAGTTTAAATGCATCTAAACATAAAAATAATGTTCAGCTCCATTAGACATTATAAAATACTCTTTAAATTTCGTTCATTTAAAAAAAAGGTGAAATTCGGACAGAACTTATGGGATGACCTGATAAATGCCAATGATTGAAATTCTAAAAAAAAAAACACCTTTTATTTGATAGCTTATCTCATTGCTTTCCTTGCGGTGGTTGACTTTGGTGCTTAATAGCTAAGGCTCTCACCTTAGGTTCCATGCTACTTAAAAGTAATCGTAGATCTCCTCGTTTTGTAATTTGCAGGTAGTTTCTTTGAAAGAAGCTGTGTAACTGCGATGAAATCACATTCAGACACATAGGATGTTGGGAAAGCAATGAAGAAAAGTTTGATAGATAAGTTTTAGATACCTATCAAATATTTTTTGTAGCCAATATTGAATAATTTTTTTAAAATTTGAAAAAAAATATGAATAAATGTCCCCACGCCCCACTGGGTATGTTCCCCTCCCCCACAATGAAATACAAACTTCCAGTGACTCCTTTCAATAGAACAGAGCCCAAAAGGGAGTGCTAGCAACCACGTTGGGAAACACTGTTTTAGGAGAAACCGGAAATCCAATTTTAAAAAGGAAAGAAGTAATGAACAACTATTCCTGTTCAAAAGAATGGGAAGGAGCGTGAAATGGGCGGTGTTTTAAAATAAAATATGTCTAAACAAAATATTACTCTAAACATTTATCAATTTGAACGTCCATTTTCGTAATAGTCTTCGATAACTTTAACACGTTCTTTGATTGTTAATCTTTCCATGGTTGAAATTGTCAAAGACTTAAATTGTTAAATCTGAAAAAAAAGAAAGAAACCATTAGACGCTTAAACTTAATTCACATTTAAAATCGGTCCAAGTTACTGGAAGACCCTATATTTCATATCTCCATGTTTTCAATGCGATGGTTGACTTTGGTGCTTACTAACTAATGCTCTTCCTCTAGGTTCCATGCTGTTTAGAAGTAATCGCAGATCTCGTTTTGTAATTTGCAGGCGGTTTCTTTGTTTAGTAAAAAGCTTGTGTAACTGCGTTAAAACCAGTTCTAACTGGTTTTAACGCAGAGGTTTGGGGACAAAATTTCGCATTCTATCTTAGAATACGGTTCATATTTGGACTTTCTGGATTTTCCAAAAAACCCAAATCACAGTTGACCCGGAGATCATGGATAAGCTCAAGTTTTTCCAACTTCCTATATCGGAAGTTAGAAAAACAATGAAGAAACGTTTGATAGCTTCCCACAGCTTTAGATACGTTTAAAAATTTCCTTTTGTACCTGATATTTTTTGAAAATTTGAAAAAAAAAAAAAAAATGCCTGTTACCTCTCTGAGTATGTTCACTGCCCCATGAATGAAAAACTCCCAGTGCTCCCTTTCGACATGATAGAGCTCACAAGGGGGTAATACTATAGAATCTATAGTCTTTAGCTTAAAATTATTACTTTTTGGATGATAGGAGCGATTGTTATGCAGGGTTTTTTCCCACTGTGAGCTTGCACTTGCTACATTGAGGTTTTAAGAAGAAAACGACTACTTCTTTGAGTAATGATGTGTGAATGGACACTTCGCCATAATCCAGCTGCCAGTTCTTTACGTCTCATGTAGGGGTTTGGGACAACATTTCGCATTCTTTCTTAAAATACAGTTCATATTTAGATCTTCTGGATTTTCCCAAAACTAGAAGCACAGTTGACCCGGAGATCATGGATGAGATCACGCGTTGAGTATATAGCGAACCGGTAAGAATACTTTGAAATATTCGTTTGAACAAGGAACGATATGATAACGTCTCAAGGGGAATAATCTGTCACCATTACACTTGGTAGGCTATTATTATTATTATTGTTGTTGTTGTTGTTGTTGTTGTTAAATGAATGCTTAATTTCTGGACTGACCTCATAAGTAGGGCCTGCTGGTTGAACATTTCTTATGCGCTAATTGACGATGCTGTGAATTATCTGTGTGAAACTAACCGACGGCTTGAATTTAGAATACACTTTTAAAGTAATCAGGATCCTCCTGTAAGTTGTCTTCAGCGAACACGATTGACGAGTTTTCATAGGCAAGAATAATGATAAATTATAGGGTCAACTTTAAATTATAAAACGTTTTTTCGTGGGTAGTAATGAAAGTATTTTAACTGCTATGTATATGTCAGGGAATGTTTGGATAATTTCCTTACAGACGAAGCGGAGACTTGTGGCAACAGAGATGTGGTTCTGCAGAATATAACGGACAGAGCACGTGAGTAAAAAGGAAGTTTTAAGAAGAATTTGGGAATCATAGGAGATATTGTATGTACGAGAGATAGAGGGCAACTGGCCATAACCTAATTAACGAGCTTCTGTGCATGAATTGTAAAACCGGGAGAAAGTCAAAGCTTTTTAAGGGCTAAAAAGGATAGGAATTTGGGGAAAAACATGATCTCCCATGACCACGATACATAAAAGAAGTAGAAGGAGGAGGAGGAAGAGGAAGATGAGGAGGAGGAGAATGGGTATCTACTCTTAGAGTCAACAGTAATTAGTGTAAAGTTTAACTAAGCACCTCATTTTGTTCTCAGAATTGGGAACAAAATATTTCCTTACTACTGACGTCTATAATTCTTGCTATATGTATCTTAATTTAGGATGTAGGCTTTGACTGGTGTTTGATTCGTTTTCTACGGGTTATCAATCCTTTGCATGTTATTTAAAGCTAGAAAATATTTTATATTATAAGAATTCGGGTGGGGGATAATTATTTAGTGATAAAAGTTTTACTAATTAACCCATAGCTGGGGAGAAGATTCATATCTTTCCTAATGGCTTTTGCGCGTAAGTGAATATAACGGACCAAGCTAGAATTGGAATTCGCCTCCCCAATTAACAATTGCGAGCCATTATCCATTGTACAATACATCAAGCTTACAACACCTAATATTTCCAGGCCATCCAGACTCTGGTCAGGCTCGACATTGGTTAACTTAGGAGATCGTATGTAACCTGTTGATCATATCTCCCTAGAATTTCCTGTCCTTTGTAGCTCTTAATAAATTTAGTCTTTTTGTTATTTCCCCCAAACCGAAACGTACAGCTATCTGTATTCATAATATTCACTTACGCGCAAATAACCTTGAGAAATGCATGAATCTACCTCACCTCCATATTTGGGTTAACTGGTAGAAATATTAGGTTGGTGCAAAAATAATGTCGCTTTTTCTTTTGAAGTTGAACGTCAAAAAACGACATTATTTTTGCACCAACCTAATAATATCAGTATAAATCATTATTATCGCCAAAAAATTCTTACAATCTAAGAAAAAAAATAGTTGTCTATATCAGTGAGAGGAGGTATTTTGATTTACGTTATTCAGACCGTTATCCTCATATATTATGATTTACATCATGTTATCCTCATCTTCATTGTCACATTCCCAACGTTGTGGCCTTCTTCAGGTGACTGGAATTTATTTCGTCTAATGGGGTAGATTGTTCTAGTTCCACGTGCCATGCCTCTTCTGGATGTCTCAGTTATTTTCTGGTTTTAAATTACCTACAAATGTTTGATACGCCGTAAAAAACAAATCAATCTTATTTTTTTTTTGTGCAGTGTCCATTCAGGAGGTTGGCGATCATGGCTCTCTACAACTTCCTGTCCTTTTCTTCCTCTTTCATAAGGAAAGAGGAAGAAAAGGACAGGAAGTTGTAGAGAGTTGTAACTTAGAAATTCCAACTTTTTTCCTGGTGTTATGTATAGGTTTCCTTTTGTTTCCATTTTCTCTAACGCTTCGTCGTCACTCACATGTTCTGTCCATTGTGTTCTCAGCATCTTTCTGTAGAAACACATTTCTGTTATTTCAAGTCTCTTCTTCCTCTGTGAAGAGATTGTCCTGCATTTACTTCCCTATAGGAAGGCCGATATTACATAACAGTTAAGTACTTTTTTCTGTTTCTGTTCTAATGCACCTTCGAATTTCAATGTGGTACTTTCTGTCTGTTAAAAAAAAACTTCCCAGATATTTAAATTGTTTTGCTTGTTTGATTTTGGTATCACCTACTTGTAGACTGACAGCCATATTAAATTAAAGTTTGATAACCTAGCTGATAAAACAATTCTTTATGATGATTTATGTAGAACAGATTTAACATTTTGGGCGATTTTAAAACAAGAATATCCCAGGTTTTATACATAATTCAAGTTATCATGTTTTTGAAACGTCTCATGATGAACACGCATAATATTTGAAAAATCGCGGAAATATAGAAAGATGGTGGGGAGAGGGCTCTAATGAACCGAAGAACCTGGGGGAACACCTTTCTGCATATGTATCGTATATCGAAGAATACCCGAATTATTCGCGTGTAAGCAGATTATGTCTTCTTTCATTGCATGAACGTTCAGTTGTAATTTGTCGGTTTTAAGGAGAAAGCGTGAGTCACTTGAAGCAAGCTGCCGCACTGAGGAACTTAATTGAATCAGCGTAAATAAAGTTCCACTCAATTGATTCTCTTCCAGATACAATTATTGTCCAACATATGCATTTCTTTTGAATCTTTAACTACTTTTCTTTTATCAGAACTGTTCTTCTTTACTTAACCGGGTTCGAGAAACAATAAAATACAAAGTCCTTAATCAAGACAAAGACGACTATAATTTCCCTCAAGTGATTTATCTTTTACTATTTTTTTTAACAATTACGAATCGAACGATTGTCTATCACTTGAATAAACAGAACGTGAAAATACGACTTGAATAGAAATGCGATTGGCTAGGTGTTAGTACGTTGGACTGAAGGTCGATATTTTCATGTATTAATTGAATAGAAATAATCACAGATTTATTCGTTTTCTGCGGTTTATCAAAACTTTGCAGGTTATTTAAAGCCATATTTTTTGTAAGAATTGTTTCTGCGAACATAATAAGGGTTTAATGATACAAGTCTTACTAATTGTTATGGGGTCCACCCCTTTTTCATATAAGTGCCGTTAAATACCCAGAGTTACAGTCAGTAGTCGTATGGTAGTCGGTAGTCGTATAGTGAGAGGGTAGTCGGATAGTGAGAGAATATACGAATGGATATAGTGTGAGGTAACCTCTTTTAGAAGTCAGTTACAAGCACTTAGACTCTAAGGGAGTCCTACTTCGAGACTGTATATATCTATCTGTATTTGCTACTAACCACGTTCCTGGACTTACTAACAGTATTACTCTTTGTATGATTGTGTAAATACATTTTATTTCTTATATTTAATTATTGCGTTTGTCATTCCTTGGAGACCGAATTCATCTCGGAATCCACAACACTAATTAACCCATAGTTGGGGGAATAGGTCGATTCACATCTTTCCCAAGGGTATTTGCGCGTAAGTGAATATAACATACCCAACGGAAATTGGAACTCGGCTCTCCGATTAACAGATCTAACCCTCGAAACTTAGAGCACATAGTATTCTCAAGCGGTTACCCATCTAGGTACTGCCCAGACTCGACTTTGTTTAACTTCGGTGGGCGTATGGGGACCGGTGTTTTAACGTGAAATTTTCCTATTTTGCAGTACAGTAGAACCTCGTAGTACGAGTGCCCCATTATACGAACAACTTGCTTTACAAGCTACCATTCGTGAGCATTTTTGTATTGTAAGACAAGTAAAAATTCGCAGTACTTGCAACCGTCATATTCACGAAAGCAATCGGTGACTGAGGTAAAAGGAAGCGTTGCCAGCTGACGTCATCTATTTCTAAGAAACAACACTGTCAAAGGCAAGGCGAAGCGCATCTGTAAACGCCTGACGTTCATTTTATTGGAGAAAATTCTTCGAAGTACTTATCACAGATAACGTCATCTACCAACGCTATCGATTACCTCCCTTTACCTTTAGTTACCGCCCATGACTTCGCTCAATTCAAGTATTCATTTCGGTAACATCCCGATCGTTTTGTGCCAGAGAATTTTCTGTTAAACGTTCAACTTTTGCATTCATTTGACCATGGATTCGAAGAAAATATGTATTATAAATAGGAGAAAATAAGAAGTAAAAGCTAATTACAATTAGAAGTAAATAAAGAAATAATAAAAAAAATACGACAGAGGAGCGTGTAGTGAACTTGGCCGGGCAATACGACAAAACGATGTCAGCGATCTACACCATCCTGAAGCAAAAGGATGAGATAAAGAGTGTTACCCCAGCAAAAAGTATCTTCGGGCTGGTCAGGCAAAGGACGAATATCCACGAGGTGATGGCAAAGGTGTATCTTTGAATTAACGAGGAGCAGCTCACAGGGGATACTCTGACGGAATCGATTATTGCTGAGAAAGCGTACTGTATAGGGATTTGCAGAAGCAGAAGAGAGACTCCAGCAGAAGAGTTGAAGGCCAGTCGGGGCAGGTTCGACAATTTTAAGAAGCGAACCAGTGTGCACAGGGTTTTGAAACATGGTGAAGGAGCCAATTCTGATGAGAACACATTTGATGAATTCATGAAAGAGTTCAGTTCGCCTATCGCAAAAGAGGGATATGTCTCTCAACAGGCGTTCAACTGCAATGAGACTGGATTCTTCTGGAAGAAAATGCCCAGGAATACGTCCACGGCTAATGCCAGTGGTGATCTGAAAATCAAGTTCCTGCCTGTCTATCATTCGGAGAACCTCTGAACGTTCAAGGCACATAATATCCAGAAGAGGCAGCTGCAGGTGCATGTGGAGGGCTAACAGTAAGGCCTGGGTCACAAGGCACTTTTTGTAGAATGGAACAACGATGTTTTTGACCTTCAAGTCCACGTGTTCCTAAAAAACAAAACGGTCTCCCTGTGAAGGCCCTACCTATCCTCAACCCATCCTCGACAACGCCCCCTGGACGCCCTAAAATCCTCTATGATGAAATCTTAGAAAATTTTAAATTTATTAAAGTTCTTTACCTGCCACCGAACACCACCCATTTGTTTTTTTAGGAATATACAGACTTTACAATCAGTATGCGGCTCCGAACGCGGCTCCGAACGCGGCTCCGAACGCGGCACACATGAGCTTTTTATTCTAAGAATAACACGTACACTGTTGAAAATCCCCGCCAAGTACTGTCATAAGTCAGTTTTATTATAACGTGCTCTTTATTTTAAGGTGCGAAAGTAAATAAATGAAATTTTTCTTAAAATTCACTATTCATATTTTTATTTATTATACATGCCTTATTTTTTAACATCATATTCATAAAATTTTCCCTCTTATCATTTTCTTTAAAAAGATTGAAGTAAGCAGAGGTTCTCAAACTTTTTTTTTTTTATTTGAGCCGCATTTTCAGAATTAGACTTTGCTCGCGACTGTGATAATTAAAAAAATAATAATAATAAAAAAATCAACAGAGAGAAGGTTAAAGGGAGATAACCGCGGATTCGAAGTTAGAACATTATCATTGATAACTCTGTCCATCGATTTGCGAACGCTAGTTAGTATTGTTTTAATACTTCATATAATGCAAAAATTTTACAATGATAAAAATCGGTAATTATTGTGAAGTCATATGCCGTAGAGGACCTCGGTGGAAGTGTCATTGGCGTGAGGAGCATTACACATTCAGCTCGCTCCAGGTGAGTTTCAATTACTTTCCAGTAATTTCCTTTTTTTTTTTAAACTATTTAAACTGGGATTCATGCATGCAATTAGAAGTAATCCATAATAATCTTTTAAATTTTGAAATCATGTTTATTTTTGGCATATAAATTTTTAAAAACTGTTTCTAATTCTTTGTCTTTCAATCATTTCGCCTCACCGGCTATCCTTTTCTGCTACATCTATAGGACGCGCCGCACCGTTTTGGACCAACTGGATGATAAAGGTGCTAATTCATTGTATTATTAACATAACTTTTCAATTCGGCAACATCAGCTTCGGTGTACTTTTTTTTTTTCTATATTTGAAAATTTCTGAGCTAAATTTTGTGAGAAATATTAATTCTCCAAGGCTATATATAGTTTAACCGCAAATAAAATTTTTCGATTTTTCCAAGTTTAGGCTAGGTGGGTCACATGACCAACTGGTGGGAAATCGCGGTAGGAAGATTATACAAAATCAAAAGCTAATAACGTTTTATTAATATGTCAAGTGTAGCTTTCGAGTAAGCGTAATTGCAATCGGCGCACAAAGTAGACGTTGGTGTCCTTTCAGGAAGTGAACGATCACAGCTCTTCCATATTTCCTCTCGATTTTTTGATCTATATAACTTTTGCCACTTTATTATCGGCCACATCACGTTGAAAACACCAGTTCCCGTACCATCACCAGTCCTGGATATGACGATAGACTACATCCGGCAGCATAGCCTCTGATCAGGAGATAGAAGTTTTTGAAGGGCCTTCAACTACCGCTGCTGTTCTATCCAGGTCCAGCCTGAGCCGGGGTGGTAGCACCTGTTAGGCGGTCCCAGCAAAGAACAAACTGTGAAAACAAAAACAAAACATTATGAAAGCAGAAATATACAATTTTATAGAATGATCAGTAATACATTTTATCTGTAGTTGAAGGCATACAATTACGTTTAAAATATATTTAGCGGAATGTTATGGGGAAACACACCTATTCTATAGTTAATAGACTCTCCCACCTAAGATAAGTAGGAGTAGTAAGAGAAAGGAGGGTCGGTCGATGTCGGACGACAGTTAGTCGAATACAAAAGTAGTCAACGACCACAACAAGATTACTCTGCATAATAGCTATAATATCAAGTTCCTAACGTTTTGCACGTCGAAACTATTTTAGGACCGATTTAGTACAAATTCAAGCCTCCACTACGAAATAACTCCACAACACGGAAGCTATAAAATTGTTTTCAAAATATTTAGATTTCGGCATTAAATAAAAACTAGAGGTTGATGTGCTACTAAAGAAAATTAACCTTAAAAATTAACCCGTACGACCACCGATATATATATATATATATATATATATATATATATATATATATATATATATATATAATTCTTATTACTATGAACCTTATTTTTTGTTGGTACACGTATTTAAGTTGCTATATTTTCTCAAACAGTGGAATTGATAACAACCAGCCTAAATCAAGGGGTCATACTAAAGAAAAATTTTACTCCCGAAAGGAATTGAACTTGTGTCCCCAGTCCCCTTTTGGCACTACTCCCATACCCAAAGTACGCTGTTACAGGTGACTATCTTGATAAATCAAAATAAAATGAAATAAAATGAATTAAATGAAATAAAGTATATATATATATATATATATATATATATATATATATATATATATTATTCCAGAGTCATTTTCCAACGTATTCAAGATAATCTTCGCCCTCTCTAAACTTCTAACTTTCTGTCCTGAAGTAACAAGGTGCCTCACACAATTTCATTTTCAAGTCTTTTTCCACTGTTCTTTGGACTGTCATAGCTGAAACCGCTTCCTCGCGTGCCAATAAACTTATGAACTGTGTTAGATCTTTTCTAATTGATCTCTTTAGTTCTAAGTTGTGACTTCAATATTCCTCTTTACTGTTCCCTCTTTTTTCAAACTTATTTATTGTTCTCTTGATATTTCTTGAATGAACTTTGAAGATGGAAGACAGATTATGAATCTTGGTACCATTACTGAAGCCCTGAATGATTTTTCGCTCTCACCATTGCTCAGTTGGAAATCATAGTGGCTCTGACACAAAACGATCTTTCTCTTTTTAGCCAAATAACTCAAAGGGTTTTTCAATGTTTCTTACGATTAGATAGCTAAACATCTTATCTGAAAACCTGGAAAAAAGAGACCCAATTAGTTTAGTATTTTTTAGTTATTAAACATTTTGTTGGCTGAGTAATTATAACATTACACGATTTGGAGAGTTTTACTATTACGCCTAGTATATGGAAGCAGCCGACTCATTATCAATAAAGTCTCCTTTTGTTGCCTTTTTATTATTTTGTACCTGATTTATTTATATCAGGATGCTTTGCTCCGGGAAGAGCATGCGCACTACTCTTGACAGAACCTGCCGGGTCTTTCATGAAAAGAATTGATTTTCAACAGCAACTCGTCCACCAATCGAAGTAATAGTCATAGCCAGTCGTCTTCGATGGTCTCGACATATAGTTCGTCTGGTCGATGGACGTATGACCAGTAAACTTTTCGAGTGTTTGGAGGGCGACCCGGACATAAAATGCACAAAAAAGATACGTTAAAAATTTTTCGTGAAAACTGGGAAGCAGGGGCTAAGGTCAGAACACTGCGGAAGAAAGTCTAATGAAGCGTAACTGATTATATTGACGCGTGCATGTACAACTGAAAGGAGCAACTAGAAAAGGAGATGACCAGGATTTAATAGATGCAGCAAATGACAAGGCTCTAATCTTATATAAACTTTATAATCTGACTTGTCGTTCAAATGCTGGGTTAATCAAGATCGCGTAAAATCAATCCGGAATTCATTAATCTGTTGCTAATTGTGCCCAGAATGTTGTAAGACTGTCAAAAGTTCAGGTGAAAATCTATCAGGCTGCCGGCACCCAGCCAGCAGTTGTTACCCATAACAACATTTCGGCTGATAATTTTATGTCCCATCTGTCAACCTATATATAAATCTCTCTCAGGACTTAAAATTAATCTTCGTAAACATGCCAGGT
>OZ010576.1:80426074-80466074 GCA_963932145.1 Acanthosepion lycidas
CCAAAAAATCGGACGAAAAATACCTGTAGCTGTTATATAAAGATAAAAAATAAAATAAAATAAAAATAAAAAAATAATAATAAAAATAAAAAAATAAATAAATAAATACGACGTTACTTAAAAATCGAAAAACCGAAAAGAGAAAATATACAAGTAAAATAAATTGACCTAAATTCATCCAAGTAAATAAATAAAGAAAACCAACCCCGATAAAGTTACCCTTAGAAAAAACAAATAAAGATAATCAACCCAAATAAACACAAATTAAAAACTGTTCCTGCCAAAAAGAAATAGCTTTAATTAAATTCTCAAAACAAAACTATTAAATAAGTGATATAAACAAATTTTTACTACGTTAATAAAAACACCGATTAAAAAAATAAATAAATAAAATAAGAAACAAAAAATAAAAATAAATAAAAACAAGCGAAATAATTTAACCCAAATAAATAAATAAACGACTTCCGGTAAAATAACCGCCATAATAGACTACCCACAATGCACCACTGACCCGTATAAATAGCCGAGAAAAATAACAGCACATGTGACCTGACGATTGCATATAGCATGAAACAGACTGTCGCCTCTAAGTTTTGACTTCTATGTTCACTTTTATATTTATCCACGCTCTATCTCTGATATTGAGCACTTTATCCCATAAATATAACATACCTTAAGACTATATTTCTTCATATATATATATATATACATATATATATATATATATATATATATATATATATATATATATATATATATATATTAAAAGTCAAAATTCAAACAGGAAACAGACTTTTGTCGGTGTTGGCCACTTATATATGAGTCATGATCACATACCAAAAGTTCTTTTCTACAGTGAACTCCAGAGTTGTCATAGAAATCTTGGTAGATTTTTGGCCCCTTTTTATCTCGACTGGGTCAGCTTTATATTTTCCCATGACCGTATGGTTTTTTATACTTTTCCCATTCCCTTAGCGAGAAAGCTGCTTGATTTTGTCTCATGGGCAGAATACAGCAGCCTCTCTGTTTTGAGGGTTGGACGGACCCTACTAACATCAGTTATGTTTAATTTGATTTGTGTTAACTTTTTAGTTTGTTATTGGATTCATATCCCTCCCCTCTCATTTTTTCATCATAGAATTTTATATATATTTTAGTATCATTAAATTTTTATGACACGGGGCGCGTTTTGCAGGTCACCCTAGAGAGAATGTGGTATTATGGTGTGCGGAGGATTGATTGGTGACGGACGAGTTCTTGTGGTGAATGTGGAAATTTTAATGTATGAATGGGTCGTGAATCGGATTAGCTAGGTATAGGATAGTTAGTTAAGACCAGCCTCAGCCCCTCCCCTTTTTCGGCCTTGTGCCACAATTGTAATTTTTTACAATAAATATTTAGATAGATAACAATTCTGAAAATTACTGCTTTGAAGTCAGCGTCGTCAGAAAAGGAATTACATTTAAAAAAAAAACAAACTACATTAGCATGTCAAAACGTGATTCCCGTAAAACATTAGAACGCTTGATCTTTAGTAATTAAGATTTTGTTTAAATAAAATACTTTTTCCCCATGAAGAAGATTCATCGTCTTATAGATTTACCATTCCGTCGGATTCAATTCCAAACTTTACACACACACACACATACAAACACACAAACACTGAAATATTGTAAGAGCCAGGGCGCAAATTTACTGTTGATGACCTTGCGATCGAAGCATTCTCTTGATATTTTCGCCGTAGTGAATGGTTTTCTTTGATCAGAGTAACATTTCACCATTCCTGACAGAACTATTATAGCAGTGTGGGATATCTATTAACAAAAGTAATGGAAAGAAAAAGAAAAAAGTATCTAAATTAAATCGGTTAGATAAAAATGAATAAATGAATTTAAAATTCCCAGCATCCCTTATTTTTGCGCATGTGTAATTCGCACGAACGTAACAAATTTTAATCCGTTGAAGTCCTAAAGCACGAAACGCATCACACAAAAACTTTTCCCTCTTTGTCATAATTTTTCTCCAACATTGTTGTTGATATATAAAAATATATATCGTTATCTCATACATACATATATTATAAATGAATTGATTTCGGATAGGTGTGGCTGTAATAAAAAATGGTCGATTTTTTGGGTGATATTCAGGACGTTGGCTGAAGTCAAAGCGAATGAGAGAGTGTGGGATAGAGAGAGAAAGAGAGAGAGAGAAACAGACAGACAGGCAGCAAGAAGATGGATAATATATAAGGCCTCCCTGTCACGATTTGACCGACCGTCTTCATCCGTATGGTTTGCAATGCCACGGGCGCTAGTAAAGCAGAAAAACTAAGTGAATCCTTGTGATTCGCCTTTATATATGCTTTGCCCGGCCAATTCTTTTAGCGATAATGACGTCAGCCGTGACATGTCCGTCCTTAGTCACGTCACGTGATCGAATACGCTACAGTTAGATTGATTTTAGATATTTGCAAATATCAGGAGGTATTTGCTCAGTGTGAGAACGACAGCTTTTTCTGCGCTGGAATTTTAACCTGCATTCTTTTGCTTTCGCCACTGAAAAAAAAAAGTGAGAAGACTTAGAAGCCTGATGATAATACGGAGTAAACGTTAATCAGAATATGCAAGAAATATTTTAGAAGTAGCCGCTTATTCACCAAAATTTCAAAAGTTTATCACGGTTAATCATGTAATACGCCTAGCAGTTATTTTTTTCAGTCATTTCACCCCAAGGAAGATGGCTCTAATACGCAAGCCGTTCCTGAGAATAAAAGAAACCGAGAAGACGTTATTGAAAACGTCATTGTAGATTCATCTTTGGATTTTGTCTAGAATGTCTAGATCTATATGTCAGAAGCACCAGACCAAATTTAGCATTGTTGAATGGTAGACTTATAAAGTTGCAAGACAGATTCGGGTGAGATAAATTGTCTAGTACGTGACAGTGAACCAATTTTCTTAGCAGCAGACTTAGTAACTGACTAGATATTATCATTCCAATTCATAGCAGTAGAAAACGTTAGCCTGAAAAGGCAGAACGAGTTCATTTCCTGGAGATTAGTATCAGTCATTAGTTGCTTTGGTTTGGTTTATTTGGTCTTACGGCATAGCAATCTCAGTGGGTTATTTAATGCCGACAAGATTTTTAGGATAGGTTCATATAAATAGAATATAGATTCTTTGCATGAATTCAGTTTGTAAATCGGTTTCATTGACGTATTTTCGTGAAGAGGGTTTTAGCATGTTTGGTATTTTATTTTCAAAAATGTATGGCTGGCATTTTTACTATGAAAATCTATTTTCATACTTTCATAATGCTTTGATTCAAGTTTGGGAGTTAACTATTAGCCCCAAACTAGGACCCTATCAGGTGCTACCACCCGGGTCAGAGTGAACCTGGGAACAATAACAATGGCGGTTCCACGCTCGTCAAAACCTCCCGATCAAGGGCTTTACTGACGGATGTAGTTTATCGTTATACACAGGACGGTTGAGGAAGGACATTGTTACACTTGAACTCCTTAAGCTTCTTCAACACTGTTTCTTTTTTCTTAAGATTTACAAAAGGCGAAAAACAGATTCGGGTGAGATAAATTGTCTAGAATGTCACAGTGAATCGATTTTCTTAGCAGCAGACTTATTAGGTTGGTGCAAAAATAATATCGTTTTTTGACGTTACGTCAAAAAACGATATTATTTTTGCACCAACCTAATAGTAACTGACTCTATAATATCTATAATTTCGTAGCAGTGGAAAACGTTAGACTGAAAAGGCAGAACGAGTTAATTTCCTGGAGGTTAGTACCACCCATGTTGCTGTGGTTTGGTTAATTTTATTTTACGGCCTATCAATCTCGGTGGTTTATTTAATGCCGACAATATTTTTAGGATAGGTTCATATGAATAGAATATAGATTCTTTGTAAGAATTCAGTTTGTAGATAGTCTCATTGACGTATTTTTGTAAAGAGGGGTTTTGCATTTTTGGTATTTTATTTTCAAAAATGTATTGCAAGCATTTTTCAAGAATCTCTAGATACATAACCGAAGCATCGGACAAAATTTAGCAACAATATTCAATGCACGGATGAATGGGAGGCTTATAAATTTGCAAGACACATTCGGGTGAGATAAATTGTCTAGTACGTGACAGTGAACTAATTTTCTTAGCAGCAGACTTAGTAACTGACTCGATATTATCATTCCAATTCCTAGCAGTAGAAAACGTTAGACTGAGAAGGCAGAACGAGTTCATTTCGTGGAGGTTAGCATCAGCCAAGTTGCTTTGGTTTGGTTTATTTTGTTTTACGGTGTATCAATCTCAGTGGTTTATTTAATGCCGTTCATATGTATAGAATATGGATTATTTGTAAGAAATCGCTTTGTTGATCGGGTTTTATTGACGTATTTTTGTAAAGAGGGTTTTTTGTCGAGAGCGAAATGTATTGCTGGCAATTTTTTTTTTTTTTTTTTGTCCAAAAATGTAATTTTGGTATTTTATTTTCAAAAATATATTGCTGGCATTTTTATTATACAAATCTATTTTATACTTTCATATTGTTTTGAACCAAGTTTGGGTGTTAACTATTTGCCTATAGCTGGGACCCTAGCAGATGCTACCACCTCGAGTCAGGGTGAACCCGGAAAGAACAACAATTAACAGATGATTCCACGCTCCTCAAAACCTCCCAATCAGAGGCCTTCTTCAATACTGTTTCTCTTTTCTAAGACTTCATATTATCTAATTTATCTAATAAGCCCTGAATATCTGTCGTAATTTATTTCATTTATAAAAGGTTAAACTCTTAATACCTTATGAGCTATTTCTTAATCATTTCTCCTCAAGTAAAGCAATAAAGGCCACTAGGACGTAAGGAGTTAGAGTGAAAGAAACAGAGAGGAGAATAAAAGAACAGAATTCAAAGAGACAGAAGACTGCGTTTGGCATTGCATTGAAATTTTTGAAGATCATAGTTGGCATGAAAGCCGAAAGAAAGTTTCACAGGCAAGAAGTGTGAGAAAAGTCAGTGTCTGCATAGAACTTATGCAACAATCACTTTCAACAGTGAAAGTGTGGAACCAATGTAGCAGTCTCATACTTCCCTTAAATTTGTATAGTCGAGGTACCAAAGAGGAAAGCTCATCAGAACAGTTACCGTAAAAATGTTTATAGCAGAGGAAAAAGAAAGCTACGATACGGCGGTGGATAGATACATAGCAGGGATGCCAGACCAAATGTGGCAGCTATATTCGATGCAGAGATGAATGGTAGACTCACAAAAGTGCAAGATAGATTCTGTGGGAAAAAAAGAAGCATAGCACGATACAGTGACCCAATACTTCTAGCAGTCGATTTAGCATTTGACTTGATATAATTTTTTCAGTTCATATCACTTGAAAATGTTAAGAAAACGCGCAATGAAGATACAATTAATTACCCCTGTACGTCTTATTGGTTCGATAAGGTCAAATTGGACATAAATCTAAAATAAAATACCTACAACTTATTGTTAATTGGAACTAGTTAATTTTAACGCTTCTAAATCTTTAAAAGCGGACTTTTAAGCTAGCTGCTGCGGGGGGGGGGGGTAATTAGGCCTCCGGCCCAAAACTAAAGGGATCTCTGGTCCAGCTTAGGAACTTCGAACCTTCACATTAACTTTGGTTCAGGCCATAAGTCCAATTCCGATCAAAAGACCGATTTGGGCCGAAAGTCTGATTTGGGCCGAAATAATTCAGGCCGAAAATTGCGGAACTTCAAAACGTCGACGTCACTATCTCTCTCTTTCTTTCTCTCTCTCTATATATATATATTAGGTTGGTGCAAAAATAATGTCGTTTTCTCACATATGTTACTATGTGAGAAAACGACATTATTTTTGCACCAACCTTATATATATATATATATATATAAAATATGTGTGCGCTAAAAACTTAAACGATTTTCTGTTATTTTAGATCAGTAATTTTAAGCGAAACACGAAGCTAACCCATTCGGTTCCGAGTTGTGTCACCGATTTTCACTTGATATAAATGGTAGGTACGTGTAAGCAATAAATAGTGAAAATGAGCTATTTCAAGATAAAATCTTTGGAGTATCTGTTATAATTTCTTGGTTAAGTGTTAAAATATTATCAATTTCCCGCCTCCTCTGTTTTGAGTCAGTTTCGATTTCGTCCGTTTTGTTACTCTTCAGAGAAAGAGACGGTAAGGAATTTTGATGAGATATAAAGATGGCAGGGCAATCGAGTAATAAACAGAAAATATTCTCCCGCCTTACCCTCAAGTGGGAATCCCAGAAATGTATTTGCCATCGATCTTGTATCTTTTTTTTTTTTTGTAATGATGACGCCGAGATAGCAATCGGCCACCTCATCGATACTAGAACAACACAGTGACAATACGCTACCGGGCTGGATTTTTCATTAGCACTGTTCAGGATTAGCGAATCGAGTTAGTAGCGCCAAATTGTTAAAGGCAAGATTGAATAGTTTCGGCTTCTTAATCCGATGCTAGATTAATCAGCGTCTCATGAAAAGCTCGTTTGTGTCAAATTGTCTCTGACTTTTTCAATGGAACTTGACCCGAATGAAAGTAGATTGTTACAACAAACAAAGCTACCCTAAACACCTAAACAACAGTTTCAAACCCATTTCCAATTCATTCTTTCGTTCCCAACTATTTCCTTGACGACTGAATATAATTAAACCATTACTCCGCAGAAGATTTCGTTCCGTTTTATAATTTTTTTAAATAAATACGGTATTTGTAAAGTTTGTGGGGGGGGATCGTATTCAGGAGATTTTATGCTATTATGTCTCTGGTAAAATAGTTAACTAACAGCTTCCCTCAACTCAAATAACGCCTCTAATGACTCAACTAATTTATGACGGACTGACAAGGCGTAACGTACGGGATGGCTGACTAAGAAACGAAGGAACACGTATGATTATAAAATGAAGTTTGGAGACACTGAACGAATCTCAGCAATTGTTTCACTGTTTCCTTTGTATAGTGCAATTTTTCTAGCAGCAGACTTGTTTACAAAAGCTCACAGTGAGTAAATATACGTCAATCTTATCAGTGTTTACTAATAGAAAACTGTACGGTCCTATCTGGTTGAAACTGATTCTCGTAAGATCGCTGATGTTAAAAAACGTCGAGCCTTGTCAGTACCTAGATGGGTAACCGTTTGGGAAGACCAGGTGCAGTAAGCTTGGATGAGCGTGTTACGGTATGTGTAACGGCTCGGAATTTGAAATCAGAGACCCAAGTTCAAATTCCAGTCAGGTTTCAGGGAGAGTTTTACAGGATTAGAAATGCGAGAGAAGATATTAGAATAGAACTTATATTAGGTTGGTGCAAAAATAATGACGTAATAATGTCGTTTTTTTGACGTAAGGTCAAAAAAACGACATTATTACGTCATTATTTTTGCACCAACCTAATAGTCATACTTAGCAATGTCATCAGTAAAATGAAGACAAATATCTGTCAATCTAGTACTACGCTTAAATACCTGAAGGTAATTTACAGAACAATTGCTATGGAAATATTTATAGAAGATGAACAGAGACGCTAAAGTTACGGCGGTAGGAATATGCTTGAAGGCGAAATGCCAGGTCAGAAATTATATCTTGCAGAATCGTCTTTGGATTTTGTCAAGAATTTCTAGATACATAGCAGAAGCACCAAACCAGATGTAACAGCAATATTCAAAGAAAGGACGAATGGTAGACTTATAAATATGTAAAATAGATTCTGTCAAGAGATTTGTCTAGCAAGAGACGGGAAACAAACTTCCCTAGCTGCAGACCTAGCAAATGATTCGATATAAACTTTCCCTTTCGTGTCAGCAGAAATGCTAGTCGGAGAATGCGCACTGAGTCACTTTCATGGAGGTTAGTATCAGAAATGGTCTAAGATTGGTTGCGCCAACTTAACGAGGAAAGATATCCAAGGCGCTGATACTAAGTACTATATTTGTCAGAAAATAGCTGTGGGTCAACTATACAATGCCCGGACGAATGGTAGACTTATAAAAGTGCAAAATAGATTCTGGGGAAAAATTATTTAGAACGTCACTGAGAAGCAACTTTTCTAGCAGCAGACTTGTTTACAAAAGCTCGCAGTGAAAAGAGTTGATCGCAAGCAATTTATAATGGTCAGGTACGTTACTCGCTAAAGCATATCTAAAAGATTTTCAATAATACATAATGTCACTTAATCTTAATTTCAGCCATACTTGGAAAGATCTGTCTTCTTTTTTTTTTTAAAAGCAATTTACCCTAAGCAAGGCGGGAATGCCACAAGCACGAAAGGGGTTACAGAGGATTGGGAACAAGAGTAAAGAGACATGTTTGAGGAAAGGATACAGAGATGGACGGGGAACAAGATCAAGGTATCAGATGTGGATTGACATTATACTTGAATATATGAAGATTATATTCATCGGGAAGCAAGCAAAGGTGAAGGGAGTTCCACAGACGGGAAGTGCAAGCGAAGACGCTGTCTCTATGGATGCTGATGTTGTGCTATTAGAGTGGAAGAAACTTTTAGAAACCTCTTAGTGAAGCCGTTTACTTATGATATAGATCAGCGTTTCTCAACCTTTTTAAGCAACGGCACACCTAGGAGCAAAAGAAAATATCATGGTACACTTTGCATAAATTTTAAAGGTTATGTTATGAAATAAAACCATACATTTTTTTTTAAACACACACACAAAGGTATGAACTTTATTTCAATGCTTCTATTCAAGTATTTGTGCAGGTGATCTAGTGTGAAAGCTATGCTTGGTGATTTTTCGCCATTTTTTCAATGTTTGGTCGAATGTGCGATAAGCAGACCCCCTTGGTTCCTTTTTCAGCTGAGGGCAGTCTTTCTCATTTTTGGGTTGAGAAACCTAATTGGCATAAATAAAAGTAGAAAATTACAATAAAACTGATAAATCCATTTTCGCTAATGTGGGATAAAAAGTGTAATACTTATTCAGTTATTCAAATATTAATGCTGTACAATTATTGTTTCCACACACACACACACATATATATATTAGGTTGGTGCAAAAATAATGACGTAATAATGTCGTTTTTTGACTTATTTTCTAACGTCAAAAACGACATTGTTACGTCATTATTTTTGCACCAACCTAATATATGCCGTGACAATATTTCGCGGCACACTTAGATGGATCGCGCGGCGCACTAGTGTGCCGCGGCACGGCGGTTGAGGATCACTGAATGAAGAACGCATTAGAACACCGTTACGGAAACGACGAAAAATAATATGTACTCACGCATGCTTGAAGCACAATCAATCGTTCTGATTTGATCACGAATAAATAGTTTGAGATTCAGCGAAACTTGAAGCAATAATGAACTGGAAAATGTTAATGTATTCTCGGTTTACAGAACAGACGCTCGTACCTATAAAAAATAAGAAATGTGTGTGTGTACCCTTTACAGAAACACGCAAATAGACACTTTCTCTTGCACACACTAATGCACACATACTGATTTATTCTCTCTCAAAGATATATAATCCTTACGCACATACACAGACACACACTTTCTCTTACACATACGGCTTACAGCCATTTCATGTTGAAACATCATTTCCCGTACAATCACCGAAGTTAAGCAACGTCGATCTGGTCAGTACTTAGATGGGTGAACACTTGGCAATGTCAATTTTGGATGTGCGCGTGGTGTAATGGATAATGCCTCGGAATTTTTAATCGAAGAGCCGGGTTCCAATTCCAGCTAGGTTTGTTATATTCACTGACGCGCACATACAGTTGACAAAGGTATGAATCCATCTCCTCCCCCACCAGCTATGGACTAATTTGTAGAACTTGTATCACTTATTATCTCAAAAAAAAGTCTTACAATCTAAAAATACTTGCTGGCTTTAAATAACCGTAGAAAACGAATGAATCAATCAATCAACCAATTTTACACATACACAGAGATATACTTGTGTACACAATCTAACTTATCCTGTCAAAAACATATATAATCCTTCCACACACACATTATCTACTTCTCTCTCTTTCTCCCTCACACACAAAATAACGCGCGCACACACAATTTAATTTACTCTCTCCTAAAGATATATACCCTTTACAAACACACACACATGCTCAAACGCACGCACGCACGCACAATAATATGCATTCACACATACATATAAATTTCCAATTACAATTTCCCAAGCACAAATACGCATTACGCACCTATACACATACATACACACACGCACACATACTCTCTCTCCATCTCTCACACACACAGAAACACTAACAGAGACAATTCAATTTACTGTTTCCTAAATATATATACATTTTCACACACACAGAGACAGACATACACCTGTGCGCTCACATACTCTCTCCTTTGTTTCCAACTCACTCATTCCTTACCTTTTATACACATACCATTTTATTTACCAAATATATATATATATATATATATATATATATATATATATGCATATATATATGCGTATATATATATGTGTGTGAGTGTGTGTGTGTATGTATATATGTATATATAGTTACATACATTCATACATATGTCAATGTAGATATCTGCATGTATAAATGTGTGGTGGTCCCTAATGCAGGTTCCTGCATCGGTCTGTTCGTTTCTTCATACAAACAAGATCAAAACGGAATTAATGAAACTCCGTCCTATCTTAGCCGCTCGATTCCAACATGATATACACAAAGAATTATTAACGAAGAGGAAAACGGACGAACACTATTGTCAAATAAGCTGACGGGCTGGCTGACTCTTTATGATCTCGCAATTCATAGTCTAACACAGTATAAAGCAAAGGTGATTACCAAACAAGAGGAATGACCAATAGTATTATGGAGAAAACACACAAGCCAGGAGGCTCTACGTGAACACACAGCCAAGCCTACCTAAATATCGTATAAAGAAAAAGCTACTAACAAGCAGTAATATAGAACAATAGCATTACCTAGCAGTCGTTATACCTTCTAGGGTCTTTATGAGCAGCACAGTTCATCTGCTGTATGTTATAAAACAAGTAATGATTACGAATCAAGTCTATAGACCAATGGTATTATCAAACAAACTGTTGGCCCGACGCCTTCTTTATGAGCTCACAGTTCAAGTCTTGCCCTATATAAACCTAACTATAATGATTGCAGGAGTGGAGACAGAGAGGCAGCACGAGAGAAAAAGGCGGGTACACTTTGTATGGGTTTAAGAGATCACAGTTCATAAGTGATGTCGACGTAAGTTCGATCGGGGGCAGCAGAAGGTATGATTTTGCCGAATAAAGGCAAGAACGGGGGGCAAACAGTTTGGAAATGAATTGAAACGCGGGACAGGGCACCAAAATATTGGCCAGCAGCCTTAAAGAACTTATTGCCAGCCATAAATCAGTTGATAAAGGCCGAACGCGATAGTCTCGAAAATAAATTATTCGAAGATTTTCTTCATCTCCCTTATTCTCGTTTGAATATTTTTACCTTATTTTCTTTTATATCTCAGCTTATTTTCTCTTTATTTTTATTACGGTATTTCCATATTTTTTATATTATTCCAAATGAAGAATTAAAAAAAAAAAACGCTTAATATGCCCTTAATTTCTAGTTGTTTATATAACGTGTGATACCATAGGTATCACATTCGTCAAAACGGCGTATTTCAGTGGTTTTTAACTGGCTGGGGGTTTTTAAAGGGGTTTGAGAACTGGCTGGGGGTTTAAAAAGAGCGCGATAACTAGTTGGTGGTTTAAAATGCGATATCAGTTTCTAGTGAGTGCGAGGATACTGAATTATTAGGGTTGGTTTATTAATGATTAGCGAGCTGAGATAAAATTTTACATTGTAGAAATTTAACAAATTTCTATTATCATAATAGGGTAAATGTTTACTTCGGGGAAAAACGAACGGAAATTGCAGGAGAAACTGCAGTAAAGTTGGAAACCCTGCAGTATGAAGTTTGTTTTCATAAAGAGTGGAACTGCCACTTAAATATTTTTGTTAATATTAAAGTAATCTGGGTTTTTTTAATGCATTATTTGGTACGGCACGCTTATTTTCCGTATAATCTTCTCTGTACGATTATTTAGTTCCACGTTTATTCAACTTATATAAATATTCGCATGCTCATTTTATAACTTGTAAAATTCCCACGAGAATTACTATTTCAGACGGCACTTGTATTTAGTACAAACGAATATTTCGAAAGACTTTGTAGGATCTCGTAGACTGGGGTTACAGAATCACAAAGAACTATATCAAATAATAGACATGTTATGGGAATAATGATTAAAGAAACAATAGTTTTGTTATTTGCACATGAGACCAATATTGCTTTTCATCAATTCTGGAAGTGGGCGCAAGAAATGGTTGGTGGTTTAAAAGTGGTTCAAGAACTGGCTGGGGGTTTAAAAGGGGTTCAAGAACTGGCTGGGGGTTTAAAAGGGGTTCAAGAACTGGCTGGGGGTTTAAAAGGGGCGCGAGAACTAGTTCGTAGTTTAAAATGAGTGCGAAAACTGGTTGGTGTTTTAAAAGGGGTGCGGAAAAAGGTTAAGAGTCAATGGCTTATTTGATTAACGTCTACTGGCGTAGCTTTCGTGGACTAATCTGTAATAGAGATTGATATTGTTTTTTTTTTTTTTTAAGGCTTATCAACACTTTGGAAGTTATTTAAAGCCGTAATGTTTTTTTAGTTTGTAATGATTTTATTAATAATTATTTACTGATAAAAGTCATACAAATTAACCCCCCCCTTCCAGCTATGGGAGGAAAAGATGGATTTCTACAAAAAAGGGTATTTGCGTGTAAGTGAATATAATGAACTCGAGTGGAATTGGAACTCCTCTCTTCGATTTCCACTACCTTACACCATTCACACATCCAAGCTTACACCACCTGGTATTCCCAAGCGGTCACCAAATAGGTACTGACCAAACACAACGTTGCTTAATTTCGGTGATTGTATGGGAACCGATGATTCTAATCTGTAAAGTATTGTCAAAATAAGATCGACTTCAAATATAAGTGATTTCGAAATTTTCAAAAAGATTCCACTTTTTCCAATGCACATTACTTATTTAACGATCATAGAATAACAACTTGACAGATACGATACAAATGGAAATTTTAGCTGTTTCCTTATAAGGAAACTTTCGGCATTCATTGAAAAACAGTCAAAACTACCGCCGGTTGAAATTTATAAAATCTTTCTCCTAAAACATTCAGAAAAATAGTTTACTCAAACTCAGTAATTGTTATCATTCTTTCCAGTATTGATGGGGATTTCCTTTCTAACCTTTTGTTTGAAGTAGTGTGGGATGTCAACATCTTGATTATGTCATTATTTTCTTCACCAATATTGATAGACTTCATTCGCTCAAAACCTTTTTTTTTAAACATTTATCATAGAAAGCGGTTTAGCTGAGAGTTGAGATATTTCTGGTCGGGTTAGACGTCATACCTGACATCATTATAAAAGTTTTAATGCCATTTAAGAACATGACACAAGTTTTCAGGTTAATATTTTAGTTTTGTAACAATTTGCAGAAAAACAACATAAATATGACGTTAATTCTATTATGAAATATGTTGTTGGCCATTTTGTTATAAAATGTATTGCTTTTTATTTCGCTATGAAATGAATTAGTTTTATTTCGCTAAAAGAATGTATTGTTGATTATTTTATAATAAAATGTATTCTTGATAATTCTATTATAAAATGCATTGCTGGTCATTCTTCTATAAGAATGTATGTTGGTTATTTTAAAATAAAATAGTATTGTTGGTAATGTTTTTTATAAAATGTATTGCTGGTATTTTTACTATAATAACATTGTTTTCTACTTACCTAGTGTTTTTATTTCTGTTTGAGGATTCACTATTTACTCATAGCTGGGATCCACGGGTCAGGGTGGGCCTAGGAACAACAGCAGTTAAGATTTAGTTCCACGCTCCTCAAAACCGCCAATCTCCCGGTTAGAGACCTTGCTACCGGATGTAGTTTATCGTCATACCCAGGACTGCATAAAAGCATAAAGAAGCTTAATGATGAATAACTGCAGTTATGTTGCAAAGCAAATATTATTTTTTGCATCATATTTTCCTTTTTTACGTGTATCTGGAAAAAACATAATTATTTCCAACAAAATTGTTAATGTAATATTGACTTACAGTATTCATACTCGAAATATGATTACAGTCAAAAATGTTTCGTCTTTAAATAACCAATGCATTTAATAATAGAATTATCAAATGGAAATTTACAAAATATTTCTTTAAAAATGTTTTTAGGTTACTTATGTGCTAATAACCTTGGGAAAGGTATGAATCCCTTCTTCTCCCCCCAGCTATGGGTAAATAGCAGGACTGACCAGGTTCTTTAGCCTTGGATGGCAACTGGTCTACCGCAGAAGGAAATGACAACCAACTGCGGGAAAAAAATTCTGCCTCGTCAGTCATGTATCGAAAGATACATGATCGCTTAAGCGTGTATCACGCATGGCACGTAACTTTATCCCTCTTTCTAGTATTAGTGGAGCTTTCCTGCCTGAAATTTGTTTAAGTCAGTGTGATCAGTTAACATCTTATATCATTATTTTCTCTTCCAGTTACATGTGCTATCCATTTTAGTCATTCCTGCTGTTGGAAGTCTTCAGGTGGCGTGATCTCTATTATTTGCTACAGTTCTTTGTGATTCTGTAACGCCAGTCTACGAGATCCGACAAAGTCTACAGAAAGTTTTGGAGGGCCATGATCTTCTACTTTATGTGCCATATCAATCCCTAGAACATAGGTGATCATGGCCCTCCAAAACTTCCTGCTCTTAATAAATATTGACTTTTTGTTATTTCTTCTAAACCTTGTCCGCCATCTATTTACTCAAGCCCATAAAAAATGTTATTTTTTCCCCTGTCCTTCTTGTCTTCAACGTCTTGTGAGTATTCCTAGCCCTCTTTCCTCATTATGTGTCCTAGAAATTTCAACTCTCTCTTAAGTATAAATCTTTTTTGTTTTAGTTTTTGTTTCCATCTCTATCTATAAAAGGCAGGATGTGTGTGTGTGTGTGTGTGTGTGTGTGTGTGTAACGAATGCACGGCCGCAATTTTCGACGGATTTGCACCAAAATTTACATGCACATGCTCCAAGTTAAGCGGAAAGGCCAAGACCGACTTTGCATTTCCCCACTCCCATCGATAGTGGAAATAATCGATTTTTTCATGCTTCTACGGCAGTTTTCATGTAGTTTGCGACCATTTTCTATTGGCCAGAGTGAGAGCCTATTGCTGGCTGTCACAAATAGGCAGGAAGATTCTATTGGCCAGCGTGAGAGCTAACAGCTGGTCATTCAACTGGACTGACACAAATGTTAACTAGCTTGCTATCATGCAAAAAAATTCGTCACAAGTGGGAAAAATTTAAATCTCCATGGCACTTTACTCCAATTTAAACTCAACATTGATTCTGATTCCGCAGAACTGGGTTGGATGTGAAAAAGTAAAAGAACTGTAGCAAATAATAGAGATCACGCCACCTGAAGACTTCCAACAGCAGGAATGACTAAAATGGATAGCACATGTAACTGGAAAAGAAAATAATGACATAAGATGAATACTAGACCTGGCTTCTTTAGTATTTCCCCTTTTCTAGCGAGATTAATGCTCGACAAGCGTACATATAAATTTTGGATCAAAATAGAATTCTTTTCATTTTTCATTTTTGTTTCAAAATACTCAAATTTTACGAATACGTTTTCACAGCGTCGCCCACGTGACGACAACGTGACCATGTTTAAACGGGACGCTGGTCATATAAAACTTTCAGTTATCTGTTTGGATAAGTCTTGTTCTTATGTCCATCGTCTTTGTCATGTTGAATTGATAATGTTAATTATATTTTATGAATATGTCCTGAAGATGGTTTATTAGACCGAAACGTACGACGTTGACATTCTATTAACATTAAAACAGCATAATTGCATATAAGGATTTTTGTTTGTTTTTTTGCGTATATTTTTCTTCATACTATCGCATCTATATCCATATATTTGCTTACACACACACACACACACACACACACACACACACATATATATATATATATATATATATATATATATATATATATATATATATATATATATATATATATAATCATTTCACTCCAAGCAAGGCAAAAGTATCACTAAAAGTATCACTTATGTCATTATTTTCCCTTGGAGTTACAGGTGATATCCATTTTAGTTGTTGCTGGTATTGAAAGTCCTCAAGTGATGTGGTACAGTTCATTGTGATTCTATAGCGCCAATCACAAAGGTTTGAAGAAGTGTGTGCTTCACCAAGATCTATCGGCTTAAAGCCATTTTTGATCATTGCTCATAGGAAGCGATTGTATACTGCATGACAGTAATCCTAGCGACGAAGTGGTATCTTTTCATTTTAGGTACTCTGTCTCATCCGAACGTGGGCGATCATGGCTCTCCACAACTTCCGATAGATTTGTATTTTTGTTCTTCCTCCCAATCTCTCTTCTGCCATCGTTAGGTATGTTACTCGCTGTTTCCCTTTGCCCTTCTTGAATTCAATATGTCCTGTGAGTGTCAACTTCTCCAAGCCCTTTTTCCTCACAATTCGGACTACTGAGTTTGTTCTTTCTTTCCAATTCGTAGTAGTATGACGAAAACAAAGTTTCGAATAAAATCAAAGTGCAGATAACTCTTTATGAAGTCAGGGATCGATTTGAACAGGATCCAACTTTTAAAATGATAAAAATAAAAAAGAATTATTTTGAAAAAGCCATAAGTAGAGGAGGGTCAAATATATACAAAATAAAAAAATAATTCGAAAACGTTTTCAGTGATTTTTTTTTCTAGCTTTAATCCTGTAAGGCTCAGTGACACTGCAGTATACAGTCAATGATACGACACTATTAAATGTGCATCAATTTCTGAACAACAAATCTTCACTTAAAATCATAAAAAAACGATCTCTAGTTCTAGAGGCTATTTGTACTTATAAAATCTGCGTTATTCTAAGTATAAGTTCCGAGAGAATTAATCAGACCGTAATTCAGAATATAAGATTAATTTGCAACTCGAGGCAAAAGAAAAAGTTAATTATTTTTATTTGTAAAAAAAAAAAAAACTGCAATTCTTTAAATGGACAAAGATGGGACCGAGTATTTCAATTCGAACAAGAAAGAAATTTGTAATCTTATTAACGCTTGATATTGCCGTGAGGGCGAAAAAGAAAAACGACTGAGACGAGTGAGAGGGAAAATGAAGGCAGAGGGTAAAAGAAAGAGAGTGGTCATTTTCGCCTTGCTTCGAAGACAAAATTAAGCCAAGTGTACCCAAATTTATACACACATACACACACAATTACACACATGCTAATACACATATATGTGTATGTGTGTGTGTGTTTATAAAGTTAATAATTTAACATAAGATTTCTAGAACTTTGCTTCAATTGGCATCACAACCATTGTATCCTGTCTGTCTTTTCTGGTTTATTTATACTCTTTTGTTTCGTGTCTGTTCCAAAAGAACCTGAATTATATTTTTCATTAGACTTTCAAATGATTTGTATATATCCAGCTCGTCTATAATTTTGCATAAATAATTCACTGTTTCCTTAATAATTCCATCCATAGTCAATAAGTTCTAAAATTCATAGACACGTAAGTACTTAATTCGAAGAGTATACAGTATGCGCCAGGTATTTGAGAATACATCTTTGGTTGGCCGTAAATGGAAGATGAAATAATATTTGCATCAAATTTGAACATTCTCGTACTCGTCTCAGACGCATCGAGAGCGCCAACGAGTCAGATTTCAGACTCAAAATCAAATTCCAATTAAAAGTCACTGGCGTTTTTTTTTGTTTTTTTTTTTTTAAATAAAAGAGCCCAAATAAATTATAACGTTTCTCAAGATTCCGTAAAAGGTCCCCAAGGGTACCGCGAGAACTGGTGAGATAAGCTAATGAATTTTGAATTTTCATTTAATTTCATATACGTAATATTACTAAACACACAATATATTCCTGGTTATTGTAATATTATAATATAGACATCATCTTATCTAACCTATTATGTTATTAAAAAAGATGACAACCATTGAGAATATATTTAGTGATGTCTGTACGACGCCAGTGTGAAACAACCTTCACTAGTCAGTGCCCACTCAGCGAACGGGACATGTACTTAAAGTTACTTATTTCTTTGTATTTTCTTTATTGTCAGACAAATAACCTAATCACCTAATGTGGTGATTTTTGAAGAGGAAACATTTATTGGTTCACAGGACATATTGCCTTGATTTACCTTATGTCTTTTCAACGTTGCCAATAAAGGATAAAATCTAACCGATGCAGCAATTATCTGTTTTCGTTCAGTTTACATTTATATTATTTATTTTCGTTACTTATATTTATTTTTTACGTTTGAGTTTAAATTTTTTTCTGTGAATGAAAACTCCCTGATGAAGTATTATAAACGAACAGAATGAATTTTATTTTGCCTTACCGAAAAATTTGACAAAGAAGTATTAACTTTTCCTTAAACCAGTTATTCAAAAAACTACGGTGAAAATAAAATGAGAAAGATATGGTATATAATTTTGATTTTACGCAGGAGTTCTTTGAGGCATGTAATTTATTTTAAGGGTTACGCAAGGGTTGAAAGATTGAGAAACGCTGAACTAGAGAAACGATAGTTGACCTAGAGCAGTGTTTCTCAAACTTTTTGGAGGCCATGCCCGACATAAACACCTCTAAAATACTGATGTCACTACCTCTTGTGACATGTAATACTTATTATTCAAAAATGAACTCCCGTAAAGGCCATTAACTTGGAACTACATATATGCAGTAGTATTATCATTTAATTTTAGAATTTTACAATATTTATATAAATATTGCATTACTTATATATATATATATATATATATATATGTGTGTAATTACACATGTACATACATACAGACAAATATTTTTATGCATGCATTCTGTATATGCACCGTATACTCACACACAAACTCCTGAAAAATGTCTCTTTTTGACTCATGATCGCCGAATGACATTTATGCGTAAGTGAATATAACAAACTCGACTCGGATTCGAACTCGGCCCTCTGATTTCTCATTCCGAATCGTTATCTATTACAACAACTGCACATCCAAACGTTCACTCATAGAAATACTGATCAGATAAGAACCGGTTTCAACGTGCTATGGTCGTAAGCCCTGTGCCTTTATGGTAGCTAATCAATACTAAATCCATTTTTCCATTTTCCAGTAATTTTAAACATCGGACTCACCACCCAAACACGCAAATGCTTATGTACTTAAGTCACAATCAGGGGTAGAAAATGATCCTAGGAATTACTGAGACACTGTTATCATGCTAAACAGAGAAAGATGAGACAAACTATAGCCTTTGATCTATGGGGAATGTCCTAGTGGATAAATACGTTGGCTCGCGCGTAGTTAGTTCAGTTCCATAGTTAGTCAATTCGGAAGGTCATCGGCATTTTTGCTATAGGAATTTTAAAAATATCATCTATTGTAGAAAGGCATAAAAGTTGAATAAAAGCAATAATCAAGAAACATGCAAGAGATAAAGAAAATCGCTTAAGGAAGTTCCCAAAATATACCGGCTGAAACGTTGTCGTAACGATAGCTGATATGAAGATACTCTTGTCATGAATCTACCGAATAACAACAAAACAGCATCTCAGAAATAAATATAAAAAAAAACAAATATACAAATAAAACAACCCCGTCCCTCCTGCTTAATGAATTTACTCCATCTTACAGATTTGTAAATCTACTATTCATCCGTGCATTGGAAATTGCTGCCATATCTGGTTTGGTTCTCGGGCTATATATCTCTTCGATCTCTGACTTGATAAAGAGTTTTCGGCCCGGAATTGGCATCTAGACTTCAGTGACATTCCCACCGCTAGGACGTGGGTTCCCTCTGCCTTGGCAATTGTTCTAATGCTCTCTCCGCCGATCACATGAATTTAAGCGTACTACTAGATTGGCTACTAGTTCTATTTTTACTGTTGTAATAGATAGATGTAACTATTCTAGTTCCATTCGAATTTTCACTCGCACTTCTCACCCTTCCCATTTCTTATTTCCCTGCCACTTACAATCTTAAATAGATTCAACGTCATTCGCTATCTTCTTTCTTCCTGGACTCTGTTCTTTTATTGTCCTTTCTTCCCGCTAAAGTTGTCTTATTCACTTCTAGTCCCAGTAACCCCTTGCATCTTAGTAGCATCATTGTCTAGTTTGGGCTGAAAAAAAAAAGGTTGATTTTTACAGGATTTGTTTGCCGGTTCCACGACCAACCAATTTTCAATTTATAGTTGCCATTCGCCTAGACTGATTGTCAATCAAGCCTAGTCTGCTTTGTTATTTAATCCATAGTAGGGGATGGATAGATTGATATTTTCCCCAGGAGCATTTGTGCGAAAGTGACCGAGACCAACTCGGTCGGAAATTGAACTCAGTACGCTGATTCTACTTGATGCGCCAATGATGCATGCCAGTAATTCAATAATTCGATCTGCTTGTTTTGAAGATCAGTATTCCAGATTCTGCCTTTTACGTGAGATAGAGCCTAATAATCACAACCCTACACGCACATAAAGCCACAAGCATCCTTGTTTTTGAATATATATATAATAAAAGGCTATGGAACACGGATTACCCATAAATTATTTAAATGGTTTCTTCGAGAAAATCTTTAGTTCACTAGAAGAACAGGGGTAGAAAATGATCCTAGGAATTACTGAGACACTATTATCATGCTAAACAGAGCGTGTTTAACCTTGGAATATACGCAAGACCTGATCGCACTCGCTTCTGCTTGCAAAACACGATTTATTTCTGTATAAATAAATCTAGCCAGACGTTCTTTTTGCGCTCATATAACGGTATTTGCTATAAAATAATAACAGAACAATGAATATGTTATGCATATGAAAGCAAACAAACTCGACTGTAGTAGTATTTATATGAACCGAATCCCCGCCCCAAGCAGGTAGAACGTAACCCATTGCCTGCGTTGTGACTACGTAACCTGATTGACAAATGGCGATACAGTATTTATGAACTATCAGTTCCCATCTTTTGTGACACGCAGAACTGAAGTATTACTTAAACAAACGTCAGGGCAAAGCAGTAGCTGTCCTTGAGTAGAATCGGACATAAATATAAAAACCAAATAATTTCGTGTATGCCAAGAGGAAAAAGGTGGCTGCAGTTGTCAAAGATCAAGTGATAATTTCCAGGAGTCAGATATCACTATTCCGACTTTACGCCTAGCCAAGCCCTGTTCTAACAGTTTCATTTACCTCCCTCCCGAGCCTTCACGTCCCACACAAGCAAAGGCATTTAATCTGCCATTATTGAACTGTAAAGCCGGGCGGAAATCACCTGTGAGAATCTAGCTTGACCGTTTGGCTTGAGTCCAAACAAAACCCACCATATATACTCGTTGATGTGTTTGATGATCGTAGCCTGGTTGTGTAGACTGACCATTGGTCAGGTTGACCTCAATTTTAACCCAGGAAGACGATTAGGGGCGAACTTGCCAATGACCCGGATAACAGTGGTCCTATAAATGGGTTTTACATGACGAATCAAGCCGAATCAAACTGACCGACACCGAAAATAAGAGTGGCAAGGGATAGCAAATCCAATAAAGTTGACAATATGGCTTGCAGATTGCGAAGATAAATTTTTTCATGCGTGTTTCTCTCACAAATAAATCAATCTCGGCGTCAAGTATTTGCCGCCAGTGTGTTGTTTAGAGATGCCGCTCATCAAACCATTCCAAACCCTTCACATACCTATGACCTAATCTTCCCACCCAGCGCCAAGTTTGAGGACCAAATCATACTTTGCCTTTTACAAGCCGTTGTGCTAAAACATTGCCAAACCTGACAGCTTCGTTTCTTTGATTATTTTCAATCACTTTTCCGGATTTATTTTATTTTTGTTTTATTTTCTTGTCATTAGTTTATTTGGAAGGAATGGTTTGATATGCAATCAGAAATCAGTTTTTCAGAGTAAGGTTTATCGATAATTTTGCCATGAGGCGACTTACAAAAAAAAAAAAAAAAAAAAATTAAAAGAAAAGAAAAAAGAAAGCAAAACGAAAAAAAAAAAAATCAACCAAAAAGCCTTCCTCAGAAATTGCTGAGTATATATGATTCCTTTTTCGAATTGATAATGATTATATCACTCATCGATCACAATCCTTTTTTGTGGTGATTTTCTAAGCGTAGGCTGAAAGCATGGTGTAACCGATGAGAATCGAATTCATTATTCAGACATAATTGATCTTGTAAAACAAGCTTGCTAACCATCACACCACGTCGAAGGCTCAAAGTTTAGCAATCTTGTTTTGTTAAAATCAAATGCAAATATTTGATTGTCTTTCAATTATTCTGCCTCACCTACTATTTCCCTTCCGCCGCTCCTATGAGGTGCGCCGTATCGTTTGGGAAACACTGCTTCAGGATTTGAGCGATCAGGAAATGATAATGATTATATCTCTGTTTTGAAAATGTATTTTGTCTTAAATTGTACTTTTATATGCCAAATTAAATCGCAACTGGGGAATGAGTTCAATTCTCACTGATCACTGATTACTTTCGGCCTTGTGCCACATCGAAATTACGCTTAAAAATCAAAATTGCATCACGTCGAAGTACCCTTTCCTTTCTTTTATGTGTGTGTTTATGTAATTTTAACATTTTTAACTAAAATTTTTTTTATTTTATTTTAATATTTTTTGATAATGAGCAATATGTGTGTGTACGTATCTTTCTGTTTTGAGTTCACATTTCTATAAATTAAATCCTAATCATAGGAGTAACTTCTTTTTTTTTATGTGTCGTGTCCCTTCCAGTGGTTCCTAAACTTTGCTTTTTCTCTGGGCCGCATTTTCACAATGAAAATTTGCACGCGCCTCACCAAAATTTAAGTGATAAAAAGTACAATTAAAAAGAAAACTAAGAAAAAACAACAGAGAGATTCTTAAAGGGAGATAACCGCTGATTCGAAGTAAGAATAATGTCATTGATAACTCTCTCCTCCAGTTTGCGAGCCCAACCTAATACTTGATATAATGCAAAAATATCAAAATGATAAAATCGGTCAATAATTATCTATAACTACTTACTGCGAATCCTGCAGGCAATTACTGGTAATCTATAATAATATTTAAATTTTGAAATTATATTTATTTTTGGCATATGAATTTTTAAAAACTGTTTCCATATCTTTGATTGTCTTTCAAACATTTCGCCTCTTCTATGCGGCGCGCCGCACCGTTTGGGAATGGATAATGATTAACAATTTTACACAACACAAAATTTTATGTGATAAAATGTACATTTAAAAAAAAACAGTGATAGGTTTAAAGGGAGATAACCGTGAATTCAAAGTTAGAACATTATCATTGATAACTCTCTCCTCCAATTTGCGGACCCTAGTTACTATATTCTTAATACTTAATATAATACAAAAATATCACAATAATAAAATCGGTCAATAATTTTTTTTAACTATTTATACTGGGTATCACGCATGGAATGACATTTTAAATTTTGAAATCATATTTATTTTTGGCATATGAATTTTTAAAATCAAATGCAAATATTTGATTGTCTTTCAATTATTCTGCCTCACCTACTATTTCCCTTCCGCCGCTCCTATGAGGTGCGCCGTATCGTTTGGGAACCACTGCTTCAGGATTTGAGCGATCAGGAAATGATAATGATTATATCTCTGTGTTTTGAAAATGTATTTTGTCTTAAATTGTACTTTTTTATGCCAAATTAAATCGCAATATCTAGATATAATTTATTTGTTGCAGTATAATGCATAAAATGATATGTATAACATATTTCTATGCATTCATGAGCATTCATACATAAAACGATGCCTATCCAGAATATCATACATCAGCAAGGGTTGTCAGAGTTTGTGTTCTCCATAATGTTCTATCTTTTTGTTGTGGCCTTGTTAGGACCAGTAATAAAGACACAAGAGAGGGATTGAATTAAACATATATATTAACAGAAACAGTAATACAAATATATACAAACGAGCGTGTTACAGCAAGAATGTTCCGTTCGACTATCAGAGCTGACTGTTGGAAACTTCATTTTCGAAAAGGTAGTACCTGCTTTAAAAAAAGTAGAGCCCATGTGTGCGTGGCTAAATAACCATAACACTTTTGTAGTTCTTAGCGAAATCCTGCTATCTTACCTGCTATCTATTTATACAAACTTGTTTGGAATGTTACTCGATGTTTCCATCTACTCCCACTACTGCCTTCGATCTTCCTTGTGTGTATCAATTTCTTCATGTCCTCCTTTCTATGTCCCAGATAATTCAGAATGTCTCTTTCTGAATATAAGTATAAGTTTCCTATTTGCACTTTCTTTAAAACTTCCCCATTGCTCACATGCTCTGTCCATGGTATTCGAAGCCTAACAGGGTACCTACTGCTTAAAAATTCACTCTAGAATTCAGTTTGATGTTTAAGAATAAGAAAGGAAACACAAGTCGCCTTTTTGCAACATTTATAATACTGATAAAATGAAATCATAATCTCTATGCATATAGCATGCTTCGTGGCCGAGGTAGCTGCATATGCCCGATTGGCTCCAGTGGTCGGTGATGGAAATCAGGTAATATACCTAAATTTGGGATGCTGATTTTCAAAGTTCTAAAGCCCTCCTCTCTTGAATGATTAACGCAACAGAACCTTCCTAATCCTATTTACCTCCTCATCTAGTACCAAACCAGCTTTGGTAACGAAGCATGATAAACATCAATAATAAAAAATAATCAATAATGTTACAGAAAAAAACGACAACAGCACAAAGCATAGCGTTAAATTATTTTCCTTAGTTGCAATGATTAAAGAATCCAGTCATTGCTTCGGAATTGGTTCTAATTTATTTTGTAGTATATACTTGTAGAATCTTATTGGAAGATGGTTCCTGTGGGATGACCAGTCAAGGTAATACTTTACTTATATTGCTTCAGAAATGTTTTACTGGAAAGTGCTTTCTAATTCTACTTTTTTTTTTTTTAAATTGCACTCTAACAGAAATTGGGAATCACTGTCCTAGGTATTGCATAATGACCAACAATTTTGCGCAACACAAAATTTTATGTGATTAAACGATAAATCCTGAATAATATAACATATTTAGTTGTAATGGACGATAAAACAGTCATAACTGACGTCAGTTCCGACAAAACAGAGTGAAAGCATATATAACGTCAAGCAAGAAGGAGCCAATCTCCACTTTTTTTCCTTCTTTTCTCCAACCCGCATTATTATGACTCAGTGGCGCTGAAATCCAACTGCTTACGTTTTGGTGGTTGATCGGCTAGCAATGGAATGGCATTGTTTCTTGTTCCTCCTTCGTTACGCTCCATTCAATAGCCTGAATTAAAAATTAAAAAATTACTATTATCAAACAAAGAAAAACAACGATTGTTATAATATATGAAGAGAAAAAGGGGATGGATTTTTTAAAAAGTTTTAGGCTATATCAACATTTCCCAATCTATTCAATGCTGAATTATGTTTTCATAAACAATAGCTCCAGTGTGCACGCAAGTAAAAAGTTATGACATAGGTCATGTTTTCAAGAGAGTCAAAATAACAGATATAAGTCTGATTTTATGTGTGTCAAAAAGGGAGATATAGGTCCGGTTTGCACGAAAGCCAACAGCGATAGGACCGTCTTGTACGACTGTCAAAAGGTAGACATAAGTCCGGTTTGCGCAAGAATAAAAAAGGTAGACATAGATCCGGTTTGTACGAGTGTCAAAAACGTAGAAATAGGTCCGGTTTGTGCAAATGTCAAAAATTTAGACATAGGTACGGTTTAAACGAAACTCCAAAACAATATACTTAGGTTCGGTTTAAACGAGTATCAAGAAGGTAGACATATGTCCGGTTTGCACGAAAAACAGTAGATATAGGTTCGTTTGCAGGAAAACCTAAAATGGTAGACATAGGTCCGATTTGCACAATATTCAAAAGCTAGAATAGGCCAGGTTTGAACGAAAGCCCAAAACAGTAGACATAGGTCCGACTTGCATGAGAGCAAAAGGTAGAAATATCTACGGTTTGCACGAAAAGCCCAAAACGGTAGACATAGGTCCGACTTGCATGAGAGCAAAAGGTAGACATATCTACGGTTTGCACGAAAAGCCCAAAACGATAGACATAGGTCCGACTTGCATGAGAGGAAAAAAGGTAGATATATCTACGGTTTGCACGAAAAGCCCAAAACGGTAGACATGGGTCCGACTTGCATGAGAGCAAAAGGTAGACATCTACGGTTTGCACGAAAAGCCCAAAACGATAGGCATAGGTCCGACTTGCATGAGAGCCAAAAAGGTAGACATATCTACGGTTTGCACGAAAAGCCCAAAACGGTAGACATGGGTCCGACTTGCATAAGAGCAAAAGGTAGACATCTACGGTTTGCACGAAAAGCCTAAAAAGGTAGACATAGTTCCGACTTGCATGAGAGCAAAAAAGGTACACATATCTACGGTTTGCACGAAAAGCCCAAAACGGTAGACACAGGACCGGTTTGCCCGTGTTTCAAAAATGTAGACATATGCTCAGTTTCCACGAAAACCCAAAACAGTAAACATAGGTCCGCATTGCACGGTAAATAGATCCAGTTTGCACAGGAGACAAAAAGATAAACTTAGATTTGGTTTTCACATGAGATCAAATGTTAAATATAAGTTCGATCTGCACGAATGTCCAAAAAGTTAGACCCATGTGTAATTCTTTTTGGTGGAGAATAAAAGCAGTCAGCGCATTCTTGAGCCAAAACTGAAACAGCAAGAATGTACGAGAGCGCTTTCATAAATCTACGGCTACAATGAATACAAAGAAGTTGTTTTTTCATCACCTCATGGAAGGGAATTGCTTATTCGTGTTTGTTAACATTACGCCATTGTGCACAGACTCTGAATCTCTTGTGATATTTGCTTCAATCAATCAACCAAGCAATGAATGTGTAGCAACATATTGCAGACCCTGTTATAAAATGTCTCCTCAATCACCTTAAATAAATTCGCAAGTGGATACGTTACTTGTAGATAATTAACAACGACTGGAATGTAATGTATTTTGTATTCTCTGCAGAAATCGAAAAATTGATCAAAAGCATTTAATTGTATTTATTAGCTACAACGAGATTATTTTTTCAGATTTCACTGACTCGTATCGTTTCGTTTTGTTTCGTAACTGAGTATAGAGTTTTGGGATTATTTTTTTTAGATCAAAATGTTTTAGAATATATTGCAAATTTGAGTTCGTTATGATAATTGATGGCTTCAATTAGACTAGATTCAGAATTAGTTTCTTTTTGCCTTTTCAACTGTCTATGGCTTTTGTTTAAGTTATAAAGCATGTTCTACAATTTAACTCGAGGAAGTAAAGGAAAACAGAAAAATAAGACTATAGCATCAATAATTTACAATTTAAATTTGCGGATGATTAAATGGTATTAAAAGTGTAGGAATGTTATCAGTTTGTAAATTTTTGCAATAATGAAGCTATATAAGGTTTAACCCTTGGATTAATAAGCTTTTGTGTTAAATCATTAAGTGAAGATATAACTCAGCTTCTTATAGATATAATATAGATAATTAGTTTTCGGTGAATTTTATAAGTGCATAAGTATACTTTTAATGATTTCGCCCCAAACAAGTCAGTAAGATTCAAGAAGTTTATTGAGAGTGAAAGAAACAGAGGACAATGAAAGAAAAGGATTCAGAGATGCAGAAAATGACGATTGACATTGCGCATTATATAAATAGGACTATCTATCTATCTATCTATCTATCTATCTATCTATCTATATATATCTATCTATCTATCTATCTATCAGTGTCGCGTTATATAACTCTATCGATTTATTGATCCATCAGTGTCGCTATATATAACTAACACTATCTATCTATCTATCTATCTATCTATCAATGTCGCGTTATATAAATAACTCTATCTATCTATCTATCTATCTATCTATCTATCTATCTATCTATCTATCTATCTATCTATCTATCTATCTATTTTACCTGCAGTTACATATGGCACCAATATCTAGCCGTCCTGGGTATGACTATAAACTACATCCAACAGCAAGGCCTCTGATGAGGAGGTTTTGAGGAACGTGAAACCACCTCTTAATTGCTGGTATTCCCAGGTCAACCCAGACCCGGGGTAGTAGCACCTGTTAAGGTCTTAGCTATGGGCAAATAGTTAACCCACAAAGTTGGGTCTAAACACTATGAAAGTGTAAATATAGGTTTTGATACCAGAAATACTTCGTAAAAAAAATATTACCAGCAATAAATTTTTGACCCCCCACCAAAAAAAAATCCCCCAAAACAAAGATAATACCAGCTATACATTTTTGAAGGAAAAATATTACCAGAAATACATTTATAAAAAAATAATATTACCAGCCATAAAAATTTTGTCGGCATTAAATAACCCATTGAGGTTGATATACCGTAAAACAAACCAAAACCAATAACTAGCAGACTCGCTTACAAGCGAGTCTGCTAGATACTGTTTATGCATATCCGAAATTTACCAACATAAAATGTCGCTACCGTATTTATTGGTATAAACAATTCATTGGCATGTTGCGCCATTTGCACACATTTGAGCAGATACTTTTCATGAAATATAAAAGGTTAAATGCATTTAAGCAAGCCATTACGAAAGATTACAAAAGTACTTTAGGTCCACCATGGAAACATTACTGTATATAAAAAGCAAGATAGTAACATAGTTGAACATGTGGCAAAAATCTACAACAGTTAAAATACCTACAGCTGAAAATTCATAAGTTTGTAAATTTTTCTTATAGATAAGTCAACGTGAAATCAACGAAATCAGTTAGAATTCGAATTCAGCTCTTCGATTTCTCATTCCGAGCTGCTGTCCATTACATAAACCGCAATACACTTATGCCTTTATAAGCTGATTTTACTAAATATGTTAGACAAATTTTAAAACTAACTAATCGTCTTGTGTTTTATATACAATATTGAAGCCTCCGATTGGTTAATTTTATCTCCAATAATCACAACAGTTTACCTCAGATCGTCATTTCTATCTATTTGAAATCCATAATAACATTCTTTACAAAAACAGCATTATTCTTCTTCTTATTGTTGTTGTTGTTGTTATTATTATTATTATTATTTACACTATTTACATTGTTCGGACTGTTGTCCTCATCTTTACTGTCACATTCGCGACTTTCGGTCGTTGTACGCTCCAACCTTCTTCAGGTGATATTTTTTGGAATATCACCTGAAGAAAGCTGAAACGTACAACAGCCGAAACGCACATTACAGCACCTGACATTCCCAAACGGTTGTTCATTTTTTTTTTATATATGTCTTACAGGTTTAGGTTCTTGTTTCAGGTTTAGGTTTAATGTTTTCGTGATTCCATACACTTTAAACACACACACACGCAAACACAAGCACACACACGCAAACACACACACGCAAACACACATGCAGATTTCAAACGTATTTTTAAAATAATAGAAAAAATCGAATGTTTTTCATTTGAAAATTGAATATAATAGTTCGATGCACATCGTCATAGAAAATCAGACAAAATCGCTTTGTTTTTACTATTTTATCCGTGCAACAAATCAGGGCTAAGTTAAAAAATAAGTTAAAAAGTTGAATAAGAAATTACAAATTCGGTCATTTTACATTTAGTTATTTGTTTTTCCTTTTCATTATTTGATGTTTCTTTAGAATGGAAATTTCTTTATTTTCTGTGTCTCCTTAGAATAAAAATTTCTTTATTTTCTGTGTCCCCTTAGAATAAAAATTTCTTTATTTTCTGTGTCTACTTAGAATAAAAATTTCTTTATTTTCTGTGTCCCCTTAGAATAAAAATTTCTTTATTTTCTGTGTCTCCTTAGAATAAAAATTTCTTTATTTTCTGTGTCCCCTTAGAATAAAAATTTCTTTATTTTCTGTGTCTCCTTAGAATAAAAATTTCTTTATTTTCTGTGTCCCCTTAGAATAAAAATTTCTTTATTTTCTGTGTCTCCTTAGAATAAAAATTTCTTTATTTTCTGTGTCTCCTTAGAATGGAAATTTCTTTATTTTCTGTGTCTCCTTCGAATAAAAATTTCGTTATTTTCTGTGTCTCCTTAGAATGAAAATTTCTTTATTTTCTGTGTCTCCTTAGAATAAAAAATTCTTTCATTTTCTTGTCTCCTTAGAAAGGAATTTTTTTTTTCATTGTTTCATCAGGATGGAAATGTCTTTCTTTTCTTTGTCTCCTTAGAATGGAAATTTATTTATTTTCTCTGTCTCCTTAGAATGGAAATAGCTTTCTTTTCCTTGTCTCCTTAAAATGGAAATTTCTTTCTTTTTCTTGTCTGTTAGAATCGAAATTTCTTTCTTTTCCTTGTCTCCTTAGTATGAAAATTCTTAATATTAAGTCACTAACCGACTGGATATTTTTTTAACTTAGCCCTGATTTGTTGCACGGATAAAATGGTAAAAACAAAGCGATTTTGTCTGATTTTCTATGACGATGTGCATCGAACTATTATATTCAATTTTTGCTTTTGCCGTTTTTATCTCAACGTTTCGACCACTATACACTCCAAACCTCTGTATTCTTACTATTATTTATTGAGACTCTTGTTTCGCTATCCTTATCTAACCATTTCGGTCGATCTTCCTTACATCAATCCATTCTATTCAATTATTTATTTTTCTTTGCCTTTATTCCACACTACATCAAATAAAAGCTTAGGAAGGAAACCACCATCAATATTGTAAAGAGCGATAATTGTCACTGGAAAATTGTTTTAAGAGAACGATTTTAGAAATTTCAACCGACAGTAGTACTAGCTGTTAATGGATGCCGAATGTTTCCTTATAAGGAAACTGCTAATATTACCATTACTTCCACTATGAAAACGTTTCAGCCACTATAGTAGGTAATATAGGATAAGGCAAATTTGTGGACTTTTCTTTAGTCTTAAATCTACAGTCATTAATTAAGTAACAGCCTACTTGCGTAAAATCGCTGATAGAGGTATGGATATTTTTAATTTAATCACTGCAACATCGCAATGTTATTTGAGAAACATATCCAATAATGAAGAACTGACTCTTAAAACTTCTGAAATTCTCGCGAAAGAACATCAGGTATAAAAATGAGAACCCCGCAGTGACCAAATAAAACGTTCCTTTCGATATTCTCAAAAAGTTACAAAATCTGACAGAACGGAGAGTATACCAGTCGAACGACCACGATAAAAACAAAGTACCAATGTTAAAAAACGTAGGCATCACATCATATATTTATTTTTTAACGTGATCTTTTTTGTCAATGCGCTTAATTCAGTCGTGAATATGGCGTTAATTACATTTAAGAATGAAATGCCTCTATCATCAGGTTAATATTCGCTGTTACTGATTTGTCTTTTTCTAAAAATATTAACAGTTGTTAAAATCTATTTTCTAATGTGCTGTCAGCACATTAGAAAAACAGTTTTTTTTATTGTCAATGCCCTGAATTCAATACTGATTATGCTGTTATGTTTTATAGAAGTTAAACATGGGCATGGACAGTACCAAAATGGGTAACCGTTTGGGAATACCAGGTGCTGTAAGCCTGGGTATGCGGGTGGTGTAATGGATAATGACTCGGAATTGTTAATCGGAGAGCCGAGTTCAAATTCCAGTGGGATTCTTTATATTCACTTATGCGCAAATACTCTTGGGAAAGGTGTGAATCCACCTCTTCTTTCCTCAGCTATGTGTTAATTAGTAAGTCTTGTATCACTAAATCATAATTATGCCCCCAAACTGAATAATTGTTACAGTCAAAAAATATTTTCTATAAATGAACTGCAAAGGGTTGATAAGCCGTAGAAAATGAATCAATCAATAGGTTTTATAGAATTTAAAAATAAAACGTCTCTACCATTAAGTTAAAATTACCAATTACAAATTTGTCAATTTTTTAAGAGCATTAACACTTGTTAAAATCTCTTTGATAGTACATTAGAGATACAGTTCAGTATTGGTTGAAAAACAAATCTTTGATGGCAAAAATATGCTGCGTTCCTTCGAGACCAAAAGATAAAGGAAAAAAGGAAAATTATTCCAGTTGATAGTAACTTGGAGGAAGTCAGCCATAAAACCAGTCAAACAGACGACCAGTTACAAACTCGCCGATCCATACGTGCTATAAAAAACAACGTGCAAACCAAGGGTCTATTACAAACTGCATGAGACAGAAGACGGTGGAAAGGGTGGCTGTTTCAGCCTGATACTCCCAGGAATAGGGCTTCCGCAGCGAAGTTTACCAGAACAGTTTGTATTGTGCGTTCCATATTCAGGATCGGTCAACTGTTGTCTTTGCAATATTCCACGGTAACATCGTGGTATAAGCGTAAGCATGACTGAACTAATTCAGTTGAAACACACACCACCTCACATAATCCCCGCCCTGTCTCTTCTTCCTTTCTCCTCTTCGCTTCCTCCCTGGTCTCCTTCCTCAATGTAAATCGATGTTAACGATTCTCTCTGGTACAATATAACGTCTGTGCCGAATCATAGAGGTCAGTCGTAAAAGACAGGATCGATTCATACATTTTAGTTTTGCGTGTTCATTCTTTAAATGGATCTGTTTGCTTGAGCTTTTCGCTTTCTGATTGTGTGTGTGTGTGTGTGTGTGTGTGTGTGAGGAATATATTGCTCTGTCCCTATAGCAATGTGTCTTCTATTGAATGAGAAATCCGTCTTAAAAAACAAGAACGATTCATTTAGCGAGCGAAGCAATGAGTTTGTATTTATGTGTTTCCACATAGGCAAATATAAACAGATATGTACACGCGCGTGTATGTGTGTGTGTGCGCACCGCGCGTGTATGTGTGTGTGTTTGCGTGCGCCGCGCGTGTGCGTGCACGTGTATATACATTTTTGTTCTCAGATTAGTGTAGAGAACAGGTTCTTCGTTAATTGTACGTTACTATGCAGGCGTGCCGTCGAGAATACTAGTCTAACAGCCAAGACCTGATAGTTACACTAAGTTGATATTATAACCTTTACAATTACGCTAGAAATATATCAAAGTATTTTACAAGTACACTGCAAATTTTGTACGCTTTCATGACTGATTATTTTAATGAATAGTGCAATCTCCTTTTCGTTTCCTATCGCCAGTCTTTTTAAAAGGAATAGAAATTTATCCCTTTTTTTGTTTAGGAATGGGTTTCCGGTTCCTTCTCTTAAAGTTTTCTCGTTTCCCTTCATTCCTCAGTAACCCCTTGTGCCATTATCGCCTTACTTGGGGTGAAATGATTAAAAAATATTTCTCTAAGAGTTACAAAAAAATAGTTTCCATACAATATTGAATGAATAATAGATGATGTTCGTCCAGAAATTATCGTGCCATGCAACTTTGAACATTTAGAGATCCAGCTGCGTAACCTTGATGTAGATAGGCAACCCATTAGAGGGTACATTACTGAACATTTGGGAGCAGCTTCGTAGTGGTCCGAAAGTTTTGTCACCCCTATCTCTCTTCCAAATTGTAGGAGCCCGTGTCAGCCATCTGAAATAAAAAAAAATTATATTACGTAGGGGTGACAACACTTCCGGACCATCCTGTATATTAAAGGCGTTCTGATGTTAAGAATCGAATACTGATTTCTAAAGTCGGTACTGGGACATCATTGAAAGATTTTGTAGTACACTGTCTAAACATCATATTCAAAATGCCTGAGGGAGTAGATTCTTCTTGTCTAAGGCATTGTAAGTCCCTTTTTTTACAGTAAGTCTCTTTACAAGGACCTAGGGCCACTCGAGGTAGAGCTCTGCAGTAAGAGGCAGTTTATACAGATATGTGGAAGAACAGATTAAGATTGTATTGATCGGGGGAAAATCCTTTGGGAGTAGGTTCCACAGAGCAGTTCGTAAGAAGAATCTGTTCGAGTGGAACTTCTCACGGATGGAATAGTCAAGGAATGTAAGTAATGCTACAATGTAAGAGGCATGGCGGGTCCCAGCCGTGAAGGTTAGAAATCGCGAAACTAAGCAATGTAGCTCTATACATAGAAGTAGCGACAGAGCAGTGAGATGAAACCCACATCCTGACCGTGCCAGGGATGTTAGAGGGTGGAAAATTATTTGTTCCCATACAAGAACTCGAAGACGCTTTTGAACTCTATAAGACACTGGAGACTGAAGACTGGGCATCTCCCGTCCCAAAATGACATTAGTTCTTCACTTTAGGCCGGGAATTTTAGTACCACTATGTTTAACTATGGAATTGTCCTTATTGAGAAAATATTAGGTTGTCCCAAAAGTTCGTAAACACTTGCGTAAAATTCAATTTTTATGCAACACAATCCAGCACAATCGAGACAAGCGATGGGTTCAGAAAGGGCAAGAGACACCGTCGGTTCCAAAACAAAATCGATTCGGCAAGAAAGTCATGTTGTGCGTTTGGTGGAACTTTGAAGGAATCATGCATTTTGAGTTGGTTCCGAATGGTCGTGCCATCAGTGCCGAACTTTACTGTCAGCAACTGGAGCGGGTCTACGAAAAGTTGAAGCAAAAGTACCCGGCTCTGATCAACCGAAAGCGCGCTTTGATGCAGCAGGACAATGCCAAGCCACACACCACCAGGAAGACCAAAGACAAGTTTGAAGAGCTGGACGGCGTTGAGGTTCTGCCACATCCAACCTACAGTCCTGACTGTTCTCCATCAGATTACGGCCTTTTCCGCTCAATGCAACACTTTCTGAAGGGCCGTCGATTCGACTCGTTTGATGAAGTCGAGGAAGCGTGTCTAGAATTCTTTGATTCGAAGCCGGCTGAATGGTACTTTCACCAGATCCGAAAGCTTACAGATCGATGGCAGAAATTCTTGGAAAATGAAAAATATTTTGAGGAATAATTTTCTTTGTTTTAGTTATTACTTGGCGAGTAAACTTTCAATTTTTTGCAAGTGTTTACGAACTTTTGGGACAACCTAATATATATATACCTTCTACATATTTTGGAAAGCAACTTGCTTGGTGTTTGAGGTAATTGCGTAAAGGCCCCAGTGTATGATGTTCGATCCGACGTAAAAAGTACCATTTCAAAAACTGATTTTAATAGAAAGAAGATACATTTTCTCATCGGATTTATTTGGTATCATGAATTTAGACTAGTCGTTGGCTCGTTGCTGCTCCCTAAACCTGCCAGTTTGACAGGCCAGGTTAAGTTAGGTCAGGATAATCCCATAAACTTCAAGATGGCTTTTAGAAAATTTATCTTTGTTATTGAAGTAAAAGCAAAGCTTTTTAAAAATTGCCCTTTCCATTGTCCGAGGGCAGTTGTTCTAGTGTGTGTGTGTGTATTTGGTGGGGAGGGGGGTCAGTTGTCCTATAACCCATTTATTTGTATAGGTATACAGTGAGATTAGAGTGGATGATCTAGAGTCCCTACCAGGGTATATTATCGGTGGACATAATTTAAACAGAAAATATTCGGATGCCATTCTGATTATAAGAGACTCAGAAAAACAAAAACAAAAACGGCAAGAACTCTTAGAAAAGGTAGTAAGGGAACGTGAGAAAAAGGACTAACTGTTAACTGCAATAAGACAAAACGTGTGGTTACCCGCAAAAAAGACAGATTGAGGATTTAACTTCTCATTGGGGACGTTAAAATCTATCAGTCACAGAAATTTAAGGCAGTGAAGGAACAAACGACATCAAAAAATGTCAGAAAATATCAAAGGCGCATAAGAATAAATAGAAATTTCAGTGCTCAATATATTAAAAGATAGAAAAATGTTATTAGAACCCCCCCCCAAAAAAAAGAGTGCCAGATACAAATCTCCTATATGGCAAGGAATGTTAGATAAACCATTCACAGATTAAGGTGAAACTCGGGGCAACGTAGAACATACTGAGAATGCCAAGAGTTGAAAATGCTAGTAACTGGAAAGTTTTCACGAATATAGAAACTACAGAGACATTTCTACTTATACTCAAAATGAGATAGTTGAAATTTCTAGCAAATAATGTGGAAAGGAGGCCTGGTGAATATAACGCTCGCAAGACATGTAAAATGCATGAGGAGCAGAAGGAAATAGCTTGTGTGATAGAATAAGGACAAAGCTGACTCGTAAATGGTGAAAAGGTACTGAGAACAATCAGGAAGTTGTGGAGAGCCAAAATAACTCACCACCTAAAAGAAGAATCATACATTAACTTTCTTTTCTTTTGTTACTCAAAGCCACCTGAAAATTCTAAAAACTGGTATTAAAAAGTTACCCATTTTTCTTTGCTTCTTTGTTTTTATAGTAAACTACATTCAATACATGATTCAAGAGACACACACAAAAAAATGTTACTGAATTACTGAATTGATAGATATCGATTGTGCGGATAAGGAGTCTATATAATGATTAATTCCAAGAGGTTATGATTAAGGGAAGCATCCAAACGAGATCTGTTCCATAGAGTAATAATTAAAAAAAAAAAAATCTCTCTGAAGTAACATTTTCCTTACGATAGTTGACTGATTATTTTTACGTTTTATCAACCCCTTTGGGATTATTTAAATCCGAAACATTATCAGTAAACAGAGTTCCCAAGTGGTCCACCATCTGCTACCTAATCGATAGAGAATGGGTGTTTTCAGCGTGGTTTGACTGTAAGCCTTAACAATTGGAATATGGAGGAAAAGAGATCGATTCGGCTCTGTGGAGGTGGTAGATCGTGTCCTTTGTTGTAAGGTTTTGAACTTGCGAATGGAAATCACATAAACACTTGCTATGGAAAGAGTGTAGCGAGAGGCTTGCGTAATGCTGAAAGAATAACTGTTTACTCATTTGATTTTCGTAAAAAGAAAAAAAAAACTGGAAATTCTGTAAGAGCAGTTTTGTCTTCAGTAAAGTCATTTTGCAAGCAAAGGGAAAAAAGACGATCGTTAAAATTACAATAACAGGGAAAAGGCTATTTCAAACATCAATTTAAAGTTTTTAAAATGACTCAGTTAAAGAAAAATATATTCTAGCATATGTTTCCCGAATTCTTTAAGATTTTGTCGATTGATTTTTTTATGTTTATAACGTATATAAGTTCTGGCGACGAAAAACAGACTAAAATGCTAATATTGTCTTTTATTTAAATATATTAGCAATGTTGTCGATTGTTGCCCGTATTAAAATTGTATTCATCGTCTTCATTGACGTTCGAGTAAATGTTGTCAGATCAGCTTTTAATGCACTGGATAAAACTGGAACAAACCAGAATTGAGAACGAAAGGAATACAATTAAAAGGAATATTTATTTTTTTTTGTATCAGGTATGTTGGCAATACATTAGAAATGTCTTTGTCATTTTTTAGAACAAAAAATAAAAATAAGCAAACATTAAAAATTAAAATTTTTCTAGAAAAATACACCTTTCAAAGTTCATTTATGAAACAATGGCCTCAAAATGGAGAAAAACAGAATAATAAATTAATGTTTTACAAATATTTCATAAATTTGTTTCTAAAATTTCATTAAAACTTTTCTGGCCGACTCGAGTAAATTTTAAACCTACTATCTAAAGTGCGTGTAGCGTAGTGATTTATCAGCGCAGAAATTGTGATAGGCAAAAATAGTTCGAATTCCGGCCGAAACTGTTGTGTGCCCTTTCTCACCTTTGGGCAAGTTATGAATTATCTCTTCTTCATGCCCCAACTATGGATTAAATAATAGAGTAGACTAAGCTGTTTAGTCTTGATTAGTAACTGGACAAGCAGAAGGACTACTGGTTGGATGTAAGGTTATTAAATCCATCCCATAAAACCGACTTGCTATTGAAACTACAGCAGTAGCACCGAACGAGATTTGGCTGTAGAACTATACTCTATGGGGAATCTCCGAGTCCAAGAAAAAACAATGTTATTTTAGTAAATATAAAAAAAAAAGAATATAGACAATATTACACTGTATTAGCAATGTCTAAAATTACGTGTTCAAAAGTTAAAAAGAAATTGGATCAGAACGAAGATTCACGCCTTAAAAATCAAATTCCGGTATTCTGCCTAGTAGCTGGGCTCGAAAATAAGGTACGCAATCATCATGTTCAGGTTTATCTCTTGTTTCCTGTTTAGGATTGGGTTTCCGGTTCCTTTTAAAGTCTGCTTCAACTTCATACTTCGAACGTCTTTGTTTAAAATATGATATTTTATTTACTATTTATTCATTTTTTTCCTCAACAGGAGCCAATAGGTTCACCTATCGTCCGGTTCACATCCCTCCACGGATTTTTGAAAAGGAGTAGAAGTTTATCTCTTGTTACCTGTTTAGAATTAGGTTTCCGGTTTCTGCTAAAATCTAATTCAACTCTATACTTCTAACGTATCCGTCTAAACTCTTTAAATTTAATTGCATTTATTTACTTTTTCTCCTCTGAATAGGAGTAGAGAAATTCGTCTATCATCAGGTTCATACACCTCCCCGGACTTTTGAACAGAAGTATAGGCTGTTTCCGGTTCCTTCTAAAATTTACTTAAAATCTATACTTCTATTGTTGTTTAGGTTTGGGTTTCCAGTTCCTTCTAGTTTTTTTTTCCTTTTCTTTCACTTCTAGTAACAATTTGCGTCTTAGTAGCATTATCGCCTTGTTTAGAGTGAATTGATTAAAAGGAAGAAAAAAAAAGAAAGAAGAAAGCAAAAAAAAATACTTTTATTATTTCATTTGAAAATGAAAAGTATGCGCGGTTAAGTTTAATAAAAAAAATCTTTAAATAAATGACTGACATCGTACATTCTAGAAAGCCAACAACCAAAATAGAATCGGACTTACGTAATTTGGCAGAATGCAAACACAAGTGAATCGAATCGGACCGAAACAGGAACGCATATACGATAGATAAAATGCCATAAAATATGGATTGACCGTGCAATACGTCAACACATTATTTATCTTTACTTCTCCCTTTCTACTGCTATTTGGTTTCCTTTTCATAGTTTATTATCCACACGGCCGCTTGTCCTTTTGATTTTCTTTTCTACCTTTACTCATCCGCCCCTGTTTGGAATACGAACCCTAACGTAATTTCCGTAGCTTCGTTTCAACGGACATGCTTCTGATGTTCTTTTTATTTCAGCGATATTTGAGGCTAGATTCATCAGTCCAGAAGATTCCAGCTCGGTTTCTCTGCACGGCACGGTAAGCAGGAGTGGGAAGAAGACAAAAAGCACGAATTCTCGACATGTTCCGTCCGCTGATAACCAATACAGTAAAGGGCGGACATTGAATGCTTGCAGTTGATTTAGGGCCCCCTCCGTTAAATGTCTGCTGCTTTTTGCCGATTCCAAGAATCTAAGACAGACTCTGCCGCCAACATTCCGATTTTTGGCTAGTATCTACATGAGACAATAAAGAATTTCCGAGCGTCGCTTGCTTGTCCTTCATTTCCCGTTAGATACATACGAACATTCTTTCCATATATGTCTGTGTGTGTGTGTGTGTGTGTGTGTGTGTATAGAAGTATAACGATCACATCTGCATACATGTATATGTGCGTATGCGTTTGGGTATGTATGTTTGCTTGTACCTATATGAGCGAATATGTGCGTGTTTAAATAAACACATATATGCGAAAATAGATGTATATACGTGTGTATTGGGGAGTATAAGTTTGCATATTCAACGTATATATGTCTACATTTGTTCACACAGGTACAAGCAAACACATGTACTCAAGCGCATGCGTACAGATATACATATGTGTGTGTGTGTGCAGATGTTATCTGTATATTCGATATTACATATATGAATAATTATATATATACTCAGATATATTAAAGAAGTCGCACAAGTAGGTATAACTATAAAACTTTCTC
>OZ010576.1:80468574-80471074 GCA_963932145.1 Acanthosepion lycidas
CAACGATAGAAAAATGTGTATATTGAAAAGAAGAGAGAAACCGCAAACGTTTTTTCCATAATTTTGCGACACGGGTTTCCGGTCTCGCGACCGTCATCAGGCAAAGAGTAGAGATTTCCACATATTATTAAAAATAATTAATTTTTTTCTTATGTTTTTCGGTGTTAAATATTCTCAATAGGAAACATTCTCTTTTGCTGTGTTAGGGAGCCAAATGTCTTTCTTGAACTGGCAGTCAAAAGTTCTCCGTAAAGGGTTATAACACAATTAAGATTGTTCCGAGATATGGTGAAGGAGTTATCGGCATTCTTATATTTTAATGACCCTGTGTGTTCTTAGATCTATTTCCATTTTCGTTAGTATGTATGTATATATTCCCTCTCCAGACATACACACTGCCTCACTACGAGGAACCAATAAACACATTTGTACACATACACTTATATATATATATATATATATATATATATATATATATATATATATATATATATATATATTGTCATCCACAGACAGACTGCTTTGCTGTATCACGTCCGGTTGCCTCTAGCTAGGATCGAAACACGACTGAATTGGCATCAGTCGGGGATTCTACCACTAAACCGTTCTCGATAAGGGTGAATTTAAGCGTATATATTTTTAGATAAGCACATAGTGACTGAGAGAACTCGATTCGATTTACCGACGAGTCTTGCATTATTAGCCGTAATAATCACTGTTTACAAACCCACACTTCCTCCCCAGAGAGCGCAACCGAAATAAATTTTTCAAGAGCATATATATTGTCATCTACAGACAGACTGTTTAGCTGTATCACAGCTCATCAGGATCGAAACCCGACTGAATTGGCGTCAGTCGGGGATTCTACCACTAAGCTGTGACAGGGATGAAGGTGAATTTAAGCGTATTTATTTTTAGATAAACACACTGTGATTGAGAGAACTCGATGCCTACGTGGGTGTGTACATGTGTTTATTTTTCCATCACGTGGCTACAGTGATTTTTACGTCAAAAGACATTTTAACACCTGCCGACTTTTGTCGACTTTTCATGAAAAACTTTTCGGAATAGTTAAGCGTTACTTTTTTTTTTTACTGTTGGTGTAGCAGAGGACACTTATCAAATAAGATTCCACGTATACATCAAACAAATAGCCTTGTGGTTACCAACAACTTTTCTCCACGATAAGACTAGATAATCCCAAAAATTAAAGAGCAAACCACGATGAAAAAAGGCATCAAAGTTCATAAAAAATTTTAATCGTCAAAATGTTATTATTAAAAGGAAAGATCAAAGTATTTTTTGGTTATTCTATTAAATTTTTAATCCTTTCTATCACGTTCGAAATTTCGATTAAAATTCTTGTTTTTCTTGCGTTAACGGGTGGCTAAAGATTTGTATGGGAAATTTACTGCCTTTTTTGTGGTAAAAACACATTGTTTTGGAAATTCTTGCAAAAATCAAATCAAATAATTTTCGGATTTTAAATTATTATTTTTTTTTAGAAAATCTGGCTAAAATTATATATATATATTTTTTACATCTGTTACTCCTACTTCTTAATTAAACACCATTTACCGAAAATCTACTATGAATCGTGAAATAAAAATGCAGTAAAACAATGACATTATTTTATTAGAAAAGCTTTCAATTACTTTTATAAATATCATATATTAAGGACACTATTACCTTAAGAAATTCGTTTTCGATGAATAATGAATTTTTACAAGAACTGTTTTAATTTATTTTAAATTTTAATTAGAATAATTTTTTAAGTTTTAAATCTTTTAAAATTCTATATTTTAGATGATATCATCAAGTAAAAAATATGGAAAAACTTAATACCAGTTATCAAGCACCAATATTTTTACAAGAATTTTGAATTTTTTTGTATGTGTATAAACGTGCCATTTTTGTAGATACGGATGCCCATACACGACATTATCAGAAAAGTATAAAACTGGTAAGTATAGTAAATTTAAAACCGGAAAGAATGTAATATTCAATAAAACACTAGATTACGGGGGATATTTTGTTAAATTTTAAGGATTACTGAGTACTTAAAAGGCGCTCTCGTTATATTCTTCACTTATTTTTTACTGGTAAATCCGCCGTAGCATAACATTGGGTCTGTCATCGAATTATCAAACTATCAACATAAATAAACTGTGTTAAAAATGCATTTCTACGATATCTTAAAGTACATTATATTTATTTCAAGTCAGATTAATTATACTTTAAATCAGCTAATATGCATCAAATAAAGTTTCAGAACATTTTTAGAAGATTTTTTTTTTAATAAAGAGAATTATATTTCGATAAAAGAGGACTAAAAAGGTTGCTAATTAAAAGTATCACGCGCCAGAATGAGAAATAACGTCAGATTGTTGATCTGTAATCTGTCTCTTCAGTTGAAAGAAAACGCTTAAAGATCTTGAAGCACTTTTCATCAAAGAATGGTAACTCAGAAGTTATAACATACACGCACATATATGTATTT
>OZ010576.1:80476074-80496074 GCA_963932145.1 Acanthosepion lycidas
CAAATCATAAATAAAAAAGCTTAATACAAACTATCAAACACCAGTGTTTTAACAAGAATTTTGAATTGTTTTGTATGTGTATAAATGTGCAAGTTTTTGTAGATACGGTTGATCATACACGACATTATCAGAAAATAAGAGCGAAATTTTAAAGCCAGAAAGAATCTAAAATTCAATAAAACACTAGATTACCGGAAACATTTTGTTCAATTTTAAGGATTACTGAGTACTTTAAAGGCGCTCCCGTTATATTCTTCAATTATATTTTACTGGTAAAACCGCCGTAGAACAACTATAGATCTGTCAAATATTATAGTTACACAAAAATATATTACTCATTCCTAATGATTAAAGTCACTACTTTGTTAATTTTATATTAATCTCTTATAGAATTTAACTTAAAATATATACCTCTCATCTTGAACATGGAAAAGAAGTAATGTATTTTTGTGCATGAGTTCAAGATTGGACATAATGTTCCCCACACTGACGACTACACTAACAGAGCATGGGGTAACGGATCCACTTTGTGGTTGGAATGTACGACGCTAGATTCTTAAGTGGGGGATACGAGTCTTGAAAATCGGACACCCATCGGCAATTGACAATAAACATCTGAAAACACTAGTCAAACAAAACCGACGTTAAAATGTCAGAGAATTGTCTCAAATAATGGCTGTCAGCATTTCAACCATATCGGACTATCTTAAGAAAATTGGCAAGGTGATAATCTCGATAAATGCCTTCCATATGAACTGATTTTGAACGTATTGAAGTATATTTGATGCTACGTCTGTGAAATTCGAAAGTTCCATTTCTTGATCAAATAGTGATTTGTGATGAGAAATGTATCCTTTGTGAGAAGCGTAAACGATCGGCTCAGTGACTTGATACTGAAGCGCACAAACGTTTTCCTAAATCAAAATTGCACCAACAGAACATTATGGTGACTATCTGGTTGTCTGCCATTGGCGTCATGAATTACAGCTTTCCGAAATCTAACCAGAGGATCACTACCGATGTTTACTACAGCAAGTGGATGTAATTCAGTTAAGCAAAAATGCGATCTCCATTGGTTAAATGACGAGATCTAATTCTGTTACTTGCAAATGCACGACCATATGTAGCCAGGGTGAGACTGAAGAAGCTCACCGATTTGAGATCCGAGACTTTATCACATCCACCATATTCCGCTGAACTCTAGTCCACTGGCCACCACCTTTTCAATCAACTTCATAAAAAACACTCCGTCGCAAAGAAAATGCAGAAACTGCTTTCTAAGATTTCTTGGCGCACAAACCATTAGAATATTACGGTAAACGCACAAATAACCTTGTAACTCGATCGGAGAAATGTATAGTTATTCAAGGTTCCTATTTTGACTGAGCTAAACAATGCTTAAATCTATTAATATGAGAATGAAAGTCGAGAATTATTTTCCGATCAACCTGATAGGAAACATTGTGATTTTACTGTCATGAAATATTGAAATAATCATGGAATATTGAATTTAATTTGGAAAGTAAGAAAAATGCATTGAACAAAAATAGTTTCTTTTTATATTTATTCGAGTCTGGACACTGCAGGCGATAAGTCAATCTAATTTCATTTCATTTATGGTCACAATTGATTCTCAGAGATCCCAAGGCATATTTCCGCACATACAGTTTTGACTTTCTTTCATTCTAACCTGAGGAAGACAAAAAGGGCAGAAGTTCTCGCCAAAACGCGTCGTTAATAAATTTTCCACTTTGTCTCATTATATTCCCACACACATACATTCAGACACGCACAAACACACACATTCAGACACATATATATATATATATATATATATATATATATATATATATATTAGGTTGGTGCAAAAATAATATCGTTTTTTGACGTATTTTTTAACGTCAAAAAACGATATTATTTTTGCACCAACCTAATATATATTAGGTTGGTGCACAAATAATGACGTAATAATGTCGTTTTTTGACGTTAAAAAATACGCCAAAAACGACATTATTACGTCATTATTTTTGCACCAACCTTATATATATATATATATATATATAATATTAAAAAAGGATGAGCAGCTGTAAAAAGAGTTTGTCCAAAAGCTGCTTACTGACAAAATATGTGCTCGATACCATAAGAAATGACAGAGCTTCAATATTAAATCAAAATCCAGGTAGGCAGTGATTGGCCACGACTGCCAGTTTCATGCGTTTGCACGCAAAAGTGCTCAGGACGAATATTTATTTGAATAAATTCTACCCCCAAAAGTCAACCTTTGTCCGCATTTCTAATTTTCACTTCATTTTTAATGAAACATATATTATACAGAGATTGTGCCCAAATGTACGACTATATATACGATCAAAAACTATCAGGACCGCTGCTACAAAAAAATAAAAATAAAAATAATTACAACACATATCAATTCGGCATAAATTTTCTTCGAAGATGTCCCTTTCTGAAGCCATACTCTTGATCCAGTGTCGTTTCGATTGATGGAAGCATTCCTGGAAATCTTCTTTTTTTTTTTTTTTTTTTTTTTTTTTTTTATACCGAGCAGCTTCCCCGTCGCATTGTCTTGGAAAAATCTTCCTTTTTGAAGAGTTAAATTACCAGATCTGGAAAATAAGACCTTGACAATATTGCCCTTAGCAAAAAACTGGTGTTCGAACCATGATCTCTAAAGTGGTGTGATGAGACGACAACACTGGAAACATTTTCTGTCCAGTCACTACTACAAACAACGAAAGTGCATATGCGGTTCAAGGTCAATCTAAGCTGTGGCTTCAATCTTCATACTTTAGCCATACCATAACAACAATTCCGATACTTTTTGATGAGACGTTGTATTTGGGTAATTATTTTTTCATTAATGGTCTCTAACATTTCTGTTTTCTTCGTTTTTCAAATAGTCCTACAATGCATTTTATCGTAAAATCTATGCAATAATTTCTATAATAAATTTCGTTTTCCTTACATTCCTATAATAAATTCCCTAAATGCTGAAAAATCTTAGTTTTCCATGATTTTTGTTAGTCAGCTATTAGATTGAGGGCCAAAACTAATATCAAGTAAATAATTGTATTTAATGTATTTAATTAAATAAGAAGTAGTGAAGAGCCTTAATCACCATCATTACCAGCCGGCTGTTATAATGAAGAAAATATACTTGATCTATTGATGTTTTACTGTGTAGAGATTTGATTGGTTAAAGCAAATTAACAAAAAGAAAGCAGCTTTTTCTTAAAGAAGCCTGTACATGGCTGAAATCAAAAGGGAGCAATAACAGTGTCAAAAAGTGCAAATCTCTCTCTGCCTCGTGTTTCATAGACTGCATGCGGTTAAATCTTAGAACTGGTTTGAGGATCCATGCTTATCGAACCTTCATAACCAAAAGGATCACCGAAGAATGTTAGAAGTATTTGACAATTACCAACTAAAGATTAAGCAAAGGTGTCTAATGGCGACTTATTGAATATAACGGGCTCGCCATTAAAAGAGACACACTTGAAATGTGCGTCTCCTCAGGGAGCACAGAATTCCCATTGATCGCAGTCTTTGGGAGTAATAAAGAAAAGATGAACAGAAAAAGCTAAGATTTGCTGTAAGTTGAAGAGCCGAAAGCTTAACATTGGCTCATGGATTACCACTACAGAGTTCATCTAGACTTTGTGCATGCAAATGGCCGCTGACGTTTTAAGGCGGAAATGGTGTTTAAATAAAGGGAGAGTTCTAATGATCATTGAACAAGATGTAAAAGAAGATACTGCAGCGATATTTACTCTTTGATAAATTTGATTATATATATATATATATTAGGTTGGTGCAAAAATAATGACGCAGTAATGTCGTTTTTTGACGTATTTATTAACGTCAAAAAACGACATTATTACGTCATTATTTTTGCACCAACCTAATATATATATATATATATATATATATATATATATATATATATATATATATATATGTATGCACGCAACTGTGTGCATATTTGAATGGTACTCGTATATATGCAGGCACGCGCACACACGCAGGTTCACATGCAAGTGATATAACACGAAGTTATGCGTACAGTAAAGAATAACTCTATTTCCGTATGCACACAAGCTTACTTATACACTGATGTTTGCAGACAAACACGTACACAGGAATCTACACCAGCGTACACCAAGAAACTGTTAATATAATAAATAACAAGTCCATATTAGTGTACACACAGGTCTAAATGTCCTCACATGTACACATACACGCACTCATGTGTCTACTTACACACTAGACTTGAAGTCATTCATACAGATCCTTTATTTCTCCGTACACATATGCCTACATATATTTACACACGCACAAACGTACACAAGTGCATGTCACGAAACCATGTATGTATACGCTGGAGAATAACGCCATATTTAATAACTGAACAAACATCAGTTTCTTTTTCTTGGTCGATTCGAGAACTTTTCAGTACTTGTCGAGTCCACACAATCGCACACATACACACACAAGCTCACATACACGGGCTTTTTCTTGCACACTAACATACAATTATGCACACACATAGAAACTCACTCACGTACTAACCTCAAAGGCGTTTATGCAGAACAAAAACATCGTAAAATGATAAAAAAGAATATAAAACAATTCAAACACTGTGTCAAAGTCATTTCCCTATTTACATCCTTCGTTCGGATGCATATACCATGTGTCGTATGTAACTTTTTTTTTTACTTCATGGTCTATAATGTTTAAAATTATATTATTTTTAATATTAATGAGGAAATGTAGCCTACCTATGGAAATAGCGTCCTTGTCTTTGAACAAACTTCTCTTGGAAAAAAATCGTAAACTTATTCCAGCATCCCTTTCATTTTTAAGAACAGTCCTACTTAGAGATCGCCGCAATCATCCTCATCGGATTCTCTTTAATCTCCTTAATCTTGTCAATGTCTTGAAATCTCCTGTTCAATGGTGACTTTAGCGTTGGGAAAAGCCAGAGAATCCGATCTAGAATGCAACGAGGATGATATACCTGCGCGATGCGAAGTTTAGCCGCAATATACGCACGTGGCGAGAAAAACGGACCGTAAAGATAATTAAGCTGACTCTCTGGCCAGTGCGCCGCTGATTCTACTTGTTGAGGGGGCATCTACAGCGTGGCCAAGTTTGAAATGTTGGTACAAAAATTTCAGTCTGGGCTTTGGCCATTCAAACGTCTATGAATGTCTTCGTAATCACTAATGACGAAATAATAAAAGTTAAAAAAAATTAAAAAAATAAAAAAAACGGCGAAACAAAAAACGTAGAAACAAAACCGAAAAACAGAAAACGTAAAAAAAAGTCGTAGCAAAAAAAAAAAAAAAACAACAACAACAAAAAACAAAAAAACGAAAAAAAAAAGCCAAAAAGAAACAAACGGTAACACAAAAAACGTAGAAAAAAAAGAAACGAAAAAAAAAAAAAAAAAAAAAAACGGCGGGAAAAAAAGGTCGCAAAAACAACGTAAAAACCTGAACTGGGAGAAATAATGCTTCATTAAAGCAGTTGACTCAAGAATATTGTAAGATAAACTGGTTGTTGCCATAATGGCCAGAGAAACATTGTTTGAAACGAGAATAAAACATGTCAAGTAAATACGTTTCAATTAAAATGATAAAATATGTTGAATACAAAAGTTCTCATCTATTTTTTGTTTTGTTTTGAAAACAATAGAATGAATACACAAATGAAACTCTTTTAAAATTTATATTATTTTTCTGAAATCTTTTGCAGTCAGTCCATATAAAGACCCGGATACTGCAAATTCGTGTGAATAACGCAAGAGTAGTAATTATATGAAAACGAATGCGCAAAATTATTTGCATAAAAAAAACATTATTCGACTATGAGGAAAGATAAATCACCATCCTTTGCCGCACACATACATATAATTTAATAATATATATATATATATATATATATATATATATATATATATATATATATATATATATATATATATATATTATGATATTCAAACGAAAATTACTGCCTATTTAATTTTTTTTATTGCATTTTGTAATTTTCGAATAATAAATTGTACTTTCAAATCAAATTTATGCATAAACTGCCCCAAATTCATCTTTTTGTTCTTTTTTCGTTCGACTAATTTCGACCGTCTTAGTCATTATTGAGAATTAAATTTTAGTCTGGTTGACAAGATTTTGTTGGTTACATTCTGGACATTTTTTGGAACGTTGCATTATAAATTCAAATATTTGTGCACCGTATAAGTGACTTCGGTTTCAGATTGGTTGACAGCGCTGGTAATGAAATATATCAAATATGTTAATGCGTATTATTATTATTATTATTATTATTATTATTATTATTATTATTATTATTATTATTATGTTTTACCTTTACTTTTGGTAGTACAATTTGATCCATTTATTATTATTATATTTATTATTATTATTATTATTGTTGTTGTTACTTTGTACGCATATTAGATATTTTAGATATTAAAATAAGGAACGCCACAAAAACACGATACTTAAGATTTGAAATGAATTTTTAAAAATGAAAAGTATTTCTTATTTTAGTTTTAATTTCAAGCAAAATAGATTGCATTAATATTTCCAATAATCAAAATACTTTGCTACATTTCAAAAACTAATTTAAATTCACTGGAAGGAGGGTTTTTATTTTTTTATTTTTTATTTTTGCTAATATAACTGAAAAAAGCATTTTTAAGTCGTGTTTCATCGCAATATAATTATCTTTATTAAAATATCTTCCAAACATGAAATACATTTTTCAGAAACATTATTGGGGGAATTTTAGCTGATTTAAATTATAATTAATCCGATTTTAAATAAATATTATTTACTTTAAGTTTAGAATATCGCAGAAAAGCATTTTTAACTCGACACTGGCTGTGTTGACATAATTGAAGAAAATAACGTGAGTGGCGATTTTTTATACAATTTTTAAGTACTCAGTAACCTTTAAAATTTAGGGAAATATTCTCTATAACCTAATCATTTATTTAATTTTGACTTCAAATTTACTATATTTACCGCTATCATTTTCTGATAATATCGTGTTTGGTTACTCATACTTAAAAAAAATTGGTGCGTTTACACACAAACAAAAAAAATTCAAAATTCTTGTAAAAATATTGATATTTGATGATTTGTATTAAGCTTTTCCATTTATGATTAGTATATGTAGTTTACACTTAATAATAGCGTCATTTAAAAGTTTGAAATTAAGAAAGAATTTTAAAAGATTTGAAAATTAAATTGTTTTAACTAAAATAAAAAAAATTAAAAAAAGACACTTCTTGTAAAAATTTATTATTCATGGAAAAAATGTTTTTTCTTATGACAATAGTTTTCTTATTATATCTTATTTATAAAAGTAATTAAAAGATTTTTTAATTAAATAATGTCATATTTGTATTGCATTTTTATTTTACGATTCAGAGCAGATTTTTGGTAAATAGTGTTTCTGTTTGACAAAAACAAAATGATGATTTAAATTCTCCATGGAGTTCAGCTTGGACACTTCATAAAATTAATAACTGGGAGTAACAGATGTAAAATATATATATATATATATATATATATATATATATATATATATATATATATATATATTTTTACCAAAATTTTCTAAAAACAACAATATTAAAAAATAATAAGTCCTGAAAATTTCATTAAAATCCAACAATATGCAAGAATTTCCAAAACAAAGTGTTTCAACGCCAAAGAAGACGCTAAAATTTTCAATACTAATCTTTGGCCCGCCCGCTGTTGAAAAAAAAAAGAAAGAAATTTAATCAAAATTTCGAACGTCCTAGAAAGGATTTAAAAAATTAAAAAAAAATTATAAAAAAATACATTGGTCTTTCCTCTTAATAATGAAATAAACATTTTTACGATGAACTTTGTTTTTGTCAAGTTTGGTGACTTTTCTCATCATGGTATGCACTTTTTTTTGGAAGCTGTTGTTGGTACCAACGTTAAAATGCTAACTTCTGCGGTAAAATATAAATTTTAACTTTACAAAAAATTCCAGGAATAGCACCCCCCCCCCGCCAACCATCAATTTTTATTTTTATTTTTTTAATTAGTGAGGCCTTTAACCGACACACATACCGCAAGGACCATAGCTTTAAATATTCCGAACCTCTTCGACATGATGCAGCACAAAGGTTTATTACACAAGGTCTCCAGGGAAGGGTTTTCCCTATTATAAAATCCTTCCTAACAGGTAGATCCCTGAAGGTAGTTATTAACGGACAGTCCCCCGAAACGCTGGCGGACAACGCAGGCGTCTCCCAGGGTTCACCTTTCGGACCAAACCTTTATCTGATATACATAAATGACCTACCTAAAAATATTCTCCGATCATTTTTAATTGTCTATGCCGATGACACGACGATGTACGGGTGCGTCTCTAAAACTCTTGCGGATCAGAGATTGACACTGACCTCTATTCCGATCTAACGGTAACTTCCCAGTAGGGAGAAAACTGGCTGATTACATTCAATGCCTCGAAAACCAAGCTGCTTAGGTTCTATCACCACCGATCAGATCCAGTCACGATGAACGAATGTCTCCTCGAGGATCCACTGCGCCTTGAGAGGGGATTTGGCCTCAAACTCACACCCAACAACTCATCGCATGATCAGCTCCCTGTATACTCCAGTAAGTACTTGAAACCTCATTCTATTCTCTACATTTATAAGAGAAAGATCAGGCCGAAAATAGAGTACCGTTGCCATATTTGGGCATGAGCCGTCCGGACCTCACTTTCCAGTCTTGACAGTGTTCAAAAGCGTCTCCGAGCCCTGTTGGAAAAAAAAATTCTACACACCAACAACTGTCTCACGGGCGGGATGTGGCGAGCCTCTCAATGCTCTGTCAAGGAAAGTGCCTGGACGAACTGCATTTCCAGTTTCCACCAGGTTTGACCTTCAGGGCTAGGATCCGTCATGCTACTTACATAGTAACAAGGCATCCACATTCCCTCCGTATTCCATCGGTGAGAAGTAAGTTCCACTCGAACAGCTTCTTCCCTCAAACTCAAGGATGTTTAAGATAAACTGGTTGTTGCCATAATTGTCAGAGAAACATCGTTTGAAACGAGAATAAAGCATATCAGGGAAATACGTTAGGTTGGTGCAAAAATAATGACGGCTTTTGACGTATTTTTTTAACGTCAAAAACCGTCATTATTTTTGCACCAACCTAATACAAGTCAAGAGTATTGTTATCTTTCACCCCTATCCATATAACTACACCTTAACGTAACCCTCTACCTCGTGTCACTCCCAGACTTTGTACAGGGTGGACCTTACTGTTGGAAAAAAGACGCAAGGGACTACTGGGAGTGAATGAAAACGAGAAAACTTTAGATGGAATCGAAAACCCAACACTAAACAAGAAACAAGGGAGTACCCTTTACAACGAATATCAAGTTCTTGATAATGACTGATTTTTTTTACATTGAGGTTCACTCTTTATAAGGCTTGGGGCTCACTTGAGATAGAGGGTTACGTTTGGAGGTCATTTGTGTGTACAGGATTGAAAGATACGGTTAACCCTAGGTTAAGATTGTAGTGATTGGCGGTAAAAAAAAAAAAAAAAGGTCGCAAGAACAACCTAAAAAATCTGAAGAAGTTGTTTGAGTGGAACTTACTACTCACCGATGGAATATTGAAGGGAATTGTTTCTGGTTTGTTAATATGCAAGTGGCATTTTGTTTCTTGCTGCGGAGGTTTGTCTCGGCGGGACCAGGGAATGTAGTTACGTCTGAGCACTTTCCCTGGAAGTAGCGGTAGAGCAGCGAGAGGCCTGCTACATCCCCGCCTGTGTCTCCCACAGGCGGGGATGTAGCAGGGCTTGAAGGTGATCGAAATTACTGTTATAAAAAGAGAAGAAACATGAACTTTAAAAGATCTGTTCATAATTTTGGTTATGATGTCGAACAATTTATTCAAGAGTGAGATAAATACAAGTTAAAATTACCCAGTTAAAAGTTATAGGGTTAATTTAACAAAATTGAAAAAACAATAGTTGGCGCTCAAATGTGTATTATTATTATTATTATTATTATTATATATTTAATCATTTCACTGCAAAGGGGATACTGGGGGTGGTTACTGGTATGCAGTTATGATTCATATGGAATACTCTCCGCTAATATATATATATATATATATATATATATATATATATATATATATATATATATATATATATATATATATATATATATATCGTCGTTTGGGGACCGTGTGGCACATAGTGAATCGGGTCTCTGTATTCGGTCCCATATATATATATATATATATATATATATGCATGTATGTATGTATGTATTGGACGTAAAGTGTTGGTGTTATTAAAACAGTGCTCGATGTAATACAATAGACCTATTCAAAATATATTAATAAATATACATATCCCTCACCATTCATACTACTATTGCATAATGCAATCCTCAGGTAATGAGTGTAGACTTAGTTCATACTTAGAACCATACGCAGTATCTGAGCAATGCGTTGTGTATGAAACTCCGAATCATCCGAACGGTGAGGGATAATATGTATATTTACTAATACATATATATATATATATATATATATATATATATATATATATATATATATATATATATATATATATATATATGTATGTATATGTGTGTGTGTGTGTGTGTAGATCCCCGATCACTACAATCTTAATCTGTTCAAGTCTAGAGTTACCTTCTTCTCTTTCTAAACTACCCCATAAAGTAACCCTCTACCTTGAGTCGTCCCCGGGCCTTTTGCAGAGTGAACCTTACTGTAATATATATATATATATATATATATATATATATATATATATATATATATATATATATATATATGTGTGTGTGTGTGTGTGTGTGTGTGTGTGCGTGCGCGAGCTTGTGTGTTCTTTTTAAAAAAATTGAGTGTCTTTTTCTAGATTTTTATTAAATGATACACCTTAAACGAAACAAAGGTATAAATAAACCTGTATATAAACCATAATTTTATTAGCTACGTCAACTTTTCGAGTTCCGTTGAGGCCCACATTTTGTGCAAGTTGAGTTGGTGCAACCGATCGGTACCCCCCCCCACCGACTAGCGAATAAGAAGAAAAATAAAAGATTTCTCCGAATCATACTTGCATCACCATCAATTTAAAATCGATATGTTTTTGTTATAATCAACACTTCTGATGAAATTATTCCCCCGTTGATAGTTTTTTTGTGTGCCATTCCGAACACGGCTTCATCGTCTCGCTAGGTATCGTTAGTGACAGACAAAATAAAGAGTTTGAAAATAAAGTATGGAAAAACAATAAGGATACAAACAATCTACTTGAAAAAGAGAAAAACATTCTAAATCTGAACATAATAATAGCTAAATTCTCTGTAGCCTTGTTTTTCTTAGCATTTTTGTCCCCTTAACTATTCCATTATTGAAATAAAATTGTTTATCCAGAATTCATGCAGTATACCCTTCTGCTATCAATTTATACATTGAATATATCATCCATAACCCACTGACATCGTATTATATGTACACTTAGGGAGCAGTTTTCGCAGAAAGGATAATATTCCTGGGAGATGTTTAGTTATACAGTAAACATTGTGGTCTAAATCCTGCTTTTTCTCAAATGTTATTATATAGTTTGTTTTTTGTCAAGTTCCTTCAGGGCGTAGGCAACCATGGTTTTCTATAGATTCCTTTTTCATATTTGGGAACTACCTTGACCTTTGGAGATAGCTAGTGAAATGATTTCCCATTACATTCTCCACGGCTTTAAGGGCTGTCTTTCTTGTATATTGGCTGATATCTATGGCTCGAGAACCCAGTCTGCGCTGATATTTAACCCATAGCTGGTGGAAGAGATCCGTTCATGCGTTTTCCCAAGAACATTTGTGCGAAAGTGAACGCAACAGATTCGGCGGGAATTTAAACTCGACTTGCCAATTCCATTTTAAAAACCCGTTATGCCAGCCACATATTTAGTGGAGTTTTTTTTTTTTTTTTTTTTACGATAGTTTAAAGGTTCTATTTAGTAAATAATGTGTTAATCAATTAAGGAGAAATTTAAAAAAAAAAATCTTCTTGTCATGTTGAATCGTGTTGTTTCTGCTAATTGGTACAATTCTTTGTTTGTGATTCTGTAGCGCCAGTCTACAATGTTCGAAAAAGGATGGTCCTGGCTAAGACCTAAATGCACTTAGAATATATATTCCTTCGAAAGATTTCTGAATCAACTGCGTCAGCAGCTAATGCTAACGTCGATTGAATTTCATGAAATATTTTTGATGAATATATTTTTCAGGAAAATAGGTTTCTAAATTTCATTAACTGTTATTTCTCTTTCCAGTAACGATGAGATCTTCCTTCCACGGTACTTCAAATACTACTTCAAACAAATAGCCTTTAGTTAGTTACATGTGATATCCATTTTAATTGTCGTTGAAAGTCCTCGAATTATGTTGTTTCTGTTATTTGGTACAGTTCTTTGTTTGTATTTCTGCATCGCCAGTCCACAATATTCGATGAAAGATGATCCTGGCTAAGACCTAAATGCGCATAGAATTTTTCTTTGGATTTCATCAAAGATTACTAAATATGCAGGAAAAATTGTGATTTATTCCTCAAAAGATACGAGTTTTATTCATTGAAAGACCCGACATGAACATGTAGACAAAATGGAGGCTAGAATTGCGAACAGGTCAACCATTGTCTAGATTGGATTCGACATATTCCGTATAAGTCCATCAACCTTAAATGTTTATTTTGAAAGCTTAGTTCAAATTAGTCCAGATGTTTTCGATTATGGTTGTCTGAACACATGCAAGCAAATCCGTATTTTTGTACAAAGATGAACTCTCTTTTTCGAAATATCTGTCGGAATTTTAATGTACTATATATAGGCTTTGAAGCCTATGGCCATGTATATGATTAATCACATTATTGTCCAAGTTTATTTTTATTCTGGTCTGTTTGTTTTGTCCAGCTCGAGTTAGTCTGTGAGTAAGTGGCCGATGTTCGTCGAGAACACTGAAACAATCATTATGAATGATACACACAAAAGAATAACAAGGGGAACTCGGCTCATAATAAGTACCAAGTGAGAGGGCGTGATGGGGCGTGGTCTTTTCATGGACAGCTGAATCTATAAGGAGCGAAGAGCCACTTTGTACTTACCGATCGCCAATCGAGTGGGTGTGTCACTTAGCTCGATCAGATGGAGCGTTATTAATCGATTATATGGATTTGAGTGAGCTGCCGACTATGAAAAGGATAGTATTCTGATATTAGTACCGTGTCACACAAACTGCTGTCCAGCCTTTGAAGATGTTATTCTAGGTCGTTGGTTCGGGCAGAAAACTCGTCTGTGGTTTTTGGACCGGGATTGTTGCTGGGTCATTTAAGATGTGTATCGTGGTAGCGCGTACGAAGCTCAAGGGACAGCCACGAGGTCAGCGTGGATATCGGGATAGAACGGCTACAGGAAAAAAAATACGGAGCCGCGAAAACAGATGTGATGCGAGTCGGTGGTGGTAGGTTGCGATGCGCACGCGCCCTAGATCAGTTTCGACAACATTCTGGAACATAACATGAACCTGAGGAAAGCCACCGTAGAGAGTTCATTTTGCATTAAACCAATTAAAAGCGTTGGAAGCATTTCCACGAAAGAATCCCACAAAGGAATCTCTTGTTCGCATGCAAGAAAAAATATAATAAAAAGTTTAATCACAGTGCATTGTCAGTCATCTTTAATAAAACCTATATAAAAGAGTGACTGCTGCCGAAATACACAATGATATATATATATATATATATATATATATATATATATATATATATACGTGTGTGTGTGCTTGCGTGTGTGTGCTTGAAGAATTAATGGATTTAATTTTAATTCGACATTTTTATTACGTCAAGCGTTATTATTAGTTCATACTGGTATTTGAAATAGAAACCCCATTTTTATTTTATTTTATTTTATTTTAAATAGTGTGCATTACGCGTCTATCGGCCCGCGTATTCGAAAAATATTCATAAAGCAAATGTGCTCATAAGGGGGATACAGGATCGATAATAATGTTTGAAGTAATATCTTCTACGCATATATAAAGGGCAGTTGTCTGTATTTGTGTCTGTGTATGTCCGGCTAAATCTAAAAAAAATTTAACAATTAATCGACAATATATATATATATATACAGACTCAGTATCACCCAACACATTTTTGTTAGAAGAATTATCATCGTATGATTTATATTTACGAAGTTATTTTAACAATAATAATTGCATTAGAATGCGTCCGAAATTCTCAGAATTAAAAAGTAAAAAACGAACGTAAATAATTCTTATTCCTTTGGCTTTTTACATTTTAATTCTGCTGATAATTTCGAAATGTTATATGTATTTTTAAAATTTCTATTCTCTTGAATTTATTTCCATGCCTAGAGTAAATAAAAGCGTAACTTTAAAAATTAATATTAATACAACAAAGTAAATATAAAAGAAGAAATTTAATTTTATTTATATTTTTCGGCCATCTTATGGAAAATATTTTTTACTTAATCTTTAAAAAATAAACTTCATTGTTTTTCGGGTTATAAGCAACATAAAAAAGTAAATCATTTTAAATTAAGTTTTATTAAAGCAAAAAACTATTGCGAGCCTTATTTTTGCGAAAATTAATTTAAATAAAACATAGTTAAATTCGTAAAACAAATATTCAACACAAATAATGTTGACCATATCTCATGTCTGTCTCTCCCAGTCTCTCCCAATGGAACTATTTGTTTTTTTCTTTTAAAATACAAATATATCTTGAAATTTAAACATAATCGATTTTCAAAACTAAATTCTCAATGAATCTTACTTATAATCTCTTTGAAAATAGTAACTAAATTCATTTACGGAGAAATGTTTGCTTCTTTCACTTTCTTTAAAAATAAAATAATCACTAATGTAATCTTTATTGACTTAAAAAAAATCTAAATTCCCTTCCAAAATAGTAAATAATTATTTTTTGCTATAGTTTTGCTTGAAAAAATGATTAAATTAAATATGTTTAAATATATCTAAATTTAGGTTTATTTACTTTTTTATTCATAAGAATTTGAAATAAATATTAATGAACTAAGATAAATCGACTTGATTTGTTTGAAAACAACATTAACAGAGTACTTATGTTAGCATTTAATTAGAAAAATAAAGTGCCTTTTTGAAAAAAAAAATTGAAGATAGTCAGCCCACTAAGACACACCCGCCAACAAGCGAGGCATTGGTAGTGATATTTTCCTAAATTTAATTATTTTGTAACAAAACCAAAAAAAACAAACAATTAAGTTTATATTTTAAAGATTGAATAAAAAATTTATTTTTATAAGATGGGTGAAAAATATCAATAAATTTTCAATAATAAACTATTATTCAGAGATATTCCGAGCAACGTCGGGTATCTCCGCTATTATATATATATATATATATATATATATATATATATATATATATATATATATATATATATATATATATATATATATATATATATATATTTAATATAATATAACATCTTTATTTAAAATATATTTTATATCGCGACAAGGAAATGTCTATTTTTGGGAACTTTAAATTTATACCATTTTCAAGCGATGTTAGGTAACTTTTGATCAAAATGATTTACTTTTGAAAACAGAATGGCATTTTATTTAAGAGTTAAGAAGGATTCGAGAAAATGACTTCAAAATTTTATTGGCAAGTCCTGTTTGACCAATCAGAAGACAGGTCAAAGCTAAAATAGAAAATAGAAAAATATAGGTTAGATGCTCGGGGGTGTGTGTGCTATTCATACTTATCTAGATGAACTGTCATTTTTAGACATGTCACCATTATATCCGGTTAAGAATATAATTTTAACATACAATGAAATAATCATATATATATATATATATATATATATATATATATATATATATATTTCCGATTCCAATAGAATAAATTATGACCATGGAATATTAGTGTTTAAGCCTTTATATATATATATATATATATATATATATATATATATATATATTAGGTTGGTGCAAAAATAATATCGTTTTTTGACGTATTTTTTAACGTCAAAAAATGATATTATTTTTGCACAACCTAATATATATATTAGGTTGGTGCAAAAATAATGACGTAATAATGTCGTTTTTTGACGTATTTTTAACGTCAAAAAACGACATCATTACGTCATTATTTTTGCACCAACCTATATATATATATATATATATATATATATATATATATATATATATATATATTATTTTGATCCTAAAATACAAAAATTATTATAATCAATGGCAATATTAAAATTAGAAGTCAAGGAATTAAATAAATATTATATGTACCATTATATATAATAAAATAATTGATATATAATTGTAATACATAGATTTTATGAAAAATTCTATTAAGTATTATTATACAATGCCTACATATTATAGTTAGTTAATTCCGCTGATTTAATAGATCCTTATTTTTAGGAAACAATAATATACAGCTTTTCATGTACACAGGGGACATAGGTTATTTAATGACTTGCAAAATTTTTTTTTTTAATGTTTTTCATTTTACTGTGGTGATTTTATTGATTTCTGGTGGTGATTAAATGAGAGCTGTTTAGTTTTGGAGGCATTAAAATTTACAAGCCGTTTACTGTGCCAGTTAACTGCTGACTGGGGATCCTTTTCAAGAGCAGCGGTCATGTTAACATTGTCAGTGCTGCCGGATTTACTATTGAGACAGGAGTACTTCAACAATACAGTTCATTTCCTTCTTTATTCTTCTGTAACATGTTTTGTCAATATATATATATATATATATATTAAGGAGGGTCCGTAATGTAATCGTTCCTGACCCGGCATCTCGACTTCAGTCACTTTCTCACCACTGTGGCGAAGATTTCCTCTGTTTTTTCTATAAATATTTTTATGTCAATTGTTCTAATCTGTTTTCCTCCTTGGTACATCGACTGAGTTGATTTAAGCCTACTACTAGATTGGTAATTAGGTCTCATCGTCTTAGTGTTGAATTAGCTTGATGTAACTGTAAGTTCTATTCTAATAGTGTCTTTTCTCGCCTGTGGAAATCTTTACCGGTTCCTTGTTTCCCTGCCTCCTACAATTTAAATGTAACATCAATCGCCATCTTCTCTCTACCTTAAACCTGTTCTTTTACTGTCTTTTCTCCGCACTAAAATCTTCTCATTCTCTTTCACTCCTAGTAATCCCTTGCATCTTTGTGGCATTATTGCATGGGATGAGATGATTAAAAAAATGATTTGTTGTTTCTTTAAATTCCATATCTTGTTTCATTCTTTTTAAAACTACACAGTAATCCACAAAATATTGTTTGCGGAGCAAATAATACTAAAAAATTGAAAAATTATAATTCTTTTTACTTCGTAACAAGACACAACGTTTCAACCAAGTAGCTTCTGGTCATCATCAGGTGTCTGTTATTTTGGCTGATATGGGATATCCGTTGATTATTGTGTGAGTTTTACCCTGTATTTCTAGTTGTTGTTCATTTCTGCTAACAGTGTTTACTTGTTCTGGGGATTGAACTCGAGACCACTAGATGACAGTGACACATGTTTAACCAACTCCTATATCTTTTGTTTCAGATGATGTGAATGGTATCACAAAGTTGCGATGCTATACATACAAAAATCTCACTAAGTTAGGATATGTGGTTAGTATTCAATCCCCGAGAAAAAAGACAGGATTTAAAAAGCTAGTTTTAAAGGCAGACAAGTAGACTCTCCCATCTTGGAAACATCTTTCCATTACGTAGAAGTGTATCAAACTACACTGGATTTAATGAATTATTTGGTTTACGTACCAGTTAATGTTACTCTCAGTACAAATTTGAGGAAAAAAAAGGTTACTGATAGACAAAGAGATGTTATTAAAAAAACAGAAACATATAATGCACAGGTGTGTTGGAGAAACCCCAATTCTCACTTTCCAGCTTCGGCTGAGTTCAAAAGCGTTTACACGCCCTAGTTGGTGATGACTTATTTTCAACATTCAACCACTTCCCCAGAGACGAAATGCTTCAAGCTTCTCGCTACTCTACCGCTATTTTTATGACTGAGGTTCGGGAGAATTACATTCCTTGGTTCTAACAGTCCAGACCTTTATATGATCTACATTCCTGGTTTTACCAGTACAGGCCTTCACATGGTCTACATTCCTTGGTTCTACCGGTCCAGACCTTCATCTGGTCTACATTCCTTGGTTCTACCAGTCCAGACCTTCATCTGGTCTATATTCCTTGGTTCTACCAGCCCAGACCTTCATTTGGTCTACATTCCTTGGTTCTACCGGTCCAGACCTTCATCTGGTCTACATTCCTTGGTTCTACCAGTCCAGACCTTCATCTGGTCTACATTCCTTGGTTCTACCAGTCCAGAGCTTCATCTGGTCTACATTCCTTGGTTCTACCAGTGCAGACCTTCGTCTGGTCTACATTCCTTGGTTCTACCAGTCCAGACCTTCCTCTGGTCTACATTCCTTGCTTCTACCAGTCCAGAGCTTCATCTGGTCTACATTCCTTGGTTCTACCAGTCCAGACCTTCATCTGGTCTACATTCCTTGGTTCTACCAGTCCAGAGCTTCGTCTGGTCTACATTCCTTGGTTCTACCAGTCCAGACCTTCATCTGGTCTACATTCCTTGGTTCTACCAGTCCAGACCTTCATATGATCCATATTCCTTAGTTTCACTATTACATACTTTTATCTGGTCTACATACATTGGTTCGACTCGTCCTGATCTTCCTAATGTCTAAATTTCTTCGTTCTGCCTGTCCAGACCTTACATTCCTTGATTCCACCAGTCTAAGACCTGTCAATCCACATACCCGAATCGAAATGAGTCGACTCATCCCCTTCATATTCTATTAGTAAGAAGAAATTTCCATTTCGACAAATTTTTCCCCCAGGTTTGTTGCAATGAAAACTCTCGGGGGAATGCTTCTTAACCTCTTCAATTCGAGGGTCAGCCGTTATCTGTCCCATATATTCTTATAATATACAACCCTTTTTCCTTTACAACATCCAATTCAATAACCATCTATCTTAAATGCCACTTAGGCCTTGTATTAGGTGAACAATAGTAACATCTCCCCCACATATACATTGCTGTGTTTAGTGATTTCAGTAAAATTACTAGAATCTATGAAAGTTTCACTGGTAAGAAGAAATTAAAAAAAAATGACTTGAATCATTCTGTTAATTTTTAATATCCATGAGAGATTTTTAAAATTTATGTAAGTCTTGGACCGTTTGAATGTTCTGATTGTAAGTCAGAAATACGAAAACACATTTCCGACTTGAGAGGATTATTTGCTACTATTATTTTTTCTCAGAATACCATGGACAGAGCATGCAAGCAACATAGGAATAAAAGGAATTAGTACTTAGAAGCAAACAGCAGCAGTTGAAGATTTTGTACATTTGGTACGAGAAACGAAGACATAGAGAATTTGACACTCAAATAACACACTAAAGGTACAAGAGACAGCGTAATATCGAGTAACCTACCTAAGGAGCTTGTACAAATGGATGGCAGAGAGATAGTAAAAGTACAACCATTGTTTCGATCTGTTGTGTAAAGCCATGATAACCCATATCCTCAGGGAATATGACACACAAAAGTAACATGCCCATATAAAATAAAATAAAAAAAAGAAGGAAAAGGAAAATGACAAATAACTACTTACCACTTACCACAAGAAGTTGGACGTTAGCAAATAAAATCTCAGGAAACCTGAAGAAATAAACTCTTGGAGTAATATACTTGCGTGGAAGAATTTCATTGGCTGATGGAAAAACGGATAAACGGTAATAATTGCACAGATGACACAAGTGAAAAAATAGGAAAAATGGAAAAAGTAAAAAAAAAA
>OZ010576.1:80501074-80531074 GCA_963932145.1 Acanthosepion lycidas
AATGCACATGATGTCTGCTTAACCAATAAAAATCAAACAACACAAACATAAAAATACTAAATTGTTGTCCATATCTCTGATGAAACTTTAATAAAAGCAAAACATCTGCTGTAACCTAGAAAGTGTTACTGAATGAGGAATAACCAAAAAAGAGATTGAAAATGAAATGGTAATCTTTATCACATCAACAAAATACAATACTCGCCAGCGGCGTGAAGTAGGAAAACCATTGCTAATGGTGGATTAATTAGACAGCATATTACCCCAATAGTGTCCAACATATTTATGAGGATTGGGACATATCCCTTAGTGTTCGTAGGTACGGTATATAACAACATATTAGATTTATAAACATTTCCTATTTGTTCTTTCAATAGCTCATGTTACAGAAACTTTGGATTCCCAAGTTTCCATGTTTTCGGCGATTTTTCACATGATTCTTTGTGACGAATTTATGAGAGAATTAAAGAAACGTTCAAAGAATGCAGTGATATTAAGTGTTCAGCCGTTCATCGTGACTGAAGAAAAGTAAGAGTCTGGACGGTGGTGATGAAACGATGAGAACTTGGCTTTTGAGGTACTGAAAGTAGATAGGTGCACTTGTCGTGCGGTTCACATTCCTCCCCGGGTTTTTAAACAGGAATAGAGGTTTATCCCTTGTTTCCTGTTTAGGATTGGGCTTCCAGTTCTTTGTAAAGTCTTCTTATTCTCTTTCACTCCCAGTAACCCCACGTATCTTATTTGCGTTATCACCTTGCTTGGGGTTGAATTGATTAAAATAAAAACGAAAACAAAATAAATAAAAACAATCCAGCTATTTTGCAAATGAGTTGTTAAATCTTGTTTATAGGAGAGATCAGCTGCAAGGTTCTGACCATTTGAGTTTTGAAAGTACATTTCTGATAACGTTCCCATATCGTTTCAGCAGTAAACGTTAAAAAATAAAATAAATAAATAAAAAGTAAATAAAACTGATTTGTAATTAGCTAAAGTCTAATTTCTATAATGAGACAAAGAGAGTGTAAAAATCCTACGTCCACCGACTTAAAGTGAATCGTCTTTTGTCCCGCTAATGTATATTTTGTTCATAGGAAATAAAACTCTAATTCTGATAACGCAGGCTCATCGGTGAAACATATCAAAGTAGAAATGTTCCAAGTTGTCTTAGGGGGTAGATAGGTTCACGTATTGTCCGGTTTATACTCCTCCCCGGTCTTTTAAATAGGAGTAGAGATTATCTATCTATATCTCTGAGATGAGGTATTATGTACACTATTTACATTATTCGGACTATTGTCCACATCTTTATCGCCATATTTATTACAACGTTTCGGCCGTTGTACGCTCCGGCCTTCTTCAGGTGGTTGGAATGTCGAACTGAACCCTTTATTTCGCTCACTGGGGTAGTTTTACGTGTCATGTTTTAATGGATGTCAGTTATCAGTTATCTCCTGCTAATTCCCCTCTCCAAGTTTTCCTCTGCGTTAACTGGGTTTCCTATCGCATACGGAAGCTTCGCAAAAAGAAATCACCGCCAACAGAGCATTAGATTGCAATCAAAAAAGCTAAAGCTGCAGCAAGGAAAAGAAAGTCCCGTGCAAATGAAAACCCAAATCAGACAACAGTCAGGAGAGATTCCAATGCTGATAATATGAAAATGAAGAGCCCTCCGCAGGAGGTAGTTTAAATGTCGCCCGACAGGGCGGCTTTTAATCTTCACGCACATACATACAGACTTTTTAATTAAACTCAAATATCTCAAAATAAATATTCTTTTCACACAAAACTTTTACGTCATCAACCATCTTTAAATTATATCAACATTGTTGTTTTTGTATCTCAATTGTTTTGTCTTAAATATATAACATTTTCGTTATTATTATTCTGCTATTCTATTGACTTAATTTATCTTGAAATGGCAAACATTTTCTATAAAAAACAGGGAACACGCGATTAATTTAAACCAACCTTCAAATAATGATAATTAGCCGTTTCCTTATAAGGAAACATTCGGCATTCATTGACCGAAGATCTTATACTACTGTCGTTTGAAAATAGGAAGAGGCAGCTGAAGTTTTTGGGACACATAATGAGAAAGGAGGGCCTGGATATTCTGAAAATCACGGGTTGAATGGAGGGAAAGAGAGACAAGGGAAAACAATGCGTGACATACCTGGAGGGCTTAAGCAAGTGGATCACAGAGCGTGGTCTGGGGAAGGAAGCAGAGGGAGTGAACTTGTTAAGAGCCATTATCGCCTACGTCCTGAAAAGACATGGCACATAAAAAGAAAAGAAAGTTCTTCCCAGTATCGATGGGGTTTCCGTCCTAACTTTTTATTTGAAGTAGTGGTGAAAGTAAATAGCTTGATGACGTCATTATTTCGAGTTTTATGACATCATTATTTCGAGTTTTATGACGTCATTATTTCGAGTTTTATGACGTCATTATTTCGAGTTTTATTTATATATATTTTATATTCGAGTTACATGTGATATCTATTTTAGCTGTTGCTACTATTGAAAATCTTCAGTTCTTTGTGATCAACAAAGTTCAGAGTAGTGTGATTTTCACCAAGATCTATAGGCTTCACATACTCAAACCCATTTTAACGATTTATCATAGAAAGTGATTGTATACAGCTGACTTTTTTTTAGTTATTTCTGAATGGGTTTAGTGTTATGTATGACATCCATATGAAAATCTCGATCTGACGAGGCTATTTAAGAAAATGACTCGAGTTTTCGTGTTAATGTTCTGATTTTGTAGCATTTTGTGGTGTTGGACCTTGAGCGCAGATTTGTGCCCCTACAAATGATTCTGCTTCGTTTTTCTGAAAGGAAGAAGTGAATAAATATTGGAATTCAAACCTTCAGATAACGTATATCATCTATTTATTTTTTTAAATCGCGTTCACCCTGAAGAAGGTCCGAGAACCACTCGTGGTAGAGGGTTACAGAGTAAGAGGCACAGTTTATGTGGATATTTGGAGAAGATAAATTTTCGACTTATCAACCGTCGCCTACGTCTTGAAAGGACATGTCACATAAAAAGAAAGGAAAGTTCTTCCTAGTATCGATGAGGTTTCCTTCCTAACTTTTTATTTGAAGTAGTGGGGAAAGTAAATATCTTGATGACGTCATCATTTCAAGTTTAGTGTGAGATATTTAGCCATTGATTGAAGTTGAACAGGAAAAAAAGCAAACTATGCCTTGGTTTTTCAGAACAACGATTAAAATTAAATCTTGTTTGTAGGAGAATAAAAAATCGTATTTAATTTGATGTTCTGAGAAGAGAAAAAAAAAACAGTGTGTGTCGCCTTGAACCTGATCCCATTTTTTTTTTATTTTTATCCGAAACGATTTATTTGAACGTGGCATACAAGCCTACTAGTTCTTCAAGTAGTACCGCCGTTATTACCGTCGACTGGAATCGTTTACCGATATCATAAATTGGATATCACTTACCAACCTCATCCTCCAATTTGTCAAAGAGGTCAGCCTCTGTGGTCTGGGTCACACTCGGGCCAGCGCAGCTAGTCTCACTCTAAAGGAACCGCAGTGGAATTTACTGAGTCATAAAGTAACTTTGTGTCTCTTTCACAACATAGTAATATTTCCCTGTTGTTAATGCTTGACTAATCAGTATTGGCCGACAAGTAAGGAGAAAAGGAGAGTAACGTTATTTCTGTTTCTCTCTCTCTCTTGCAACCTCCCCCACTCTTTTTCTTTCAAACACACGCACACATTACAGACACGTTTACCAACACTTGCATCTGTGCGCATACAAGATCGCACGCGCTAGCATAGGCGCTCTTACGAGAGGCAAAAGCGTGGATTAAACAGCGAGTGATGCTCTGTCGTTAGCTTAATTCAATTTTGTAAGATTACGGCAGTTAAACGCTTGAATGAGCGGATATTTATGCTGCACTCTCTTTAAGTAATAATAATAAGGAGACTGATGATTATAACTCTCTTACAAATCTTATTGTGATAATTATCGATATTGACGCGCTCAAGTTGCGCCAGTCCATGTCAAGTCACCTTAAGACTCCCACCAGTGGTGCGTACAAAGCGCTGCCAACCCACCTGTTGACATAACCTGGCGCGTATTGAGTTACACGAGTCTGACCTAAGCGTGAACCCATCTATGAACACCTAATCAAACACGTTACCAGGTCGCATTTGCCCCTCATGTGGTCGTCCTGTATCAATGAAATCAGGCTTCACGTATTTTTCTTGTACGAGTTTAAACCCTATCTCTTTCCGACCTCTTTTAGTTTCTTTCTTCTTTGAAATACCTCTTTCATATTTTTATTCCCTCTTTTATTTTCAGTCAATCCAATTAGTTTTCTTCCATTTTTTTCTTTGAGCTAATCATTTTTCTTCTGCCATGTTTTTCTCTATTGGTCTTCTTATTTTTCCATTTTCTTATCCTTCCTTTCAGGAAATCAGTGCCTTTGTTCTTCGTTATTGACACTTTCCTTCTTTCTAAATATTTTTCCTCCCAGCTATCGGTTAAATAGTAAGATTTGTATCAGAAAATCGTTATTATCTCCCTCCAAAATCTTATATTTCAAAAAATATGTTTTGGTTTTAAATAAATGAAGAAAGGTTGATCGTCCGTATAAAACAAATCAATCCTCTTTCTATATTCTTTTCGTTTCCTTTTTCTGGTTGTATTTTCAATTTCACCTTTTTTTCTCTTTTATGGAACTAATCTCTCCTGTACAAACGCATATACTAAGCTGACTTCACCTTTTTCTTTTCTTCAGAAAGGCGAGAATGCCAGTAGGGTGCAAGGGAGTGCTGGGAGTGAAAGAGAATGCAAAAAAATCGGGAAAACAAATCTTAAACAGGAAAAAAGAGATAAAACCTACTCCTGTTCAAAAGGCCAGGGAGGAGTGTAAACTGGGCGATGGGCGCACCTATCCTCCCCATATAGGTAAGATACGTCAGTGCGTCAGGACACACACACTCACACACGCACAAATACACATAGAAAAACACACACGCCCATACCTGACCCTATTCACAGAGTTGGCTTTACTTTTCACATTTGTTCTTCTCTCTCCCACCCTTTCTCTAATTTCCCACTGCCTTACTCTCTCCCACTCTTCCTCCTTCTTCACCACACCTATTCTCTTTCTCTCTTCCTCTCGCCCATCTCCTCTCTTCTTTCAGGGTCCAGGTTTTATGTAAGCTGGTGGATCAGTAATTCAATCGTTATTAGCTGAATTTGGATATACAATGTTCACTGCATAACGTTCGATCTACATGATTGATATTCAGCAGCGAATTAATTGAATTGACAAGGAATGAGATTATGTTGAGAAATAAATATTTGTGGCATACAATAAGTGCATTTGACATCATTAAACTACAGATTTCTCGATACATTTATATACTTACCCAAACATATTAAACTTAGCTGAATACAACACAAGGCAAAGTTCACACTCCTTCCACCAAAAATACCAGCTGCTTTACAAACCAGCTTTGGAAATACAGTCTTTCACACCGAACGCAAAAAACGCAATAATTGCAACTGCGAGACAGACACACAATCACCTCACTAAAAGTAAAGTATTTAAACCTACATAGCGAGTAGGTTGGAAGCGAACTAAAAGTCTTACAAGGATTTGTTGTTGGGGGGCATAATTTTAACAGCATAAGATACACAGATGGCACGGTGTTGATAACAGTCGCAGAAAGAAAATTGTAGGAACTCTAAGATGAGTTATTTTTTAATCATTTATTTCAAGTAAGTCGATAATGTCATTAAGAAGGATGGGAGTTACATGGAATGAAAGAGAATGAAATGTCTTTAATAAGGATGGGGGTTACGGAGAATGAAAGTGAATGAAACGTCTTTAATAGGGATGTAATTACGGGGAATGAAATAGAATGAAACGTCTTTAATAAGGATGGGGGTTACGGGAATGAAAGAGAATGAAACGTCTTTAATAAGGATGGAGGTTACGGGGAATGAAAGAGAATGAAACGTCTTTAAAAAGGATGGGGGTTACGGGGAATGAAAGAGAATGAAACGTCTTTATTAAGGATGTGGGTTACGGGAAACGAAAGATAATGAAACGTATTTAATAAGAATGGAGGTTACGGGGAATGAAAGAGAATGAAACGTCTTTAATAAGGACGGGATTTACGGGGAATGAAAGTCAACGGAATCGTCTTTAATAAGGATAGGGGTTACGGGTAATGAAAGATAATGAAACGTCTTTAATATGGACGAGGTTTACTGGGAATGAAAGAGAATGAAACGTCTGTAATAAGGATGTAATTACGGGGAATGAAATAGAATGAAACGTCTTTAATAAGGATGGGGGTTACGGTGACCGAAAGAGAATAAAACGTTTTTAATAAGGACCGGGTTCACGTGGAATGAAAGAGAAGGAAACGTCTTTAATAAGGATGGGATTATGGGCAATGTAAGAGAATGAAACGTCTTTGAGCTGGACGGGGTTTATGGGGAATGAAAGAGAAGGTAACGTCTTTAATAAGGATAGGGGTTACGGGGAATGAAAGAGAATGAAACGTCTTTAATAAGGATGTGGGTTCCGAGGAAAGAAAGAGAATAAAACGTCTTTAATAAGAATGGGGGTTACGGGGAACGAAAGTGAATGAAACGTCTTTAATAAGGACGGTGTTTACTGGGAATGAAAGAGAAGGAAACGTCTTGAATAAGGACGAGGTTTACGGGGAATGAAAGAGAACAAAAAGCCTTTAAGATGGACGGGGTTTACGGAGAATGAAAGAGAATGAAACGTCTTTCATGTGGATGGCGGTTACGGGGAATGAAAGAGAATGAAACGTCGTTAATAAGGATGGGGGTAACGGGGAACGAAAGAGAATGAAGCGTCTTTAATAAGGACGAGGTTTCCGAGGAATGAAAGAGAAGGAAACTTCTTTAATAAGGATGGGTGTTAGGGGGAATGAAAGAGAATGAAACGACTTTAAAAAGGATGGGTGCTACGGGGAACGAAAGGTAATGAAACGTCAGTAATAAAGATGGGGGTTACAGTTAATGAAAGAGAATGAAACGTCTTTAATAAGGATGGGGGTTACAGGGAACGAAAGAGAATGAAACGACATTAATAAGGATGGGACTTACGGGGAATGAAAGCGAATGAAACGTCATTAATAAGGATGTCTGTTACGTGGAATGAAAGAGAATGAAACGTCTTTAATAAGAATGGGGGTTACGTGGAATGAAAGAGAATGAAACGACTTTAATGAGGATAGGGGTTACGGAAAACGAAAGAGAATGAAACATCTTTAAGTTGGACGGGGTTTACGGGGAATGAAAGAGAAGGTAACGTCTTTAATAATGATGCGGGTTACGGGGAACGAAAGACAATGAAAGGTCTTTAATAAGGATGTTTTACGGGGATCGTAAGAGAATGAAACGTCTTTCATATGGATGGGGGTTACGGGTAATGAAAGAGAATGAAACGTCTTTAATAAGGATGTTTTACGGGGATCGTAAGAGAATGAAACGTCTTTCATATGGATGGGGGTTACGGGTAATGAAAGAGAATGAAACGTCTTTAATAAGGATGGGCTTTACGGGGAATGAAAGAGAATGAAATTTCGTTAATAACGATGGGGATTACGGGGAACGAAAGAGAATGGAACGTCTTTAATGAAGATGGTTGTTACGGGGAATGAAAGGGAATGAAACGTATTTAATAAGGATGGTGGCTACGGGGAACTAAAATGAATGAAACGTTTTTAATGAGGATGAGTTTTACAGGGAACGAAAGAGAATGAAACGTCTGTAATGAGGATGCGGGTTACGGGGAATGAAAGAGCATGAAACGTCTTTAATAAGGATGGTGGTTAACGACAAGGAAAGAGAATGAAACGTCTTTAATATGGATGGGGTTTACCGGCAATGAAAGAAAAGGAAACGACTTTAATAAGGATGGTGTTTAGGGGAATGAAAGAGAATGAAACGTCTTTAATAAGGATGGTATTACGGAGAATGAAAGAGAATGAAACGTCTTTAATAAGGACGGGGTTTACGGGGAATGAAAGAAAAGGAAACGTCTTTAATAAGGATGGAGTTTAGAGGGAATGAAAGAGAATGAAACCTCTTTAATAAGGATGGGGGTTATGGGGAATGAAAGAGAATGAACCGTCTTTAATAAGGATGTGGGTTACGGGGAACGAAAGAGAATGAAACGTCTTTAATAAGGATCGGGTTTACGGGGAACGAAAGAGAATGAAACGTCTTTAATAACGATGGGGATTACGGGGATCGAAAGAGAATGATACATCTTTAATAAGGATGGGGTTTACGGGGAACGAAAGAGAATGAAACGTCTTTAATAAGGATGGGTGTTATGGGCAAGGAAAGAGAATGAAACATCTTTAACAAGGATGGGATTACGGAGAACGAAAGAGAATGAAACGTCTTTAATAAGGATTGGTTTTATGCGGAATGAAAGACAATGAAACGTCTTTAATGAGGATGGGTGTTATGGGGTATGAAATAGAATGAAACGTCTTTAATAAGGATGGGATTACGGAGAACGAAAGAGAATGAAACGTCTTTAATATGGATGGGATTACGGGGAACGAAAGAGAATGAAACGTCTGTAATAAGGATTGGGGTTACGGGGAACGAAAAAGAATGAAACGTCTTTAATATGGATGGGATTACGGAGAATGAAACTTCTTTAAGTTGGATGCGGGTTACGGGTAATGAAAGAAAAGGTAACGTCTTTAATAAGGATGTGGGTTACCGGGAACGAAAGAGAAGGAAACGTCTTTAATAAGGATGTGTTTTACGGCGAACGAAAGAGAATGAAACGTTTTTAATAAGGATGGGATTACGGAGAACGAAAGAGAATGAAACGTCTTTATTAAGGGCGGGTTTTACGGGGAATGAACGAGAAGGAAACGTCTTTAATAAGGATGGTGTTTACGGGTAATGAAAGCGTATGAAACGTCTTTAATAAGGATGGGTGCTAGGGGGAACGAAAGAGAATACAACGTCTGTAAGAAGGATTGGGGTTACGGGGAAGGAAAGAGAATGAAACGTCTTTAATAAGTATGGTGTTTACGGGGAACGAAAGAGATGAAACGTCTTTAATAAGGACGGTGTTTACGGAGATTTAAAGAGAATGAAACGTCTTTAATAAGGATGTGTTTTACGGTGAATGAAAGAGAAGGAAACGTCTTTAAAATGAATGGGGGTTACGGGCAATGAAAGAGAATGAAACGTCTTTCATAAGCATGGGGGTTACGGGGAACGAAAGAGAATTAAACGTTTATAATAAGGATGGGGGTTACTGGGAATGAATGAAAATGAAACGTCTTTAATAAGGATGAGGGTTACGAGGAATGAAAGAGACTGTAACTTCTTTAATAAGGATGGTGGTTACGGGGAACAAAATAGAATGAAACGTCTTCAATAAGGATTGGGGTTACGGGGAACGACAGACAATGAAACGTCTTTAATAATGATGGGGATTACCGAGAATGAAGGAGAATGAAACGTCTTTAATAAGGGGAAGTGAGGAAATGTCCGTAAAGGAACCGGGTTCAGGAAGTCTAAATAGTACAAGAAAATGAAGAGAAAGAACCAATCATCTGTAGACAGAAGATAATGTTTCTAATAAGATGGACAGCCTATCATGCAAGCTACATATAGAACAGAACAAAATCAAGCAAATACACATATTTCACTTTTTTGTTAAATCAATTCACCCCAAGAATGGCGATAATGTCACAAAGACGCACCGGCCTACTGTGAGTGGAAGACAATGAAAGACTTTACAAGAACATTATTTACATTATTCGGACTATTGTCGTCATCTTTGTCGCCTTATTTATCACAACGTTTCGGCCGTTGTACGCTCCGGCCTTCCTCAGGTGGTTGGAATGTCGAACTGAACTCTTTATCTCGCTCACTGGGTTAGACTGTTCTAGTTTCACAAGCCATGTTTAATGTATGTCTGTTATCAGTTATCTCCTGTTAGTTTTCCCTCTGAAAGTTCTCCACTGCCTGGTTAAGGAGTGAGCGAAAATAACGGGTTCATTGATCGAAACAAAGGGTTCAGTTCGACATTCCAACCACCTGAAGAAGGTCGGAGCGTACAACGGCCGAAACGTTGTAATAAATATTGCTGCAAATATGCGGACAATAGTCGGAATAATGTAAATAATGTACATAATACCTCATCTCAGAAATATAGACAGGCTTTACAAGAAATCGTAAATTGAATCCTAAACAGGAAACAAGTGATAAAACTCTATTCCTGTTCAAAAGTCCGGAGAATGAACCTGACGATAGGTACACTTATCTACTCAACACTGTTGAGATTTGTTTGCTTCGAGACACACACACACACACACACACACGTGGAGGAGTGTAAACCGGGTGTTATTTAAGAAATGTGAGAGTAAGGCTAGACCTTGGAATAGCGTAAGGTGCTTTCCAAAAACAGAACATTAAGAAACAGGTAAATTTTGTTAACAAAGAAATGGGTACTGAATATTGTAACATATAGCATTGAATTCCTGACCGTTTCCTTACTGACGAAGAGGAAACTGTATGCCTTAGAGATATGTTTCTACAGAAGGATGCTGAGAATAATATGGGCGGAATATGTAAGCAACGAAGAGGTTTTAAAAATTGGAACAAAAAGAACACTTTTACTTAGAATGAAAGAGAGAGAGAGAGGCCGTTGAATTTTTTGGACACATGGAAAGAGGGTGTGGAGAAATTGGCACTCACAAGATATGTAGGCAAGAGTAGTCTGCCCATCTTGTCTACATGTTAAACAGCGAGTAACACGCCTAACGAATTATTGTAAATGAATGCGAGAACAGGATCAGACTTTGCTTAAACGTACACAGCATAGGTAGTTGTAGAGATTCATGATCGCTCAGCTCATAGAGGGCCGCGGTATGTAAAAGAAAATCGTCTATTTCCTTTTTGTTTTTTGCTTTCTTTAATTTAAGCTTTTTTTTTTTTTTTTTTCAAGTTGTCTTCTCCCTTCTCACTTGATCTTTCACTTTTCTGTTTGTCTATGCTCCGATGTGCATACACACATGCACACTGAGATGCATCGGTCCCAGTGGAGCACTTGCAGTTTTATGCGTACAATTTCACTGTATAAAGAGAACATGCACCCATCCATACATACATACGTACTCGAAAGCACTCGTAACTGCAGCCCTCCCTTTTTGTGCGCTGATGCGAACACACTATCACATACTAGCACATTTTCCCGCCTATTTACGAGGACTGCTGGTGTCGGCGTGCTTTTGAATCTGTTTTACCGTGTGTCGACAGATTGGCCAGTAGAACGCCTTCACCAATGCCATGCTCTCATTAGACATAAATTCGAAGACTCATCCATTAAACCTCTTGATGTCAGGCAAATATTATGACTAGAGGTTATTTTCTAGAGAAAAACGCCTCGTACCCTAGTCAAGTTTTTTTTTCAGTAATTAAAGGCCAAGATACTAAAAGAGATGAATATAAAGAAAACAAGCCGCGAATTAAATAAAAAATAAGTTAAAATTTAAAAAAAAAGTGTTCAGATTAAAACATTGAAAAGCCTGGGTGGGAAAGGCTGAGCGAGTGAAAAGGGGGATTCAGTGGAAGATGCGAGTAAGTGAGGGTAGTGAGAGTGGGTGTTTGATCATTGGTAGCGATGGATGTTGGTCGAGGTTGGGCGGGGAAGAAGAAAGGCGGCCGAGACTAGAGGTTTTGTTACGGTAAAGAAAGAGGCGGGAAGGGCAGGTGCTGGGTTTAGCAGGGTGAGCGCGAGGTAGCAAGAGAGTAACATTTTCAATTTGATCGCAATAGCTAGTTAAAGTAAAAGAGAAACTAAAAATTTGTAGCCAATTGAAAAGACCCCCTAATTGAGATCGATAGCGAAAAGAGAAAACCTGGAGAGAGAGAGAGAGAGAGAGAGAAAGAGAGAGAGAAGAAGAAGAAGAAGAGGAAGAAGAAGAAGAAAGCGTGAAATAAAGAAAAAGAGGCATACAAGGCAACACGATTTATAAGAAAAACGAAATAAAAGCATCTAAAATGAATAAAATAGAAAAGGTTGTGAATGGGCTTCGTAAGATAAGGCGTTCACCTCTAGACAGAGTGATGGGTAAGGAGATACTAATTTCTCAAATCACACAAATTTCGATGTAATGAGCCTACCAGGCTCCCTAAATCGTTTAAGCGCTTCATTCATTTTCTTTTTACAAGGGGATAATTTTAGCTCAGTTTCTGTCACACTTGCCCTATCTCTTTCTTTATGTCTGTCTGCCATTTCAACTCGCTTACTCTCCCGATTCCTCTCGAAATTCCCCCAACTTTTGTTTTAATGCCACGTCTTTTCAATCCGTATATGATCATGGCTCTCCACAGATTCCTTTTATCTTTGAATTTACAGTTCTCGGGAAGTGTGAGGTGGTTTCCAGTTCCCTTCACCACTTTTAGCACCATAGTTTCTCTTCTCCTAGACTTCTTCCTATCGAGTCGTTACACTTACGCCCATTCAGTGTTGCATACAGAGCCTTGCCTGGGGTGTAAAGGTTTAAAGGTTTAAAGGTCGTTAATGTGCCTGAATCTCCAAGATTGGAGTCCACCAAAGGAGCATTCTTGTCACGGTCTCCGTCAGATTAGCTTTCTCATTTGCCAATCGCCCCATGCTGCGCTTCACGAACCGCTAGAAGAGCCAGCCTGTTCTACTGTTTAACCCACAGATGGGGAAAAGGCATCGGAAAATAAAATAATAATAAAGAATAAAAGAAAGAAAGCAATTGACTTTCCCATGATGCTAATTATAAAGAAACGGTTTCTGATCACATGTGCGATTGTATGACCCCATTTCCGGAAAAGACAAAATCTTTTTTTTTTTTTCCACTCTACAACGATATTGTTCTGCGGTGTTTCAGCCTCCTTAATCATGAAATTGAGGTTCCGTGTTCCCAAGTCAGAACGAGGCTGCATTGAGCTCAGCCATATTTATCCGTTTTTATCCTTACTTCCTATAAATCATTTCAGAATCAAAAAGGAAAACGGACATACTCAAGAGACATTTAACTTTGTTTCAATACAGTCAAAAAAAAAAAAAAAAAAGGATTAAATGTACGTAGCAGAAACTAATTTTTTATGCTTCTTCTACACTTTATTTCAACATCTGTCAATATTTCTGAGATGAGATATTGTTACTATTTACAATATTTACATCGTTCTATTGTCTTAATCTTTATTGCCATATTCACGACGTTTCCGCCTTTGTACGCACAAGCCTTCTTCAGGTGATACACGTTGGAATTTCTAACCGAAATTTTTATTTAGTCCACTGAGGTAGATTTTTTCTAATTCGAAGTGTCCTGCTCAGTTTCCCTAATGACACACTGCACAGTGGATACAAATAGTGACTTGACTCCAAGAGTTGTGAGTTCAATACCTGGCCACAGCAGAAGGAACAAAAAATTGAATGGTTAAGTTATTAAAGGGAATTAACTGCGAAATGCCATGGCACGTGGAATTAGAACAATCTACCCCCGGTGGACTAAATAATAAGTTCTGTTCGAAATGCCAACGTATATCACCTGAAGAAAACCGGAGCGTACAACGGCCGAAACGTCGTGAATATGACAATAAATATGCGGACAAGACTGCGAACGATGTAAACAGTGTAAATACACTTTCGTTGTTTTCATATTGAACACGCACCTTCGCCTAAAATTACACACAAAGCCTAAGTTAACAGGAGCTGTAAAAAATTTCACGATTTTCCTATTTGTATTTTGGGATGAATCACAAATCATAATTTAATGATTAAGCTGCTTCCTTGTGTCTTTTCTATAAATATTTTCATAGTAATTGTTCGGATGACCTCTATCGCTATGGTACCTAGATTGTATGAATTTAAGAGCAGTACTAGACAGGTGACATCAATCCACAGTCGAATTGGCTAGTTTCCCGCTTATGGAACTTTATTAAGGTTACATGTTTTCCAGTAAATGTTAATCTTCCAAAATTTAAATGCAATGTCTATCTACTGCAATCTCTATCTACTGTCTTCCGGATTACTCTTCTATTGTTCTCGCTTCTTAGTAATGTTTCTGTTTTCTAATTCTTCTACACCTCGTAACTTCTAGCGAGCTTGAACGACGATAAAATACGTGAAGAAATTCACATATTGCATCGTTAAATATTTCATTGATTGCTTCATTTTCTACGGCTTATCAACTCTTTGCAGGTTATTTAAAGCCAGAAAATATTTTTAGATTGTAAGAATTTTTTTTTATTTTGGAGATAATAATGTTTTAGTGATTACTAATTAACCTATAGCTGGGGAGAAAAATTGGATCCATACCTAATCAGAATTTGATAAACAAGAAATTATAGTGTGTATATAAAATGGGGGATCAATTCTATATTAAAATTAATATATGAACTGATCCCTCACTTTAAGACCACATATATTTCAGAGAATACAAATAATTCTAAAAGACATGCCTGTGTAGTTAATCTGTAATTGATTGATTCACTTTCTATGGCTTATCAACACTTTGCAGGTTAAGTCAGAAAATATTTTTAGATTATAAGAATTTTTTTTGAGATTTAGTGATACAAACCTTACTAATTAACTCAGAGGTGGGGAGTGAGAGGTGGATTTATGCCTTTCGCAATGGTAACGAATCCAACAGGAAGGTACCGACCAGGCTTGACGTTGCTTAACTTCGGTGAACAACGCTTGAATGAGATATGCCGGTTACACCATCTGCACATCCCTCTTTTCTTTCTGTCTTTTTCGTTTATGCATTTAAAGCATCTCTAAAAACCTCTCCCTACTCCCTACAAACAACAGATAGGACGAAATGCATCCATTTTTTGTTTCTTTATATTCTACAAATCACACGTGATCAATTTTATGCAATATCGACAATCCGTTTCTTGTTCTCAGTGCTTTTATTGTTGTTGATAATACCCTAGTAATACCGCTTGCCTCATAACAACAGCATTTATACACTACCCTTCCCTTTTACTCTTTCCTGCCCTTTTTCTTTCATTTCCCGCCAGTCAGGTGTCTGTTGTCTGTCGTTTATTAAGACATCAACCACTAACACCAACACTACCGCCTTACCCACTTCCATCACCGTTTCTTCAAGTGATGATCCTGGCGGGCAGTAGCTGCTAGTGATGAAACAATTACAGCTACTGGTCACAGTACTACTAAGCGCTGTTAGTGCCGTCTGCCCTTTAAGAATCCTGGCTCCCTTACAAAAGGTCAGCGCTTCAGCACGTCTTCGTGATACGGACGTTTAACAAGCCGCTTTCATCCAACAAAGGCTTAAAAAATGAACAACCAGAATGGTAATCGACCCCAACACGTTAAACGTATCGACTGGGCCATTGCGAATGAAGACCTTCAGACAATACAGCTATTTCAAGCAAGATAATTGTATTATGTCCTAAGCTACGAATGCCGTACTGGATAACTTTTAGTGTAGGCGTCATCTCTTTTATAAGATTAGTCCATTTCTCTTTCACCAGCTGTTGTCATTCTTGCCAACAGATTACGGATATTTTAGTGACCTTATTTAATGACGTAATGGCAACAAAAAGAAAATGTTGCTGGAAAACTTGCTCTGATCGATACGTTTGAAGTTAGGAATTTCGTTGTATTAAAACAACAAGCCGTAAAAGAGCAATCCAAGTTATTAAAAACAAACAAAACTGCCTTTTCTACAAATACTGTCATGATAAATAATCAAATGGGTTCTTCACTATGACTTTATGAATTTAAGTGCAGTACTAGACTGGCGATAAGGTCTCATCAATTTACATTCGAGTTGGCTAGATATAACCGTAAGTTTTATGCTAACAGTTTCTTTTCTCGCACTTCTCGCTTGTGGAACTCTCTTCCGGTTCCATGCTTTCTAGCCAACTTTAATCTTCAAAAATTTAAATACAATGTCAATCGCTATCTCCTGTCTTCCGAATTACTCTTCTATTTTTCTCGCTCCGTTCCGTTTTCTAATTCTTCCACACCCAGTAACCCCTTGTGTCTTAGTGGATTTACTGCCTTGCTTGATGTGGATTCGATTAAAAAAAAAACTTCTAGCGAGTTCAAGCGACTATAAAATATGCGAGGAATTTCCCCTATTGCATAGCTAAATAATTCTTTTGCTAATTTGTTTTCTACAGCTTATCAACCCTTTGCAGGTTATTTAAAGCCAGGAAAAATTTTTTGATTGTAAGACTGTCTTTGGAGATAATAATTTAATGATACAAACCTTATTAATTAACCCATAGTTGGGAGGATGAAATGTGTATTCACACCTTTCTCAATATTATTTACGTGTATGTGAATATAACGTACCCAACAAGTAGGTACTGACCACACTGGGTATTGCTTAACTTCGGTGATCGCGCGGGAATCAGTGTTTCAACGTGATGTGGTTGTAAGCCTTTTGCTTTCGTCTTTTCTTGCAATCAAAGCGAAATGCATTATTATTTATATGGGCGTGCGACCTAACTTTCTCACTAACGGACAACGAAGCCGATTTATAATATGATTATATACTGTTTTATTATTACTACATACTTTTATTGTTACTAGAAACGTCCTATTTAATAGGTACACGCGTTTAAGTAAACATCGATGTTTTTGTACAGTGAAATTAATGTGTATCAGTCAAGTGATCGAAGCATTAATTTCCCTGTTAAAAAAAAAAAAAAAAATAGACGTGCGCCTAATAAATGAAACTATAATAGTAAATAGAAATAGTGTTTTGTTAAAAAATCTTTTAATTAGTAAATTAATTACTGTATATTTCCGCGTATAAGACGACCTTTAAATCCCCAAAACCACCCTTAAAATTTTGGGGCCGTCTTATACTACAATTTTAAAACAGAAATTCTTAGTAATGGTTGTCGGTAATAAAACAATTTCTATGTTATATATTACTGACATAACTTCATGATAAATTGATTGCCTATTCGAAGAATGATTCTATATCAATGAAACCAACTTGTATCCATGCAAATATGTAAACATCGAGTTATGATTGCTTTCGCAAAAAATGGAATGGACTATTATCATACTGTTATTAGTGGTATTTTGTGATTGTCGATGAAGTATAAGTAAATGGTCATTAGTAAACCAGGTTGTTTGTAACCGTTTAGATATCAGGAATAGAAAAGGAAGAAGAATTAGTATTAGCAAGAGGTCACGTGATGAAACTTAATCAAATCAATGGTTTCCCTTTTAGGGACGAGCGTAGGAAAACATGATATAGAATTGGTTTTGTTATTTCGTTTATTTTGGATTTCTAAGGATACAACATTTCCAATAACATAATCTTTATATACTATATATTAATATATAATATATTAATCGTCTTATACTACAGCTATAGGATAAATTTATGAAAATCCGCTATATTTTTTGGTCTCGTGTTATCTAAAAATCGCCTTATACGCAGAAATATACAGTAACTCTATTTATTAATTGTTTAAAAATGTACTGTCTTGTTTTTCAGTATGGGTTTGTAGGCATCATTTTTTGCTTCTTCTCGTAACCACCACTTATAAGATTCCATTGATCCTGCCATTATTCGTCTGAAGTCTTTTCAGGACACGAATCGAGTAATGTAAGTGGTTCTTAAGTAGCGAGAATTGACCTGAAAATAACCTTCTTCTAAGCAACCAACATCGTATGTTGTGCAGAAATAATATTTTTTTTTTTAATCATTTCACCTCAATCAAGGCAATCAAGCCACGAAAACGCAAGGGGTTACTGACTACGAGAAAAACAAAACAGAAATTATGAAGACTAAAGATAACGGTTGACATTCCATATAAACATTTGAAAATTAAAGTTGATTGGAAAAGTCGAGAGAGAATTTCACAAGTGAGAAATTCGAGAGTATAAATTGTTAGCACAGAACTTACAGTTACATCGAGCCCTTTCAACTGTATAATGATGAGACCTATCTATAAATCTTGTATTGCGCTTAAAGTCGAAGTACTAAAGAGGCAAGCTCATCAGAACTAGATTGAGTAAACGCTATAATTTTTATGCGCATGAGTGCGCATCTGCGTGTATTTCATATAGTATTTTCCCAAATTCACTCAAGTCCAGTAGAAAATCTAATTCCGGTTCGTGACAAGAGACAACAGTTTCAATTTGACGCAATAGATAAAGTAAAAGAGAAACTAAAAAGATAAGGAAAAGGGTACGACATTTTCTAAAAGGACAGAGTTTGGTATACATTGACGTGTTTTTTTTTTGTTTTTTTTTTTGAGACTGTACAGGCGTTAATCTCGCACAAAGTAACGTGGGCAATGGATCTCCTGTAATAATGATTTCAGGCAAGGTTTTACAAGACTAAATGTCCATCTTGACCCCCATCTCAGACATTCGCTGGAGTCCAAGTATATCGAGTTTTTTTTTTTTTTTTTTTATTTATCGAGACACCATCTCTAGGAAGGTTGACATTCAAGGCTTGAAAAACCAATTCTAGCATTATCTATCTATCTATCTATCTATCTATCTATCTATCTATACAGTGTAATCCGGATATAAGAGACCCGGATATAAGAGAAACTCGGATATAAGAGAGATTTTCTCTGGTCCCAAATTAGAGCCATACTTACCTATACAAAATGGACCAAACTCGGATATAAGAGAAACCCGGATATAAGATACTTATTCTATGGTCCCGACAACTCTCTTATATCCGGCTTACACTGTATATATATATATATATATATATATATATATATATATATATATATATATATATGTGTGTGTATGTTTGTGTGTGTGTTTCATTAAAGATGGCAGAAGTCAAGGTACTGCGATTAAGTTTTGTATTTAATTTTTCTTGTGTTCGAACAAATGTTTTCTTTTCTGGATACAGATTGTGTAGAAATTGTCTAAATGTTCTGTAATTCTGAGCGCTTTCGGCTATACTTTTAGCCATTATCAAGGATGATTTTATTTTTGCTTCTTAAATGGGTATATGGGTTGTGTGTATGTTTCTACAGTTATAGGGATGTTTTATTTTCCGAACACAGCACACTGTGGCCGCGTTCGTAGTTAATATTATTGAGTGGTGGCTTTTTTCTTTTTTTCTTGTTAAAGTTTTCATCATTTTAAATCTTTTCTTTTTTTACATGAGAATCAGGTTATTATATATTGTATTTTATACTAGTGTGTTTCGGAAGGAGTCTGGTAAGACTGCGCGTATGCTTAAATGGGTTCTTATGGCGCTGTGGTCTCTATCCAGACGCCTTACGTTACACCTATCCGACCACAGCTCCATTAGAACCCTTGTATAAATGAAGGATTGCTGTCTAAATACACAATTATACACACACACACGCATATATATATATATATATATATATATATATATATATATATATATATATATATATATATATATATATGTATATATATATATATATATATATATATATATATATATATATGGTGGTTGTTGGTTTCTATAAGAAACTCATCCACCCTTAAACAGGTCTTGTTTTTCGTCCTATAGGGTGACATGCCAACCTCCTCACCAGCAGAAAAGCTAGTGAGAGATCTGGTTTAGACGCCAACCACTCAAACATGCGGCAGGTCGCACTGGGTTACATGTTACCAGTAGCAGGCCTGAACTGACCTAAAAATATGCATTCAGGTTTGCCATTGAATTGAAAAATATAGCGACTTTAAAGAGTTGATACAAGCCCACAAATGATGTCTTCGACAATGCGTATCCAGTTTCGTACAATTTATCGTATTTAACTGCTAATAAGATACCCCGATGAATTAGACCTCCCCCCACCACGTCCCTAAAAAAAATTGAAGGAAGAAATCACAAAAAAATTTTTTCCCTTGGATAGCATATTTCAGCATGAACCTCTGGTTAAGCAGGACAAATCCATTAGAGACAGATAAAAAAAAAAGTACCAGATTTAGGGGGGGGGGGTAATAATTAGAAAAGAAAGTAGAGTGGATAACGCTACTGACACTTAACCTTAAAAAAAAAGCCTTGAATCCTTCCTAAACGTAATGAATTCATTGCCAACCCAAATGCAGCGTCAATTATATCAGGTCGGTGCAAAAATAATGACGTAATAATGTCGTTTTTTAACGTATTTTTAACGTCAAAAAACGACATTATTACGTCATTATTTTTGCACCAACCTAATAAATTAGATACATGTAAATTTGGATTCAGAAATAAGTTTGATTTATGGCTATTTTCTAAACGTAGTTTAGATGTGGCACAAGACCGAAAGTATGGAGCACCTAGTGAGGATCGAATTCACTTTTCAGTCGTAACTGATCTAGCGAAACAAGCTTGCTAACCATTACACCTCGCCAAGGTGCCCTAAGCTTTAGTTTCATTTATGTTTAGGTTAAAACATACGACAGTGCTTATCGGTAGGTTGGTGCAAAAATATGTCGTTTTCTCATATAGTAACATATGTGAGAAAACGACATTATTTTTTGCACCAACCTAGTAGCTTAAAATCCTCATTGCTGGTAATCTTGACAAGTTTATCCCAACTGCATAACTGAAAACGTCATTATTTAATTTTGAAATACTGGACTTGTTTTACTATCAAGGGCACAGAATAACTGGGGGGGGGCTGACGTTCACTCCACATCCCAAACTTACAACTCTCGACACCGTACCTTCGATTTATAGTACGCAAGGTGGTTTTTGAAGATGTTTTATACGTCATATTTTTTAAAAATCATTTCACCATAATTAAGAGAATAAAGCCACTAAGACGCAAGGGGTTTACTGAATGTTAGAAAATATGAGAAAAATATATTATTAAGGAAATAAGACAATAAAAGATCAGGAATTAAGAAGAGATAAGATAACGATTGGCATTGCATTTAAATTTTTGAAAATCAAAAATTGCCTGGGAAGCAAGAAGCCGGAAGAGAGTTCCACAGGCAAGAAGTGCGACAGAGGAAACTATCAGTATAGAACTTACGGTTACATCTAACAATAGTTCATTAGGGATATTTTAACCAAGATTGAAGGCACGGATACATCTAGAAATTTCAACTGTAAAATGATGAGACCGTGCCGCCAATCTAGTACTGCGCTTACATTCATAAAGTTCAAGTACCTTAGAGGAAAGTGATATTTATTATGAAAAATACAAAAATGTGGCACGTGGCCAAAAAGAAGCTATTGCTGATCTTCAATCTGTCTTATTTTAAACTTAGCTAGCCACGATTACTGACCCAAACATACCACGGTATTCCATATGCCAAAACAAAACAGTCTTACTTACTATTCTTACTACAGTCACTATAATACAATAGAGGAAAGTAATATTTATGTTGTTTTAGTACAAAAATGTGGCACAAAGCCAAAGTGGGTAGTGGAATGCCGGTTTTCAATTTGTCTTATCTTAAACTTAGCTAGCGACGATTACTGACCCAAACATACTACAGTATTCTTTACACTAAAACAACCCATTATAATTACAGTTCTTCTTTTTATGTGCTATGTCCGTTCAGGACGCAGGCGATCATGGCTCTCCATCTCCCTCTATCTCTTGCAGCTCTCAGAAAGTTCCTTTCCTCTGCTTCCTCCCGCAGACCACGTTCTGTCATCCACTTGCTTAAGTCCTCCTCGTATGTTGCGCGTTGTTTTCCCTTGTTTCTCTTTCCCTCTATTCGACCCGTAAGTATCAAATTCTCCACACCCTTCTTCCTCATTATGCGTCCCAGAAACTTCAGCTGCCTGTTCTTTATGTTAGGTATAAGCTTCCTTCTTGTTTGCATCATCTCTAAGACATCACCGTTGCTCACACGCTCGGCCCATGATATCCTTATCATCCTTCTGTAGAACCACATCTCCATCGCCTCGAGTCTCTTCTTCATCTTTGAGGAAATCGTCCGACATTCACTGCCGGACAGAAGGACAGGTATGACGTAACAGCTCAGTATTCTTTTCTTTGTTAACAAAGAAATCCTCCTGTATCGCAGTATTCTGTCCAGCGTGTGGAATGTGTCCTTGGCCATACTAATACGTCTACTGATCTGTGTCGCACTTACCGATCTCTCTCAAAACGCTTCCCATACTTACTACAGTCACCATAATACCTCAAAGTCGCTAGGTAGTCCTAACTAGTCCCCATATGTAGAATTTGTCTGTGGGAGTGGGGAATAAAAATTACAACATTTAAAAATTATACCCCAATGAATACGATTTATATACAAGAAACTAAACACAATAGTGTTAGTAATAAAAAAGTTCATAATTGTTAACTGTGGCAGAAAAATCAGTTAGCTAGCCGAACTTAATATGGGACTAGGTAATCAGTCATTAATCATTCGACCAAATACTCACTCAGACACATACTTATCTAGACACAAAACCAAGTACGAAATACAGACTTGAAAAACGAGAAGCGCCCCGCATTTACCAGGGAACTGACATCTCTGTCACCTAACGGAGTGGTGGGATAGAAATAAGAGGCCAATGAGCATACATTCACTAGCTAAATTAACCACAGAGGAAAGTTCATCAGAACAATTACCATGAAAGTATTTATGGGAAATCTACGTTATGACGGTGAGGAAGTGACTGAAGGCGAGATGCTAGGTCAGGACCAATTACATTGCACATTCTTTAGATTTTATCAAGAATCTCTACATATTTAGCAGGAGCACCAGATCAAATGTGACAGCAATATTCAAAGCAAGTACGAATGGTAGATTTATAAATATGTAAGAGAGATATGCAGTAAAATACGGCCAAATAAATTTTAAACATTACATCAGCCTCATATAAAAAGTATAAATTCACTATTCTATCATCAAAATGACTAACATTTCTTGTTTTTTTTTTTTTACATATCAAACGAGTTTTTGGAATTGCGACTTCATGTTTTTGCCAGCAGGGGTATGTAAAATAGAGAAAACAGTAAAAGATGAAATTAAATAAAACGAAAGCAAGGTCTGTAAAGAGATACCTTATTTATGTATAATCTTTAAATCCTCATAAGAGACTTTACAGTTTTTTTTTTCCTCTTTTCCACCAAATCTAATGCAATAATAGATGATAAATGCGTATTTGTTATCATGCTAATTTTTTTTTTCCCTAAAGTTCAAGTTGTTATCAACAAGAGGAAAATATTAGGAAGGAAAAATCAAAATTGTGTATCGGCAATCGAAGAACAGGTATGTTTTAATCGTTTTCAAAAATTGGATTCTCATAATTCAAACGATTTATTTTCATATCTTATTTGTTGGGGACGATAAGCAGAGACATTCTGCAAACGCTTACAAAAATACTTAGAGAAGAAAAACCTTTTTTTTTTTTTTTTTTTACAGATGAAAACATTTCTTTCTGTCTAATATTTCTACAGTTTGGACTGTTGGTATTTTAAATGTACAAAGATTAGAGCGCAAATATCTTAAGAGCTTTTAGCTCTAAAAGGAAACCTACACGTCGTCTTTTATCTTTATTAATTTTAGGAAGTTACACGACTAAGAGTAAGTTAAACTACACTTTATTACTACATAAAAAATACAGAAATTGTTCGATATATTACATTTTTATGTGAATGTTCATAAATTAAAATTCCATTTGGATAGGTCAGGGGTAGGCAAAATTGCAAGACACAGGGAAGGATCTTTCCGAGCTGAAAACCTAGCAATTGATTCAATTTCCAATTCGTGTCAGCCGAAACGTTAGTTCGAGTCACTCTCTTGGAGGTTAACATTAGTAATGGTCTAAGACTGTTTGCGCCAACCTAAAGAGGAAAGATATCCCAAACGAGTATACTTAGTGCTATATTTGCCTAGCTGCATGCACCGTGGCTACTTTAGAACTAACCGAGCTATAAAGAACAAAAACAAATCCCTGGCGAAAGTCGAGTCACTAGTATCTACTGTATAAAAGCTATAGTCACACTGCCGTAAAATGTATCCGCTTTTGTAATGACTAAAGGTTTCTTTCTTTATTCCGTCACGTGTATTAAAACAATCATAAGCCTCATACGATAAATTTCAGATGTTCAAGAGCCGCAAGCCAAGAAAAAAAAATACCCAAACGTTTTAGCTACATACACATTAACATGAAAATGACGTTTTAATCCAATCGAGTGTCAAGTCATACTCAGTAAATAATTATAAAGCCTGATTTCTTATTTACCTTTTGTATTTACTGTGATGAAAAAAGGAGCTTAGCCAACATATTTCCATGAGCCACATATTAAAGGTCAAAGAGCCTCATGTGTTTCGCGAGCTGCGGTTTGCTCACACGATATGTTGCGCGCACGCACACCCACCTACACAGACGCACGCGCGTTTATTTATTTTTTTCTTAAATCGACACAAGAACCAATAAATGTATAAGTTTACTGAATGAGGTGACAAAAGGACGAAGTGTGAAGTGAAAATGACGATGTCCCTAAATTTGAAGAAGTTAATATTTTGTGACAGCCGAAGATATTCGTTTTAAGTCAGGTACGGTGGAGTAATGAACAGCGGCTCGGATTGAGGAATCAGAGAGCCGAGTTCAAATTCCAGTTGCATCCATTACATTCACTTACGCGCTAATTCCCTTGGGAAAGGTATGAATCCTCTACTTCTCCCCACCCACCAGCTATGGGTAAATAGCAGGACAAACCGGGTTCTATAGCCTTGGATGGCAACTGGCCTTCAGCAGAAAGAAATGACAACCTACTGCGGAAAAAATCTGCCTCATGTATCGAAAGATACATGATCGCCTAAGCTTGTATCCCTCGTGGCACATAACTGAATGTTAAAAAATATTGTTTATGAAAAAGCAAGAGGATTAAAATAAAAAAAAAGGTCTCGTTTGAAATCACTCTAATAACAATCTGATAAAAATGCTTTGGCACAACAAGACGCTTGTTGGTCACATGGTTTGTAATGTAATGATTAAATGTTTCTTTCTTTGTTCCGTCATGTCTATTAAATCAATCATAAGTTACTCTAAAATCTATCACTGTACGACGTGTTGTAAATAAGCGGCTGCTCGTCCTTGTCTACCCCGGTTCAAACCTTGTGAAGAGCGTCCAGTCCTTTGGGAAATTGTTCACACCCCACGCTCTATGCGGTCAGTTGTTTCACACACTTTATTATGAATGTCTACTTGGAATCGATTGGTTGTTCATTCTAGTTCCCGAAGCTTCGTCATTGGCCCTAGACAATTGTTATATGACGAGCGAGAAAGAATTGGCAGTACTGTATGTCATATGACTATATCAACGTACAAATCGGCCTTGTGAAATCTTCTAATCCTTTACCACACAATTGTTATCACGCTAAATGATGCGTCCCACCGGGGTTCTCTGCAGCACCTCAGTCATTACTTTTCTGAATCATAAACAAAGTAAACTGATTAAGTTGATTTAGTTAAACAAAGGAAGAGACATATTTCGTTATATTTTAGTTATTTTATTATCTGTGTAAATAATGCATTGTGTAGTAGGGACGTGAACAACTCAATAAAACAGATGTCCTATCAAACAACAGAACAAAATATATTTGATCGAATTGCTTAAAAACAGCTGAAATTTTTACAATATAATTTAGTTATTAGATTTAAAAAATGACAATCATTATATATATATATATATATATATTACGATGAATCATTCATACAAAAAATAAATTAGTAAAGTTAATGATATAAAATGGCGAAATCCCTTCGTCAACAATATTTTTAAAATGCATTAGCCTACCAATCACTCGGTGAATGTTATGATCCTTGTTTTTTAAATTTATAAGTTGTATAAGGTCTTTCTTAAATACGCAAGTACTTTCGACGTTCTAACAGTCATCATCAGGCATGGAATTTTTTGTTTTTTTGGTAAAATTCAGGTAGCATCCGAGACGAAAAAATATAATCTAAATCAAAATATATATATTTTTTAAATGTATTATTGATAACCGATACAATCTTGCGGAGCGTGCAGTCGCAAAGCTGAGGTTGAATTTTCGAAAATTTAAGTGAGTGAGTTTTTTTTTTACTAATACGGCAATTTAAGAATTTTTTTGTTTTTGTAGGAGTTTATCAGTCAACATGGCAGGAACTAAATAGTTCAGTAAGTAGAGTAATGTCTCAGTTGTTGTCTCGAAGATTTGCACGTCGGATCAGTTCTTTTAAATCAAATATGTGGTGCAGTTTAATTTATATTACAATGAATCATTCATACAAAAAGTAAATTAGTAAAGTTAATCATATAAAATGGCGAAATTCATTCGCTAACAAAATTTTAAAAATGAACTAATCACTTGATGAATGTTATGATCCCTTTTTCAAAAATTATCATTAGCCTTACTAATTTACTTTTTGTATGAATGATTCAGTGTAATATAAATTAAACTGCACCCCATATATATATATATATATATATATATATATATATATATATATATATATATATATATATATATATATATATACTAGCAGCATGGCCCGGCGTTTCCCGTGCTTGATTCAAAAATCGTACGACTCATACAGCAATCGCTATCACTTGACTTAAAATATTTTTACCCTTCCTTGCCTTTAAAGGAGTACCCTTTGCCGTGCTGATGTTGCTACATGTCTTATTCTTGTCTATCTCACACTGCGAATTTTTTCTAAGGTCTATACTAAACATTAAATCTGTTACGAAAAAAGAACTAAACAAAATGAACACAAAATGATCAGCTTTAAAAAAAGGACTCGTAACTGGAAAAACCGAATGAAAAAAGAATGTTAACAACAAATACTTTTTCACACCCAACCCAGTTCTGCGGAATCAGAATCAACGTTGAGTTTAAGCAAGCGAATGAGCCAATTGGAGTAAAGTGCCATGCAGATTTAAATTTTTCCCACTTGTGACGAATGCAGCTATCGATTTTTTTTGCATGCTAGCATGCTAGTTAACATTCGTGTCAGTCAGCTGTTAGCTCTTACGCTGGCCAATAGAATCTTCCTGCATATTCGTGGCAGCCAGCTATAGGCTCTCACTCTGGCCAGTAGAAAATGGTCGCAAACTACATGAAAACTGCAGTAGAAGCATGAAAAAATCGATTATTTCTACTATCGATGGGCGTTTGGAAATGCAAAGTCGGTCTTGGCCTTCCCGCTAACTTGGAGCCTGTGCATGTAAATTTTGGTGCAAATCCGTCGAAAATTGCGGCCGTACATTTGTTACACACACACACATCCTACCTTTTATAGATAGAGATATAGGATAGCGATAGACATATTTTTATATACATTTTTTATATATCAAGAATTTTTGCAAGAAAACATGTATGACAAATTAGAAAATGTTTAATTCTTTAGGACTTCATAGGACTAGGTTTGTTTACACTAATGTGATTACATATACGCAGTGAGCGGGTGATGCTGCGAGTTTCAAAATTTAGAAATAATTTTCTTTTCTTTTTTTTTTTTTGACATACAATCTAGTCAGTTTCATACATTTTCTTTTTGTTGCTTTCATCGTTGTTATTATCTGCCAAGAACGGTGAAATATTGTAAGAACCTTTTAATTAGAGTAGCCATTTTTATGTCAAAATTGTGGTCAGTTTCGTTATAGTAAACATCCAATGCATTTTGTGTGTTTTTTTTTTAAATGACTCTTTTGTATTCATATAATTTTTTGTTTTATTTTCTTGAAGTTTCTCCAGTATATTCTTTCTGGTTTTTATATATGCCATGTTGAAAATCTGCCAAGAATGGCGGAATCTTGTAAGAACCTGGACACAAATTTACTGTGGTTGAACTAGCGATTAAAGCACTTTCTAGACATTTTCGTCTTAGCGAATTATTTTCTGTTTTAATTAGAATAGCATTGTTTATGTCAAAACTGTGATCATTTAAGAGCAAAGATGATAGAAAAAAAAAAGAAAAAGAAGGAGCTAGATGAAATGGGCTAGATTTAAAAAAAAAAAGGCATTTCTAAATTTTAAAACTCGCAGTGTCTTTCATTCGTGGACATGCGTACAACGTAAATAAATTCACAAACAGACTTAGTGAGGCCCTTGTTAACACACATACCGCAAGGACTATAACATTAGATACTTCGAAGGATTTCGACAAGTTGTGGCACAAAGATTTATAACACAAACTCTCCAGCTACGGAATCATTGGAATGGTTTTCTCAATTATAAAATCCTTCCTAACAGGTAGATCCCTGAAGGTAGTTATTGAAGGTCAGTCTTCCGAGGACATGGCGGTCAAGGCAGGCGTCCCGCAGTGGTCACTTTTCGGACCAGCCCTCTTTCTGATTTACATAAATGATCTACCTAAGAATATACTCCGATCATTTGTAAACGTCTATGCCGATGACGGGCGCACTTCTAGAACGTTTGACGATCAGAGATTAGCAGTTGACCTCTCATCCGATCTACCAGTAACTTTCCAGTGGGGAAAAACTGGCTGGTTACATACAGTGGTTCTAAAACCAAACTGGTTACATTCCATCACCGCCGATCAAACCCCAAACTACCGCCAGTCACGATGAACGAACGTCGCCTCGACGAAAACCCCGTGCCTTGAGTGAATGTTGGGCCACAGGCTCACAACCGACCAAAGATGGAATTTCTATATACGAAGATGCTGGTAAAATGATCGGCTCCTTGCACCGCTCCAATAAGTACATGGTTCTTCTACATTTATAAGAGACAAATCAGACCGGAAATCGAGTACTGCTGTCATATTTGGGCGGGAGCTGCCTCATACTGACATTCCTGTTTTGATAGAGTTCAAACTAACCTTCACGGTTAGGACCTGCCATACCACTTACATAGTAGCAAACCACCCACATTCCCTCTGTATTCCATTGGTGAGAAGTAGGTTCCACTTGAGCAGCTTCTTTGTGTAAACCACTGCCCTGTGGAACAGACTCCCAAGAAGATATTTCTCCAATCACTACAGTCTTAATTTGTTCAAGTTTAGAGTTAACCATAATCTACCCTCCTGCCCATATAAAGTACCCCTTAACCTAATCCTCTAACTCGAAAGCCCCCCGGGCCTTGTACAGGTTGAACCTTACCATAAAGAAAGAATGTTTTGTGAAGTCCTAACGGATGAAAGACGTTACAATGTTTTTCCAATATATATATATATATATATATATATATATATATATATATATATATATATATATATATGTGTGTGTGTGTGTGTGAATATATGCTATATTCATATATATACATATATATATATATGAATAGAGCATATTCATATATATATATATATATATATATATATATATATATATATATATATATATGACATACCGTAACACAAAACAATAACCAGCAGTACGTTCTTGAAAAAAAAAATATTACCAGCAATAAAATTGTCGGCATTAAATAACCCATTGATGTTGATATGCCATAAAAAACAAATAAACACACATACACGCACACACACACACACACACACACACACACACACACACATATATATATATGTATATATATATATATATATATATATATATGAATATGCTATATTTTGGCAGTAAGTATTTATCCAAACTGTTTAATTTTTTATTATATTTCTCCAAATTTCGGATAAGGTGTTGCGTATTATGTTCGAAGTTGTGGATAAACTGTCCGAAGTTCAGATTTTGCTATTCTTGTTGAAGTACTTATGTTCGATCCTCATTGGGCGTTCCATACTTTCGGCCTTGCACCACACGTATACTACGCTATATAACAACAAAGTTGTCCTTTGCGAAAAAAGGAGGTGGTGCAATAGTTGGGATCTCTCTGGGTAGCCCATATTTTTCTTCAATAAGATTTTCTCGAATATTCAAACCGGTAGGCGAATATAAATACATATACTGTTTAATGAATAAACGGAGTGTCTTCTCAGATATGAGCCTCACTTATGAATAAAGTTTAAAATGATAAAAATCTGTTCGATAGATAAATAAAAATCCATATATATATATATAAATGAGTAGACGCCTTACGTGTCTGACCC
>OZ010576.1:80536074-80576074 GCA_963932145.1 Acanthosepion lycidas
GGTCATTTAGCGAAAAGTGTGGCAGACTCTAAAAATACGTTAGGGACCATCAAATAAAAGAACTGCTACGTGATATCTGCCCTTTTTTAAGGTTGGGAATGTTGGAAGGTCTCCTCAAAGATGAAGAAGATACTCGAGGCAGAAGGATGCTAAGGATATCATAGACCGAGCGTGTGAGCATCGATGAAGTTTTGGAGAGGATGCAAACAAGGAGGAAGCTTATATTTAATATCAGGAGGAGGCAGATAAAATTTCTGGCACACGTAATGAGAAAGGAGGGCTTGGAGAATCTGATACTCACAGGGCGAATATTAAGAAAGAGAGACAAGGGAAAGTAACGCGTGACATACCTAGCGGGTTTAAGCAAGTGGGTGAAACAGACAGTGTCTGGAAGAAGTAGCAAAGGGACAAAACTTATTGAGAGCTGCAAGGGATAGGGGGAAGTGGAGAGTCATGATCGTCTAATTCTTGAAGGGGCACGGCACATAAAAGAAGAAGACCATTGGTTGGTTCGCCCACGCAACTTGGCAGTAGAAAAACCTGATGTGACACAAGCAGAGATTCTGTTAGCGAGTGTTTGACTTTACCCACTCAACCATGTCAATTTTAGATAGATGGGACACAGGTTAGGACCGAACACTACTGGTTCTTTAAAGCGTTTAATATTACGATCAACAACGCGTTTAATGACAATAATAAGATAACCATTGTCACAAGAAACACGATGAATGTTTTCCAATTCTTGATCGAATCCTAAGGGAGAACAAATCATCAATGCCCGATGAGCTCAGGTAAAGATCAGATTAACCTTACGAGACTTACGGACAAAAGAATTTCGGTTGGTGTATAGACCCGTGAATGTAGGGTTTCGGCCCAACTTAATTCCCTTCGGAAGATATGCTAATTTTATGAATAGGAGTGCAAAATATCAGTTATTGAGCATGTGTAAATATAAAAGTGGACATTAAGGTCAACACAAAATGGCGACATTCTATTTCATGCCTAGAATTTACGTTCAAGTATTAAACAATTATCACTATGCACATATTAACTTAGCTATTTCGTGGTGGTGTAATAAGTTAGCAAGCTTTTTTTTTCCCCTAGATCAAGAAGGATGCTAAGGATATCATAGACCGAGCGTGTGAGCATCGATGAAGTTTTGGAGAGGATGCAAACAAGGAGGAAGCCTATATTTAATATCAGGAGGAGGCAGCTAAAATTGTCAGTAGTGAGTTCGATCCTCCCTGGGTGCTCCATACCCTAAACCTTGTAACATATCTAAGTTATTCGTTAGATATGTATTTGGGAAGAATCATTAATTTAAGCTAGATTTTTGGAATATCAGAGAAAGTTCTTTGTTTCCCTTTTCTATAGTTCATACCATTTTTCTGGTTTGCAACTTTAATTTTCTAATAACTTCTGAGCGATTTCGATTTTCATAAGCGATTACCAAAGAATGTGTGTGTGTGTGTATGTATGTGTTCGTCCTGATAGAGAAGTATCTATATGTATAGATTTTCTTTCTTTAGTGACTCTCGAGTGAAGAGAGAGTCATGTCGGTTTTTTTTTCTAGTCTTCACGTGTCAGTTTAGGAAAACTATCAACAAATACACACACGCACACACACAAAATGGAAACGAATTCCTTGATAATGGCTTATAAAAGACGAAACCGCTCAGACGACATTGGATAACTTGTGTTAAAAATCCTCCACAGAATTGAGCCGTTTCAGACTAACGTTTTCATCTGACATGAAGTAGAAAGAGTATATTGAATCAAATGCTATTAGGTTGGTGCAAAAATAATGACGTAATAATGTCGTTTTTTGACGTAACGTCAAAAAACGACATTATTACGTCATTATTTTTGCACCAACCTAATAAATCTGCAGCGACGAAAGCTGCTTCACTATGTCGTGCTAGACAGTTTTTTTTTTCTCGCCAGAATCTATATTGCATACTTATAACTATTACATATTTATCCGTCCTTGCTTTGAAAATTGCCGGCTGAATTGGCAATATGTTATTGGTCCTGACTTGGGGTCTCGGTTTCAGTCACTTTCCCACCGACGTTGGAGAGACCTTACTGCCAATCTAGTACTGCGCTTAAATTCAAAAATCCTATGTACCATAGCGAAGAGATCATCCGAACAATTATCATGGAAGTATTTACAGAAAAATCACAGGGAAACAATATTACGGCGGTAGGAAAGTGACTGAAACCGAGATGCCAGGTCAGAAACAATTATATTGCAGATTTTTCTTTGAATTTTATGAAGAATCTTAAATCATATAGCAGAACCATCAGATCTTATTATATTAAAATATTAACTACTATAGTACCTTTCCATCAGTAATGATATAAAGATCGTTACTATACAGTTTATTAATATTTAGCTGCTTATATCAAATAGAATCTGTTGAATACCTCGTATATTTTAATATATACCTGATTATATACGTTTGTATCAAAATTGATACATAATTTTCTTGAACCTCAAGAGTATGCCCCTCCGAGTAGTAACTTTACATCGTTAGAATGTTATGGTTAATGCCTGGCATTTGATGCGGGGCAATGCAAGAGGACTTGAACCATATTCCTTAGGAGTGAGCGGGATTTTAAATGTTGCACCCTTTCTGATGATAGCTGAGCCTCTATTTGTCCATTATTTGAGGAACTGTGATTACTTACTAGCATAACCAACGATGACTTCTAAGGAGTTCGTTCTACACTGTTTCACACTCAGGGCTTGGGTTTATCCGTAGCACGGTTTTCAGGTACTTTCAAACGTTGCCGAGTGTTTAAATTGTCGCCCGAGGAAAATATCAAGAAGTTAGCTCGACAATGGCGAGGTTCGAAAACGTGTCCCATCTTCCGAATGCTAATCCCCTAACCATTCAGCCACGCTACCTAGTATATTTCAATATCAAAGATTCCAGATGGAAATGAGCGGAGATATGATATGTCAATAGCGACAAGTGCAGTTTTCTAATGGACGAAATATCAAAAGCTTAATAGCGAATATACATGAAAGATTTTGTAATATAAATTCAAAAGGACGAAGTGGATCCCACTTTCACTCATTAAGAAAACATTCAACTAAGATTATTGGCATTTTATTGACGTAGATAAGAAAATTGTTGACTATTGTCTGCAATATTTAGGTATAAAGTTCAAGAATGGATTCCATCATATTTTAAATTCCCAGTTATATAATTAACTTCATTTAATGTACAATTTTATATATACTGTACCTAAACACATCTCTAACCATTATTACTTAAAGACTGCCACCGAATATATTCATTTGCACATGCGGTATGATATTTTAAATTGATTGGGGATGGCAGACTCAGAAAGAAAGCTGAAAGAACTGTCAGACAATATGGCAAAGTTCAGCAAGAAAAGAAACTATTAACTGAGAAGTAACAGATTGCATGGTTGTCAGCAATGAGGTCATCCCAAGTGCGTGCTACACAATGGGGACGTTAAAATTCGGTCGATACAGAAATTTAAACATCTGGCTAGTGTGCTAAAAATGTTGAAAAATGTGACAAGGAAATTCGAAGATATATAAGAATGGCGAAAGATGTTTTCGAAAAACAAAATATTACGAAATAGGAAAATGTTATTGTAAACAAAAATATGAAAGTGAATGTTGAACAATCTCCTCATCGATGAAGGGGAAGCTTGAAGAGACAGTGATGTTGTTCTACGAGGGAATGTTGAGGATAACACGGACATAATGGTAGCGAAAAGGTTTTAAATAAAATAAGAACTACAAAGACATTTATACTTACAATGAAAAAGAGACATTGGAAAGAAAGGCCTAGAGAATGTATGGGTTTGGATTTGGGTTCATTTTGTTTTAAGGCATATCAAACTCAATGGGTCATTTAATGACGACAAGATTTTTAGAAGAGATTCGTTGGTTTGTTATGTGGCATATCGACTCCTTATGGGTCATTTAATGCAGAAGTTTAATTTTCTTGCCAACATTAATTTCTTTTTCAAAATTTCTTTCAACATTAATTTCTTTTTATTGCTGGTAATAAATATTTTTTTTAAATGTATTGCTGATAACACACACACACACACGCACGCACACACACACACGCACACACACACGCACGCACACACACACACACACATATATATATATTTAAATGTATTGCTGGTAATATTTTTTTTAAATGTATTGCTGATAACACACACACACACGCACACCCACGCACGCACACACACACACACGCACGCACGCACACACACACGCATGAACACACAAACACGCACGCACACACACACGCACGCATGCACACACGCACGCACACACACACACACACACACATATATATATATATATATTTAAATGTATTGCTGGTAATATTTATAATTTTTTTCTCAAAATATATTGCTGATAGTTTTACTATGAAAATCTATTTTTATACTTTTTAGTGTTTTGACACTAGTTTGAGGGTTAACTATTTTCCGACAGCTGAGACCCTAAGAAGTGCTACCATCCCATGTCAGGGTGAACCTTCCCAATCAAAGGCCTTGCTGCCGGATGTTGTTCATTGTCATACCCAGGACGACTGGAGAATGTAACACTCACATATTCAAAGCAAGACACGCAAAAGGAAAACCAGAAAGAAAACAAAGAAGGATGGTAAAGCGTCAAAATTTACCTAGACATACAAAGGTTAGGAAATTGTGGAGAGCCATGATCGCTTACACCTTGAAGGGACATAGCACATAAAAGTAAAAGAGAAGATTTGTTATTACAAAATCAATTTATAGACGAGAAGTGCCGCTATCAATGGAAAGTCGCAAATAGTCCCTTTTGTGATCATTGATATGGAAAATTATCGCTCGGCATGACTAATTTGATAATAATTGAACTCGATAGTTTGTGGCTGCAAAGATTTTACGCAGATACCAATAAATCTAGCTGAGAAGGAAGATGTTCAGTCGCTGAATTCCTGTTACCAGCTGGATACCATTCGTCTTGTCTTGGATAATGAACGATTTTTAGATAAAATTCAATTAAAGGCTTGTAGACAAACGTTAGTTCCCAATTCTGCTTATTCCCTGCCATTACCTCAGATAAAAAATACACCATTCCGTTTTGATACCGAGTAAAGACGAAAAACAGATATTTCAGAAAACAAAGGCGTGCATAATAATAATTAGATAGAAAGAAATTGAGAAAGAAAGAAAGAAAGGGGAGATAGAGAAGACGATAACATTCGCATGTGTTTAACGTCTGCTTCAGTGAAATGGAAATTTTGTCTGTTTTGAATCTTTTCATTTGCACCATCATGACCTGCATTCATACTTATAATTGTTATTTTTATATTTTGTTAAAGTTGTAAACTCAAATATTTAACGATGCCATAGGGAAATTTCCGCCGGAATTTTATAGTCTTCGAGTTCGCAAGGAGCTTATTCAGTAATTAAATTAAGAATTATGATACATTTTTTTTTATGTGCCGTGTCCCCTGAGGACGCAAACGATCATAGCTCTCCACAATTTCCCGTCCCTTGCAGCTCTAAATGAATTCTGCCTTTTCGTTATTTCTAAACCCTGTTTCGCCACCTATTTACTCAATCATCTGCTATAAGCGGTTTTCCTCTGTCTCTCTGGTCGTTAATCCATCCTGTGAGTAACAGGAACATCCATGAAATTTTCAAGGCACCTCTTGTCTATATTAATTTTTTATTGAATGTTGGTACACGTTTCGAGACTACTAGTCACTTCATCAACCAGATAACTTCCCAGTCAATTGTATGATGCAGTCATTTTTACTTCAGTTTGTAAAAATAAAATATAAAAATAATATATATATAAAAAATAGAAAGAATTCAAATTAAAAGAAGACATTTGTACTTTCTTTTTAAACCCTTACCTCTTTCTCTCTCACTCTCTCTAAAATTGTTTCTACACACTTCTCTCTCGGCTAACTAGAAGGAAACCTTCAAATAAAAAAAGGAAGAAGAAGAAAAGTGTGAACCAGGCCGAAAAAATACCGGAAGTCTGCGAGACCGGAGTATATATATTTATGACTATAAATCAACCAAAATAAAACAGGCTCTACGGATATCTTCCGTTATATATAAAAAGAAAATGAAAAAGAAAGGAACGCAGGAAAATAAAATAATTTGGGGCAATCAAAAAATTACCACCAGGAGACTTTTGATGTTAGCCGAAACCAAGGTTCACACCAGAGTCGCGGAGCCTGGTCAAAAGTATATAAGCTGACAGCTCTGAGCTAGATGGGAAAAATGTACGGCAAGACGCGACCGCTTGAAGTAGTTAAGAGGTAATTATATTTTTGCCTTTCTTCGGACTGAGAAAAACATAGTAGATTGACACTCACCTATTTCTAAGATGACTACTGCCACTAGCACGGTTTGAAACCGAGACTACCTACTACTGACTCGAAATTATCTCAAACTGCTACCGAATATTTTACTACACCGAATATCAAAGATCGTCAGTTATGTGCCATGTGTGATACACACTTAGGCAGATCATGCATCTTTCGATACATGACTGACGAGGCAGTTTTTTCCGCAGTAGGTTGCCATTTCTTTCTGCGGTAGACCAGTTTCCATCCAAGTTTATAGAACCCGGTCTGTCCTGCTATTTACCCATAAGTGGGAGAAAAAGACAATCCATACCTTTCCCAAGGGTATTAGCACGTAAGTGAATGTAATGGATTCGACTGGAATTCGAACCCGGCTATCAGACTCCTCAAACCGAGCTGCTATCCAATACTCCACCGTGCCTCCTGAACATTAAAATGTTCATCCTAAATCAAATAAATAAAAACATTATTTATACTATACTCTTAAGTCAGTTCGAATACCAAAAAAATGTTCCCCCTCTTACACACAACTAACCTCCAAATCCATTCATTGTATATTTCTGCGTGTAGAATATATAATGACTGCATGGATTTGCTGAACTTATTCGAAGAGGACAATTGAGCCAAGAATTTTATGATACCAGACGAAACTGAATTGGTCTCTACAAGACCGCATGAAATCGTGAGAAAGAAAGAAAAGAGTACTGAACCGTTGCGTAATATCAGCCATCCTATATGGCAGTGAATGCTGGACAATCTTCCCACAGATGAAAAAGAGAGATGAAGCAAGAGAAATTTAGTACTACAGAAGGATACTGAGTATACGATGGACCGAATACCTGAACAACGACAAAGTTTGAGAGAAAATCGAAACAAAAAGGTTTAAGAAAGATAGCAAAAAGTCAGAATTTATTAGGAGCTGAAAAGGACACGGAATTTGTTATGGTAATTTACCGATGCACGCATGGACTCTCCCAACTAAAAATAGGAGCAGGTACTGCCTTTTGAAGGGTGAAGTTTCCAGCAGTCAGCTCTGACAGTCGGACTGAACATTCTTGCTGTAACACTCTCGTTTGTATATGTTTGTATTACTGTTTCTATTCATATATTTGTTTAACTCAATTCTTCATTTGTGACTTTATTTCTGGCCATAACAAGGCCAAGACAGAATTGTAGAGAGCCATAGTCGCCTACATCCTGAATGGACACAGAAAAAGAAGAAGCAGAAGATGAAATTGGCGCTGCTGAGAAAAAGGCATTTCCCTGAGATTGCAGTTAAAGAAAGAGAAATACATTTGTTCACATATGTGAAATCATCCTAGATGAGGTCATTAGGTTTACACATTGTTGGTAAGGAATGATATACGTACTTGGCTGACGACGACTTTAAGATATTTCGCTAAAAGCAAATTTTAATGCGAAAATGACTTATCGTGGCAAACCCAGTCACTATACGCTTTGTGATCCCTTTAACATTCCCTTTATTATTTCTTGAGTGAAATAAAGTTCGGATGTTATATGTGTGGGTGTGGGTATATGCGTGTGAGGCAGAGAGAAATACAGAGAAAGAGGAAAGGTAGAGGAACCGCAGATGTGCGGAGTAGGAGGAGAAGAGATAGATAGAGGGAGTAGTGATAGTAGAGAGAGAGTGGGAGAGAAAGGAGTATAGAAATGGATAGATAGGGAGAGAAACAGAGAGATAGGTAAAAGAACCAGGACGAACAGAGAGAGGAATAGAAAAAGCGTAGAGGGAAAGTATAAGAACCAAGAAATATGTAGAAAACAGATAGAAACGCAGAGAAATGGAACTGAAAGATGTATAGAGAGGAATGGAGACATAGCGAGAGGAATAGAGAAGAAACGAATGAAGACAGATAAAGAGACGGAGAAAGAGGGTGAGGGACAAAATAGGATGAAGAGAGAGAGAGAGAATATAGATAGAAAGGAAGAGACGAGCCAAAAAGTAGGGAGACAATTGAGAGAAACACGAAGAAGTGGCACTGAGTGGTAGAGAAACAGAGGGAGAGAGATGAATAGAGAGGAATGGAGAGATAGTGAGCGGAGCAGAGAGAAGAAAAGAGCAGAGGCAGATGTGCGAGTGGAAGATAGAGGGAGGGGGACAAAACTAGGATAAAGATAGAGAGAAGGGGTGGGGAGAGAGAGATTGGATAGAAAGGAAGAGGAAATAAGACAGGGAGAGAAAAGAGGTGAGAAAGGAGGAGAGAAATAGACGAATACGGAGAGATGTCGAGAGAGTAGGTGAGAATGGGTATGAATAGAAAAGAAGAGTGATTAAGAGAGGGAGATAAATTCAGACGCGGGGGAGGAGAGAAGCAGCGGAATAGAACGAGTTGATGAGAGACAGTAGCCGGAGACAGGATTCATATCCCGCCTCGAACTAAATTTGTAAATTTTGTGTTAAGATTATTCCACTTTGTCATAGATTTTCCTAACACATACATACATACATACATATATATATATATATATATATATATATATATATATATATATATATATATATATATATATACATTGTGTGTCGGCATTTTTATTCTGAATTTATTGGAGCACTTTCGATCATTAACAGGAACTAAATGTCGTTACATTATGTAAGTAGTGTTTGCTACGTACTTACATTTTTGGGAAAGTTTCACTACAAGAGACGACATCTTAAGTTCTGCATAAAATAAAACATGTAATTTGCATATAGAATAATTCAAATACGCATAGAATATTTGTATACTTGTTTCCGATGGGAAACAATTCAACACATTATGTTATTTATACGATTAAACATTTGCAAAAACGCCAGGTTGGAGCCCATTGTCGTCAGTGAGGAATGCACATTGCCGCAGCCACGAGAGAAGCCGATCAGATTTTATTTCTCTGAAATGCCGATTCTCATATTTAGTTACTCCGAAACGAAATGGTTTACTCCAATATATAGTCATGTGGGGCCGGTTTCAAATTTATCCGCAGCATGTTTATTTATAGGATCTTTGGAAAATAATTTCCGATTTTAGAATAAACTTTTATTGCTGAAACAGTGTAAAGAAATCAAAATAGAAAACATTTCCGCCATTGAGTTTCACGTTTATTTATTCCGTTACGATAAAACTTTAAAGTTTTAGACACCAAAAAATCTTTGAATTTAGGTTTTGCATCTTCTTTGCAACGGGATACCTTTTGGCTTAAAAAATTGTCAAGATGATTGAAAAATTAATACACATGTCACTATTTAATCAAGAAGCGAAACATTTGAATTTCGCAGATGCAGCATCAAACATATTTCAAAACATCATATATTTTGACTTTCACTGAGTTCATGTATAGCCCATTTATCAAGTTTCTTCAGCCAATTTTCTTGAGATGGCTTGATGTTCTTGAGATAACACTCAGTATGTGAGACATTTCTTTGACACTTTGACCTGTTTTTATTAGTGATTTCAGATGTTGATTTTCAATTGCAGATCGATACGATTCTCGAAAATCAAATACACCATTTTTGAGAATCGTATCCCCGCTGTGGAACTTTAGAATCCAGCACCGTAATGTCTGACCACAAGTGCATCTTTCATCCCACGCTCTGTCAATGTTAGCAACAGTTATAAGACGTATTATGACCAAGCTTGAACTCATGCAAAAAAATAAAAGCATGTCTTCTTTTTTCATGTTAAAAAAATAATTGGAATAGGTCGACGAGATACTGAAGAAGGCCTGAGCTTACAACGGCCGAAACGTTGTGAATATAGATAAGGTTATTAGTCCGACCAATGTAAATCCAAGATTAAGGGTATATAATGTTTTAAGTTGAATTTATGAATGAGATTGATATAACATTAACAAAGACGATCCATTAATAATGTTGTAGTTATTTTCTAAGCGCAGCTTAGATGTGGCACAAGGCCGAAAGTATGGGACACCTATTGAGGATCGAACTCACACTTCAGTCGTAACTGATCTAGCGAGACAAGATTGCTAACCATTACACCACGCCGAGGTGCCCATAACTTGTAATGTTGTAATATATTTTTGTGCGACTATTATAATAATATATTAGAACTCAATTAAAACGTTTGTTCTAAAATCGGACATTATTTTCCGAACAGCCTAATAAATGTTACTCATATCCTTAAGAAAACTGTTATTTTATCACTCAGATATACATCAGACCAAAATACATGCAGCATAAATCAAATAATGTCCTTCTTGGAAATGTCTTAAAATGTTATCTTGTCTTGGTGAATTTTTATTTGATGAATCTTGTATTTTCAGTATACTGAATATTTTTTTCCTTTCCTTTGTTATTGATTTGATCGCTAGATAAGTCTTTCTTCGACCTATTGCGATCACTTTTTGCTGTACGGCATAGACAGCATTGTCTTTCGTTTAGTCATCCAAGTAACTTTTATTTGATTATGCAGTTATCTCGAACATCATACGAACAATTGCTTATAGCACAACAGAAATCGTACAAAGCAAGCCGAATGTATGGCGCTTGATTCTTGCTAGTAACTTTATCACTGTGGCATTGTTAGAAAGATCTCAGTTCAAATTAGTGAAAACGAAAATCATGTTTGTTTTAATTTTATTCAGCGTCGACGAACTGACAGCTTATGTTTTTATTGGTTACTTCCTCAAAGTAAACAACATGAATGACAGAAAGATAAAAATAGAGAAAAAAATATCGAGATAATGAAGACAGCTGATCTCTCCACAGATCTAACTCTGGCAGCTCAATGGTGCAAAAACTGGTTTGTGATTTTTAGTGTCAAGCTAATATTCCATCGTCACCGATCAAACACCGAATTTTCTCCAGTCACGATAATCGGTTACGCTCACCATAACACTCCATGCAAGTCCTCTCCAGAAATCAAGTCGAACTGAAATATATGATCAGTTGCTGGAAAAAATCGTTCAGATCTCGGATTTCGCATTTTCCATCGTCTCTTAAAACGCTTCCTAGATATTTGAATTATGCTTATATCTCCATTTCGTAGCTCTTATCTTGGGATTTTTCCTTTGCTGATGACTATACTGTCTGTTTTACTGCAACTGGTGGTCAGTCCTTTCCTCCAGGAATATTGGCGATTCGAAAATCAAAATTTTCGTGTTGGTGAAGACTTCTGGTAGCATCAGCAGATTACTAATGAATAAATAAATAAATCATCCTGATGCTAGGTCCATAACATATTTTATAAATAAGCTGTATTATTACGTCGCATGCAACATTCGAGTACACCTACCGTAGAGCACTATTTCGAAAATTGGCATAACAGCTTGCTTCAGTCACTTTCCCACAATCTAGCTTCCCTGAGCCCCACCTTTTTTTTTTAAATATTTTCATGGTGATACTTCTGATGAACTTTCAAGATCAGTCTATATTTCTGAGATGAAGTATTGTAACTATTTTCATTGTCCGGACTTTTGAACCAAAAATAAAGACACAACAGAGGAATTTAGTTAAACAAATATATTAACAGAAACAGTAATACAAACATATACAAACGAATGTTACAACAAGAAAGATCAGTCCGACTGTTAGAGCTGACTGCTAGAAACATCACTCTTCAAAAGGCAGTACATGCTCCTATTTATAGCTGGGAGAGTCTATAACTAGACGTTATGAATTTAAGCGTGATTGGAGGCAAGATCTCATCATTTTACAGTTGAAATCGCTTGATGTAAGCGTAAGTTCTATGCTAACGGTTTCTTCTTCGGCACTTCTCATTTGTGGAAGTCTCTTTTGCTTTCCAATCAACTTTGATCTTTTAAAGTTTAAATACAACATTTATCGTTATTTTCTGGCTTCTTAATTCCTGTTCTTTTATTGTTCTCTCTCTTTAATAATATTTACTTTTTCTTCTATTCTTCACATTCAGTAACCCCATGGGTTGAAATGATAAAAAAAGAAAGTCATTTCATAAATCATTTTACTAAGGGAGTGGTTATGATTTTTGCTCATATACTAGACTTAACTAAACTTAGCAAAAAGCCATAAACAATTTACACTATTTACATTCTTCAGGCTATTGACCTCATCTTTATTGTCATATTCCCAGCGTTTCCGTTTTTGTACGCTCCGGCTTTCTTTATGTGATATATGGAATTTATAACCGAACCGAACAAGGCTGGAGCATACAACGGCTGAAACGTCGTGAATGTGACAATAAAGATTAGGACTGCAGTCCGAAAAATGTGAATGTTTACAATACCTCATCTCAGAAATATAGACAGATCCTGAAGAAGCCCAAAACGTACAACGGACGAAACATCGTGAATGTGACAATAAAGATTAGGACAACAGTCCGAACAATGTAAATAGTTACAATACCTCATCTCGGAAATATAGACAGCCATAACCAATTTTAACAGTTACCATATTCATAAAGTTCCATTTAGGTAAGGATTGTATCACATCTTTATTATTAACAGACGCAGGGGCATTATATTTACTGTATTTAAGCATATGATGTTTACAGCAAGCTCTCACTACAAAATAATTTTATCTATAATAGAAAACATTCTTCGTTTATATGCCGTAGAGCACTATTTTTTAAAAGCTTTCTCATCATGTTGCTGCCGCCTTGCCATAGTCTCACACAAAACACTAGTGTTTTATTATTAATAATATATCCTTTCAGTTGCGTTCTTCTATAGTTGCATCTAGTTAGTATATAAAAGCATATATAGGTTTGATAAATGCTGCCTGTATTTTGTTATGACAATTCCTTTTAAAATACCAGTAATAATCATAATAAAAACAAAATGCTATCTCTACTAAACCCCGTTCTGTCAGCCATTGACACCAGTTCGTTAGGTAGATTATGCATTGTTTCCTTTTTCCCTCTTACTTTCATTATGTCCTGTGTGTATCAGATTTTCTAAACCTCCTTTCCTCATTATGTGTCCTAGAAAATTCTAGTCTCTCTTACTGATGTTGATACTATTCCAATAATAATAGGAGGAGTAGGAGTTATTCAAAAGTATACTGATACATACGTTAAGAACATTCCAGGAAAAAGCTTGCTATCTGCAATTCAAAATGTCTGTCATTATGGGCATTACTCAAATTCACAAAAAAAAACAAAAAAAAAAAAAAAAACTGTCATTTTAATATATTGAATAACTTCATTTAATTCAGGTCTCAATTAAAAAAAGAAAGAAAAAAAACAAAAAAACTTTGTATGTAACCCATTTCCCTCACCTCATAATATATTTAACGGACAGCTAGTTACATAGACACGATCGTCTTATATTTATTTTCTCAGAATATGACACAATGTCGTTTGAATGAATTATATTATTATGGAGTCGTGCTAAGTAGAATTGATTATATGAGGTAAAATTATAGCCTACGATAGTGAGTAGGGGAGATTAAATTTAGATTACAGGGGTCCTCAACATCACCTCAACATCACCTGTATGTGTTAAGTTCTCCATGGCTTCTCTTTTTATTATGTGTTCAAGAAATTTGAAGTGTCTCCTTCTGATTGTAAGTATAAGCGTTCTTTATTGTCCTCATATTATTTAAAACGTCCTCGTTGCTCAACTGTTCAGAAAACATTACTGTATATAAGAAGCAAGGTAAAAGGGAAATGATGAAAGACGATTTTATAAGCTGTTGTTATTTGGGAGGAAAAGTGCGTATTATATATTGTCAATTATGTTCCTGTTAGTGACGTGCGAACGGTTTCGGCTATACAAGATGGGAAGCGCTTTGCTTTGGTTTTAAAAGAATATATATTCGAGTTATTAATGAAGAAAGAATTGCGTAACAAAGCCGTTGCAAGTATGATCATTCACGTTCCAAAGGAACAGGACAAATCGAAGAAGAAGAAGAAGAAGAAGAAGAAGAAGAAGAAGAAGAAGAAAATATTCGTCCCTAATTAGGCATAATGTTGCTTAACTGCTAAGTATAAGTTAAGAAAATATTTTACAAACATGAAGCGATTGTAAACGCCTGAACAAATTATGACTATTAACTTCAGCGACGTTAGTCTGCCAACTGCCTGTTTCTCTGCGGCGACTGTTACTCCATTGTATTAACCGTTTGTTTGACAGAGAACGACTATTATTCTGTAAGCACACGCCAGTCTGTATCTCATGAATAATATGTGCACATCTCATCTCCCATCATTTGCTTCTGCATCAGAGAAGTCGTCCTCAGTAATCGATAATCATAAGATGTATGATTAGTCACTTACACAGTTATACATTCTTGCAACGTGTGTCTTCTAGCAATGCAAGAAGATCATCACACGCGCACATCTCGTTGACCAACGCCGTAACACTTCGCTCTAGCCGTGAGCAGTGTTTGAACAAACCAGCATATTTCAACAATTATCCGGGAAGTCAATAGTTATACTATGAAAGATGTCCCGAAGCATATACCGTAAGACTACCTTAATATGTAGACAATTAGAGATGTCACTTCTCTCATCAACGAAGGCAGATTTCGAAAATACCCCGATACGTCATCAAGTGGCTGGACGGTTACATAGCTTGTGTGAAGTCCCATCCACGAGTAGTTGATATTAGACAAGAAACCAGACTGGGGCGACGTGCTAGCTTTGATGCAAAATAGGCTGGAGACACAGACAATAGTTTAGCATTCAGCCGACCAATTTTCATATCAGCACTTTGTTCACCGGTTTTCTTTGATCGAGCGCGTTTCTATAATTGCTTAGGCCCTTCAGTTAAACCGTGTAGACCATTTGATGTTAGGAAATGAGGAGTGTCCATAAGAAAAGTTGCAATTAAAATCGCTGTCGTAACAAACACGTCACGTGTCTTTAATATCAAAAATATCTTAGAAGAAGCAAAGTAAATGCCGACTGAAGAACGTCTGTCATCAGCAGAGGAGTATTTTGACTAAGGATAGTTATCACATGATACTAAAAGAAATAAGTGTAGAGGAAATAGCAATATACCTTACCTTATACGATTGTAGAAATCTACCTGTTGGGTGAAGTGAAATACAGGAGGGTTCTTTAAGAAAAAAACATTTTCCTGTTTATAGTTAAGAGTCGCGAACCGTTATCTAACGTTTCGCCTATACAAGATGGAAATCGCTTGGCTTTATCAGTAATAGTAAATAAACAAAAAATACATACAGTGAAAAAAAAAGAGTCAAAAATTAGGATCGTCTTAATTTCTGAAGTGAACATTACAACTTTCTACAAAGTAATTTTTCTTGCTTTTTGTTGGCAATTCTTCAATGATATCGTCAAAAACTAATTCATCTGTCTTTAAAACGACCTCGTTGCTCACCTGTTCAGAAAACATTACTGTATATAAGAAGCAAGGTAGAAGGGAAATGATGAAAGCCGATACTTGTAATCAGGCTAGATTTGTATCTAAGGAATACAAATATTAAAGACGGATGATAATAAGGGAACATCTAGGTTATATCTTTGAATGTTAGAACTGTGACCTGGTCAGAAATAAATGGCAGCTTTTAAGATGTAGTATAAAGAAAATTCATATATATGAATAAATACAAAGAGGCTGTAAGTAAAGGATACATCATATCAGATTTATTTCATCTTTACGGCGAAGTAATCCAAAGAGAACTAAAAAATCTACTATGATTTATTATTTGTGAATACGATATTAATAAGAAAAGAACCGCAGAGGGCACTGGTTAATGGCAGAGATAATAATAATAATAATAATAATAATAATAATAATAATAATAATATATATATATATATATATATATATATATATATATATATATATATTTAAATAAAAACAGACCACTTTAAAGTTCCATGTAATAAATCATTTCACCACCGCCCTTTTAAAGAACTGCGGATCAACAGACTTTACTTCCAAACCTTTTATCCTCCTTAGATTTACCCATACGGATTACCTATTTTTTCTTAAACTAACTAACTAACTATATATATATATATATATATATATATATATATATATATATATATATATATATATATATATATATATATATATAAACGTGTATATATATATATATATATATATATATATATATATATATATATATATATATATATATATAAACGGGTATATACATATATTTATATATATATATATATATATATATATATATATATATATATATATATATATATATATATATACAGGAACTTCCTAAACAAGATAGTAAAGTATAGCGGTAAGAAAGGACTAGCCACACTGACGTAGCTAGTGTAGGGCGGAGGGGACGGGACGCCCCGGGGGACACTTTTGTGTTTGCCGTAGGCTGTAAGCCTGTATTGAAATAAAAGGTGTTTTAATATCTTGACAGTATCACAGTTCAAGGATCTTTTTGAGTAAATTGAACTACGGCATATATATTGGCCTATCTACTGTCTATAGATCGGCAATTGACAGATGAATTAGTTTTTGACGATATCATTGAAGAGTTGCCAACAAAAAGCAAGAAAAATTACTTTGTAGAAAGTTGTAATTTTCACTTCAGAAATAAAGATGGTCCTAATTTATGACCCTTTTTTCCTTGTATATCTTTTAATCTTATTTACTATTATTGATAAATTAAGTAATTGGTTGGTGTTTATTTAAAGCATACTATATTTGACTATGAGAAATTAATATTACAGTGGTACACAGACTACTTTTATAACTTTAAGAGTGAGTCACTGTACAATATGTACTTTTTCGGTGGTGCCGCGGAGCGGCAAACCCAAGGGTTGCTCTGTGTGGCACACACATTAGCTATAACACTGAGTAGCCATCAATTCTAAGAAAAAAGAATGTTGAGTCGTTACCAAAAGGACAATAACATCCAAGATCTGAGCTACGAATTGGAGACCTCAAAATCAACCAAGTCTATAAATTTGACTATCTGAAATGTGTTTTAACATATGACGAAAAATATGATATCGAAATTCGAAGAATAAAGAAAAATGCCTTCCAAAAGCATTACTGTATATAAGAATTGGAAAAATTCGTTTGAAACAAAGAAAAGCGTTTTGAACTTCAACATAATATCAACCCAACTGCAATAGCAATGAATGCTGGAAATTTTTCTCACAGATGAAGAAAAGACTTGAGGCATCGGAGATCAGGTTATACAGAACTATTCTGAAACTAACATGGACGGCGCATGCGAGCAATTAGGAAGTTTTAAAGAAAATGGAAACAAAGTGGCCACTTATTCTTAGAATCAGATCGAGAAAGTTGTTAAAATTCTTAGGACACAATGTAAGATTGTGGGCTTGGAGAAATTGCTACTCACAAATTAAGCTGACGGAAAAAAAGGGAGAAAACAAAAGCTAGTAACCTACCTAATAGGCATCTATAAATTGCTGGCAGAACAGAGGCTGGGAGAGTGAGTATGGAAAGAAACATTACTTACAGTAGATTAAGCATATGTTTATCTCGCAAGATAAAGATAGCGCAGTGTCTGGTCAAAATTCAGTCCCTTGCTGGTGAAATTGGAATGACCACTCCAGGGCGCAGGTCTGGGCTATATTATATGGAAGCCGTGCACTGACTAGACTATACAGCTCTCCTTTTGGTCGAACCGACAAGATCCAAAGGAATACGTCCACCTTAGTGAACGATTTGTCTTAATGGAGTTGCCGGAAAGTTGTCAGTGTCGATAGGCAACTGCTTTCTGGCCTCCATTGCGAGTTTTCCATTTAGATTTACTTCCATAGCCTTTAACCTTTTTGAATATGACCGCAAGACAGCGGAGAATTAAAATTAGGGTTTTCCTTTCCCTAGATAGACTACCAATCTGAGCTGTCGCGAACCATCTACAAGAAGCAGCGAAACCACAACTTCATAGCCTACTTCATAATTACAATATATGAAGTAATGTAGGAAGTTGTGGCGAGCTGTGATCGCCTATATGTAAAGACGTAAGCGATCACGGTTATCCCCAATTCTTCTTTGTTTGATAAGTCACATAAAAGGATAAAAACAAACCACTCTGTTTACGCGTTTTTAAAGGCGTAAAATATCATAAAAGCCTGATGCGTAAGCTATCCACAGATGACTCCGTTGTGGGGAAAATTTGACAGATTTTTAAGGACAAGGATAAAAGCTTTATTATGTCCCTACTCGGGTATTTTTTTTTATCTAAGCAGGACCCCCTCAAGAAATTATTTTAAGAATATTTTATCAATCCATGCGAATTGTATTTTTAAAAGAATGTTTCAGTTTGGTTAAACAAGCTCGCTCGAATTCCTAAACGGATCACGTGCTTCTATGTGTGTGCTGACGCGTTAAATCCAACTCTTTGTTTCCATTTAACGATGGACTATATTGCATCACTATTCACTGGAGCATGAATTAAAAAGAAATACGAAACAAACGCTATATTGACGAAATATTATGATGTTTTCCGAAAATCCACTCGCCATCAATGACACTGAATGTTTTCAAATAGAAGAATTACTCTTTATAGCACCCCGACGATCTAACGGGTCATGGGCAACGCCCTTGAATTTCTATTCAATTAATTTCGATGTTGACGTGTCCTTTACGAAAGCATCACAACCAACTAAAAACTCATGCTCTCAGAAGACACAGCTAATTTTGAAATTGCAGTGTTTTTTTTTTTTGGCTCATGGCTCTCGACAGAATCCTTTTTTTTATTATCTTTGAATCGCCATGCCTACTTTGGAATGAGAGTAGTGCGGATCATCGTTGCATTTTACACAGTTTGGAATACTTTTAGGTTAGTTGACATCCAAGGCTATTTAACCGATAGATAGGGGAAGAAAGGCATTTGTGCGAAAATGAACCCAGCGAACAAGATGGGAAATTAAATTCACTTTCATTCTTCAAACCGATAATCATTACTATATACCAAAACTAGAAGAAATCTTTGTTTTTGTTAAATATCACACATACACGTGTGTGTGTATGTGTGTGTGTGCGTGCATGCGAGTGTATGTATGTTGATTGTGACGTCTTGTCAGACGATTGCCACTCCTTCATTGATTGACCATCCGTGACCCGCTTTTCAGTGCTGCCAGCAACTTGCAAATCTTGAAGCAGATTTGGCACTCATGACCACTGGCGTTGGTTAAGACGATATACACAGTGTTGGCATCATTGTGAACTTTCATGTAACGTTTGAGACCACCAGATGATCGGCAAACTCTATCGGCAAAAGCAGTGGGGGCATGAAAATTTTCCATGCTGGGATTCAGTGCGTGGCATGGGACGGGCAACAAGTGTAGTTGGATTGCTTTCATGTGATTTCATGTGATTAACCAGGCGTCCCTTTGGCAGCAGGGTCCGGTCACACACCTTATAGATCCACAACTGGCTAGCAGAATTTCCCGTTTTCTGTATACTCTTGAGCTTTGTCCGGTCTGCTCTGGTTGCTTCAAAAAGTTCTGCATCCTTGAAAATCACAGCCCTACATTAATTACGGTCAGATGTTAAGGACTGCCAATCATAATCAAGAACGGCAAAATATGCTAAACTCTCCTTGACGTTATCTCGAAGCTGTTTTTTTTTTTTTTGCTTGGGCTTGGGTTTCATGCCAGAATTAAGCTCACCATCACTCACCAGCAGTTTTGGATGTTTGGAGTCATCAAGCCAAACAAGATGACCAGCCCAGCGAATCTGATTCCTAACAACAATTGTAGCAATGCGGACTGTTTGGTATTGCTCAAGACATCTGTATCTGGAACACGACTGTCAAACTTTAGACCGAGAATATGTCTGTGACAGTGGTGACATATATATATATATATATATATATATATATACAGACAAAGCTCTCATCTACGGACCCCCCCATCAACGGACTTCGGATGCAATAGACATAATCTGAAGGCAAAATAAAAAAAAAAAGAACTTCCAAATTGTCAGCGTTGTATTTCAAAATTGGGGGCTTGTATTAGTTCTCAAAGTGTCCGCTTAGCGGCAGTGGCAGGCATTTTAATTGTTAAAAAAAAAAGACGGAAAGATACGATACAGCGATATAGTTTTTAATAATAAAAAAAAAATACTTATAAAAGAAATACGAATAGAAAAAAATACTGCTAAAGTAAAAATTCTCGTACGATCACAGAAGTTAAGCAACGTTGAGCCTGGTCAGTACCTAGATGGGTGCGCGCCTGGGAAAACGAGGTGACATAAACATGGGTGTGCGGGTGGTGTAATGAATAATGCCTTGGAATTGTTAATCGGAGACTCGAGTTCCAATTCCTGTTTTGTTCATTATATTCACTTACGCGCAAATACCCTTGTGAAAGTTATGAATCCACTTTATCTTGCCCCAGATATGGGTTAATTAGCAAGATGTTTATAACTAAACCATCATTATCTTAAAAAATAACAAAAATAACCCCAAAAAACAAAAAAAAACTGTCAATCTAAAAATATTTTCTCGCGTTAAATAACCTGTAAAAGGTTGATAAGCTGTAGAAAACGAATTAAACTCGTAAAGATAGATCAAGGCAGGGGGAGTCAAGTACTTTCTAGAGCGGTACGTAGGAAGCAACCATTTCAAGGAATGTTTAGTCTTGTGGACCCGCTATTTGGTTTCTCTTTCTCTTGACAACACAGACGTAGTAAAGGAGATTCAAAATCAGAAGAGGTAAGGTGCTACAGAAGTGGCATGGTCATGAAAATTTTCAGTTAGTAAGTTCAGGGTCAAAGGGGCTAGGCTGTAGGATGCAAAACCCATCTAGAACAGGTACGACTATTCTCGCGTCTTCGGACACGATTAACAATGACATTGCAAAAAGAAGTGGGGTGACATGATATTTCTCACGTGGTACGCAATTCCAGCATCATTACAGACGAACCTAACCTTGTGTGTATTGCCGTAATTAGTACTATGGGCTCCCGCGCTGAGTACCTGTCGATAATCTTGTTTTCTCCTCCTTTTTCAAGGATCTGGATCCCTCTGAGTCGCTGTGGTCGGGAGTGGGAGTTAAAACTACGCGGAGAGCGTGCGTTTTCATTTCCGCTTTCAAATTGAAACCTGTCATGTTAATGATTTAGAAACGCCTTACAGAGAAATGAGGAAGGTACAATTTGGAGTATGACACGTAATATTATGTTAGCTAATTTTTCGTTTAAGACCTGTTAAGTATGTTCTCAAATAACTAAAACGCCCTGTGAAATAGACACAGTGTCTTCATATATATATATATATATATATATATATATATATATATATATATATATATGTGTGTGTGTGTGTGTGTGTGTGTGTGTGTGTGTGTGTGCTTGTGTGTACGTGCGCGTGCAGATCTGTAGAAAAATAGAAAAGAACATGTTAGGTAAATAATCCGGAGTTCTTTAGTATTTTTGTTTTTATTTTTAAAAAACAGTGCTCCATACAGAATATATATATATATATATATATATATATATATATATATATATATATATATATATATATATATATATATATTAGGTTGGTGCAAAATAATGTCGGTTTGTGACGTATTTTTTAACGTCAAAAACCGACATTATTTTTGCACTAACCTAATATATATATATATATATATATGTGTGTGTGTGTGTATGTGTGTGCGTGCTTGTGTTTGTGTGTGCGTGCTTGTGTGTGTTTTTATGTGTGTGGGCGTGCGTTTAGACAGCGTATTTTCATTTAAATAGGTTTGGTTAAATAATTTAGGCATATCATGTCGATTTATTTAGTAGAAGCCTGTGGTCGTCATCTAGAGCAAGTAAATTATTCTTTCTTTACTGCAACTCCATAAGTCTGCATTAGTAAGGTGATTTTCTAAGCGTAGCTTAGATGTGGCACAAAGCCAAAAGTATGTGGCACTCAGTGAGGATCAAACTCTACTCAGCCATTATTGTTCTAGCAAGACAAGCTTACTAACTATTACATCACACCGGCGTGTCCTAACCCTGCATTACTAAAGATCGTGAAACAGAAATGCTTTGCAAATAGTTTTCCAAAAGAAATCTATTGAAAATCAGAACAAAGGGATTGTTAATGGTCAGGAACTATTGCAAATTTTAATGACATAATATTGTTAAAACATTTCATGTCCTTTCAGTATGTAAGCGATCATGGCTCTCCACAGATTTTCTTTTGTTTATTACCTGTGAATTGTCCCGACTATTTGAGAAAATAGTGGAGTGTTGTTCTGTTCTTCTCTCCATGTTTTTTATACATTGAGTAGTCTCTCTCCTAGACTGCCTACCACTCAGTGCCGTATAGGTCAGTCTATCCTGCTATTTAATCCATAGATATGGAAGGATGAGATAGATTTATGCCTATTGCAATACCATTTGTGCGAAAATGAAAGCAACAGACTATACTGGAATTCGAACTCAGTTCGTCAATTTCACTTTCCACACCGATAATATATATATATATATATATATATATATATATATATATATATATAGAGAGAGAGAGAGAGAGAGAGAGAGAGAAATATAGTCTTAAGGTGTGCTATATTTATGGAATAAAGTGCTCAATATCAGAGATAGAGCGTGTGTAAATATAAAAGTGAACATAGAAGTCAACACTTAGAGGCGACAGTCTGTTTCATGCTATATGCAATCGTCAGGCCACATGTGAAAATATATAGAAAATAGGAAAGAACTGGTTAGGTAAATAATCCAAAGTTCTTTAGTATTTTTGTTATTATTTTTAAAAAAATAGAGCTCGATACAAAAGTAGAGCATAAATATAATTATTTATTTAAAAATATGATTCCAACACGCTACATAAGAGGTCTCATGTTTCAAAACAAGAGCCGAAAACTTCAATATAATTATTTGAATTAAATTGAGTTAAAGTAAGCTCTGTTCCATCTTCAAGCGAACTTATTTTGGGGATAACTTATTTCTGAAATTTACGTGTTTTAATAGTATATTCATAATTGAAATCAAAATTTCCATGGTAACAGCCAGGGAGAATTGTTTAAAATAGGTAGGGGTGTTGGGTGTTAATAATTTGTATCAGTATAGAGTTACTTTCATAGATGTCAAGTCAGGGTAAAGTGGAGGTGTCTAAATTTAAAACGGAAGATGTTTTCGCCTAGTCTGGTTTACGTGTCTATTGAGATTTATTTAATTTCACTTGAAGATGGAACAGAGCTTACTTTAACTCAATTTAATTCAAATAATTATATTGTAGTTTTCGGCTCTTGTTTTGAAACATGAGACCTCTTATGTAGCGTGTTGGAATCATATTTTTAAATAAATAATTATATATATATATATATATATATATATATATATATATAGAGAGAGAGAGAGAGAGAGAGTTTTAGCCTCTGTCTGTCTGTTATCGAACTCTTCCTAGGGGTTAGAAGGTAGACCCCCGTAACCATATATATTCTGAAACTTCATTACCTAGTGTACTTGGATGAGTATATTTCATTTTGATCAAAGGGGGCCCACGGTGAAGCACCCCTACTGACTTTTTTTTTTCTCTATGACTCCTATCCAAAATATAGAAAGAGGAAGTCAGAAGATGGAGATCACATCGGCAAGATCAAAATGAAACAATATGGACGTCAAGATGAGCAAGAAATCCCCAATCAGTGGTTAGTGCTTTACAATACATATTTCTTGCGACATTTCAATGTTGAAATCTGCTCATCAATTCATTCAATCAAGTTGCATTAAATACATATCAAAGGGGTCAGATCAAGCACAAAACCCCAACTAAATTTTCTTTCCTTTTGATTTAAATTAAATTTAAATTTGAACAAGGGAATATCTCCTACCCAAAATATAGAAGGAGAAAGCCAGAAGATGGAGGTCACATCGGTAATATCATTGAGTAATACTGAAATGCATCATTTTTCATCACAAATTATAACAATGATTAAAAAATAAATCATTTTCTTATAAAAAAATATGTGACATGCAGCAAGGCGCAGGCGGTCAGTTTATAATATAAAACAACTGATATATAAAATAATTCAAGCAAATCCTTAACCAAACGTTATTTAATAACAGCTGTTAGTGGTCTTCATCTGCTACCTGCATGTGAATATTGCATACGTAAGATTTAAAATGTTTAATTAATTAATTTAAATTTAAAAGTTAAATATTTATTTGCTATTTATTTGTTCAAGTTTATAAATTGTTTGGAAAAATGTCCTAAACTTGTTATTTATGCCAGTCTTATCAAACAGGACAAATAAATTTAAAGTACCAATATTCAAAAGACTCCTGATGAAATGTTTTCTTTGCTGAGTCAGTCTTTAACTATATGCGTGAGACAATTTGCTTTTTTATCAGTTGTTCTCTGCTAATAACTGTACATACTTGCACACAACGCGTCCATCCAGCTTCACCATGTCTTGGGATTCTTTCAAATTATTTCCCTCGGCATCTACGGTGATTTAATTTCGCCATTTAAAGCTCGTCATTTTTGATAGATTCGCTGAATGTATGCGATTATACACATTATAAATGAAACAAAAAACTGCGTAAGGACGAAAGAAACCTCTAGTACGTAATTATTTCTAAGATAAATCTATTTTCTATTCATTTTTCATACCTCATTTTACTTACGTGGCAAGCGTCGAAGCAATCAACATTTTTTTTTATTTTTTTTATGGATCTTCTCTTTTCTTGCTTCCACTAAAAACTTGGGACACAAATCAAGTGAAAATGATTTTGGCAATTTTCTCAGAGAGGCAAAATTCTTGAATTTCTTTACATGAAAAAAGAAAACGAATCAGCGTTCAATTAGTGTTGTTCTCTCCAAATTTTAGCTCAGTGTAATTCGTTTTTATTGTCATGTAATTGCAGAGAATAAATGTCCTGCTTGTGATTTTCTCTGGACACCCGAATTCGACAAACGCATTTTTTATGCTTATTACAATCTAAATAGGGTTGTTATTGGAAGAGAAAAAAAATGATGTTTGTTTTGGTGGGTCTATTATTTCATTATTTTTTTTCTTTTTGTTGCTTTTAATGTGAGGCACGTAAGAGATGTTTTTAAAATAATTTATTTTAACTTTTTCTTTCTTTATTTACTCTTTTTTATATTTTTTTTCAGACGGTGGGGGATTTTTTATTCGTTGAACAAACAACTGACAATTAAAGTAAGACTAATCTTAGATGAGTAATGCCATTCAGATAAAAACCGGAAAGGGAGAGGAAGAAGCTCCACAAGTGAGGGAGTTCGAACACATTACGCTATCATCAAACCGAGCAAAAAAAAAAAAAAAAAAAAAACTAATATAATATAACTAAAATAAAATATAAAAAATAAATAATAGCAGGGAAAAACATTAACAGCGATTAAGTCAACATTCTCCGAGTTGTTTTTTAAAAAGAGAAAATTTAACTGAATTTTTTAAAACTTTACTTTTCAATCTGCGCTATACATTTACATGAGTTTGTTACTCTCCGCCATCTTCTTTTTTTAATCTATGCTTCTTTTTGTGCTGTTATCTCATTGAGGCAAATATCAAAGTATTTAAAATCCCTTATCTGGTCAAACTTAATCGGCCTGTTGCGTTTCCAAATAAAATCACGTGTGATAAGTATAACGTATTTTTTATACAAATATTTCTGTACGTTTTATTTACTTTTTTTTTTTCAAAATGCATTTATTGCGATTTGCAGCTTCGTTCATCTCTGCTCCTCTTCTTTCCTCTCCAACGATTATCCATTTAAATGTTTTCATGCATTTAGTTGTTGGGATTCTTTCAAATATTACAATGCGCATGTCCACAGCTAAAGAGAAAATGTGCAGCTTAACTCTTAATTCAGCTTTATTTATTTTGTTTGGCAAAATGTTAATCCTTTGCCTCATTTTCTTCATTAAATATTTACTTTAGAATAATTAAATCAGACCTGAATCCACGAAGATGGCGGCCTATCAAGCGTTCGTAAGGAAATAAAGAACAAAAGACATATTGCGAGTTTCGAATTACACTAACCGGCTGGTTTTCACAGAATAATTCATCAATGCAGTGGTTAAGTCGATCACAGTTGAGACTACGGAGTAATTGTAATCACCATGATTTTGGTTGGTTGGTTGATTTTGTTTATCAACCTGTATGGGTTATTTAATACCGAAATCTAAATATTTTGAATACAATGTTACGGTGTCAACTAAATATATACCATAAAATCGTATTGTTGGTAAATTTACGATAAATAGTTATTGTTGGTAATTTTACTATGAATAGGTATTGTTAATATTTTTTAATAAAAATGTATTTTTATACTTCCATAATGCTTTATTTTGTTTAGTGGGGGTACTATTTACACAGAGCTGGGACCCTAACAGGTGCTACCACCCCGGGGCAGAATGGACCGTGGAACAGCAGCAATTAGGAAGTGGTTCCACTCTCCTCTAAACATCCAATCTCCCGATCAGAAGCCTTACTGCTGATCATGATCTTATCGAAGGCTCTGTAAGTATGTGCTTGGGCTAAGTACGAGAATTCAGAGTTTTCTTTCTCCTAGACTGGTTGCCAAACACAGCATGGGGTTCTAGTTTACTATTCTATATAACTCCTAGCTGGGCGAATGAGTCATTTCTTTCCCTTAAAGCGAATGTAAATGGACGCGACTGGAAGTTGAAACGTCATTCCTATAAAAGGAATATTTAGGCAATCGGAATTCTTCAACTCTGAGTCACCCACGTATATTTTCTATATTGGTGGGGGTTGATTGATTTTATCAACCTTTTGCAGTTTATCTAAAGCCAAAAAATATTCTTACATTATTATTTTGAGATAATAAGGATTTTTACTGATGCAAGTACTGTTAGTTAACCCATAGCTGTGGGGGAAGATGTGGATTCATACTTTTATCAAGCGTATTGGCGTGGATGTGAATATAACGAACCCAACTGAAATTGGAACTCATATCTCTGATTAACTATTCCGAGCCATTATCCCCTACACCACCTGCACATCCAAGCATCTGCACCTGGTATTGACAAGTGGTAATCCACCAAGGTTAACCCGGATCGACGTTGCTTAACTTCGCTGATCGTACGGGAATCAGTGTTTAAACCTATATGGTATATGGTCACGGTACCCAACTATAACACGAAAAATAAATTTAGCCCGAAACTGCATTCTTATATTTTCCCCACGCTATTTTGTTTACACAAAGTATAACAAATAATCTTGTCAGAATTTAATTTAATTATTTTTCCATAGTTTTTTTTTTTATTCCTCGTATTTTTGTTGACTACAATATTACAAGCGGCCATGCATCTAGGTACTGACTAGTGTCGACGTTGCTTAACTTCGGTGATCGTACCAGAACCGGTGTTTCAATGCTATATGGCTGTAGGTTGATGGCCGAACTTCCTTTTATACTCCCTTTTATCATTCAAGTGACAGATAAGGACAATTTTATAAATTATTTTTTATTAAGTTTTTATGTTCTTACTGTTAACTACAATATTGAAAACTAAATAAATTTTTCGTACAAAAATTAAACTACCCCAAAACAAAAAATATAACAAAATATTAATAACTTTTATTGCAACCAGATGCACAAAAAATGATAAACAAGAAAAATTGAGCATGCGACATATTAAACAATACATTTCACTCGTTGACCACAATAAACCTGGAAAACAATAGACGAAAGAAAATTAAAAACTGCCGGCCTCATAATTGCAAATAAAACGACACTTATCAAATCTAAACTAAAAGCGTCTCAATTCACCTACCTGTTATATGAGAGCGCCTCTTAAAACCGGTTATCTACATTGGGTATGCGACTGGTAAATTCTCTGTAGAAATATGATACTTAAGTGACATAAAAAAGAACTTGGATACCCACAAACAACTGCTTGCCACCATTATAAAAATTCTTGTTGATAAACTCATCATTCTAAATTAATCTAATTGTCAACGAAGTCTTAAGATTATAGAAATTCTTTATATAAAACAATTCAAGCAAAGCCACAATTATACCTTATTTAACAACAGCTGTAACGTGTTGGCGTTTCTAATTGAGCTATGGTCAGAGAGTTGTAACATGCGTCTTCTTTTTAGGTATGTTGTAGTATATCCAATATAATTATTTATGGATTTGGTTTGATCAGGAATGCAGTTCTTTAAGGGATATGCGAAATCGTAAATAATATTGGTTCTCTGTAATTGGGGATCTTGCAGATGAAGTGTCATTTAAATACACAAGGAAAGGTACCAAACACCATATGCAACACACTCGTTGATAATACAAATATAAAAGTTTCATCCACATGTAAAACCCTAACCCTGCCCTAAAAATAATGAAAGAAAGAAAAAAGCCAATACTCAATAACATCAAATATGAATACAGCCACAACGTGCTGACCGTGTTTGGAAAATAAAACAGTCCTATCACTCTAGTCACATACATAAAATAATCATACATTCAATTAAAAGTACAAATAAAATCAACCTTGATAATGGCTAAAAGTCTAGACGAAAGCGCTCGGACATACAGAACATTTAGATAATTATTATATAATTTTTATCCATAAAAAGGAAAATTATAAGAACACAAGAAACATTAAATAAAAGACTTAACCGCAGTACCCTGTCAGTCGTTTTTAATGAAATTTCTATAAAAGAGGGATTGCTGCCCAAATGCAATATATATAATGTCATCCACAGACAGACTGTACAGTTATTAGCAGAGAACGACTGATAAAAAAGCAAATTGTCTCACGCATATAGTTAAAGACTGACTCAGCAAAGAAAACATTTCATCAGGAGTCTTTTGAATATTGGTACTTTAAATTTATTTGTCCTGTTTGATAAGACTGGCATAAATAACAAGTTTAGGACATTTTTCCAAACAATTTATAAACTTGAACAAATAAATAGCAAATAAATATCACAGCTCATCAGTGCGGATAGACATCCGGTTGCCTCTAACTAGGATCGAAACCCGACTGAATTGGTATCAGGCGGATATTCTACCACTAAGCTGTCGGCGCACGGTTGGGATGAATGCGGATTTTTGGCATATTTATTTTAGAAACACGCCCAGTGACCGACAGTGACTCAATTCGGCTTGCGAAGAGTCTCGCTATATATATATATATATATATATATATATATATATATATATATATATATATATATATATATATATATATATATATATATATATATATATATATATATATATATATATAATATGCCTTCAAAGAAGCGATACTGAAAATTATTCATTTTTTAAAATGCATTTACAAAAAAGATTTTTAGGCGCTTATTTTAGTTTTAATTTCGAGGTAATAAATTAATTATCTTCAATAAGAAATATACAATGCTGCATTTCAAACCAAATTTAAAATAGCTAGAATAATTTCTGATTATCACTAAAATCAATGAAATCATCTATATTGACAAACCTATCAACACAATATTATTTACCTGATATTTGTGAAATTAATGTAAAGAGGAAATAATGCTCATCAAATTACATGACGAATACAACATAAACGCCTTTTTGTATCATTTTTTTTACTACTAAATAATCTTAAAAATTTTAAATATTTTAAGCATACTAATATTACATTGAATTTATACACTTAAAGAAGCTTGTTGAGGAAATGTTAGAAAATTACGAATAAAATTTTATCGCTATTATTTTCTAATAATGTTGTGTATGGACAAATGTATTTATAAAAATCGACATGTTTATACACATAAAATAAATTCAAAATGCCTTTTAAAATACTGGGTGTCGTTGGATGATAGTGCGTTTTCCATTTATGATAACATTATCACTTGACAAATTAATACAGAATTTTTAAAAAATTAAAAGTTTATAAATTATAAGAAAAATTATAAAAAATCCAAACAATTCTTGTAAAAATTCATTACTCAGAGAAAAAAATATTTTTCTTAAGACTGTTGTCATAAAAGTAATTAAAAGATTTCCTAATTAAATGATGTTTTAGTTTTATTGCATTTTTTAATTTTACGATTCACAACAGATTTGCTATAACTGGAGCGGGGGTTGTTTGGCCAGAAGAATTTGATGATTTAAATACTCCGGGGACTTGTGCTCATAACTAATATAAACATTAAGGGCTATAAAAAAAGAACTTCTCGAAATTTTATAAAATTATCATAATCCTGTGTGTATAAGACATAGTTTTTTCATCCAAAATTTTGTCTAAAAGTCTGCTGCGACTTATACTTTAATTCAGTACTCAATCCCATTTTTTCCAGGACTGAAAACGGCCAAAATAAGGTCGAATTGGATTTGTTTGTTTACTGGATATCTATCTATCTAATGGCGTATTACAACAAAGGGAGATAAATCACATGTACAGAAGAATAACAAAACCAAATCTTGAAGACATCTGGAGGTGGATCGTCGACATCTGGGAAGAGTTGGACGCCGCTATCATTGTCCAAACCTCCAAGAAATGCTGCATCTCGAACAAGCACGACGGCACTGAATACGATAACTTATACGAGGAATTCATACATAAACGGGGATCAGCAGAGGTGCCACATGCAACCAACGATAACGACAACGATATCCTCGGCGATATCTACATAGATCTGTACCCCAATCTGATAGGAAATAATTCGATCAGTTCTACGGATCCGACGATGAAGGTGTGTTTGAAGGGTTCGTGGAGGACAATTTTCCACTTTCAGATCTCGAGTGCTCATCAGCACAGTAAAGTGAACTAAATTTCTCACAGTTCTTTTCAGAACAACACAAATAATTTTTTGAAAGAAATATCTCAGATTGTCACAAAGAATTAAAACCAAGCAATTTAATATTTATCCAATTTTATTTCGACTTTTCTCTGTGAGTCTTGGCGATTCGGTGTTCTTATATTTCAACAGCCATTATCACGTTTTCGTAATGCTTACGAATCACAAAAATAAATAAAATGTCCGTTTATTTTTCTCTCCCATTTTCAGAAGTTTTGACCATTTTCCTTGTTCTAAAATCAGCTGCGTTTTATACATTACAATAAGGGTTTTTCCCTGGATTTTCTCTGCTTTTTTTAACTGCGTTTGATACTTTTTAGCGATCTATACACAAATGATTTCGGCACATCAGTTAGCGGACACAGATATAAAAAATATTTTTACCAAGATTTTTTAAATAATAAACGTCAACAATTATTTCGTTCTTTTGTGAATAAGTCCTGAAAGATTAATTACAATTCTAAAATTATCTGTACATTGCAAGAATTTCCAATGTTTTATATTGCAAAATGACACTCATATTTCCCGTACTGAAGAGGTTCGCAGCAGAAAAAAGATTTTTTTAGCAAATTTCCAAGGTCCTAAAAATGAGTGAAAATAATAATTTTTACATACAAAATCATTTCGTCTTTCCGCTTAATAATAGCACAAACATTTTGACGATGCAAGTTTGTTTTTATTATTTTGGGGTATTTTTTTCATCATGTATGATCGTTTTTAGCAAATATTTTAAAAATATTTCGAGGTACGTTTACACACACAGACACGCGCACACACGCGCGCGCACACACACACACACACACACACACGCGCGCGCACGCACACACACACATATATATATATATTTGTATGACAAAGTTGAAAATGTTTTTGTGTTATTCGTTTCGTTCCTTAGGACTTCATCGCTCTAATTATCATACATCTTTCACAAAAACTGTTCTTGAAGTATAAAAAATTACATATTGTTTTCGTCTCTCTCTCTCTCTCTCTCTCTATATATATATATATATATATATATATATATAGGTAAGCAAATATATGGATATAGATCTAACAGTATGAAGAAAAATATACGGAAAAAACAAACAAAAATCCTTATATGCAATTATGCTGTTTTAATTTTAAAACATTAAAACAGCATAATTGCATATAAAGATTTTTGTTTATTTTTTCCGTATATTTTTCTTCATATATATATATATATATATATATATATATATATATATATATATATATATATAATTATTTATTTAAAAATATGATTCCAACTCGCTACATAAGAGGTACCATGTTTCAAAACAAGAGCCGAAAACTTCAAAATAATATTTGAATTAACTTGAGTTAAAGTAGGCTCTAGTCCATCTTCAAGCGAAATTTTTTGGGAATGACTTAGCGAGTTGGAATCATATTTTTAAATAAATAATTATATTTATGCTCTACTTTCGTATCGAGCACTATTTTTTAAAAATAATTACAAAAATACTAAGGAACTTTGGATTATTTACCAAACCAGTTTCTTTCCTATTTTCTACAATATTTTCACACATATATATATATATATATATATATATATATATATATATATATATATATATATATATATATAGATAGATAGATAGATAGATAGATAGATAGATGGGACAATGAATATAGGCCTGGGGAAACTAGTCCAGTGTCTGGCAACGTTGGGAAATGCATAAATATAACATGGGTTGACATAATTTATTTATTGGACAAATAAAGCGATTACGTATTCGTCGATGGATGTCCGAGCACGTAGTCGCTAGTCATCGTGACTGAGAATTTGAGAACACTATCCTTCCTCAACTCCTGCTCAGGCCACATTATGTGCTATCTCTTAGAAACTGTAATTACGGTTAACTCAGAATATTTGTAATAAAGGAATCGCAGATTGGCTCTGTTGAAGAAATATAAATGTGCCTCTGCAGGGACAATATTGGCAGATGCCTACTTTTAATGCATATATATTCTTTTTCTTTCTTATCTGCCAGTTCATGGCTAAGTTTTTTTCATATCTATGTCCATTTATATATATATATATATATATATATATATATATATATATATATATATATATATATATATATATGTAAGCAAATATAAATGGATATAAATCCGACAGAATGAAGAAAAATATTTGGAAAAAACAAACAAAAATCCTTAAATGCAATTATGTTTTTTTAATATGAATGAAATGTTAACGACTGACGTTTCGGTTTAATAAACCTTCTTCAGGACAATATTCATTAAAATACGATTAACATAATCAGTTCAACATGACAAAGACGATGGACATAAAAACAAAAAAAAAGTTTTGGATAAGTCTTGTTTTTATGTCCATCGTCTTTGTCATGTTGAACTGATTATGTTAATTGTATTTTAATGAATATTGTCCCGAAGAAGGTTTATTAAACCGAAACGTCAGACGTTGACATTTCATTCATATTAAAACAACATAATTGCATTTAAGGATTTTTGTTTGTTTTTTCCAAATATTTTTCTTCATATATATATATATATATATATATGCATTATATATGCATGTGTATATCTATTAACAGATTCATATATATTTATTTTTTTTCTCTCTCTCATATATGTGTGTAGGCGTGAATGGCAACGTGCGTTACTGAGTGCATATTTTATTAGGTTGGTGCAAAAATAATGACGTAATAATGTCGTTTTCAGACGTATTTTTTAACGTCAAAAAACGACATTATTACGTCATTATTTTTGCACCAACCTGATAATAAATTCCGATGATTTACTAAACATTTTTAAAATCATTTCACCCCATGCAAGGCAGTAGAGCCACTATGACGCAAGGGGGTCACTGAGTGTTAAAGAATAAGAAAAAATTGAAACATTGTTAAAGAGTGAGAACAATAGAAGAGCAATGAAGAAAACAGTAGAGAACGATTGACATTGCATTTAAACTTCGCTGGAAAGGATATATCCAGGAGAGAGTTCTACAAGCTAGAAGAAACTGTTAGCATAGAACTTACGGTTACATCTAGCCAATTCATCTGTGAATTGACGAAATGTTACCGCCAATCTAGTACAGCGCTTAAATTTATGAAGTCTGGGTACCATATCGAAGAATTCATCCAAACAATTACCATAGAAGTATTTATAGAAAAGGCACATGGAAAGTAAATGAAACCGAGACGCCAGATTAGGGCCAATAATATTGCTGATTCTTCTTCGGATCTTATTAAGAATGTCTAAATATATATTAGGGGCACCGAATCATATGTGGCCGCAATAGTCAAAGTATGAACCAATGACCTATAGATATGTAAGATAGATTCTGGAGAGAAAGAATGCCTAGCACCACACAGTAAACCAATTTTCTTAGCAGCAGACCTAGCAATAATTTCAATACACTCTTTCCGCTTCATGTCAGCAGAGAAGACCCAGCGAGTCACTATGCTGAAGGTTAGCATCAGCCATCCTGACAGAATTCAGAAAGCGGTCTCTCAGATGATTATTAAAGAGCAGTTTGGTTTTTAAATTAACAAGCCATTCGTTGCCCCAGTTATTTTAGAAACGTTTCCAATATTTTCAGGGGAAAAAAGACAACTATTTCATTACCTTTCCAGTGCTCTGCAAATAGAAAACACCTGTGTGTGCGTGCGTGTATGCGCGCGCGCGCCTGAGTGATTCTATAGCAGAAGTGCTGCACTTGCATGTCAGCTGAAACCAGCGTCACGAATCAAATCCCGCTCTTACAGGCCCGTGACTCTAATCAAGGCGAAAGCACATACGCGTGCTCTTATCTTTTTATTGACTAAATAGCAATGAAGAAATGTTTACAGGTGAATGTTCAATCAAGGGATGCGAATTAGGCTGTTGTAATGGCAACCCCTAACGCACCGAGGAAGTAATAACTATTTTAAAAGGAAGCGGGTGACTTGTGATCAACACGATGTTATCGAGGTAATGACCTTTGAGCAATCACTCTAAACATTCCATTTTTATTGATGGCACACGATAAATGATTGGCGCTTATTGACGCAGAGTAGCGGGAATTGAGGAGACCCAAACCGGCTCGACGACAGTACCGCCTATTCCTTCTTCCCATCCCCTTGTACACAAATGCCGACGTTTGATATTTACTAATTTAGCTGTAAAAGAAAGAAGAATTTTCATTTAAATTCACGTGAAGTGATAAAAAAAAAAAAAATGCAGTTTTACTCCGTCAATTCATTTATTCGGCCACCAAATTCCACTTTTGTCCAGACATATCGAAGAATAAAGACAGATTATGACAAATTAGTAACCCATGCCATGTTGAAATCAGCTTCCTATGCAATCATGTCGGGATTTTGTTAACAAGGGAGATAATCAGGCATTAACTGTGCTGGGATAGTGGAAGGGATGTCAGAAGCATTATCGTAATATAGGAACCTAGCAGCAATTGAATAGAGTCATTAAATGTTTCCCAAAGCTGGCATGGTTAAGCCGAACGTGAGAGGCGTTGCCGGTAACGGTACAGATGAAGTGTTGAACTGACGTTAATTTCTTCGACTGACGACTGTGATGTTGTGCAGATGTGACGAGGACGCAGAGACTATAGTTCTCCTGTATCATCGATTGGTATGGACTCCCAGAAAGAGACGGCGACATCACTAAAATTCAAGAGCTTGCTGACGGCGCAATTTACTTGCGAAGCTCGCTATACAACAGCAACAATTAAAGGTTTTGGCGTTGACTACCGGGTTTCAGCACAATATGTTTTCAGGTAATGTCCGTCTTCTGTACCATGAAGAGGCATAAGAACTAACCAGTCTTCAGGGATTTCTGGATGCGGGATTTCCTTTCGATAATTTAAAGGGGAAGCAGGGATGATATACCGATGGCTAAATGTAAATTTAGTTATACCGGAGAGACCTTTCTTCATTTCCATAAACGAGCAATTGAACATTTAAATGTAAAGAAACTTTCGTCATTCATTGGCCGATCAGTCAGTGCTACCATCGTTTGAAATTTATAAAATAAAAGTAATGTTTTTTTTTTTTTAATCTATTAATCCGACAGATTTTTATCACTTAATCGTTATTTTTAGTAGGTACTCGTATTTGTGTAGACGCTCCGTTTATTTATTAAACAGTGTATTTATTTATTTTCGTCTACCGGCCTGAATATTCGAGAAATCTTATTAAAGAAAAATATGGGCTCTCCAACAGGATTCGATTCTGCGTTCCCCTGGGCAGAGAGAAACCGTTGTTTGATCCGATGTGCCTGAACCGGCTCGGCCACGAAGAAACTTTTCCTATCAAGCAAGTTTTGATCAGTGCCTTTCAGCAAAATCCTATCCTGTCAGAGAGCGCATATTTTTATTAATAATCCATATATTCTCCTCCAGCTATGGGTTAATTATTAAGACTTGTATCACTCAATCATTAAAAAAAATACTTATAATCTAAAAAACATATTTTCTGGCTTTAAATAAATTAAAAGGGTCTATATCCGTAGAAAACTGACCAATCAATGAAATAATAATTATAATGACAAAATTAATTGAAAATAATTGATACGATGCGACTTTCCTGTAAACAAAGATCGAACGATCAAAGCAAACAGGCCAGATATAATTGTAAACGGTCACCCAAAGTAGTATCTGCTGATCGACTGCGATAAGAATGTTTCTTTCAAAGTATTCAGAAAGGTAAAGACCTGCATATCAAAATGAAAGAAAATGTGATATCTTAGAGCAACGACTATCCCTGTAATTCGTAGAGGCACTCGGAAGGATTAAGAAAAAAACTGGGAAATTTCTGAACATGATACCTGGCAAACCAAAATCTAAAAAAAATAGTATTTTACTAGCACATCTCAATTATTACGGAGAGCTCTGTCGACATAGATTGTGAAAGTTTTGGGCACATTTTGTTTTTCTTCGCCGAATGGTTGACTAACAAGCGAAACCATTTCTTGCCCCAGGCGTCTTGTTGGCACTCGGCAGTAATATACAAAACAAGAAATTTTAATGGATTTTTCTGTAATAATAATAATAATAATAATAATAATAATAATAATAATCATCTTTTTCTGAAACTCAAAAGACTTCGTTAATAAGTACTGCACGCATACTAAAATATATATTTCCTAATAAAATGTTTCATTTAATTTAGGTCTCAGATCAAAAACCTGATTATTAATTGTATCGAACAAATAATAATAATAATAATAATAATAATAATAATAATATGAAATCGAAACCACAAAAATGTAGCACATGGAGACATCAACAATCTCTGTTGTAGTTAGAGCCCTCGGAGTGTTTGGAAAAGATTCCAGTAGACTCATTGAAGGGATTCCTGGAAGCCCATATCTTAAAGAAATACAAAACATTGTTCTCACGGGTACATTCCACAACTTACGAAGGACTTTATCTATGTAAAATGTGTATGAATTTTTTTTTAATTGGTCAGCAGAAAATGTCATGATGCCATTTCTGACCTTAGATCTCTGGGGAGACCCGGAAAGAAATATGTACACGCCAGAAATCAAAGGAAATAATAATAATAATAATAATAATAATAATAATAATAATAATAATAATAATAATAATAATAATTGGCCATCTTCTATTAGGCTGCACGCGTTAACCCCCACTGAATATAAAACTCAGCACGATAGGGTGGGCCAATATAAGCACTGGGACATATGCAACTTTTACGGGAAGAAAACTGAAAGAAACTGGAATGAAAATTACCCAGGCTGGCGGTTCACAGTGGTAGAACTTGTAACAATTCTATGGGACTTTAAAATATACACAAACAGAGCAATCAAAGCTAATCGGCCAGACATCGTGATCAAAGACAACAAAAACAGAATGTGCTTTCTTATTGACATGGCCGTCCCTGGAGATTGTAATGTATCTTTGAAGATCTTCAAAAAACTATCAAAATGCAAGGATCTTGATGTGAAATTTAAAAAAAAAGTGACACAAAAGGAAATCAATAATTCCAGTTTGTTCGGATTGATTTGAAAATGTACCAATAGACTCATTAAACGGATTCCTGGTAAGCCATGCCTTAAAGAAATACAAAAAATTTTACTTACAAGTACAACCCACACATAAAAAGTGGTTTATCTATGTGTGATTTTTTAAAAAAATTATCAGTGGAAGATGTCTCTGGTTAGAACACGGAAGGAAATGAGTATACAACAGAAACACAAGGAAATAATAATAATAATAATAATAATAATAATAATAATAATAATAATAATAATTTGTTCTGTAAAACAATCGTTGGAAAACAGAACAGTAGAGAATAACATTTCGTGATGCAAAAATGTTCTCTTTCTCTCTCAAGAGACGTTGGTAAAATCATTATCAACAAAGAAAGCAATTTGTCCTGTGTATGACAATAAATTACATCAGGCAGCAAAGCCTCTGATTAGGAGGTTTTAAGGGGGTGGAACAACCTCTTAATTGCTGTTCTTCCCCGATACACCCAGAGTCGGAGTGGTAGCAGCTGTTAGGGTCTCAGCTATAGGTAAATAGTTAACCCTAAACTGGGGTCAAAACACTATGAAAGTGTAAAAATAGGTTTTATTAGTAAAAATACCAGCAATACATTTTTCTAAAAGAATATTACCAGCAATACATTTTTGAAAAAAAAAAAAAAGAAAAGAAAATTCCAAAAATACATTTTTGAAAAGAAAAAAAGAAAAGAAAATTCCAAAAATACATTTTTGAAAAGAAAAAAAAGAAAAGAAAATTCCAAAAATACATTTTTGAAAAGAAAAAAATATTACCAGCAATAAAAAAAAAACTTGCCAGCATCGATGTTGATATATGGTAAAACAAACCAATCAAATATAATTGACGTACATCAGTCACATGAATTAAAAAAAAATATCAAGCCCACACCCGAAACTGAGTTTTCTTTTTAAATGCCACTTATCTTCAGAATGTATGTGATCACGTCTCTCCAGGGATTACATATGTCTATAATATGTGACTTCATGGGAAAGATTGAGGAATGGTTCCTGTTGCTTTTTCCACAGTTTGTTATCGGGGTAGTCCTTTTCGTACACCTAGAAAGCCCACTCTATCCTGTTATCTCGCCCCTAGCTCTTAGAGAAGAGCTGGGGGCTAGATAACCCCTCTTTATGTCCCCGCATTCAGTATAGAAAAACAAAACTATATATATCAGGTGTAACAGCATGCGACAATTGTCGATCCCACAAAATGTTTAACAAAAAAACAAAACAAAACAAACAAACATTAAACTGATTCAGTTTCTTTTTCTTGGGTTTTCAGATAAGACGTTTAGCCATTTTGATACCATATGTCGTAAGAATCATTGAAAATCCCTTTGAGAAAGAGAACGGGTTAAAATCGTTATGGTTCATCCCCACTATGTCTTCCCCACTGAGCAATGGTGGGAGGAAAAAGATCATTCAGAACTTCAGTAATGGTACCAACATTCATACTCAGATTTCTGTCTTTAAAGTCCATTTAATGACCATCAAGAAAACGATAAGTTTAAAAAAAAAAAGAACAGTAGAGAAGGAAACTGGTCACAACAGGAAGAGGAACTATCATTTGAACTTAGAGCTAAATACAATTATTGTTTAAAGTAGAGTCCAAAATGTTATAAAAACCTTGGAGAATTCCAGTAAGATATCTTTAATCATTTCTAAGATAGAACGGTTCAAAGTTAAACTAAGAATTGGACAATTTTGCTGTTACACAATTTGGACAATTTTACTTTTATACTTGGTATATTACTTCAAACGTTATTATTAGGGGATATTCGTATTTGAAATAGACGCCCTGTTTTTATTTTAAACAGTGTTCATTACGTCTATCGGCGTGCGTATTCGATACATCTTATTAAAGAAAACGTGATATTCGACAGGCATCAAACTTGAATCCGACTTTGTAGGAGAAACCATCATTTGATCCGGTGTGCTTTACCGCTCGGCTACGAAAAGCGTCACAGTACTGCATGG
>OZ010576.1:80581074-80598574 GCA_963932145.1 Acanthosepion lycidas
TTGACTTCTATGTTCACTTTTATCTTTACACACACTCTATCTGATATTGAGCACTTTATCCCATAAATATAGCACATCTTGACTATATTTCTTCATATATATATATATATATATATATATATATATATATATATATATGCATGCATGTATGTATGTATGTATGTATTAAGGAAATTGTAAGACAAAATAGAAAATGACTTCTTTGTTCTTGATATGTAAAAATATATATCGTTATGTCATATATATATATATATATATATATATATATATATATACACACACACACACACATATATATATAATAATAATAATAAAGAAAGATTGTTGTGTAAGAATACAGAAAGCCTTCTACAAACCCTCACAACTCGAATCGTGGCAAACAACTCACACAAAACTATCGATCATCAGGTAAGGAAACGCAATGACATAAAATATTTTCTTCTTGTCATTTCTTTTAGTCATATATACTTATGCGTTGAGACGTGGTGTCTGGCAAGATCGCACTTAAATTGACAGAGTCAGTCGTGTAGTAGTATTCGTTACTCAACTAGACAAATCACTGCAATAGTATTCTTTTCACCCTAGACAATTACCCGGGACTACTTATCATGAATGGAGTCCGATGTTTTAAAAATTACCCTTAACAAATTGAATAGAATGGCTCTCTGCTCTTTTCCGTCCTCCGGACGAAAGGGCGGTAATCTTCGACTGAATATTTGAGAAGATTGCCAATATCCTCACTCAATTCCCTTCGACCAGCTTTCATATCTGCGGTGAGTTTAATATCCACCATAAATAGTGGCTAGTCCACTTCAACAAAATCGATGTTGAAGGCAGATATTGCAGAGACTTCTCCATTGCCTATGAACTAACCCAGATCATTGGAGAATTTACCTACCTGTGGCCAGTACAAGACAGGATATCAGATGAACCTCCTTGACCTCTTTTTAACCTCCTGCCCTGATAAATGCCTATCAAAAGTTTTACCCCTACTAGGTACGTCAGACTATTCCTCTAATCAGTGTCCAGATTGATGCCAAACCTAAGACATTCCTTGATGTACCATTTAATTGAACGATTTTTCTCTATGCAAAGTCATAGTGGGACAGTTTTTGATCCTATATAATGGAAGCTCCCCTCCCAACTTTCTTCAAGCATGCTGTCTCAAAAACTGTTACCCTTACAATTGATTAGATCCTTTCTGGAATGGAGAGTTTTATACCTCAAAAATGATTCCAACAAAAACTAAACAGTGAACCCGGGTTCATCCCTGAATGCTCTGCAACCATAACACATCGAAGCCTTTACTTCAATATCTATCGCAAGAAGCGAAGCCGTTCGGACCTCACTGCATTCAGAACTGCTGTCCGTAATCGCTGCAAAAATTCTAGAAAGAACCGTGCAGCTACGTGCAAAAAGTCCAGACAAAAGTTGAAAAGAAATAAATTGGATCCTGTGAATTCTGGAAGATCACCATCCAAATCATGAACAGGGGAAAAGCAGCTGTGCCAACAATCATCATATTTCCTCGACAGATAAGGTGAACCTCTTCGCCCCCATCTTTGCCTTTAACTCAACGTTAAGTGACAAAGACCTTCCTTTCTGCAAGTTCCCACAATATTGCCATCACAACACAAGAAGTCCCAACTTATCAAAAGCCTTGACACAAAGAAAGCCACTGGTTTAGACAAAATTCAAGGTTGTCCTTAAGAACAATCAACCCGGAATTATTCCCAATCCTAGTAAAATTATTTAACCGCTGCTTGAAGGAGAAAATCCTTCCAAAGCCTGTGGAAGGTGTCAAGCGCATGCCCGGCTTTTCAAGAACGTGGGCGTGCGATTTTCTCCCTTCCAGTACAGATCCATCAGTGTTTTCAGTATCATATGCAAGCTTTTTGGGGCCATAATCAATAAGAAATTCAATAGGAAAGTCATCGAGCACCTAGAAAAGAACAAACTCTTCGGGGACCATCAGTATGGGTTTTGGTCGGGCCGATCCATTGCCTACGTCCTACCATCAAATCACAGAATCAGTGAGGTTCTTGACGGCATACACACATCGTGGATCATAGCACTAGACATCTCAAAGGCACAAAGGTTTACTACACAATATCTCCCCTTATGGAATCACTGCGAGGGTTTTCTCAATCATAAAATCCTTCCTAACAGGTAGGTCCCTGAAGGTATTTATCAATACCTAGAGGCGTCCCCCAGGGGTCACTTCTCGGACCAACCCTCTTTTTGGTCTATTCTTAGTATCTGCCGTAGAATATACTCAAATAATTTGTAAACATTTATGCCGATGATACGACTATACAAAACTCTCGATGGTCATAGATTGGCGACTGATCTCTCTATTTCGATCTTCCACAATATCGAATGAGCTGGTTACATTTAATGTGTCGAATACGAAGCTAGCTGTTCTATCACCGCCGATCTCACTCCGAACTACCGCCAAAGAGAATAAACGGACGTCCTCTCGGGGAAGCACCATGCCTTGAAAAACTGTTGGGCCTCAAACTCGCACCCAACATCAAGAGAAACACGTACATACGATAATGAGTAAGAATGTAGTTAAAATGGTCGACTCTCTGTACCGCTCTAGAAAGTACCAGGCTCCTCCTACTCTCCTATACATTTACAAGAATCAGTTCAGGCCAAAAATGGAGTACTGTTGTCATATTTGGGCGGGAGCTGCACAGACCTCAATCTCCAGCTTTGATAGAGTCTAGACGGGTCTCTGAAACCTTGTGGATGACGAATTATTCTCCACTCTCCAACCTCTCGCCCCCACAGGCAGGATGTGGCCATTCCCTAACTGCTCTACCAATATTTCCCGGAAAGTGCTCGAATGAAATACATTCCCTGGTCAAGTCGAGGTAAACCTTCACAGCAAGAACACGCTATACCACTTATATAGTAGCAAACCACCCACATTCCCTTTATATTCCATCGTTGAGGAGTAAGTTCAACTCGGGCAGCTTCTTCCCGTAAACCAATTCCCTGTGGAACCGACTCCCAACAGGACGTTTTCTTGATCGCTACAATCTTAACCTGTACAAGGACAGGGTTAACCGTTATCTTCCACTCTTATACACATAAAAAGCCTACATACGTAACCCTCTACTTCCAGTGGCCCTCGGGCCTTGTAAAGGGTGAACCTGGCTGTAAAAAAGTGAAGAGACCACACTCTCAATAGAAGATCTCGGCTTGTAAATAAGTGTAGGTAAGGACTAAATATTACAAGAAAATATTTTTGATAAGAATGGGAACTCTATCGGAATATAAACCTAATGAGACACGTAAAAAAAAAAAATGATCCGAAATCTGATGAATAAAACACGCAGCAAAATTAAACTTACAAATAGGACTAGAACAGTGCGATTTTTTTTAAAGACACTGGGACAAGAAATGCAATATTTATGCGGAGAATGATATTAGAAAGAACAATACAAATGCAAAAAGGATGTGTGATATTACAGAATGCGGGGGATGGGCGAGGATGACCAGCGATTGGTCAGAATACATCGTGGGCGTGGCCTTCTACCAGTGATGGATTGCTTTTGTCTACGTTTTGAAAATAAGACCAAAACGGCACGAAGTCGGCAGAGAGCCGCGGAAATTTTGAAACGTCGATATACTTTCCACTCCCAGATTCGACAGACAGGCTAAGACCGCACGTGGCGGAATGCTAAGTCAACGAGGAACGCGGGGGTGGATATGCGTTCCTCTGTAGTTCTTTCTCCTGTTGCCTCCTAGAATTTATGCCACTACGTCTGTCCCTCGCGTATAACAAAACGAATAAAAAAGAAACTTTCGTTGATACTATCTATAAGGTGGCTTTGGGATCTGAAGAGACTGAAACCAGTGACAGCAGAGAATGCATTAATATCTGTTTTATAGATTATGCAAAGTACATTTCAAAGAACTGTTGGAACTACTAGTTCAGTCTGATTTATTTGGGAAAAATATGAGAATTAATACAGAGAACAAGCAGCCTGCATACGGATAGAAAATAAATTCAGTAAATATACAAAAATAGAAAGAAGTATAATACAAAGACGTCTCTTTTAGCGAACTTATTCAACTTATACAGTGTGGCGATTCTGAGATAATTAGAAGTCCTACCAGGATTTATTATTGGCGGCTCAAATTTTAATAATATCAGATATGCAGATGGCACAGTGTTGATAGCAGAGCCAGAAAGGAAACCACAGGAACTCTTATAGAAGGTAGTAAAGGAAAGCAAGAAGAAAGGACTAAATTACTATTATAGGAAGGCAAAAGAACCCGATATGCAAATTACAAACTGGAAATACCAAAATCATACTAGTGAAAAAATTTAAATAACAAGGAGTGAAATTCGAAGGCATATTGGGACAGCAAAATATGCCATCCTAAAGTTAAGCAAAGTATCAAGAAATCAGAAAATTTCGTTCGAATCAAAGAAAAGATTACTGAGCTGTTATGTATTATCGGTTCTCCTATATAGCCGGGGATGCTGGACAGTCACCTCAAAGATGAAAAAGAAACTTGAGGCAAGAGAAATGTCGTTCTACAGGAGGATATTGAGGATACCATAGACCTAACACGTAAGAAACGACAACGTTTTAGAGAAAATGGAAGCAGAAAGGATACTCATGCTTAACACCAGAAAGAGACAGTTGAAATTTCTAGGGTGTATAATGAGGAAAGAGGGCTTGGAGAATTTGATACTCAAAGGATAGATTGAAGGCAAGGAGGTGAGAGGAAAGCAGTGCACAATTTTCGGAACGAGCTTGTGTAAATGGTTGGCAGAATAGGGATTAGGAGAGATAGCAAAAAAACAAACTTTATTAAGAGCTACAAAGGACATGAAATCACCCACGGCGCATTAAAGTGGTGAATTTAAAGTGATTGAATTTGTTGAACTTATTTTTTTCTGATGGTCGAATTTATTATAAAATATCTGGAATCTTGTAAAGTCCGGGATTTGAAGAACATCGATTTATATCGGAATTTGTAATATACCTGTCTTCGATACAGAATACGGTTAAAACAAAAACATGGTTGAATAGTACCTATTGTCATTATTTGAATATTTGGTCTATCTTTCAATATTTGATCCCGTAGGCATATATTGAAAGATAGATATTTGAAAAGCTTAATACAAGTCTACATGGTAGTATAAAATAAGAAGATTACGTAACGCCAATCTTCTTGACAGTGATCCCGCGCTTATTTTGCGAATACTGACTTTGATTTGGTTTCGACACCAACAAAACTCGGGATATTACCTGCGAGAATTTCAATAGCTCATACAACATTACGATCAGCGAGATGAGAGCTAGGAAAGAAAGATTTCTTTTCCTATTTATGCTTCTCCTATTATAGCTACCGCTATATCCATGGTATAACGACACCAATATTTCTCGGACGTAACGGAATAGCTGAATAGAAAAGGAATGAGAAACATGCTTAATTCTCAGAGAGTTTTGTAATGCTATGTCGTACAAAAAATTAGATATATACTCATCTACACGTGTCCCACGCAAAGAAATTATAACATATATGCAACAAAAAATGGTTTGGAAGAAAGGGGAACCTTACTTGTCATATTTTCCGAAATGAAAACTGGAGTTACGGCGGTTTCTCTACGAACCTATTAAAGCCATGTGATTTTCCTGTAAGACATACCGCTGTCGGCTAGGGAGGTCATTTTTTCTCTGGGCTCTACATCAAACTGTCCTTCGTCAATCTACCTCCTGACGTCATTAACCGGCAGTCACGTGACACATATAATTATCTCAAAGGAAGGGAGATAATCGTCGTTTGCAACCCAACACCGCTATCTTTTTGTTGTAAGAGAACTACTTAGAAAGAAACGGTGGAATGAAGATGAAGACATTTTTTCGTATAATTCTTCCACCACTTGTGGAGCATCTCGTATGTATAATATTAGAAATCGACAATATCTATCTATCTATCTATCTATCTATCTATCTATCTATCTATCTATCTATCTATCTATGTGTGTGTGTGTGTAAGCGGACATTGAAGTCAAGGAACAGCGGCGTCACCCTGTTACATGCTTAAACGTAATCGTCAGGACGGACGATTGTGTTTAGGCATGAAACAGACTATCGACGCTGGGTGTTGACGCCAATGTTCATTGGACTTATATATTTACATACGCTCTAACCATGATATTGAGCCCTTTAAGCCATCAATATAGCATACCTAAAATCTATATTATCACACACACACACACACACACACACACATATATATATATATATATATATATATATATATATATATAAAGAAAGAACAGTAAGATATATAATCCGGTGTTCTAAGATCACATTTTCCTCTTGAACGTGGGTTTTTCGCTCTCGTGTTACAGAAGTTGAGAAACCTATTTTCCGGAAAAAATGATTTTAGAGAAAAAAAATCATAAATTTAAACCGGAAGTTGCTCTGGCTGCTCGGTCAATAAATGCAGAATGTTTCCTTATAAGGAAACGGCGAATATTACTATTACTATTACTAGATCCCATTCTGCAGATCAGTATTCTTTTTAAGTAACTTACTGATATTATGCTTCTTTGTGGCCTTTATAAAAACACAGTACTACATGAAAGTTATCAACCAAAAATGGTAGATTTCAAAACTTGATACACTTAGCTTCAGCAATAAGTTATTTTGCAAACACAAGTTTTAAATATACAATTTTTAAATATACAAGTTTTAATGTATTTTCTATACCGAACTTTTTTAAATCGTAGTCATGTTCGCTAATGAATCTTCGTTTTATCGTAAGATAGCTTCTTTGTTTTACCACAAGGTAAAAATTCTTCAAGAATTTTGGGAAACTGTTTCCTAAATTGTACTTCAATTTTCTAGCCTCCGATAAGAATCATTTTAAAAAGTTATTTAAACGAATGACGAAATGGGAAAAAATATGTGTAACGCGTTTCATTCTCTAGAAGGACTTCATCAGGCTAGAGAAATGGTTTTGTTAGTGGAATTGTATATATATCGGAGGGGAACGAGATTTAAAAACACAAGCGGAGGCTATAATTTTGCACCGACAGGAAACACTGAAGATGTTACAACTCTTAAATTTAAAATAAAACAATTCAGACGTGTCTAGACATGTAGCTGATCTGATTTCATTCAGTCTCTTTATACTTATGTTTTTATCAATTTTATTATTAAGTATTAGGTTGGTGCAAAATAATGACGTACTAATGTCGTTTTTTTTACTTATTTTTAACGTCAAAAACGACATCATTACGTCATTATTTTTGCACCAACCTAATATCTAACATTCTGCTAAGGAAGATGAAATATACTAAGAACCTGAACGCAAATTTACCGTGGATGATTTAGTGATCAAAACATATTCTATACAGTTTCACCTTAGTAAATTACTTTCTCTTCCAATTAAAACAGCATTTTTTTAATCGAAGTTATGATCAGGCTCATTACAGTGAGCGACTAATGCACTGTGTGTTGTTTTGTAAAATTTTTATTTTATGTTCATATAATCTTTTAAGTTTCTAGAGGTTTCTCCTATGTATTCTTCGTAGCAATTATTACAGGTGAGAGAGTAAATTTTTCCTTCTAGTCTTAGCTTATTATTATTTTGTTTTGTATTTATTATATTATTGTTTTAGAAGTAGTTATAACAAACTTTAAGTTTAAATAAATTCTGTTCTGTTGTAGTTGTGATAGAGTTGGTACATAGAGTAATATTTTTTTAATCTTTTCACCCAAAGTCAAACAATAAAGTCACTAAGACTCAAGTGGTTACTGAGTATGAAAGAATATGAAAAAGAGACACATTATTAAGCAGCGAGAACAATAAAAGAAGAGGAATCAATAAGACAGTAGATAATGATTGACACTGCATTTAAATTTTTGAAAATCAAAGTTGGCTGGAAAGCAAGAAGTCAGAAGAAAGTCTCACAAGCGAGAAGTGCGAGAAAAGAAATTGTTAGTATAGAACTTACAGTTACATCTGGCCAGTTGAACTTTAAAATGATGAGGCCTTACCGCCAATCTAGTACCGCGCTTAAAATCCTATCGATATGTTGAATTAACTTGAATAGTTCTTTTTTTTTTATTCTGAACTATTTGACGAGCTTTTTGTTTCGTTTTGAATATGAAAGAGGGGGTTAAAAATGTTAGAAATGTAAATATTGAGGACAGCTAATTCTGGAAGCTGTTAAATTAGAACCAGATAATTATTCCGGTTTTCATTTTGCTGTTATTTTAAAAATTCCTTTTACCTTTAGTTAAAGTAAATGTTCTGTTTTATTCTACATATTTTTTGCGCATAAGGACATCGCTCTTTTAATTATACCAAAAATCGACACAAAATAAGAATTATTTGCTGCCTTTGGTAAAAAAGAAAAATGAACTGATGTGAAAAGAAGGAGCTGCTAGTAACCACTTGGTTATAAACCTGTTGATTGATTTACGTTTAGCAATAAGCTCTCGAAACAGGATAGATTAATCGCGGGAGTTTTCAGTATAAAAACTAGCAGAGCGTTGAGAACAGGAACAAGGGAGCACGTTTACGTCACTCTACCTGCAGTAGGACGTTCAGGTTGAATGCAAACGGCCGGACATAGTGAATAAGAAGGAGACATTTCATTATAAGTAAAGTGAAATCACAGGCCGTATCTCATCGTTTATTGGCAAAAGGGTCTGCAGACAGGCATTCGATAAAGTTAGCCGCATTTAGTCCTTAATGTCCAAATGATAAATCGTGTGTCAGCTGTAGAGATAATATTCCTCGCGGGATCGAAAATCTATAATTTACTTTATTTTCATTTTAAGGATCTAATATTGGAACCGATAATACGATTTTACTCATCTGATCTGGATTGTGCTTCGATCGGACACGTTTTTACCAACATCAGGAAGTGAATTAATATCAGTTTCTCGTCATAGAAGTTATGGTTAACGACCCTAGCAAGGAAAGTAATCCGATATCCTGAAAATAAAGTCTATTCGTAACGTTCTAAATGAGTTATCTGAAATTTGAAAATAAGTATTATTTTCGAACGGAGGTTTGACATTCAATATCTTAAGAAATCATGGCCCCTTTGCAACAGGGATAGAAATGCGTCATTATTGCTTATAAAATTCGTTCTAATTAGGGCATTGACATGAGAACGAGATCTTAACTTTTAATTAGTTTAACATTGTGTTTATGTGTACACACTGCTACCACGTGCACAATGGCATCTCCGATTTAAACCTAAAAAATAGAGCCGTTTCCCTATAAGGAAACATTTGACATTCATTGACCGAACAGCCAAAAAGCTTTCTCTTAAAACAATTTTTCAGGAAAATAGTTTTCTCAAGTCCAGTAGCTGTTATTGCTCTTTCCAGTAATAATGGATGCTTCCTTCCTAACCTTTTATTTGAAGTGATATGGAATGTCAACCTCTTGATGATGTCATTATTTTCTCTTCATGTTACATGTGCTATCCATTTTTGTTGTTGCTGCTGTTGGTAGTCCTCAAGTGATGTAGTTTTTGTTTTTTGATATAGTTTGTCTGTGATTCTGTAGCTGCAGTTCACAGTGTTCTTTGAATGATGGTCATAGTTTCATTCATTCAAAGTCACTTTTAATCATTGATATTAGAAAGCAGTTGTATACAACAGACAGTTTAGATATTTCTGAATGGTTTTAGCACAATGCATGAGATAAATAGGAAAGTCTTGATATGAGTAGGCTATTTAAAAACATGAATTTTGTTTTCAGGTTAATATTTTGGTTCCGTAGAAATTTGCAGTGTTGGATGAAACTATTTTTGGCTCAGTCTATTCCATGTTGCATTTCCTGATGGAAGGCAGGGATGGTTCTCTATGGTGGGTAACTGTATATGAAAGTCTTGATATGAGCAGGCTATTTAAAAACATGACTTGAGTTTTCAGGTTAATGTTTTGGTACCGTAAAATGTACAGTGTTTGATGACAATGCAAATGAAATGGTTATGATAATAATAATATTATCCGTTTCCCTATAAGGAAACTTTTGGCATACATTGACCGAGCAGCAAGTATTGCTTTCGGTTGAAATTTATAAAATCTTTCGCTTAAAACAATTTTCCAAGAAAACAGGTTTTTTTTTAAGTACAGTAGATATTCTTTCCAGTATTAATGAAGGTTTCCTTCTTAACTTTTTATTCGAAGTAGTGTGGAATGTAAACACCTTATGTCATTATTTTCACTTCAAGTTACATGTGCTATCCATGTCAGTTGATGTTTTTTCTGGTAGTCCGCAAGTGATGTGGTTTCTGTTATTTGGTACAGTACTTTGTGTAAAGATAACCTTATAAATACAACTTTACTTTTCAAGCAAATGCTTTAAAAACATCAATAGACAAAAATTGGAAATTGCTCTTTAATTCAAGGTAAAGTTCGAGGTTGTCCGGAAATTCTCAACTGACTTAGGAAATGAAAAGAAAACAACAAATCTTGATCTCTGTCTGATCGAATTTTCAAGGAGGACGATATTTCGAGCTTGTTCGCGCCATCAATGCTAGACTTTATTGCCAACAGCTAGACTTGACGTATGATAAACTAAGTATCCTGCTTTGGTCAATCGAGGCCAGGTTTTGCTTCAGCAAGACAATGCGAGTCCATACACTGCCAGATTGACTAAGAAGTTCAAACAGATGGACGGTGTTGAGATTCTTCCACATCGACCATTCTCTCACGATCCTGCTCCGAGTGACTATGGCCTACTCCACTCAATGTAACACTTCCTCCGTGATCAATGATTCAACATTTTTGATGAAGTGATGAAGTGAAGGAAATTTGTTTATAGTTTTTTGATTCAAAGCAAAAAGACTAGTATCTGGGACAGATTCGGATGCGGGTTGATCGCTGGCAGAATGTCGTTGAGAATGATGTACTTTATTTTGAAGAATAAATATTAGTGGTTGCGCCATAAAATTTCCGCTACCTAAGTGAGTCAGGACTTTCTGGCCAACCTAATATTTGAAATTACATAAACATAAGACTTTTGTTTTCTATTCAAGTTAATGTTATGACAGGTAAAAGCTGAGTTGCACATAATTATTTATATACTTAAGTCATTTCGAGCTATCAATATTCATTATTGGCAAATATGATCTTAACAAAATAAGTCATGCGGGTGACATTGCACTAATAGGCGAATCAGTGGGTAAAGAGAAAGAACACTTAGGTAAAGTAGTAAAAAGAGATTCTGAAAATTAAATGATAATAAATTATCATTCCAGTATACGCGTGTGCGGGGGTGCAAATGTGACGTAAAATGTGGTTATTTTATGCTATTATATTTACCCAGAAAGAAAGTTCCACTTGAGCAGCTTCTTCCTGTGAACCGCTGTTCTGAGGTACAGATTCCCAAAAGGATGTTTTCCCGATCTTGTTCAAGTCTAGGGTTAACCGTTCTCTTCCCACGATAGTCGAATAAATTGTGTCTCTTACTCTGAAACCCTCTATCTCAAGTGGTTCTTGGGTTTCTTGCTTCCCATTTAACAGTGATCTTCAAAATTTTAAATGTCAATGTCTCCTGGCTTTAAAATAATTCCTGTTTTTTCATTGTTTTCCCCACTTAATAATGTTTTACTTTTTTCATATTCTCTCACACTCACAAACCCTTTGGCTTTATTGCCTTACTTGGGGCGAAATGATAAAAAGAAAATGGCGAAAAAGGTCAACTTTGACTTCAAAAATTTTAAAATAACATAAATTGTTATCTTCTGTCTTCTTAATTCTTGTTCTTTTATTGTTCTCTTTCCTTATTTTTCTCATATTCTCTAACAGTCAGTAACCACTTGCGTCTGAGTGGATTATTGCCTTGCTGTAGGTGAAAGGATTCTAAAATGAGGAAGGATAATTCTCTGGAATCCTGTAAATACTATTTTGATTATCATATCCCGAAAAATGCAATGTTTCGAAAGAACGGAATCATAAAACTGCTTCAAAGATGGTGAAAGTTCAGAGAATAAAATAGCACTTATGTGTTTTCATAAACCGTGTAGAAATATCTCAATACTATGGTTGAAATTTACTTAAAACAGCTACGAACATTTGTTCTGACCCAGTTCGAATAGTTGATACTGGTTAAAATATGTCTAAAAAATATTAATTTCATACTTAAAACAACAAGGATTATTTGTTTTAAATTCTGGAATTTATTTCGTAGTGTACTCTATTTTCTCTACCTACGTTAAGCTTTTTTAAATAAAATTTTGCTTAGCAGTATATCAGCTTCTGTGGGTTAATTAATGCCAAAATCTAATTATTGCGAACACAATTTTATGGCTTCATCTACAGATAAAATCTACTGTTGATCATTTTGCAATAAAATGTGTCGTTGGTAATTCTACTAGCAAATACACTTCTGGTAATTTTACGTGAAAAAATACATTATTGGTAATTTTACTATAAATATGTACTGTTTGTATTTTTATATATAAAAATATTAGGTTGGTGCAAAAATAATTTCGTTTTCTCACATAGTAACATATGTTAGAAAACGAAATTATTTTTGCACCAACCTAATATATTGCTGGCATCTTCAGCATAATGTTTTTTTATACTTTCATAGTGTTTGGTTTTTGTTGGGGGGGGTCACTATTTCCTATAGCTGGGGCCCTAACAGATGCTACCTCCCCGGTCCGGGTGGAGATGAGAATAACTACAATTAAAAGGCTGTACCTGAAAAGCTACAATCACCCGATCAAAAGTCTTGCTGCCGGATGCAGTTTATCGTCATGCCCCAAATAAGGTAAGCTTCATCTAAGTGCAAGTTAAACTAAAGGCAGATGGATGTTTCGCTTCTGTATTTTGGTTTCTAGCTTGGCACATCATGAAGTGAGAGAGAATTATAAAGATTTTATCGTGAATTATATAAAGTGTGTATATGTTTACGTATAGAAGATGATTTATGTTGTTTCTTTACTACTTGAGAAAAAACAAATCTCCCGCTGGCAGTAAACTTACTGCTATCAAAATTGTTGTACAGTTAGTACTTTATCGAAGTTTATTAAACAAGGCAAGGTATAAAATTTTCGATGGAGATAGAAGAAACAAAAAACATATTGAGGCAAAAACTGTAGAGAGAAGAAAAAAAAAATGGTTGAATGTAAAGACTGAGGACTGGGACCCATAAAATTTCATAAAACCATTTTTGAATTCAAGGGATGATTCTTTAGAGCCGTTACGAGAAAAATTTAGAACGCACAGCGTTAGATGCATATACAGGCGCGTTTATTACATCGTTATGGCTGGATTTCCCAAAATAATGGACATCTGATATATATATATATATATATATATATATATATATATGAGATAACGATATATATTTTATATATCAAGGACAGTATTACGAAAATTGTATGGCACAGTGGAAAATAGTTTACTTATGACGCGTTTCGTCCTTTAAGACATTATCAGACTAAATTTGTTATGTTGGTAGAATTACATATGCGCACAGCAGAGGGATGTTGAGAATTTTAGAATGTTTTTCTATCGTGCGCATTGGGTCGTCCTATCAAAATAACAAATTTAATCTGATGAAGTCCTGAAGGACGAAACGCGTCACAAGGAATTTTTTTCACTTTGTCATACAATTTTTCCAGTATACCCACACACACGCGCGCGCGTGCGCGCACATACATAATATATATATATATATATATATATATATATATATATATATATATATATATAATTATTTCTTTAAAAATATGATTCCAACACGCTACATAAGAGTTCTCATGTTTCAAAACAAGAGCCGAAAGCTTCAATATAATTATTTGAATGAAATTGAATTTGAATTAAAGTACTATGCTCTGTTCATTCTTCAAGCGAAATTTTTTTGGGAATAACTTATAACGTAAATTATTTTTGGGAATAACTTATAACGTAAATTTTTTTTTGAATAACTTATAACGTAAATTTCCGAAATAAATTATTTCAAACAAAATTTCGCTTGAAGATAGAACAGAGCGTGGAACTTTAATTCAAATTCAATTTAATTCAAATAATTATATTGAAGTTTTCGGCTCTTTTTTTGAAACATGAGAACTTTTATGTAGCGTGTTGGAATCATATTTTTAAATAAATAATTATATTTATGCTCTACTTTTGTATCGAGCACTATTTTTTAAAAATAATAACAAAAATACTAAAGAACTTTGGATTATTTACCTAACGAGTTCTTTCCTATTTTCTATATATTTTTCACACACACACACACACACACACACACACATACACACACATATATATATATATATAATTTATTATTGTATATATTAATAAATATACACCGGTAGCACGACTATGCATAACGCAATCTTCAGGTACTGACTAAAGACTAGCCGTGGTATAATTTAAATTTTAATAAAAATATCTTAACATAATGTTGGAGCAGACCAATACAGGGATTACTGGTTTTAAAAAAGTTGTATTTAAAATAGACAGGATTTATATTTTGTATTTAATATAAACGAGAGTGTTAATGGTTTCTTAAAAAGATTTGTATTAAAATAAACGTAGCTATAACTATAAAAATACATATATGTTTCTAAATAAAAAGAAAATACAGAAATACGTGATCTCCTTCAAGCTGAAGTAATAAAAGACACGGCAAACGGAAAAAAAAACTCTTCCAAGCTCCTAAAAAAACAATTAAAAAAACCTGCCAAGAAACTACATAACGATACTCATATAACTATAAAAAAACAAAATCCTATTATAATGCGAAATTACAGATCATACTCGACGATCATATCAAATTCTAAAAGGTTACCAAAATCCTACAAACCAACTGAAATTAGAAAAATAAAAATAAATAATAAGCTAATAACAGCCAACAAAGCAAAACAGGGCAATTTAAAACGCCCCAAAATAATCGGAGACTAGAAACCAGGATGCATATATAGTATTAGGTTGGTGCAAAAATAATGTCGGTTTTTGACGTTAAAAAATACGTCAAAAACCGACATTATTTTTGCACCAACCTAATACTATAAAAATACACAAGTCGAACTTCCTTCTCCGTCCTATCATATCGCAAATCACCAATCTGGTTTACCAATTAACCAAAATCATCAACCAACTCATTACACCATAAATACCTCGTAAATACGGTATTAAATCAAATCACGAACTAATCCAAATCTTAAACACGCAACAACCTAATAAGGAAACCATAACCACATTTGATGTTGTAAGTTTATTTACCAATAATTAAAGAAACGATTAATATAATTATAAAGAATATTTACAACAATCCATCTCTCCTTCCACTAAAAATCAAACCTAATGTATTACGGAGACTACTTTTGACTTGTACCACCAAGGTTCCCTTCTATGAGCATCAAAATAACATCGACATTCAACATTATGGCCAGTTCATGAGTTCACTTCTTGGACCAACACTTAGTAACTTCTACATAGCTAACATTGAAAATAAGATATTTAACACCACTGAAATCCCTCCATCTACCTAAGATATCTTGTTGATATTCTCATCTTCGTTAAAAACATAGATAAACATAGATAAAATACACGAACTAGAAGAAAATTTAAAAAAATACTGTTCTTAACCTCACACATAAACTTAACAACAATAAAAAATTCCTTTTCTTGATACATTGATAGACACTAATAATAATACATTTACTACCTCCCCATATAAAAAAATAGTCAGTTATGAACCATACGCGATACATGTTTAGGCGATCATGTATTTTTTGATACATGACTGACGAAGCAGGTTTATTTCCTGCAGTAGGTTGCCATTTCTTTCTGCGGTAGACCAGTTGCCATCCAAAGCTATAGAATCTGCTGTCCTGCTATTTCTCCTTAGCTGGGGGTGGATGGGTGGAGAAGAAGAGGATTCATACCTTTTCCAAGAGTATTAGCACGTAAGTGGATTCGATTAGAATTCGAACTTGCCTCCCCGATTCCTTAATCGGAGTCGCTATCCATTAATCTACGGTGCCTCCTAAAAATAGCACCTAGCATAAACACGTCTAAACTATAAAAATAAAAATAAAAAAAGCTCTCATTAATAATGATTTTCATAATTACATCGTTGATGAACAAATTATACGAGCCATTAGAAATATTAACATAAATCAAAACGAGCCTAATACTTCGTCAGTTAACCCTAAACATATCAACTAACTGCACGGTAATCAAACGCATTCTAACTATAGGCAAGGCGGGAAAAGTCCTAAAAAATCTCATAACTACTAATATATTCCCCGCTGATCACGGTAAAAATAAAACTCATTATATATCATACTAAATTTATCACAACCAACCTAACAGTACACAATAGCTCTTCTGCGTCAGCTAGTGTTTGGAAACAAAAAAGTATATCAGTTTAAATGTCCTTTGGGAGATTGTATCTCTGACAAAACGTAGATACACATGGTGGTTTGACGACCACAACATTATCAAGGCGTTTTACACTTCATTTGTCAGATACAAGTTCTATTGCAAAACATCTAAAAAACATTCCTGTCCACCTTCAAAATACTTGTTGACAACACTAATATATACACCACTAGATTAATAAACAAAAAACTATCGAGGCTCTCTATATAATTGTTTTGTTTTTTTTTTACAAAATTTGATACTGTGCGAAAGTTAACGCCCCCACAAAAAAGATTTTCTACACTGAATTAAAAAAAAATCTCATTAATAATGACTTTCTTAATTACTTCGTTGATGAACAATGTAGACGAGAATTAGAAGCATTAACATAAATCAAAAAGAACATAATACTTCCTCAAAAACCCCTAAACACATCAACCTACTATACCGTAATTAAATGCATTCTAACCATAAACAAGATGAACAAATCCTACAAAAAATTCATAAGTACTAATATATTCTCTACTGATACCAGTAAAAAATCATACTAATTTTATCTATACAAAATTTAACACAACCAACTTAATCATACGCAATATCTCTTCTCCGTCAACTTGTGTTTTGGAAAAGACCAACATTGTATATCAGTTTAAATGTCCTTTGGGAGATTGTATCGCTGAACAAAAGTAAGTATATATGTTGGCTTAACGACCACAATATTATCAAGACGTCTTAAACTTCATTTTTCGGATACAAGTTATATCGCACAACATGTAAAGACGCATTCCAAGCCACCTTCAAAATACAGGAAAATACTTGTTAACAAAACCAATGTACTACACCACGAAAATAATAAACAAAAACTTAAAATTCTCGAGGCCCGCTATATCAAAAGCAACCAACCAACAATGAACAAAATTTATTACGGGTATAGTAGCAATATTTTAAAATGTATATGACTTTACTAACTTTTAACACCATTTTGTAATTTACTATCTCTGATTATCCCCCTTGCATTGGGAACATTTGTTTACAAACCATCGTAACCACACCAGTTATTTTTAAATAAATAAAGCAGAGCGAGTTTGCGCGGTTTGAAAAAATCGCGC
>OZ010576.1:80601074-80626385 GCA_963932145.1 Acanthosepion lycidas
CCCAAATTAACCCGAAAAAAAATCAAATTATCTACTAAAAAATTTAAAACAACTAAACTTATTCGCAAAAATAACAACACACCAGCAAAATCAAAATTACAACGAACGGACATTATTTATGAGTTTAAATGCTCCTTAAGGAACTTTGTTCCTGATCAAACCAAACTCATAATTACATCAGTTATACTACTATATGCGTACCCAGATGACTTACATTACACCTATCCGACCACAGCTCCATTAGAAGCCATTTAAACACACACACACACAAACTTACCTACTCCATCCGAAACATACTAGTAGAAAATACATAATAATTTCATCCACCTGTAAAAAAGTTAAAAATAACGGAAGCCTTAATAAGAAAAAAGAAAAAGCTAACATTCAATAATATTAAATACGAACACGGCCAGAATGTGCTAACTTTGTTTGGAAAATAAAACATCCCTATAACTCTAGAAACATACACACAACCCATATACCCAGTTAAGAAGCAAAAATAAAACCATCCTTGATAATGGTTAAAAGTATAGCCGAAAGCGCTCGGAATTACAGAACATTTAGACAATTTCTACACAATCTGTATCCAGAAAAGAAAACATTTGTTCGAACACAAGAAAAATTAATTAAAAAGCTTTATGGCAGTACATTTTTCTGTCGTCTTTAATGAAATATATATGGCCTGACGATTGCATATAGCATGAAACAGACTGTCGCCTCTAAGTGTTGACTTCTATGTTCACTTTTATATTTATATATATATATATAAAGACAGTTTTCGTTAAATTATTTAGACATGTTCTGTTTACTTATTCTCTATAGGATTCTTTCATATTTGCAGATAAACCTTTTGTCCGGTTATTAAAAGACGAAAGGAAAACAACGTGTTGGCTCATATTGTATTTATTTCTGAGTATTTTCGACATAACATAATGTCATCATCAAGGTATTTTTAATTATAGAATAAGTATTTAGTGTTCATGGTTGTGAAGGACAGAAATTGTTGTGGTCATCCGAACATCACCATTTTTATATGATTATATTGCGTATGAATAGGAATGAAAAATAAAGTAAGAAGACAGAGCTTCATCTAACATGTTTCACTTTATTAAAGCTTCGTCAGAAATCAAGATAGAAATGATGAAAAATGATAAAAAAGCAGAGACGCAGATTAATGGTATGTTGTGTTTGGCTATTTCTTATTGGTTAGATACGTGTCACGTGTATTGAAGTAACAGATAATATTCAAATATGTGTGGTAAACCTTCTCTACGCTCGAGTGCTGTGGCCAGATATTGACCTCACGCTTTCTGACAAGTTATCGGATTGCATCAACCAACGCTTGAGCCAGTGTTGGGAGTTCAATACCTGGCCACAGTAGAGGTGAACAAAAAACTTGGAGAGTTGAGTTACTAAAGAGAAATAATTGAAAATGTGATATCCAGAAAAGTCATGGCATGTGGAACTAGAACAATCTACTCCGGTGGACGAAACAAAGTGTTCGGTTCGAAATTCCAATGTATATCACCGGAAGAAGGCTGGAGCGTACAACGACCGAAACGTTGTGAATATATGAATAAAGATGTCCTTGTAGTAAATGTTTAGATCGGTGGAACTTAAGAATGGAGCTTACCTGTACATTTGCCATGGAAATAGCGATAGAGTAGCGATATGCTTGCGACGATATCTCTGTGACCGCCGTCCTCCACCAAAGAAAAAAAAGGTTATAGATCGGAAAATATGTCATCCTCCAACGATATTGAACTGATCTGAAAGACCCCTTTATATTTTCCATCAGACTATGTTAACCTCCAGGAGAGTAACTTGTTACGCATTCTAGGGCTAATATTCTCTGATGACATGAAGTAGAAAGATCGTATTGAATCAATTCTTAGGATTGCTGCAGGAAAGTTGGCTCACTGTGTAGTGCTAGACATTTTTTCTCTCCAGTATCTATCTTAGATATTTATAAGTTTACCATTCCGCCATGTTTTGATATTGTTTTGTGCTCATGCTATATATTTCAAGATCCTTGATAAAATCCAAAGAAAAATCTGCAATAATATTGGTTCCGACTTGGCATCTTGGCTTCAGTCACTTTCCCAGCAACGTAATGTACCTTCCCTGTGCCTTTTCGATAAATACTTTTATAGCATTTATTCGAATGAACTTTCACTCTGGTACCTAGATTTTATGAATTTAATTACAGTACTAAGTTGCCATTTTAGAGTTGTAATGGCGAGATGTAATCGTAAGTTCTACGCTAACGGTTTCTTTTCTTGCAATTCTCGCTCGTGGAACTCTTTTCCGGCATCATGTTTTCCAGCCAAATTTGATCTTCAAATATGCAATGTCAATCATTATCAGCGTTCTTCTAGATTCTTCTTCTGTTATGTTACTGGCTTCTTAATGTTTCTCTTTTCCTTATCTTTCCACACCCAGTAACCCCTTTACGGCCTTGCTTGGGATGAAATGATTAAAAAAAAAATGCCTATTAAGGTTTGGTATTTGGGATTAAGAAACTCCGGATATATTTTAAGCATTCGATGTTAGCATGTTGTTGATTACTTTTCGCTAAGATAAATAATTGTTATTCACTGAACAAATATTAACATAAATGTATTAAAGAGATGCCAGTAAATGCAATTTTCCACAAAGAAAACTTCTTACACACACACACACACACACACACACACACACACACACACACACACACACACATATATATATATATATATATATATATATATATATATATATATATATATTAGTTTTTAGAAGTGGCAATAGAGTATACAAAATCAAGTAATGAGGAGATCAATGCGGGATGACGAAAAAATATATTACCATCAAAAGAGTTAGTAAGAAGAGAACAAAATGAGATAGCGTCGTAATTTAGGGCGTGGTCGATGCTATGAAAAGTGTGCCTGGTAGAAAATAACGTCTGTTGTAGTAAAATAAGATCTGAAAATAGAATCACTTATAGAAAAAAAAATGGCGTCTGCTGAAAATACTTCACTACAGGCTGTACATCCTACTCTACTAATTAGTAGACTCACTTCTACAAATGATGACTAGAGAGGTGAGTCAACCAAAGTCTAAAAATAAGGGTCAAAATCAGAAAATTCTATCCTATTACAGAAATAATTTACTCTGAAATAAGTGTCTTGGTGACTGATTTCAATTTTTACGGATAATATCAATCAGATAGGCAACTTCAGGCCAAGACTTTCCATTCTATTATTTTTTTACGGGTTCTTTTCTTTTTCTTCTTACCAGTTGTCATCTAAATATCGATGGGGGGTAAACGCTGAATCAAAATTCCGAACAAATAGTCCTTTACAAGTGTGGCTTCTCTCACGTCTCTTAGCATATATCAATTTTATCCCGAAATTACTTTCTGCAAATGCCGATTCAATATAAACCCTATATTTAGAAGCACCTAATCAGACTTTGGACAATTTCTTTGAGTGAAAAGTTTTGAAATGCTGAAAGAATTTCGAATCGAATCATAATTGTGCCGTCAATGATTTGAAGATCAGTTGTGAGGAAAAATATTTCTAAACATCTGAATAATAACACTTACTAGAGGAAAAGCTAAGCTTGATTAAGTATAGTGGTTTTAAACCCCGAAGGTAACAAGTATTTTACAAGAATATACGTTTTATTATGATTGGGAACCATTTTTACTGATCGGTAGAAGTAGGTACCCCAACAGAACGTTCCGCAATCCGCGAAAACGAGACAAAGGAATTTTAATTCCGATAGAGGGTGTTTATATTTACTTCGGAGTAATGATTTTGAGGAACCCTTGAAACCACATTTACCTGTCACATAGTTACCTATTTTTATGAGATTTAAATATCCCGTCAAATTTGTAAAATAGGAAACAATGAGTATGCACATGTGTAAACCACTCTTTAATTTTCAACTTGCCGAGCCAATTATATCAGTGTTGCTACACTCATTATCAACCCTGACTGTATTCAATCAATTATACTTATCCCTTTTTTTCTAATACAGATTCTATATAAAATCAGTGTTAAAACATACAACTAAATATATTATATAAATTCTTTTATATACACTACAGTTCAAAAGTTGGTAATTTTTAAATTTACCCCCAAAATAGTTGTTTTGTACTTTAAATAAGAGAAAATTATTATACATAATAATTATATACATTATTAATATAATTATACATTATATATATTATTGAGATATGGTATTTTTTTTTATTAGAAACTTAATGCGACAAAAAGAAAAATAAGCATTTTATTATCAAATTTTGCTCTCGTCAAAATATCCTCCTTTAGCCTTGATTACTGCATCACAAATTTTTGGTATCCGTTGTAAAAATTTCTCAAAGTATAAGTTTGATAATTGTTTCCATTCTTTTTTTCAATAACACTTTTTCATTTTATTTCATTCTGTTCATTCCATGTAAATTCTGGGCATGGCTACAAATTTTTTATCTGTAGTATATATATATATATATATATATATATATATATATATATATATATATATATATATATATATATATATGTATGTATGAAATTGAAAACTAAAGTCAAAACCATCATGTCCTGAAGACTGTGTTCAAGCACGAAACTGTCGCCGATCGGTATTAACCTAAATAACAACTTTAATATATATATATATATATATATATATATATATATATATATATATATATATATATATGAGTGTATGTGTTTGTGTGCGCGCGCGTGTGTATGTGTGTGCTTTCCCTGATATTGAGCACTTTCACTCATAAATATAGCGTACTTAAAACAATATTTTCACCATATATATATATATATATATATATATATATATATATATATATATATATACATTCATATATATATATATATATATATATATATATATATACATTCATATATATATATATATATATATATATATATATATACATTCATATATATATATATATATATATATATATATATATATATATATATATATATATATACAGAGTTTTGCTATCAATTGTTCTTGGAAACATATCTTATTAAAAGAATAGACATTTATATGCATTAAATTTATTGATCATATTTTCGACTATTCGAGTATGCGAATAACCTTTGGCGAAAAGTTATTTACATACTAGAAAAATCATTAATCAATTTAATCGACATAAAATGTCAATTTTCTAATAAGATAAATGTATATATAAATATATGTGTATGTGTGTGTGTGTAGAGTGTGTCCGACATAGACCGATGATTTTAAAATAACCTTTAAAGGCTGTCAAAATAGGTTAAAGTAGCTGTTTTTAGATTCTGTTATGCAATGCCGTCAGTTTCATCATAAAATCGATCTACAGGATTTCAGAGCTAATAAAACTTGAGATTTTAAACGTTGCTGAATGTTTGTAAGGCCGATTTTTCAGCGTTCGTCTACATCGTATTTTGTAGCAGTTTGTAGTTTGTTCGTGATAGTGGTCGCTTTTAAAAACCATCATTTGTATTTCTTATCATGTATGTATGTATGTATGTATCCCTGTCTGTCTCTCTCTCTCTCTTTATATATATATATATATATATATATATATATATATACAAGTTTAATTAAAAACGACTGACAAGGTACTGCGGTTAATTATTTTATTTATTACTTTGTTAGTCGCTTTAATTAAACTTTTATAAAAGCTGGATTGCTGAACAAATACACAATTACACACACACACACATACACACACACACACACACACACACATATATATATATATATACATATATATATATATATATATATATATATATATATATATATATATATATATATACTGGGTGTAAAACAGTAGCAGTAAAATTATCCAAATCGTATAACAACAAAATTGCGCAATTGCTACATTATGCTTTGAAACGTTGTATCTGAGAAATTATTAAATACAGTATAGCCCGGATATAAGAGAAACCCGGATATAAGAGAGATTTTCTCTTGTCCCAAATTAGGGCCATACTTACCCAAACAAAATAGACCAAACTCGGATATAAGAGAAACCCGGATATAAGAGAGATTTTCTCTTGTCCCAAATTAGGGCCATACTTACCTAAACAAAATAGACCAAACTCGGATATAAGAGAAACCTGGATATAAGATACTTCTTCTCCGGTCCCGACAACTCTCTTATATCCGGGTTACACTGTATATCTTACTGGAATTCTCCAAGGTTTTTAAAATACTTTTGGACTCTACTTTGAACAATAAGTATATATTTAGTTGATACAATGATCCCTGTTGCATTGTGAGCTCCTGATCCAGTTTTCCTCTCTACTGTCCCCCAGCATTTTTAACTTATTCATCGTTCTGCTGATGACTCTTGAATGAACTTTGAAGACGGTAGCCAGAGTATGAATAATGGCACCATTACCGAAGAACTGAATGATCTTTTTTCTCGCACCATTGCTCAGCTGGGAAGATATATTAGGACTGAAACAAAAGGATTTTAACCTGTTCTCTTTCTAGCTAAATAACTCAAAGTGTTTTTCAGTGATTCTTACAACAAATGGTTTCAAGATGCTAGACGGCTTATTTGAAAACATGGGAAAAGCAAACCCAATTAGTTTAGAGATTTTTTTTTTAGATATTATGAGGGATGGACAATTATCGCATGCTGTTACGCGCTTGAGACAATTTTGCTGTTACACGCGGTATATATTTATAGTCATTCGCATACAAGTCAGTTTCACTGTATCACAGCACATCAGTATGGTTAGACATCCGGTTGCTTCAAGCCGGGATCGAAACTCGACCGAGTTGTCATCAGTCAGAAATTCTCCCCCCAAGCTATCGGCGAACGGCAGAGAAAGGGAATTTTTAACGTATTATATACGTGATGTATACAAACGCCATTAGCCAATAGTGCTCAATTAATAACTGAATATCGTTATATAATTTTACTTTTTAAAATGCCCAATTCTAAGTAACATGTTTTTCAGAAAGAAAAAAACATTTTTAAAAGCAGAAGATATATTTAATTCTAATTTATATTTTATTTAAAGCGTGCTTCGTGGATTTGTCCCTTCGCTGAAAAGACTCGACAATTGTGTGTGTTATGTTGTTATAGACATGCTTTAAATCCATTGGAATTAAGCCCTTTTATGTTTAAATGACATAATGAAAATGGAAAAATGAGGCCACTGTATATTTTAGAATAGTGAGAATTTATTGAATATCAGAAAGCACCAAATCAAATGTCTGTCTCATCTGGCACAAGAACAAGAGAGGTAAATCCATGACACAAGGACAAAAGAGTCTGGTTCACCGGATGGCAGACAGCAAAATATACGCAAATAATTTTCAAAGATGGCTTCATATCCTAATCTGTCCTCGGTTTCTTGTAAAATTATTAGGTTGGTGAAAAAGTAATGTCGTTTTCTCACATATGTTACTATGTGAGAAAACGACATTATTTTTGCACCAACCTAATATCAATAAACCTTTGTTTCTTTCGAGTAAAAGTACATAACCAGATTTTGAAAGTCCTTGGCTGCCTTTACTGGAAAGACGCCCTGGTAAAGAAGATAATCTGGATGAAAAATCTGGACGACCCCGACTGAAAACAAACAATACTCGCTCATTACACGACCTGTTTCACCATGTCATATTTATTCTCTATGGAGGGTAGAATGAGTAATTTGTATTTTCCACCTGCAAATTTCTCTTCATTTTTAATAGTGGACTACAAAAAAAAAGAAGATTTTTAAAATGCCCCTTAAAATCTTTCATATCTATTCTAGGCATTGACTTCTCGTTCAAAATTCTCAGCTATAATCTTATCCAAGGCAGTGCATATATCAACACTTTCCCTTCTGTCTTCTTTTTCTCTCTAACTGAACTCTCTATTGCACTTAAAGATAGCTGTGTCCCTCGCTGTGAGTATGTGAACCACCTGATTGAAATTACCATTGATGACTAATGACTGGAAAACTGCAACATTTCTATGGACCAACCTACAATCATCTGTGAAAACAAAGAATCTTCTCACCGTTTATGGCATAACAACATATACAAGAAAAGATAAAGATGAATTATAACTGATATATAAATATTTTTCTATGTACCATGTTCCTGCAGGGCGTTGGCGATCTCTAGAATTTTCTGTTCTTTACAGCTCTTAATAAATTTGGGTCTTTTTATTTCTCCTAAACCCTGTTCTGCCATCCATTTACTCAAGCCGGCTAAGGAGGTTATGCATTGTTTTCCCTTGTCTCTGTTTCTTTCAGTATGTCCTGTGAGTATCAAGTTTTCCAAACACACTTTCCTCATTATGTGCCCTACAAATTTCAATTTCTCTTTTTGATGTTAAGCATAAATGTCCTAATTGTTTCCATTTCCTTACAAACTTTGTCGTTTCTCACATATTCGTTCAATGGTATTTTCAGTATACATTCTGTTGCTTCCAGTTATTTCAAGTCTTGCTCACATGTTTGGTTAACGGAATTCTTAGCACTACCTGTAAATTTATTAATAATTATATGGGTTTTTCGAGCAAAGATACTTAACTAGATTTTGCAAGTCCTTGACTGCCTTTATTGGAAAGACACCTTGGTAAATCTGGACATCCCGACTTACAAACAGGCAATCCCTTTCATATACATCTATGTTATATCTATTCTGCATGGAAGGTGAGATCATTAGTTTATATTTTTCAACTGCAAATTTCTCTCCATCTTTGATAATGGACAACGCAAAGAAGGTTTCTAAAACTTTTTTAATAAATATTTCAGAATATTTTTTGAGTTTCTGCTACATATTTAAATATACATTGTCCAGTGCTTGAGTACATTCGTCTATCCTTAGCAATTATCAAATCTTTTATTTTTTTAACCTATGTTGTTTTTTTTCCCCCTGTAGATATCGAGTTTCTAAGTGTTCACGCGACGGTTCATATAATTGCTGTTTACATGGGCACCTCTAGGCGGTGTAATGGTTAACAAGCTTCTCTCGCTAGAACAATTACGATTGAGTAGTGAGTTCGATTCTCAATGGGGGCACCCTACTTTCGGCCTTGTGCCACATCCAAGCTACGCTTGGAAAATCACTTAGGGAACCTCGAGGTGGTGTAATGGTTAACAAGCTTCTCTCGGTAGAACAATTACGACTGAGTAGTAAGTGCGATCCTCACTGAGTTCCGCATACTTTCGGCCTTGTGCAACATCTAAGCTGCGCTTGGAAAATCACTATAATTGCTGTTTACATTATGTGTTATTTTAATCAATTCACGCTATACAAGTCGATAATGTCACTAATATTCAAGGGTCACTGGAAATTAAAGTCGATGAAAATGTTATAAGGTCGAACTGGAAACCTAATCCTAAACAAGATCCATAGGATACACCTCTACTCCTATTCAAAAGACCGGAGAGGAGGGTCAACCGGGCGATAGGCGAACCTACCTACTCCTCTAATATACGCTAATGCTTTGAGATACGGGCGTACCGACATACGAGTTTTTGAGATACGATCCGGGGTTGCGGAGAGCAGAATTTTGAGACACGATCCGGATTTGGGGCGAGCTGAATTTTGAGATACGATCCGGATTTGGGGCGAATTGAATTTTGAGATACGAGCGAGTTTTAGTTAAGCATCCGCTGCTTGCCGCAGTGAACGCCAAGCTTCGATAGTATTTTCACTCGCATTAAACGTGCTCACCTCGATCTGGAAGGATCTCGTGTTGTGTTGTCTTGTGTATTTTTACCGCTATTTTCAAATTAAACAGTATTTCTATCCAACGACATCTACCGTCCTTAATATTCGAAAAATCTAGTCAGAAAAATATGCGTTTTCGGCAGGATTTGGACCTGCATCCCCCATGGAAAACCGTCATTGGATCTGACGTAACTAACCGTGTATATTTTTCTGACGAGATTTCAGTATTCAGGCCGGTAGATGTAGATGGCTAAAAAATACTGTTTAATTAAAAAAAAAAACAAAAACAAAAACAAACAGATCTTTATCCATCAAAGATAACGTTTAAACAGAATAAATTTAATATAAAATTATGTCGGATTTACCCCAATTCCTATCTATCTATCTATCTATCTATCTATCTATCTATATATATATATATATATATATATATATATATATATATATATATGCATTTCAGGATAGTGCTATTTGAAGCGCCAACTTTGACACGCCACGATTATATACCATCCAATTTGGTTTGTGCTTGCAAATCCAATGTCTTTGAGTTTGCGAATGTTTCCCAATATTATCAATTTAATAAAATCCTAAATCGTACATTTCAGGACGGGACTGATCCTGTCTCACCAAAATTGCGTGTTCTTTGTAATCCTTAGTATTTTTTTTAATTTGCTTGCTATATCTCCTAATCCTTGTTCTGTCAGCCATTTACACAAGCTCGTTCGGTAGATCATTCGTTTCTTTCCTCTATCTCTCTTGTTTTCAACATGTGAGTGATAAATCTTCCAATCCCCCTTTCTTCATAATGGGACCTAGAATTATCAAATTTCTCTTTCTGCCTCATGTAAATCTGGTAAGAATATAGCTAGACATTAGAGAAATAAGATATTGACTTTCCATGCGTCTTTTATGTGCTTTGTCCTTTAAAGACGTAGGCGAGCAGGGCTTTTCACAACTTCCTGTTATTTGTAGCCTTTAGTAAAGTTTGTCTTTTGGTTACATCTCCTAATCCGTATTTTGACACCAATTTACACAAGATTATTTAATACGCTGCATTCTTCTGTCCCCTGTATCCTTCTTGTGTCTTTTGAGTCCATATATTAGGTTGGTGCAAAAATAATCTCACATGTGTTACTATGTGAGAAAACGACATTATTTTTGCACAAACCTAATATCTTGTACGGATAGGCTAATCGTACCATAATCAAGTAGCAAGTATGAAGAAAATTTACTCAATTTTCGGTTTATTTTTTTTTTACCAGCTTTTGACTGCCATTCATATTTTTAGTTATTTTTTAACGCAATTTTATTCAGGCTGCTCTTTCTACAGCATTGAGTAAACATAAAAAAAAATATATATATGCTCTCAGCAAGATTGGATCTCAGTTCCCTTTTTGCCTCAAGTAAACCTGGCAAGAATATAGCGAGACGTTATCGTAGCTGAGCTAGGGCTATGTCATGATGTCATGATCAAGTAGAGTATTACTTGCAACAACAATTAAAATGGTTAACACTAAAAACGAAAAATAAGATACTGACTTTCCATAATGTCTTCTATGTGCTGTGTCCTTTCAGGATGCAGGCGATCATGGCTCTCCAAGACGTTCTGTCCTTTGTAGCCCCTGGTAAAATTAGTCTTTTTAGTATATTTCCTAATCACTGTTCTACCACCCATTTATACAAGGTTCGTTATGCGCTGCTTTCCTCTGTTCCTCTTGTCTTAAATATGTCCTGTGAGTATCGAATTTTCCAAGCTCTCTTTCCTCATTACGTACCCTAGAAATTTCAGCTGTTTCGGAAGTCTACGCATATGTGACCTGTTTGTTTCCATTTTCTTTCGTGTTCAGTCTAGCATCCTGCTGTAGAACCACATTTTTGTTACATCAAGTCTCTTTTCCATCTGTGATATTGCCGTATACGAACACACATATTATATAGCAGTTCAATACACTTTTCAGCACTCTTTTCTTCTGTTTCCAATGAAATTTTCCTGTTTCTTAATACTTTACTTACCTTTTGGAAGACAACTTCAGCAAAAAATTTAGGAATACTAGAAAGAGCATTAAAAGTGACTGCACTTGAGAAACCTGAAAAGATGTTTTAAGCGGAAAATTTGTAGGGGCATTGTTAGTATTAACAAATAAAAATAAAAGTATATAATAATAATAATAATAATAATAATAATAATAATAATAATAATAATAATAATAAGGAATATCATAAATAAATTAAAAGAAAAGAAATAACATTAAAACTTTCTTTAAAATAAGTTAAATAAAACCAAAAATAAAAAAAAAATTCTCCCAGCATGCAACATAATTTTTCTTGTCGGAAAACAGACTTTGCGCCAAAAGACGCTGAATTCTTACCCTTCATTAACGACCGTTGGAAAGTCAAGACGTCCAGATCCTCTCCTCGGGATATTGCTTGTCATAATACGAAGTGACTTCTTCCTTTTATATCAAATAACTTTAAAACACTTGTAACTAAAACACCCCCCCCCACACACACGCACACACACACACAAATACACACACATCAGTACACAAAAACAAATAAATAAATTGTATGATTTTAATTTACAATCTACCATGCTTTTTGCGTTATTTCTGCTGGTATTATGTAAGTGACCCCGAAGATTTTATAAATTTCAGCAGACAGTAATGCTAAATGTTTGGTCAATGAATGCCAAATGTTTCCTTATAAGGAAACGGCTAATCATACCATTAGTATTATCATTTCATTAGATGAAGCAATGTCAACTATTATTATCTATTATGACTGGTACACAACTTCATCTTAAAGCTAATTAAGTTAATCTTAGTTAAAGCTCTTAGCCTCTTTACTCTGCCAGTCAATTCTAAGGTACTGATTAGACAGAAATTGAGAACAAGCTCTTGGTGAGACTGGAAATGGCGTCTCTTTTGATTTAGGTAAGTCTGGTAAACGCCCAGCTGCGTTCAACATCACAGAGCACGAATTTGGCAGTCTGTACAAAACACGTTTTTCTTGGATTCCTTTTTTAATCTTTGATTTTCCTAATTTTTTTTTAAAATATTTGTTTTTAATCACACGCTTTCGACTGCTGCACCCTCCGGCCTTCCTCAAATGCTTTCTGTTTTTTAGAATGTTCTGAGCGGAAGAGGCATTCGATTTACCTTCCACATATGTGTCACATCTGGGGGCCCATGCCTGCAAGGCGGGGGAATTGTCTTTCTTCTTACTTGCGCATTGAACTTGTGACCTTCTGGTGAACTCAATGTTTTATTTATTTATGCATTTATTTATAAGAACTATTTTTTTTAAAAATATTTTTGGCGCTTAAAATCCATCAGATATTTTTCTTTCTTGATTGGCGCATCTCGTATTCTATTCAAATCTATATTTTCTGGGCTGATGGAGTTATCTGAACACAGCATGCATTCTTCTTCCTTCAGCCATTTTATTTTTCAACTATTGTCTATTCTTTCTCTATAAATTATTTAAAAGAATAATTTCTTCATCTGTAATATCTAATCAACTCCATTTTTGTTTTGTAAAAATCATTTTCTTGCCTTCGACATAAAATCCCAAATTAATTAGTAATTTTAATTGCCTTAATTTGTTAAAGGAATCTTTTTAATTAATTAGTTATATTATTTAAACTTTTATTAGGTTGGTGCAAAAATAATGACGTAATAATGTCGTTTTTTGACGTAACGTCAAAAAACGACATTATTACGTCATTATTTTTGCACCAACCTTATAGCTTATTGTAGTCCATTTTTTTTGACATATTGGAGGACTGATATTACATAGCAGTTCTGCATTCGTTTTCTTTGCTACAAATTAAATTTTCCGATCTCTTGGTTTAACTTTTGGAATAAATCCAAGTACGCCTTTCGATCCCCGTGTATGACACTATACAGGTAGTTGATTTTCTGTGCTTGCTTGATGTAATAGAACACGATCGGATTTCTTTTTTAAAAATAAAAGCATCCAAGATTTGATCTTCTATTCTGGATTTTAAGTAACCACAGCTGGGGAATCATTTGGAAAAGGAAAAACAAATCTGTTCATAATTGTTTTACATCTTATTTTTTCTCCACGCCACTATATTAATATTAATTATTTAATTAATCGAAACATTTATGGTGACGTTTTTTCTTATGCGTCTTCTTTGTAGCCAAAGATAATCAGATTTGAAATAAGCAAATCTTTTTAATCATTTCGCCTCAAGCAAGAATATAAAGCCACTAAAACGCAAAAGGGGGCGATTTAGTTTGAAAAATATGAGAAACCACATTATTAAGGAGAGGAAACGATAAAAGAGCAAGAATTAACGATAAGGATTGACATTGCATTTAAATCTTTGAAGGTCAAAGTTTACTAGAAAGCTAGTAGTAGGAAGAGAGTTCCACAAGCGAGAAGTGCGAGGGAAGAAAGTGTTAGCATCAAACTTATGGTTACATTTTAGCTGAAAAATTAGAAGACTGTTTTGATTCATGATGATGATACTTCATCATTCTAGAAATAAAGATCTGAAACTTGATCATTATAAAAACGACGTTTCCACCACAAGCAAAAGAGCAGTAGTAAAAAGAACAACACAGACGTATCTTCTTCGCCCCGTGAAAATCCAGAGTTGACGGTTTCAAAAGCTTTCCTTAACCACAAAATGTTTGGAACACTTATAAATAAATAAGCTCAAATTTTAAAGAAACAAAAAGAAGCAGTAACCCTTAGAATATTTAACAGACACAAAACCAATATTGTAAATAATATTCTCGAATAGAAAAATATTCAGCCTTGCCATTAATTTTAACACGAGTTTCAAAGTCTTATTGTTGTACGTTTTATTCATTTTATTTTCAGTATAAAAAAAGAGAAAAGGAATCCTCTATCAACTACAAATACAAGTAACACGGAGTAACTTACATAATCAACTCAACATCGACACCGTTACAAGACCTTGTAGCCAATCTAGTACTGCGCTTAAATTCATAAAATCTTTGTACCTGTTGTAACCGAGAAAGGGTTACTGAATGAGAAATAACAAAAACGGAGGCAAGAAACGAAATGATAATCTTTATAACATCAACAAAATACAATACTCGCCAGCGGCGTGAGTTAGGTAAACCACTGCTAGTGGTCGACTACTTAAACAGCATATTACACATTTACAATATTGTCCAACGTATTGGATTGGGACATATCCATTAGTGCTCATAGGTACGGTATATAAAAATATAATGAGGAAAGTTAATCAGAATAATGAAAATAAGTATAATATAATAATAAATAATAATAGAAAATAATATTAAATAATAAAATTATATTATATTCAATCTATAACAATAATACTTTTCTGGCATAACGTAAACAATTACGGTATGCCAGAAAACATATTATTGTGAAGAGACAAGGCTTAATATCGAAAATGTTTGTAACGGATATTTACGTCGAATATGTCTATTCCCCATCAAATAATCACTGTCTGATGTTCTCTGATAAAATATTAAAAAAATTCTTACATGAAAAGCAAAGGCGCATTCAAATTACACTTAGCTTTCTCTGAGAAAGTGTTTATTTTCAGATATTCGATAACTTATCAAATGATGATAATCAAACATTTGTAAGTCAAAACATATTACATCAAAGGAGATAGATCAATCAATAAATCTATCAATCAAATAAGTTTCGACTTCCCTTCAAATGTTCAGGTCCCATACTTATCTTTCGAAGCTACAAAACACATTAATTGACGATAATCTGATCTTTTTCGGGCGAAATGTCAGGATTTTCTCTCTCACACAATTTGGCAGATAGTTCCGAGAAAACACGCTGTCCAGTCTGTTTTTCAGGCCATGGACCTTCTTTTAGTTTAATGAGGAACGAGCAACACAATTGGATTCGATGAAATAATACAAGGGTCAGTAATCCTTGCAGAGCACTTAAAATGATAAAGTATTTTGTACAGGATTTTTTGGCTGCGTGCCAGGACAGCCGTGTCATGTCTCATTAATCTGCTTTCGCTCACAAGCACCTCTCTCCTTATATTGTGATTTCCATCTGAGATGAATCTATCTCCAGCACTTTACATGAGATCTTCTAAGTGTGTTTTACCCGGTGGCCTTTTAGCTGTAACGGATTGATAAAACCGGTTTCTGCTTGATGGCCATACTTACATACAACTTAATTGTTCCTTTGAGAGTGCCTTGATATTTAGCTAAAAACCAACGTTCCAGTTTCTATTAGGATATTCAGTTAAAGCCACTTGTTGCTAAGTACGATGGGGATTGCACATTAACTTTTCGATCAGGCTGGCGAACCCTTTTCTTTATGAAAATTATAACTCTGAGTCTCTTATGTCAAGAATGTTTTCCACCGTATTTATTAAATTTAATCCTACACTTAAATTTAACACACCTTGAACACTTCCATCGACTAATACAGTCAGGTGCCAATTCGTTTCGTATGGTTACAATATTTCGCTGTTTTAATCATTAACACATTGGCTCCGAAACCTCATTTTATTTGTTATCCCAACATTATATCTTAATTAATATTTGAATACATGACTTTGTTTTAATATTGTTTCATATATGAGGCAAGGATATCATAGATAATATTTATTACCCACGATCCACCAGTGTGTCGATCGGTACCTAAGTCTATTTTACAACCCAGAATTCTACAAAACCCACAGAATGCATGGTACAGCTCTGTGTTACTAAAATTAAAAAAAAAAATGAACCGAAAAACCACAGTAGAAATTTCAAAAGGAAAACTAAATAAAAAACAAAAAGATAAAAAATACTTAATTTTTTTTTAAAAAAATGTTTCTGGTATACTATGATCTCATAAACAATCAATCATAGCACCACTTTCCCAATAATCCACATAGAAAAAAAAAGGAGAACGACACATCAGAGGGTCGTATGGGCCTTGCAGACACCAAAACGACCTTCCCGTGGGTCATGTGGGAGCCAACGTCTTAAATGATGCCCCAGCCCTACTGACAGGACGGGAAGTCTGTTGTGTTAATTTCAACCAATTTTGACATCATGGTTTACTTTCTCCTAAACTGGCTCTTAACCAAGGCTAGAGAGAGCTATGTAACCCATAACCGTATGGAGAACAAGTGATGGATGAACAAAGAGCTTTACCAAATAAAAGAAAAAAAAATTCCTATTTTGAATAGAAAATATTCCATTAACTTTCTACCAGACAAAAAAGCAAAATGTTTGGCAAGAAATTCTCGTCAGTATCAAAAAAAGTATTGTAATATTTAGCGGATTTAAGAAATTTTCTGAAAACTGTTTTACTGAAAATATTTTGTTTTTAATATGAAGATTTTATAAAATCCAACTAAAATGAACAGTAAGTATTCGGCAAATGGATGCCGAATGTTTCTTGTACAGAAACATTTAAACACGTCTCTCTCACACAATTTGGCAGATCCTTCCAAGCAAACACGCTGTCCAGTATGTTTTTCAGGTCATGGACCTTCTTTTAGTTTAATGAGAAACGAGCAACACAATTGGATTCGATGAAATAATATAAGTAGCAGTAATCCTTGCAGAGCACTTAAAATGATAAAGGATTTTGTACAGGATTTTTTGGCTGATACTTCCGAGACCAACGCCACTAAGAGAAGCTGCTGACAAGCTTTCTTGCTATGACAAAATTTTGGAGGCGTCCTTCCTTAGGGAATCAATCCACTGAACAGAAGAGAGGAGGTATCATTGTAAACATGGCACCCTTATAGCCACTAACACGCTCTTTTCTCACGGATCTTGCGAATCACAGGCATTGAGTCCCCGCCCCAGATTCACACTTTTGGAATGCATCTTTGACAATCCAAATACGTGTTCGGATCTTAGTGTCGCACTTAGAACACTTCCCAGATATTTAAATTCTTGTACCTGCTTGATTTTAGTATACCCGACCTACGTAAAGCTCATAAATTTGTATATTTTCTTCTCTACAACTATGATGTAATATCGAATCCTCCATATGCGGTAGAATCCCGTGACAAATTCTCTAATCGTTTTTGTATCTCGACTGTGGCAAAATCGTTAATTAATCCTTCTTTTCACTTTAATGACTGTATATTATCAATACATGTTGGTTAATAAAGCAAGAAGAAAAATTAAACGATCATCAACTGAGATTTTAATGAAGCCCAGGAAAAATAAAGATTACTGGTAGTTTTATTGAATTACATAAAAAAAAGTTCATCACAAAAGTTAGTGGCAGTTTCGTGCGGCAAACTTGGAAATCTGCAATCGTCAAAATTAGTACCGGACTACCTTATTATTGATGGCCAAGATATAATACCTTTTGTGTGCGTGTGTACTTCAGTCAGCGGTTTCAGTTCAACCGTTCTGTTTTATTTCAGAAATCATTTTGAGCCTTGGTATTAAGTTTACATAAAAGGATGCAGAAAACCGCTTCTTGCAAAATTACGTAACAGTTTCTCAGTTGAAAATCAGGAGTCCTGGTGCTAAGAATGCTGTCCGAAGCAGTGTCATTTTGGGCTTTTTCTATATTAAATGCTCAGCTATTGTTATTTAAAACTAATGAAGCAGTTGTGTAGCTCATTTCTGAGATAGCTTATCACCAGTTTTACGATCGCGGTAACGACTAGCTACAACGGGTTGGTGGGGATATCTGTGAAATGTGTCAAGTCAGTCGAATGGCCCGTCGCTTGAGTTCACCTTATTAAAAGCCATTCAACAGGATTTTACGTCACTCGATCAAGAAGCTAATTGTTATCTAATCGATTTTGAACAACTAATTGAACTGTCTATGAGCATGTAATTTCATGGTTAGTGACACTGCGTGTATCTTCTTAAACTCTTTGTCCCATCGGAATTTAAACAGACGAGACGATGACGGCACTTAATAAACCTTTACAGTACTAATGTAAAAGAGGGGTTTAATTGTATGGGATATTCATGACTATTTAGTTCTTTTCAATAGGTTTATAACCATGCAATGTTGAGGAAGCTACAAAAGGACCCGACAAGTGAGCAACGAGCGAGTTTTTGAGAAAACGGAAACACAGAGGAAACTTATATTTAACATCTGGACGAGAGAGTTAAAATTTCTAGGGCATATAATGAGGAAAGAGGGCTTGGAAAATCTAATACTCACAAGGAAGATTTAAGGAAAGATAGATACAGAAAACAATGACTTACTCAGTGAGCTTGAGTGACGGAACAAGGTTAATGAGAAGTAACAAAAAGACAAGATTTATTAAGAGCTATAAAGGATAGGATTTTGGGAGAAGCATGATCGCCTACATCCTGGTGGTTGTCCCATCAGGACGTAGGCGATCACAGAAAAAGGTTTTTCAATTAGTTTTTTTATTTTCATTTTTTTTTTTTGTTTTTGCTTTGGCTTTTCTTTTGTAGTTTATTTTCATTTTCTATTGTTTTTATTTCAATTTTATTGTTTGCTTTTTTGTTTTGTTTTTCTTTTTGTTATTATTATTTTTTTCATTTTTTCCCCTCCTTTTCATTGTTTATATTTATCTTTATAACTTTGTTTTTATTTCATTTTCTTGTTTGGTTTTATCATTTTTCATTTTTCTTTCGTTGTTTTTCTTTTGTTGTTTTTCTTTTCTTTTTTGTTTTTATTTTCTTTTGTTGTTTTTCTTTTCTTTTGTTGTTTTTCTTTTTTTTTTCTTTTTCTTTTGTTGTTTTTCTTTTCTTTTTTGTTTTTCTTTTCTTTCGTTGTTTTTCTTTTCTTTTGTTGTTTTACTTTTCTTTTGTTTGTTTTTCTTTCGCTGTTTTATTATTTTTTATTTTATTTTTCTATTGTTTTATTTTTCTATATATTTGTTTTTCTGTTCTTTTATTTTAGTTTGACATTTTTTGTTTGTTTTTAGTTTCTTCTTTTTCATTTTTATCTCTTGTTTCTATTTTATTTTTTATTTTTCATTAGTCGTTTTTTTTCTTTTGTGTCTTTGCTTTTCTTTCGTTGTTTTCTTTTGTTTCTTTTATTTTTCTTCTTGCACTTTTGTTGTTTCTTTTTATTTTCTTTTGCACTGCATTTATATTTCATTTCTTGTATACTTTATATTTTTCATTTGTTTTTGCTTTTATTTTTATCTTCTTTTATTTATTTGGTTTTCATTTGCTTAAATAGTCCCTGGTTATGGCTATGGCTATGCACTTAAGGGAAGAAGCGTTCGCATTGACTCGATGATCCCGACTATGGTCGATTCGTGTTTTTTTTTTCTTTCTCAAATCTGGGAGATCTAAAACGTTCGTCACTTCATCCTCAGTTGTTAATATTTGCTCGGAAAATATATCGTCACTGTTAGAATTTCGTTTATTATTGATATTGTTCAGCTTTCATTGCAACAATTATCGGGGCAGGAAGTGGAATCAGCGAGACAATTTCCAAATCCCTTCTCGTCGGTTGCGTTCACTTTCACACAGATAACCTTGCGAAAGGAAAGAATCCAACTCTTCTTCCGTAACAGTATAGGCTGGCCTCTATAGCTTTGGATGGCAGAGAATTTAGAAGGACTAATCCACGGTGGAGTAATGGATTACTTTCACTTACGTGCTAATACCCTTGAGAAAGGTATGAATCTTCTTCTCCCCACCCACCAGCTATGGGTAAATAGCAGGACAAACCGGGTTCTATAGCCTTGGATGGCAACTGGCCTACAGCAGAAAGAAATGGCAACCTACTGCGGAAAAAAATATCTGCCTTGTCAGTTATGTATCGAAAGATACATGATCGCCTAAGTGTGTATCATGCATGGCATATAACTGACTGATAAAAACAAGAAACTATTTCATTATCTTTCCCGAATATCATAGTAATTCAATGACAATAAATAGAAACTATGGAGAGATATGATTTTCTGTGTTGAAGAGATAAAACGTTTAAAACAATTATTTACTATTTTTATCTTAATCTGACACAAAACCATAATTTTGGTGACTCAATTATAGCCCGAACCCGCTACAATATTAACTGTCGGCCTGGGTAGTTAACTAACCATTGCATCATAGCTAGGTTTCTAGGTTTACAAAGATTCGTCTAACCCCAGATCCTTAATGAACCAAACCATTAAAGAGCGAACAATGAAATATTTTCCATAATTTTTAGAAATTTAATTAAGATTCCAATTCCTATCCGAATAATAGAGAAAGTCGTCGTGTTGTTCATAGCCCAATATTTCTGCAGAGACATTCTACAGCTTTTCCAAGTAAATAATCTGTCAGGAAATGTTTCCTTTAGTGAGTAAAGAAAGGGCTGGGCAAGATTTATTTATATATAATTAAATGAATTGTTTGATTTATATATAAATCTATAACATAAAAGCTAAAATAGAAAGGTATTTTATATGCGTGCCGATGACTGGATACGTCTGAGATGAACTGATCGTGTTATTATACCAACAACTATTTTCTGTTGCCCTGAATGTATGCGGGTGTGTGGTCGGTTCACTTTCTTACCATGAGGCCCGGGTTTGCATGGTAGAGATAATTATTTATAAAAAAAAAAAAAAAACATATACATTAATAAAAAGAATAGAATATATCGTACATCTATTTCATCTCCTGTAAAACTACAAATGAAAAAGGCATCGAAGCATTCCTATTTAACATCCAATCACACAATTTCAAACAAAATTCAAAACAACCACTATCTTTGCATCTTGTGTTTTTCCGATGTCAACGAAAACTTGTTTGAAACTTTCGTAATGCTCGATATAGTAGAGACTTTGTAATCGCAGGTAGTACGCCGTTGAACAATACTAGTGACAAACGCCTTCGAATAGCACTCGCACTAATAGTACTTGCACGATAATACTCGCTCGAATAGTACTCCGTATCGTGATCCGAAACGAGAAATAGTATAGTGAATAGAGTAGAGAATAGCGTTCCGTATAAGATAGAGGATAGACTAGAAATAGTGATCCGAGTAGTAATAGCGGATAGAATATGAATGCGGTCGTTTAGACGTTTCTACATACATGCGTTTCCTCTATGGTCACGTGGTCTACTTAATTCTATTGTGCGATCGTCTGTGTTTGCTCACTGGCGATCTATGTTCAAATTCAAGTATCGGCAGCGACACTTTATTCCTATATAACATTTTTCTAAAGGCTTCACTAAACTGCATTTAAATGACCTCAAATCGCACGGACGTAAGCATAAGCATACTACGTGAAAAAACATGAATTTTTTACCAAAGAAAACACATCAAACTTCCTAATTTTCAGAGCATGGCTGAGTCCACCAAATGACAAATAATCTCATGCGAGCAGCATTAGAGAAAATGGCACTGAGACGGAAACAACTCGGGTAGATCAGATTACCTACTCTTTGGCCAGCATATTCTAGTTGACTTCGACACTTGTAAGTTATAAAATTCTCCTTCAAAATCACTATTAAAAGCATTTGGTTGCCTTGCCTTCTTTATCATCATTTTCTTTGTAAACTTTCATATATATATATATATATATATATATATATATATATATATATACAAAATATTTCAACGAGGTCTATAGTCATAAAAACGGACTTTTATTCGGATGGAATTTAAAGCTTACAAAATATTCTTTTTATATTTATTCTCTTTTACCTTAAAGACATTTTTTTATTCCAGAAGAATACCGTAATTCAAGTTAACTGCACTTTTTTTCTTTTGTACGAGTTGTTTCAATTTAAAATTTGTTTGTTTTGAAATACCTCAATTTGTTCGTTGTGTACTATCATGTTATTTCTTTATTTTAACAAAGAATTGGTTAGGAACAAAAGTTCGTAATGTTTTTGTAAGTGTATTTCAAAGACTATTTTGATGGTTTTTCATAGATTTATTCAAGCACATACATGCAATTTTTTCCTTTGCATTTCACAATCACTGAGGCAGATTCATGATTCCATCCTCCCATATCTTTCTTAGCGACGAACCGATTTTTACAGGCTTCTAGAGAATTGAAGCTCTTTTCGTTAATAGAATTTTATATGGATCAAAATAAGTGCTAATCCGAAATATGCAATGTCGGGTGAGTACAAACGGTGCAGCAGGACACTCTAATCAACTTCTGTGCTAATTTCTGATCTGTCTTCAAAGAGACTTCAAATTTGGCATGGGTATGGTGTAAGACGAAACCTCTCTGATTGGCCAATGCCAAGAGCTTTTAATATATTGCTGCCTTTAATATGCCCAACTGGAAACTAATTGTCAGCATTCAACGTCTAACTTTTGTGTAAGAGCACGTAGGAAGACCGGATTTTCGTTTCCCACGATACCTTTTTTCGCTTCACATTATTGTAAACAATCTGTTTTTCATCACTTGCGACCGTTCTTTTAAAACTGGGCTGAATTTGTTGAGTTTTGTTTTCGTTAAATCGCGAATAATCAAACCACTCTAGCGTTTCACGTACCCAAGAGTTTTCAGATTTCTGACAAGGCCCATGTGAGATATGTATGGAGAATATCTTTGCAATGCCTGTTCATTTTTAATCAGCATTTCGATTTGTCCATCATCGGTATTCCAGATTCAAATTTTCACTTCCGAACCTAGCAAACAACTTACAGATATGGCACCGTATCCATAAATGGCACCTAACATTTTTGCCGATTGAAAAGAATAACGAAAGTGTATATCATTTTCCTCCATTTTCCCTTTTTAAGTGAAGAAATTTAAAATTCACGCACGATATGTCATCTTTCATAGTGCATTTACCATAAATGTCAGTCACGTGTAGAACGAAATTACATCTTCAAACACCTAATTTTTACCCTGAATTGCTCGATGTCTTGGAATCAGATGAATAACAAACGACTTCTCTTATACATATACGGGTAAATTCACAGAAAAAAAAAACACACACACACAAACAAACAAAAGAGGTATTTCGTATAAACAGGCGAGTTTTACAATAAGGTGTTTTATACTTATAATCAAAAACGTTTACTATAAAAACGGCTAAACTTGATCAAGGATACATTTATTTTTTGTATGAGATAAAAAAAATATTTGCTTTGTAAATCGCTAGAACAAAATTATGTTAAATCAAGTTAGGGTTAAAAAAAAAAAAAGGATACGATTTAACCTCTCATAGAAAGAAGTTTCACTCGACTGGTGAAAAGTGTGCAAAACGGGGTCGGGGGTGGGGCTCTTTCATCTGTTTTTTTTTTTTTTATTTGCATTAAGAGAACATAGTCGAAAGCAGAAGTTGTGTTACGATGATTTTTGTCTAGAGGCGCGATAAATTTCTTTCTTTCGTCATTTTTTAAAATATTTTTACTGAGTTTATGTTTAATCTTCACATTGAGTCAGGATGCTTCCCAAAACACGTCAAATATAAGTTCAAAACTTGTTTAAGTCATCTCATTACTTTTATGTACGATTTACTTTCAGGACGTGCTCGATCATAGCTCTCCACAGTTTCCTGTCTTTTGTTAATCTAAGTAACAGTTGAGGCTTTGCCATCACTGTTTGACTTTTTTTTTCTGTTATTTATTCACACAGACACATTCAGAAGGCTTTTTGTTATTTTCCTTGTTTCCATCGGCTTCAACACATCCCACGTGTGTTAGATTCTCCAGACTTTCTTTCCTTATTATGTGTCCCAGATATTTCCTATCTCTTTCTGATTTACTTACTTGCTAGTGAAACCACAGTTGAAAGCATAAAATTACGAAATCTAAATATTTTGAACACAATTTAATGTTGGTCATTTTGCTTTTATATATGTATTGTTGGTAATTTTATTATAAATATGTATTGTTGGTTGGTTAATTTTATTTACCCACATATCAACTTCTATAGGTCATTTAATGCCGAAATCTAAAAATTTTGAACTTTATATTTTATGCAGTGGATCTTGTATTGTTTGAAGGTGTTACTCTTATTGCATCTGTGATATACAAAGTCTCTCCTACAAACGGGCATTACAAAACTGGCGACGTGTATTCGCTGAACTTACACGAGGAAAAAAATAAAATATACTTATTCTAAACGTCGTAATAGGATATCTAGTATTATTTATCACTTCACTAAAGAGACGACATATTTGCAGGACTACAGAGAAAGAACCGGGCGAAGTTATTTAAAAATTAATCTACAAAATATTCGGCGGAGTAAAGCAAAATGAAAGAAATAAAAGTTATCAAGATTCAAATGTTGACGCTGCAAAAGCAACAACAAGAACAACATGAAAAGCAATTGCAATTACAACACTCAAACGATTTTAAATTCAGAGTTATTCTTCTACAGTGGTCGACAGACAAGGCTAAAGAATACAGTTTTCCCTGCTGAAAAAAAAGAGAAGGATTTATAATTCTTTCCAAAGTGCATATTATAACAAACTCAATACAGGGAATAATGAAATAGAACACAGAATAAACTGTGCTCTAGCCATTTTCGAGCAACACCGCAAAAATTGCCAATAATGAAAAGATTAACCTAAAAAGCATGTTATGTCATTGGAAATAATGTCGTACTGAATATGTTGACATTCAACGCTCCTATAAACAAAAGGTTAGGATGACCATATATTATTGTAATTTACCCACGCACGCATGGTCCCTACCAGTTATAAATAGGAGCAGGTACTGCCTTTTGGAGAGGGAAGTTTCCAGCGGTCAGCTCTGACATTC
>OZ010576.1:80626585-80714085 GCA_963932145.1 Acanthosepion lycidas
GACTGGTGAAACTATGAGTAGTTCATCTGAACATTCTCCATGGAAATAGCGATAGAGCAGCGAGATGCTCTACACGTCTCTCGTCTGTGTAGGGTGGAAAATAATTCGCAACCCACGAGGCTGAAGAGGCGCTTTTGTACTCTGTCGAGCGTGGAATGTGAAGACTGAGCTGCTGATGCCCATATATAACAGCAGTTATCCATTTTCGACCCGATCAAGCTCTTGTAAAGGTAAAGGATAGTGGGAAGGATGTGTTACTTAAGCAGTACAGGAAAGGATATGTTACTTCAGCGGTACAGGAAACTGAACATTTTGCCGTCTGGGAATTGTTATATCTTCTTACGAAAGATAGCAAAATGATTTCCCGTTGCCTTCTCTACGGTTTTGCGTTCGAAGTAGTCATAGTGAATACAAGACATTTCAAATGCCTCGGTGTATGGATCAATTATAACAAAAATAATGGTAGACATTGAAAATAGGATAGGCTGTACTGGAGTAGTTTCGCACAAAACAACAAGTTGCTACAAAAGCAAAAATTAACCTATAAACTTGAATCATGTTCTTAAATAGTCTCATCAGATCGAGACTTTTATGAGGATGTCATACATGGCACCAGGCTCATTCAGAAATACCACCATAACTGTCAGTTGTATACAACCACTTTTCAGGGCTATGGTTGAAAATTGCTGCGATCAAGTGAAGTCTGTAGGTTTTACTAAGGACCATACTTTATTAGATCTTCTTGCCTGGCGGTACAGTATCACAAGCAAGTCATTTTACTAAGTAACAGAAACCGCATCACGTGAGGACTACCAACAGCAGCAACAACTAAAATAGATAGCACATGTAACTCGATGAAAGAATAAAGACTTAATCAAAATGCTGATGTTCCTCATAACTTCAACCAAAAGGCAAGAAAATAAATTCCATTAATACTAGAAAGACCAATAATAGCTACTGGACTTCTAAAACTTATTATCCTGACTAATTCTTTTAATAGAAAGATTTTTATAAATTTCAACCGGTAGCTGTACTGGCTGATCGGTCAATGAAAAACAGATATTTCCTGATAAGGAAACGGCTAATATTATAATTAATTTTACCATCTTTCATCTAAGGATAGAAAAGTATACTCGGCTATTTACACGATAACAGATGCGAGATGATAGGGGTTGGCGCCTTCTGCGAGTGAATACTACGAAAGTAAATACAGCGGATTAATGAGGAAAGGGGGCTTCGAAAAATGATACGCACAGGACAGATTCAAGTCAAGACGGACAGAGGAAAACAACGCATAACTTATCTAGAGAGCTTGTGTAAATGGATGACAACAGAGTTTAAGAGAGATAACAAAAAGACAAAATTTATTAAGAGTTACAAAAGACAGGAAAATTGGAGGGCCATGATCATCGACATTCTGAAGAGACACGGCCCACAGAAGAAGAAGAATTCTGTTCACCGATTCCACTTTTCGTGTTCCTACCATAAATTGCCAGAAAACTTATCTTCGGAGTAGTGATTATCAAGTTAGTCGTATCAATTTATTAATACTGTCAACATTTCAATCTCTACAGATTAAGATTAACGATGTTAGCATCGTGAAGAAATGGTTAATCATCTAAGTTGGCCACTCGTATTCGATGACACCCGCTTACTAGGGCGGCTAGCCAATCCCTGTCGCAGACGCTTGCTCGGGCGCATTTGTGGTTTATACTGCAACAATGCCGAGCAGACCTTACTTACAGTTTCTGGCTAAGAGAGTGTTATATAGCGTGATCAACAATTTGAACAAGGCCAGCACGCTTCGTGTACAGCTATCGACAGGCGTAAGGTTCCGTCTACCCAATTTCACACACGAGGCTTAGGTCAATCTGTGGTATGGTTTTCAGGCACTTTCCAAAGGTGCCGCACGCTGGGATCGATCCCTCCAGTCCGATAACATCAGGAAGTCACCTTCCTGACAAATCGACCACGGTGAAATTCGAACCAGGGTCCCATGAGACAAAATGCGAACATTCTAACCACTTAGCCATCAATAATCTAATACTACGATTATAATTCTTGTGAATTTGATCCTTACTAAGTATCTTACTATGTTTTGTCAGGCCAAACTAATCTTAAGAAATACCGTGCGCACTTCGTAATTAAATATTTATTATCAAACCGCCATGTTATTACAAATGTATTGAGTTTGTGCTCCGGAACTTGTAGACTTCAGCCAGTTCAGCTAAGTGTAATAAATGCCTGGTCTGTATGTAAATGATTACAATTGTAATAAAATATGATCCTGACGTGGTATTTTACTCTTATGGCTTTGTGGCAGATTTAGCTATATTTTGTAAAAAATCTAAAAAAAAAAAAAAATACTGCTACAACTTTCAAGAGGTTTGTAGGTGAGCGTTTTTATTTTAACTCTTAAATTTGAAATAGCTGCAATTCTCGGGTAGTCGTTTATTGTCATTCTCTACGGATCATTCCTTTAGAAATAAAAATAAAGAATAAATATAATTTCAAAAACATAGTGCAATTAGAAGCACCTTATATATATAAAAAAAAAGAGTGCTTAAAAAACCATCCCGCGCGAAGTTGAGGCCTCCCTTAAGCTAATTTTATCCCCGCTGCCATAAGTTATAAACTTAACCCCAGATGACCCCTTCAACCGAGCGCGATTTCATAATAATATTATTTAATCTAACAATGATATGATTATCATATTATAACTCTGCTCGTTCGTTAGCGCGTACGCTACGTCCTGTCAATACCTCATTATACACATTTTCGTTTTGGTTGGGAGTTAAGACGGAAAAGACATACCAGAGAGAAAGAGAGAGAGCTTAGCACCAGTGAGAAAAAAGAAAGAAAGAGAGAGAATAGGGAGGAAGCGATAACACTCTCATGTTTTTAACGTTTGCTTCAGGGAAATGAAAACCCTTGTCAATTTCAAATCTTTTCATTTGTACCCCCCTACTTCTCAAAATAACGACCAGCATTCATATTTTTTATTGTTATTGCAATATTTTTTTTATTGTTACGCTCAAATATTTAACGATGTTACAATAGGATTTTCACGTGTATTTATAGATATAGAACTGGCAAAGTACTTATTCAACCATTAAACCGTGAAATATTCTAGTGTACTAGTGAATAATATTATTATTGTTTTATTTTCTTTGTTTTCTGGTGTATACTCATTTCTTTCCGGGGTCCCGACCAGAGACCTAAGGCCAGAAATGGCATCAAGACATCTTCCACTGATTAGTTTTGAAAATGCACATATTTTACGTTGATAAAGCCCTTCGTAATGTGTGGGCTGTAATTATGAGTATTTTCTTCTTTAAGGCATGGACTACCAGAGATACCTTCAGTGACTCTACTGGAATCTTTTCTAATGAATTTGAGGGTTCCAACTACAACTGGAATTGTTAATGTCCTCATGTGAAACATTTTTGAGATTTTCGATTTCAAGATCCTTGTATTTTGATAGTTTTTTGAAGATCTTCAAAGATACATTACGATCTGCAGGGACTGCCATGTCAATAAAAAGGCACATTTTTTTCTTTGCGATCTCTAATAAGGATGTCAGGGTGATTAGCTTTGATTGTTTTGTCTGTGTGTATTGTAAAGTCCCATAAAATTGTTACAGGTCAGGGACAGCCAAAGTTTTTATGGAGAACAAGTAATTCGCAGATAATAAAGAAGAGGTATGAGTGGAGAAACATGATCGCCTACGTCCTGAAGAGAGATTCTATTTCTAAATTAAATGATTCAGTTAATGATAATGATATCAAATATTTAAAGAGCAACGGGAATGAGAGGAAACTATTAGGCTGGTGCAAAAATAATGACGTAATAATGTCGTTTTTTGACGTATTTTTTAACGTCAAAAAACGACATTATTACGTCATTATTTTTGCACCAACCTAATATTATATTATAACGACTTCAGGATCTGGGCGATCATGGCTCTCCACAACACACTGTCCTTTGTAACTCGTAGTAACCTTGTTCTGCTATCAATTTAGAACGGTTACGTGATGCTTCCTTCGATATCTCTTGCATTCAATATGTCCTCTGTGTGTCAAATTCTCTAAGCACACTTTTCTCATTAAGTGCCAGAGAAATTTTGGCTGTCTCTTTCTGATTTTGTAACATTTTTGTTTCCATTTCCCTTTGTCGTTGCTCGCATGTTTAGCCCAGCATCATTCCGTGGAACGACTTTTCTGTTACTTAAAGCCTCTTCTTCATCTTTGATGAGATTGTTTCAGCATTCACTGGCATATAGGAGGACCGATATTGCATAATTGTTCATAACGCTTTTCTTTGTTTCGAGCGAATTTTTCCTATTTCTTTCATCTATCTATCTATCTATCTATCTATCTATCTATCTATCTATCTATCTCGGTGTGTTCATGTCTATCTAATTCCTATCTATTTATCAATATTGTCACTATCTATTAATGTAAGTTCGTAACTCTCTATCTAAGACATTTCTATCTATCTATCTATCTATCTATCTATCTATCTATCTATCTATCTATGTCATTCCTATCTATCTATCTATCTATCTATCTATCTATCTATCTATCTATGTCATTCCTATCTTATCTATCTATCAAAATCCGTCGCTATCAATGTAAGCTCGTCACTATTTATCATTGTTTAGCTTCTGTAAGGCATCTTTAGCAATTCCAATGCATCTTCGGATTTCGGTGCCGTTTTACTCACGCTTAGATAACATCTATAATGTTATGGTCTGCATTATCGCACGAAAGGTTAATGACAATTGAACGGACATCTACTAGATTTGTGAGAATAACAAAACACAAAGCATTAACAGAATGATCAAACTGCTGCCTTCTAAAACTCATTAAAAACGGAAACCGCTGAAGCTTAGCAAAAAAGACAATGAAGGAAAAGTTACTTAAATGATGAAAATATGGATTTTTGATTATCAAAAAGGAAAAGAATTACTGATTAAAAACCTTTATTTGGCGTTCTCATTTTATATTTCTTGATCAAAGTTTATTCGGATTAAAATGCCAAGAAGTAAACACTTTGGCATGCAGAGAAATACGCACACATACATGTGAATACAGAGAAACACATGCGGATACGTAAACAAAAGCATCCATCCTCCTGCATCGATATACACATCGTATTAAAAGGAATATATTTTTGTCTTTAGATCAGTAAATGAAAATTATAAATGCATTATAAACGCTACATTAGAGTTGAAGAATAAATGAAAAAATAGTTCAACCGAAATTATCCGAACTTTCCTCGCTTATTAATTCGTTTATTAATTCCAGGAATTTCAGGAATCATTCTGAATACCGTTATATTTATCATCATTGTATGCGTCATCTTGTTAAAGTTAACTTAGAATTGTAATTCAGTATGAAGATAAGTTTCCATTGCTGAGTCAATGAGGCTCGTTAACGATGGGTTACAAAGATCACTTTGATGTTAAGAAGACCCGTCAGAATACTAAAATATACGATTGTCTCCGACCATAAGATAAAATTGGAAGTTTAAAAACAGATAGATGGATAGATAGATAGAGAAGATAGATAGTGACGAACTTACATTAATAGTGACGAATTTCTGATGAATAGATAGATAGATATGAACAGATAGATAGATAGAAAGATAGATACGAAAAGTGATAAATAGATATTAACAAATAGTGAAAGATAGATAGATAGATAGATAGTGACGAACTTACATTAATAGTGACGAATTTTTGATAAATAGATAGATAGATAGATAGATATGAACAGATAGATAGATAGATAGATAGATAGATAGATAGATAGATATGAACAGTGATAAATAGATATGAACAAATAGTGAAAGATAGATAGATAGTGACGAACTTACATTAATAGTGACGAATTTTTGATGAATAGATAGATAGATAGATAGATAGATAGATATGAACAGATAGATAGATAGATATGAACAGTGATAAATAGATATGAACAAATAGTGATAAATAGATAGATAGATAGATAGATAGTGACGAACTTACATTAATAGTGACGAATTTTTTATGAATAGATAGATAGATAGATAGATAGATAGATAGATAGATAGGAATGGCATACATAAATAGATAGTGCCGAACTTACATTAATATAGATGGTGTCCATGGGGTTTGGACACAGGTAAAATTGCATATTTTGAAGAAATTAAATTTTCAAAAAAATTTTGTTGAACGGAAAATATAACACCTTTTGTTGAACGAAAAAAAATAACACCTTCAATATGATTTCCATCATTTGTGATGCAAATATTGATGCGCTTTGCAGAATTCGCGTGAACTCGATGCAACAACTCCACATTGCCGTCAAGTTTAGCACATTTACTCTTTATGCGTTCAACCAAGTGTGTTGCATCTGTGCTTTTCATTGAGTACACCTTCTCCTTTAGCATACCCCAGAAAAGAAGTCAGTTCTTTATTCTTTCGCCAAAAACTATGTTTAAACTGTGGACGTAAAAAAAAAGTTAATGAGATTCCCTATGTCCTTTAGGGACGCCTTGTTTAGTGACCCGCTTATATTTGAAGATATTGACGAAATTTGATAGATAGATAGATAGATAGATAGATAGATAGTGATGAACGAACATCAATAATGACAATATTGATGTTTAAATATCACAAATGAAAAATTAACACTGACATCTCATTTTAACATATATATTTACCAAAATTGCGTAAAAATATCTTTAAATAGTAAAGAGTAAATTTATTCAAGAAAGTCACCATTGGCTTCAATCACGGCCTCCAGTCGACTTCGGAATCTCTTGCTAATCTTCCGGGTGGTCTCCTTGTTTAATTTGGTGAATGCTGTTATAATCCTCGCCTTTAGTTTGTCTCTACTACGCCCCACATATTGTAATCAACCGGGTTTCAGTCTGGGGAGTTACAGAGAGTGAAATTGAGAGAAATGATTGAGTATTCGGAGGATTGAAGAAAGGACAAAAGATGAACAGAATTCAAGAAGACAGAAGATACCAATTGACATTGCATTTACATTTTTGAAGATTGTATTCATAAGGGAAACAAGTAAACGGAAGGGAGTTCCACAAGCAGGAAGTACGAGAAACGAAACTTGAAGTAGAAGAAGTGGTTGCATTTAACTATTGCAACAGTAAATCGGTGTGACCTAAATACCAATCTATTAGCATGCTTGTAGAAGAATTGTAGACATAGTGGAGTAAAAGTGATGTAAAATGCCGAAACCTTGCCTTCGAGTCCAAATGGTGTCGAGACTAAGATATCACAGCGGGTTTTCTTTTCCTCCTAGTGCGAGCGACAGTTGTCTTATGGAATATGAATATATTATAGTGAATAAAAGTTCGAACATAATCAATCTTCCCCTTAACTTCAAGGGTTATATCACCAGTTAATAAATTTACATGAATAGCTATAAACACACGTTATATATATATATATATATATATATATATATATATATATATATATATCATTTAACCCCAAGCAAGGCGGAAATGCCACTAGTACACAGCGGGGTTATAGGAAGTGATAGCGAGAGTAAAGAAAAGATTCAATAAATGAAGGATTAAGGAAAGGAAAAAAGATTAACAAGATTCAAGAAGATTATAGTTATAAGGGAAGCGATTAAACGGAAGGGAGTTCCACAGGTGGGAGGTGCGAAACTCTTGGAGTAGAAGAGGCAGTTGCATTTAACCATTTCAACACTTATCAGGTGGAACTTAGATGCCAATCTAGTAAAACGCTTAAATTCATGAAGCCCGGGAAGCTCGTCAGAGTAGTTATCATATATATATATATATATATATATATATATATATATATATATATATAATATATATATATATATGTGTGTGTGTGTGTGTGTGTGTGTATATATATATATATGAGCTGTGATACATCGAAACAGTCTGTCTGTGGATAACAATATATACGTACCCGAAAAACTTAAATTCGGTTGTGTACTCTTGGAATACACACGCTTATATATATATATATATATATATATATAACATCTACATGTAATATTAGGTTGGTGCAAAAATAATGACGTAATAATGTCGTTTTTTGACGTTAAAAATACGTCAAAAAACGACATTATTACGTCATTATTTTTGCACCAACCTAATATATAAACGTAAACACAGTATATATATATATATATATATATATATATATATATATATATATATATATATATATATATATATATGTATTAAAATAAGGAGAAAACACAAGCGTTTTTGGTTATCACGTGGATTTATATATATATATATATATATATATATATATATATATTATTTTCCATAATTTTGCTACACGTGTTTCCGCTGTCGCTACCTTCTTAGGCAAAGAGTGGATATTTTGACATAAGTTTCCCTATGTTTTTGATGTCTAACCCTTCTTTTTTGTGTACTAGTAATTCAAATATCTTTCTTGAACTGGTCGCAAAAAAATCTTTTTAAAATATACTTTTTTCTCTCGTTGGAACAACTATAACCTCTTCAACAAACACACACACACACACATACACACACACACACACACATATATATATATATATGTAGTGTGTGAGCATCAAAAATACTTTTACAAACATTGGGGACGGGTTACTGATACCAAAACAAGGACAAATCTTCGTTTTTGAGTTTACGTTAAATGGCGCTGTGTTGCCATGTAGACAAGGTTACATTTGTCATTCGTGTATATTTGTGGTTAGTCTATCTTCAAAGTTTAAATTGCGTAGTAGTGAGTTAACTGAGATGTGTTCAATTTAACAATGGCAGGATATTCATATCGTAAGCAGACAGATATAATTTTTACATAGGGCCGCGTGAATTGTAGTGAACGTGAAGCTGCCCGGCTGTATCAGATTGAGTTCCCAGATGGAGGGCAGTCGATTCCCGCAATATTTACTTGTTTTTATTGCCGTGTTGCTGAGTCAGGATACGTGACACCAGAAACTATGGATCGAGGAAGACCGAGATTTGCTCAAACGCCTGATCACGAATAACACATTCTACAGTCTGCCTGAGACGATCCAGGTATAAGCGTACGTCAAGTGACCCTAGCATGTACATCCCATGGAAAGTAATACTAGTTTAGCTCCTGTATCCGCATGATTTCGACATCTGATCACTCACCACGGTATAAATTTGGCCGTGAGTTCCTTGCACAAACTGTCGATCCATTGTTTGTGTCTTCAGTTTACGAATGAGGCAATATATGGAAGAGAGGGAATGGCAAATTTGCACAAACAACATTTGTGGATGGATCAGAATCCTTATGGTACAATACAGGCTAGACACTAGCATCAGTTTACGATTAATGTGTGGGCTGCAATTGTAGGTGACCGTCTGCTAGTTCCATATGTTATCCCAGTGCGTAATAATGGAGTTCTCTTCTTAGACTTTATTTCGAGCACACTTCCAAACCTGCTTGAAGATGTGCCCCTGCTAATGCGAAGATGCATATAGTTCATGCATGACGGGGCTCCGGCATATTTTAGTCACATTGTTCATAATGCACTAGTTGGCATCTATCATAAAAAGATAGATAAGTAGGGGAGGACAGATTCCATGAGCTGCACGTTTCCCCGAAGTAAATCCTTTGTGGTGCCGCCTAAAACAATTGGTTTACGCAGCAGACATTAATAATGGAATGGTGTGTGATGTATATTGTACGATAGTAGCGTTTATTCTGAGCCTCGAGAAAGGAACGTCTCAGGAATTCACGTTGGCGTCCTTCTTTTTTTATTTAAAAAAAAAAAATTCTTTAGCACATAATTGTTAAATAAAGTAAAATTAATACTGAATGCCAGATTTTTTATAAAGATGGCTTCCCTCACTATGAGATGTTTTCGAAAGCGCTTGACATAATGGGCACGAAAGACACTCCCTTATTCTCCCCCAATCGTAAAGAATTAAGAATACTAGAAAAAATTTCCTTACTTGTCATATTCAGTGAGATACATACATATATATATATATATATATATATATATATATATATATATATATATATATTTGGAAAAATCGTCGACAAAGTCGAAAAGGTTTTACTGAAAAGCGTTTCGTCCTTTAGTCCGATGAAGTCCTAAAGGACGAAACGCGTGATAAAAAAAAACTTTTTTCCACTTTGTCATAAAATTTTTCCCAATGTTGTTCGTTATATATAAATATATATATCGTTATCTCATATTCATATATATATATATATATATATATATATATAGTTTGCACTTAACAAGACATGTCGATGCGAATTAGTGGAGGTTAAACTGCAAGTTGGGAAATAAATCATTTGTTCTATCTATCTATCTATCTGCCTGTCAATCTATCTATCTATCTATCAATGATGATGTGCATGTATCTGTAAATTATTACACAATTATTTATATGTACTTGCATGTATATTATAACAATTATTTATATGTATATGCGATAAAAACGGTAAGCACAATCGATGTTATTATAGGTGCTCGAGTAATTCGTAAGCATTTAAAGTAACCACTAAATTTTTCATATATACATATATATATATATATATATATATATATATATATATATATATATATATATATATATATATACGTGTGTGCAAATGTGTGTGTAAGAATATATGTTTGCGTGTGTCCTTTTGTGTGTACGCCTATATCCATGAATGTCTATGAGAATATGCGCGTGCTGTAAGACAAAGAGGTAGAGGAAAACAAAGCGTTCATATTTTGCCTTTTATTCCGACGAACGAAAAGATCCCTGTTTCTCTAAAGGGAAAATACCCCTGAAGCATTGATTATAGCAGCAGAAATCCTTGTGGCGTGGCTAAGAATCTTTTACAGTTAAAATGCTTCGACATTTCCTCGAACATAAAGTGCATCAGAATGTTTCACGCGTATTATAACTCAGAATGACTTACACGCAACATGCTTTGGAAATTATTCAGTGCCAAGAGTTTATTTGTATTTCTTTCCATAGTTTAACATTCTTTCAAACTTAAGTTAAACAATGGCAAAAATACTCCGAAAGAAAAGAACATTATTGAACGAGTTTGCTTGCCAGTGTTTGAACTAATGTTAATCCTTTGTATTGAATTAAGCAGACAACATCAGTGATAGCGGGTGGATTAAATTGCGATTAGGGGAATAAGACATTCCTTGCTTCAGTTCATTATGAAAATCTCAAACAACATTTTCGCCTTACTAAATTCGCATTTGGTTCATTATTAAGAAAGCCTTGTTAGAAACATAGCAGGTCCTTAGGTGATCGATAAAATAAGGGAAGACTTATGTATTCACTTAGATCGGTAACTGATTAGGAATTTAATGCAGAAAAGTAACGAACAGCTTTATCTTGGATTCACATGACATGAAGTAACATTAAGCGTGGTTAGTATTATGATTACTAGCGTAGAACTTGGAACCGGCGGACCAGGTTCAAATTTTGGCCTAGTCTCTCGCATTCACTTTCGCACTAATCCCCTTAGGAAAGTCATGAATATCTTTCCTACTCCCCCAACTCAGCACTGTGATATAGATTTAGGCTTTAAAATGCAGTTATAATTAAATGAGTATGAGATTTATTAACATGAAAATGTAGAGAAAATGCATTAAATTCTGAGTCTTTCACGTTAAATTTACGTTCAGGATAATAGGTCCTACCATCTGGGTACCTCGGTATAATGGTTAGCAAGCTTGTCTTTACGACTGAATAGTGTGTTCGAACCTCACTGGGTGCCTCTATACTTTCAGACTTGTGCAACATCTAAGATACGCTTAGAAATTCGCTATAGATCCTATAACCTGTAAAAAAAATTACTGTTATTGCATTGTATGTTATTAAAAAAAAAAACAGCCACGTTAAAAAAAAAAATAAAAGCAGTTGAATGACGACGACTAGATACATCAGACACCAGAAATTGTAAATTTAAGTCTCACTGGATCTTCAGGGTTTCTAACGGTGTATAATTGTAAGCAACTTTTGCTGTATTTTTGTGTCTCTTTCGACATATCAATAAAAACATTATTTAATGTGAAGAGGAACAGTGGAGTGGTGCAAAGACAAATTTTCGAAGGATAAAATGACAAAATGTCGAACAGACAAAGTGTCGAATTGAAAAGTGCCAAACGAAAAGTGTCCAACTGTCTAAATGACGAAAGGCCAGACATATGCCTACGATAGAGTACCTTTTACTTAGTATGCAAGTATCCTGCCGGTAAATAATTATTTTAAAATTTTAAGAATAAAAAAGATTTTTTTTTTTTCACTGGAGGTTTTTATACCTCCAGTGAAAAAAAAAAATCTTTCCATGTAATTGGTAATTTTTATTTTAACAAGGATCTGCATTTAAACTACAGGAAAGAGTTAGAATTTTTATTTATGAGAAATTATGTTTGTGTTAAAAATAAAAAAAAATAAAAAATTAACCGATAATTTTAATTTAACTGATGATTATGGAAGTCTAATCACTCTTAAGGCAATTTATTAAATGATGCTAAATTTAAGCTATAAAATTTTTTAAAATAGCTTAATTGATTATTTGAATCGAGTTTTTAAGATCATGACAATATATTTGTTTTTTAACTTTGTTCAAGTTTTTTAATTTTTTTTTTCGACATTATGTCCATTCATCATTTAGATTGACTCTTTTTCTATCTGACGCTTTGTCCATTCGGCTATTTGTTCTCTTCATACTTTGTTCGTTGTACGCATTTTCCTTCGACACTCTAACCTACTACCGGGTGGAGTCATGGATAGTGGCTCGGATTGAGGAATTCCAGTCGAGTTCATTACATTCAGTTACGACTATTCTATTGGGAAATATTTGAATGCATTTCTCCTAGACACGACAGTCTGGATCTTATAGCCTTGGGTGGTAATCTGAATACAAAACCTGAGTGGTCGCAGAATAAACCGGGCCCCACGCCAGACCAACCTGTTTCTAGGAGAAGAGTAACTCAGAATTCAAAACCTGAGTAGTAGGCTCCACCACCACCAGACGAACATACCACGGCAGCAGCACAAAACACCAGAAATGTTAAAAGGTGGATGAACTCCTCAGAATCTACGATCATGCTCCCTAAATTATTGGTTAAATAACCTCATTAACACTCCTCATTCCGGAAAACATAGCCAATCAGCAAGGGGTTGCTCCAACAGGAGTGACAAAGCATTTGGATTTGTAATCTCAGGTAGTATTTTCGAAGCACGTTACGTAGATTAATTTGATTAATTAAATTACTAATTGCAATTCAATTACCACCTCATAATACATAACATCTCTGCAGAAGGGATTTCAAATTTTGAAAATATATTAATTAGTTCGAAAAGTTTTAGATTTGCAGTTGGAAGGCCTTAACTCATTTAATTAAATATTTTATCATGCAATGTTTAAGGTAGATAACTATTCTGCTATTCATCTTCTATGTGCCGTGTTCCTCCAGGAAGCGGGCGATCATGACTCTCCACAACTTTCTCTCCTTTGTATATATTTGTAAGCATTGTCTTTTTACTATCCCTTTCGTTCCTGTTATGTCATCATTTCACATAAGCTCGTCTCACTCTGTTCCACTTGCCTTCACTGTGTCCTGTAACTATCAGATACTCTAAGTCATTTTCCTCGTTACGTGTCCCATAAATTTCAACTCTCTCTTTCCGATTCAAAATATAACTATCCCTTCTGCTTGCATTTTACTTAACTTTTCCTCGTTTCTCATATGCTCCGCCATTGGTATGCTCTGTACTCTTCTGGAGAAACGCATCTATGTTCTCAAGCCTCCTGTTCATCTCTATCTATAAATGGCAGGATGTGTGTGTGTGTGTGTGTGTGTGTGTGTGTGTGTGTGTGTAACGAATGCACGGCCGCAATTTTCGACGGATTTGCACTAAAATTTACATCTACATGCTCCAAGTTAGCGACAAGGCCTTGCATTTCCCAACTCCCATCGATAGTGGAAATAATCGATTTTTTCATGCTTCTACGGCAGTTTTCATGTAGTTTGCGGCCATTTTCTACTGGCCAGAGTGAAAGCCAATAGATGGCTGTCACGAATAGGCAGGAAGATTCTATTGGCCAGCGTGAGAGCCAACACCTGACTGACACGAATGTTAACTAGCATGCTAGCATGCAAAAAAAATCAATAGCTGCATTCGTCACAAGTGGGAAAAAATTAAATCTGCATGGCACTTTACTCCAATTGGCTCATTCGCTTGCTTAAACTCAACGTTGATTCTGATTCCGCAGAACTGGGTTGGATGTGAAAAAGTATTTGTTGTTAACATTCTTTTTTCATTCGGTTTTTCCAGTTACGAGTCCTTTTTTAAAGCTGATCGTTTTGTCTTCATTTTGTTTAGTTCTTTTTTCGTAACAGATTTAATGTTTAGTATAGAGCTTAGAAAAAATTCGCAGTGTGAGATAGACAAGAAGTAAGGCATGTAGCAACATCAGCACGGCTAAGAGCACTCCTTTAAAGGCAAGGAAGGTTCAAAATATTTTAAGTCAAGTGATAGCGATTTCTGTATGAGTCGTACGATTTTTGAATCAAGCACGGCCAACGCCGGACCATGCTGCTAGTCTGTAAATAAATTGTCCAGTATTCACAGCCATATAAGATTATTGATATTACATAGTATTTTATCAATCTTTCCTTCTTTTTCTAATGAATTTTTCCCGTTTCTTAATACTCTGTTTAGTTTTCGGAAGGCATATTTCTCTATCGCAATATGTCGTCAGATTTCAGTATCACATTTTCCCTTGTCTGTTAAAATAATTTCCAGATATGTAAACTTTTCTGTTTACTTGATTTTGACATTTCCAATTCTTGCTTTGCATCTTGGGCCGTTCTTCTTGATGATAACCATATATTCTGTTTTCTTGCTAGTTCTTTTTCATGCTTTCCTTTACCACCTTTTTAATGAATCCCTGCAGTTTTCTGCTATCAATACGTTATCATTTCCATATCTGATCTTTAAGATTGTGCCTACCAATAATAAATCCTGATAGGACTCGTAATTCTCTTTCGATTGTCTCGCTGTATCCGGCGAGAAGAAGCATTCTTGTCTTACGCCTCTTTAACGTTTGTGTGCGTAATTCATTTTCTGTCCGTTTGCATATAGGTTCCTCATTTAGTTTAGATGAAAAATAAATAAAAAGAAGGGAAACGTTTACTAACACACGCAAACAGTGTCTAGCACATACATACTAGAGGATATTTGCATTCATTATCCAGTATATCTTGGAGTGGTTCGTTACAGCAGAAACTGCAATAGCTTGAACTTTTTAGCAAGCACGCAAGCAGAACAGTGAGAAGATATTTAGCGATTGAAAACTTATGGAAAAAACCCGATTATTGTCTCGAAAGTGCTTAAGGAATAGAATTCTGTAATGCATAACAAGACACGCGCGAAGCTTTATCGAAATAATATTCTTTAGCGAAACAGGACATATACACGAATATATTCATCCTGTCTCTCCCGGTTTCTCTCTCTCTCTCTCTCTCTCTCTCATTCTAAATCCATTACTCACCCTCTCTTTTTCCTTTCTTTTTACTGTCTTTGCTTCCTTCCTCTCTCAATTTGTCTTTCCAGACAACTTACCCTCTTTTCTTTCTCGCTATCTTGTCTCATCTCCTCTTTTCCTCTCTTCTCTATGTCTTTTTTCTACTTTTATCTTTCCTTTTCTTTTTATTATGTCTAACTCTCTCTCTCTCTCTCTCATATTTATATACAGTGTAACCCGGATATAAGAGAGTTGTCGGGACCGGAGAAAAAGTATCCTATATCCGGGTTTCTCTTATATCCGGGTTTGATCTAATTTATATACATTAACACAGGCTCTAATTTGGGACCAGTGAAAATCTCTCTTATATCCGGGTCTCTTATATCCGGGTTACACTGTACATATACATATATATATATATATATATATATATATATATATATATATAAAGGGAAGCGGTTATAGTTGTTACAACGAGAGAAAAGCGTATATATTAAAAAGAAGAGAGAAACCGCAAATGTTTGGTTTTAACGTGGATTTTTTTTTAAATAATATATATTATGCTTTATATTAATTATGGAAAATAAAGCATAATAAATATTTTAAAAAATCCACATTACAACCAAAAACGCTTGCGGTTTCTCTCTTCTTTTTAACATATATACATATATATATATATATATATATATATATATATATATATATATATATATATATATATATATATATATATATTAAGATATTTTTATGTTTATACATTCTTTTTATAGATACAAATATTTAAGTTCGAATTTACTGTATTTAAACTTCAATCTTCCATGAATACAGTAAATTAAATACAGTAAATTCGACCTTGCTAACCAAATGCTCCTCTGTGGCCAAATCGGTAAAGGCACGTCAAACTGAATGACGGTTCCGTATAGGATACAGGTTCGAATCCTGTCGGAGGACGAATATTTTCTGTGAAAATTTCTCGCACGTTCAGGCCGGTAGATGTTTTTAATACTGTTTATTATAAAACACAGCATTTACTTAAATATTTGTATCTATATAAAGAATGTATAAAAATGTCTTAAAATAATTGTTGGACTTTGTCCATTCCATTATATATATATATATATATGTTTGTCTATCCAGCCTTTTTCACTTTCTCTAATTCATTCTAACTTCATCCCTCACCCACTTTGTTTCCTTCTTTTTCTCTCTTTGCTTCACTCCTCTCTCAGTTTGTCTTTCAACGTAATTTTTCCCCCTTTTCTTTTTCCCTCTCTTGACTCACCGCTTTTTTTCTCACTTCCCTGTTCCTTTTTCTGCTTTTATCTTTCCTTTCCTTTCTTCTTGTCCTCCGCCATCTCTGTATCTACCCCCCTCTCTCTCTCTCTATATATATATATATATATATATATATATATATATATATATATATATATATAGCTGTGTGTGCGCGCGCATGTGCGTGTGTGTTAATCGAAGCTTTTAATTTTTTTGATTCAGCTGTTTGGCTTTGGTTTGCCGTTTTGTTTTGAATTTTTTTTTTTTTTAAATCATTTTTTAGATTCTCCTGAACATAAAATTTCCCAGATTTCAACAGCATTTCTGAAACACGCCAGAAGATAAAGCTTGCAGTGTGTGCTCTTACAGCCGTAAGCCTCGCACACATGAATAAACTTTTTCGGTAATGCTGTTATAAGTTGTCTACGTTACCCGGCCCCCCAGACCAGAGTAGCTTCTGGCGTTACAAGGGTAGAGCAACAGGCTATTTGCCTCCGAGGGGAGATATTGTCAGACTGCACTAACCAAACCCTTCATTGTAAATCTGTGGACCCCACAAGTAACCATCGGCTGCTTCTTTGGTTTCTTTTTTGTTATTATTATTGGTTTTCCCGCCTTTCCCTGTCTGTAACTTTTTAAACACAAAATATGAAGTTTAAATTCGTAGTTATTTATTTATTTATCCTTTGATGGCAATTCTCATATAAAATATTTTATAAACACGACGCTTTTATTCTCCGAATTTGAAGCTCAGGGTGTTGATTCAGGAAATACATTTTTTCAACTGAATAAAAAAAAAAAAAATAGTGGACGAAGCGTATACAGAAAATACGTCAGTAGATTTACATAAGTATATAAATTTACATAACTATAGATTCGGGGGGAATAAATAAATGAGTAAGAATCAATGAAATATGTGTGCGTATGAGAAAGAACGACAGAAAGAGAGAGCAAGAGGGCGTGATTGGGAGAGAAAGAGAAGATTAATTGAGAAGTAAAAAGAGAAACAAAAGAAGATATATGAAGAGAAAGGAGAAAAGAAGCAAAAAGCCTGAGTAAGAGAGAGGGAGAGAGGACACATACATGAGAAAAAAAATACGATAAAAAGGGAGAAGGAGAGAGTGTGAAGATGAAAAAGAGAAGAAAAAAGGAGGAGGAAAGAAAATAGAGGAGGTGATAGAGAAGAAAGAGAGGAAAGGAAGAAAAGAAAAGAGATAAGAAAGAGAGAAAGAGAATGAGGATAAAAAGAGATAGAATGACATAAAGACAAGGAACTTGGTAAAAAGGTAAAGAAAAGTGGGGGAAGAGGGAGAATAGGAGAGAGGAAAAGAAAGGGAAGGAAATAGGGAGAGAGGAGGAGAAAAGAAAAGAGAATAACAAGTGAAGTAAAGAGGGGAATAGCAAGAGAAGAATAGATAGAGAAAGGAAAATAATTATAAGATAATGAGAGAGATACATTTTTGTTGGAATTGAAACAAGAAAGACGAATGAAAAGCCAAAATATAAAAATTATAAAAAACGTGCAAAATTATTAGTAATACCAACAATAAAACGAATTATAACCTGTGACTACAACAATAATAATGTTAGTTTGATAAATAACTATAAACCCGACATCCCCCTCTCCTCAGAAGAAAACGGAAAATCATAGCTATCATCATTATTATCATCATCATCATCATCCTGAATATTATCAATAATGTATGAAGTCATCTTTTTATCTTCCTTCCTAATAATATTTTTTCTTTTGTTGTTATTTGTGACACTATCACTATTGCAGTTGTTGTTGCCATTGTTGTTATTATTCTCATTATTAGTTTTGTATCTTATTACGGTTGTTATTGTTATCATCATCATCATCATCATCATCATCATCATCATCATCATCATCATCATCATCATTATTTACTTACGTAAAAAATGAAAAAAAAAAGATGTAATACTGAATTAAAAAAAAAAGAAAACGTTAAGAAATATTTAGAGAACGCTGCGAATGTATTTTTAATCGTGATTGCCGCAGGAATAGTGAAGAAATGTTAAAATTTTTGTTCGCGTCATATTTGCTCCTCCATCGTTTTCTCTTTTGTTTCTTGTCCGCCATATTTTTTTTTGTATCGTTCCATTGTCTCGCACGTTCTTTCTTCCCGCTTTTAGTTTGCAATATATTTTTTATTCTCTCTCTCTCTTTCTCTCAAACTGCGCATTGATAAATAGAATATTTCCACGGCTGTAGTGACAATCACCCATTGTGACACCGATTTTTTATTTATTTATATCGCTGTATATATGTTTTTATACTGAAAATAAAGGTACAGGAGACACGCTTGATCTTTGTGTGCGGAAATAGACATGCGAATCTGACTGGAGTGGTGTAATGAATCAGACTTTGCACTGTCATTTTGTCGTTTAGTAATAATACCTAGCCTGACATTATCAGCTTCGTCTAGAGTAATTTAAGGAGATCTGTTAAAGGAGTGAATATATCTTAAATCCCAGCTTTTAAAACTGGACATATTATGAGCGAAGGTATATGATTAATCCTCTTTTTTTTTTTTTTTTTTTGTTCAATAAAAACTGTTCTCTTAAAAATTCACAAAACAGATGGGAAATACTAGATTTCTTTATTAGTTTGACAGGAAATGATTTCTCTTTAGTTAGCCAGTTGTTTATTCGCAAAATAAATCTTCAGAATTTCGGAGTCAGGAATTTGTTCAAGTAGGTCGTATTTTTGAGTTACGAAATTGCTAATATATTACCAAAACAAACAAGCGAACGGATTTTTTTTCTTGATGCAAGAATTTACCCAATACAATATACGGGAATCACTGAAAATAGAGCATTACTTTTAAAGTTGTAATGATGATGTCAGATCGCTATGTTCGTTCATCCGAATTTGCACTTGTGTATCAACCCGAATTCTCAGTTTGTGAACTTTTTAGCATATTGTTATTGCTTTGCCTTATTACTGTTTATTTTTGTTTGTTAGCTTTATATTAGGTTTGTTAGCTTTATATTAGGTTGGGGCAAAAATAATGACGTAATAATGTCGTTTTTTGATGTTAAAAAATACGTCAAAAACGACATTATTACGTCATTATTTTTGCACCAACAGCAACAACATCTATTAGGTTGGGGCAAAAATAATGACGTAATAATGTCGTTTTTTGATGTTAAAAATACGTCAAAAACGACATTATTACGTCATTATTTTTGCACCAACAGCAACAACATCTATTAGGTTGGGGCAAAAATAATGAGGTAATAATGTCGTTTTTTGACGTTAAAAAATACGTCAAAAACGACATTATTACGTCATTATTTTTGCACCAACCTAATATTTTTGTCCTGTTCTTTTCTTTTTTTTTTTTTTGCTATTGCTTATTACGAACTTTGTCAATTCTGTTTGTTAGACAGTTCTGCAATTTATTTACAGTTAAGCAAGGTTATTCACTCCACAGAAGTGTATAATACAGTGTAACCCGGATATAAGAGAACCCCCCGGATATAAGAGAAACCCGGATATAAGAGAGATTTTCTCTGGTCCCAAATTAGAGCCTGTGTTAATCTATATAAAATAGACCAAACCCGGATATAAGAGAAACCCGGAAACTTCTTCTCTGGTCCCGACAACTCTCTTATATCCGGGTTACACTGTATAAGTGAAAAGAGGAGGTGGTGGGAAGTGAAGATTATGAGGATAACGAGGATAGATAATGATTGACCCTTGACTTGAAGAGCATAGGGAATCTCTTTCAGAAAGTAAAAGTTCTTGGGGGAAAAAAAATGTCAAGATGTTAGTCTACATGTGTTTCGTTGTCATTGAGTGTGAGAGAAATGAACATATGTAAATGAAAAGTAACAAAAAGTAACGAAAGAGAGAAAAAGATTATAATATTGACTTAGACTGGTTACTTATTTTTATATGAAATAACACAACTAGAGGTTAACTAAATCATGATGAATAAAGAAAACAAAACAAAAAAGAAGATGCCTCTTTTTCTTTTTTCTTTTTTTTAATCATTTCACCCCAAGTAAGGCGAGAATGCCACTAGTACGCAGCTGAGTGTTACAGCGAGTGAAGTTGAGAGAAAAGACTGGATATAGGGACAAGTAACCGAGGAAAAGGTAAAAACTGAATGGGGTTCAAGAAGATAGAAGATGGCGATCGACGTGGCATTTAAATATTTGAAGATTGTAATTATTCGAAAAGCAAGCAAACGGAAGGGAGTTCCACAAGCTGGAAGTGTGAGAAAAGAAACTGTTGGAGGAAGGGGTGGTTAAATTTATTATTTCATCTGTAAAAGGGTGGGATCTAGATACCAATCTAGTAGCACGCTTAAACACACGTAGTCCGGGGGGCACCAGGGAAAATGCTTGTTAGAGCTATGAAAATATTTATAGAAAAAAACACGGGGAAAGTGAGAGAAGTCTTATAACTCTGGATTTTTGAAAGAAGTATAAATTGAGTAATTTTGCCATGTATTATAGCGATTTTTCAAGCGTAGATTAAATGTGGCACAAGTCCGAATATTATGGGGTACCCAATGAGGATCGCACACACTACTCAGTCGGAATTATTCTAACAAGACAAGCTTGCTAATCATTACAGCACCTCGAGGTAACCATCTTGCCATATTTTATATCTGTAGAAAACAAATAACACAAGAGAGGTTATTTACATAAATTACATTCAGACTAAGCCCTCTTCTTCATTATTAAAACGTTTCAGACGTTGTACTCTCCGGACTTCTTCAGGTGTTTTTCGATCCGGTAACCATCAGAAAATTTAGAAATTAACTTTTATTTCATCCACAGCTTTTCCAACTTCGAAAATTAAAAAAAAAAATCTGTGACGATCATGTCTCTCCACAACATCTTACCCTTTTAGAGCTCAACAACATTTATCCAATTGCCATCTCTGTCATCCATACACATAATCCCACCGGATAATTGGCACTTTGTCTTCCCTGGGTCCTTTTGCCCTCGATAGGTCTTGTGAGTGTCAAATTCTCCAAGCCCTTCCTCATCATTATGTGCTCAAGAACTTTCAGCTATCTCTTTCTGATTTTGAATATTTTATCTTTTTGTGACTTCCGGTGGGTGCTATGACTGATGGCCATATCACGTTGAAACACCTGTTCTCCCACGATCATTGCAGAATACCACTTGTGGTAAGCTTGAGTGAGCAGGTGGGGGTGATAGATAATGGTTCAGAATTGTGACCCTGGTCAGAACTTGGATGGGAGACCACTTGAGAATATCATCTAGAAATATCTAGGTACTGACCGTTCTCGCCTTCAGTGGTCTTACGAGAACCGATGTTTCAATGTGATATGTCCCTAAGTCATACCACCCATACATTCAAGCTTTCAGCACCTGCTATTCCCAAGCGGTCACTCATCTAGTTACAGACCGTGCTCGATCTTGCTTAACTTCGATTATCGTACAAGAATCGGTGCTTCAATGTGATATGGCCGTAAGCCATACCATCCACACAGCCAAGCTTTCAGCACCTGGTATTCTCAAGCGGTCACCCAAGTACTAACCGTGCTCGATGTTGCTTAACTTCGGTGATCGTCTGAGAACCGATGTTTCAACGTGATGTGGTCGTAAGCCCGAAGAAAAGGAAGGATGAGCAGAATTATATTAAAGTATTCTAATCCCTAGGCAAGTTCTTAGTCATTATTATAAATTCTTGAAATTTGAAACATTGGGCAATTTCATATCAAAGACTAAGTCAGTTTACTCTCCTAGATGACGACTGCTTTTAGAGTAACGTTTTCTAAAATCTTTTGTAGTTGTGGACACAATCTTAACATCATAAGTAATCTGTGATAAGGTCGCAGAGAAAATTTAACAAAAAGAAATGAATAACCATCAATTAAAAGACATATGTATCGTCGTTAGCAACAGAAACAACTCAAGATGCAAGTTACAAAATGGAGATGATGTAATAAATCAAGCGCAGAAATGTAACTATTTGTGAAGTGTTTTAACAGACGACGAAAAATGTGACAACGAAATCCGAAGGCACATTGTAATAGCAACAGATATCTTCGAAAAATAAATAAAGTATTAAGAAACAGGAAAAATTTGTTAGAAACAAAGGAAAATAGCATTGTAATATCAATCCTCTTATAGGATTCTGAATATTAGACAATTTCCTTACAGATTAAGAGGAGCTTTGAAGCAGCACAAATGTGGTTCTAAAGAAAAAAGTGGAATGAATACTGGACAATTTCTACACATATGAAGAAGACACCGAAGATGTGGTTTTACAAAAGGATGTTGAACAGATGAGCGACAAAGAAATTTCTGGGACACATTATAAGGAAACAAAGCTTGGAGAATTTGACACTCACAGGACATACTGAAGGCAAGAGAAGTAGAAGAAAACATTGGGCAACCTTCCTAACGAGCGTGGGTAAATGAATGGCAGAACAGGGTGTGGGAGGGGTAGCAAAGGAACAAACACTCCATAGAGTTACAGATTATAAGAAGCAGTGGAGAGCTATGATTGCTCTCATCCTGAAGGGACACGACACATACAAGAAGTGACTATAGGTGGAAAATCACAGTACGATTCGCTCTCCTGATATCATCGTTTTATGTAAAATGGAGTGAAAAAGATAAGCTAAAAATAGGTCACGGATTTCTTTGTTTCAAATCGCCTGATGACTTCTAACAACGCCTACGCCGAGGCGCTCGGAGCTCGAAAATTTATAAAGAAATTCCCTAAACGAATGTGTTCCAAAAAATCGCTTCCCTCTTCGAAATTTTAATTGGGATCAATAAATGTTCAATCTTCAAACGAGATACGACACACACATACACACACATAAACACACACTCTCTCTCTCTCACACACACACACACATACACACACATACACAAACAAAACATTTTACATCGCTTTTGGGATATGTCTTCTAAACATTGCCCCCATTAAGTATTAATAGAACAGGTACATTTTCTGACACCTATAGCAAAAGCTAATTGGATCGGGAATTTTATGGTATCCCACTTGTAATTTTCCGGTATTTACTCTGGTGGAAATGCATACTTATTCGAAATATTTATTGGTTGTTTTATGTGTTCCACATCAACATATATAAAATATATATGTAAGCCACATCGACATAATTTAACTTATTTGACTACATATAGTGGCGACGTGGTAATGTGTCAATTGTTTTAATGATGTCATTTTCTGAACATAAGATAAATCCTTTGATCCCACTTTCCATAATTCTTTTTGGTTTACCCGCCTTACTAAATGTATCTCAGTATTTTAATTTATTTAGTATATACGATTTCAGGTATGGAGGCGCGGATAATGTAACTGTTATCAACGCCGAAAATGAACTCGACATGCAGAGTTCGGTGTCAGTTCGCTTCTGCTTCGTTCAACTTCGCGCTAATGTCGTTGGAAAAGGCTTGAATCCTGATATGGGAATCCAGAGATGTCCGTCACTTTTCCATTGCAGTGACATGACTTCCCCCTTACCATTTCAATAAATATTTTCATGGCATTTGTTGTAAAGAGCCCTGCTCCTTTGTACCTCGACCGCGTTCTACTAGACGGGCAGATAGGTCTTGTGAGATGTAGCCGTAAGATCTAGTCTAATAGTTTCTTTCAACGCACTTCTTGCCTGTGGAACTCACTTCCGGTGTCTTGCTTCCTTGCCACCTACTATTTTCAAAACATTAAATATAACGTCAATCGACATTTTTTGTCTTTCTGATTACTGTTCTTTTATTGTCCTTTTTCTTTGTTAAAGTCTTCTCATTCTCTTCTTCTCCAATTAATCTTGGTGGCATTATCACCTTCTTGGGGAAAGATTTCTTGGGTCACCGTTTGAATAAAAAAAAAAATGAGAAAAACAACTATTACTTGTTCACAAAAAAATGATATTTATTTAAATGTAGGATACTCAAATTTTAACTGTAATTTCTGATCATGAAATGAAAGTTAGAAAATTCTTCTCTTTCACTGTAAGGAAATGAACATGAATAGTCTTTCAGTGACGAAGATAGTGGGGTTGGGAGACAAGATGAACGGGAATCCGGTGTTGCTTTGGTGAGAAAGACAAGACGACGAGGTTGACTCGTGTCTCTTTTTTTGCTGTCAGTCCTTCTGCTGAGTTGAATGAATGTTTGGTTTTGATGATCTTGTGTAGGCTACAGAATTTTGTGTTTATTTACTGGCGGGAGCTGATTTTATTGGCTATTTTTTTTATTAAATTGAAAATTTGAAGTATATCCATACTTCAAATCCGCAACTCTTTGTGCCAAGTCATTGGATCCAAGCAACGCTTTTATCCAGCGAGCCATCTGCCCTGTGCGTTCAATACTTAACTACGGGAGTGGTGAACAAAAACTTGGAGAGTTGAATTAAAGGGAAATAACTGAGACATCCAGAAGAGGCATGGTACGTGGAATTATGACAATCTACCCCAGTGAACAAAATAAAGGGTTCAGTTCGAAATTCCAATCAAAAGGCTGGAACGTACAACGGCCGAAACGTCGTGAATATGGCAATAAAGATGAGGGCAACAGCCCAAACAATGTAAATAATGATCAAATTTCTTTTCGTGTGTTTGTTTCTTATCATAATAAAGCCATAAGCAGCACATCGAAGGGATGTTTTTGTGAGAGCAAAGCAGTTAAATGCATTCATTTTAGGAAATAGAGTCATTTAATTTGCAATTTAATAATAATAGTGTGGAGGTCGCCGTTCATTCTAACCCCGATTATAATCCGATTTTTGTCTGTTAGTTTAGAAAAAGCCAAAACGAAAATCATGACATTGTAAAAGTGAAAAAAGAATAGAAAAGATTGCTGTAATTAATATATATATATATATATATATATATATATATATATATATATATATATATATATATATTGGGTGATTTCATGAAAACTAGAATCGTAACCTGTGAAATGCCGTAAGAATTTTTGCCGTTAACAATAAAATAAAATAAAAATCCAGACGACATGCATTTAACGGATGTCAGATTTCATTGAAGAATACATCCCTACACCCCTCCCAAACTGTAGCTATTAACGGATACATCAAAATACAGACATAAAGAACACGCAAACACCCCTTTCTAGTGGAAGTGAATTAATCTGTAACCTTGGAAACGTGAATTATGATTTTAGCTGTGTCTTTAAAACCCAGTAATTTTAAAAGTTACTCAAAAACTCGATTGAGGATGAAATGGAACTAATGTCTTTAATTTAATTACAAAATTAATTTCGGACCTTCCATTTTTGAAACATGGTTAGAACTGTGTAGCGGAAAAACCATATTTTAAATCAGTTAATTTATAGTATTAATGCTCTGTAAATTTACATTGACCACTATTTTGTAAAAATAAAAATATCTATAAGAACACCGGATTATATAGCTTACTGTTCTTTCTTTCTTTATATATATATATATATATATATATATATATATATATATATATATATATATATATATATATAATCATTTCACCCCAAGTAAGATAATAAAGTCAATAAAACACAGAGTTTTCCTGTGTGTTTGTGAATATGATAAAAACGCTGTTATGGGGAGAGGACAGTAAAAGAACGGGGTTTTAAAAAGACAGAAAATAACGATTGATATTGTATTTAATTTTTTGTAAATCAAAGTTGACTGGAAAGCAAGAATCCGGAAGAGTGTTCCACGGATGAGAAGTGCGAAAGAATAAACTATTAAAAATGACTGAAGCCGAGATGCCAGGTCAGGATCAATAACATTGCATATTCGTCTGTGGATTTTATCAGGAATCTCTAAATAATATAGCAAGAGCACCAAGCCAGATATGGCAACAATAAAAAAGAACAAATGCTAAAATTTGACAGATACATTGTGTCGAGAAAAATTGTCTAGCACGATCCAGTGTACCAACTTCGCATTTGATTCAATATCATCTTTCTACGTCATGTCAACGGGAAAAAAAGTTAGCTCGAGAAGGTGCAATGAGTTCTGAAGTTTAGCATCAGCCATGACATGGTGGGCAAAAAGGTCTTCTCGCAGACTATTTAAAGATAGCTGTTTAGTTGTGAAGGGGTTAAAATTAACAAGCCATTCCTTGGCCAAAATACAATGAAACAATATATTAAATATTTTTATTAGATATTTTTTTTTTGTAGAAATTTAACAAAAAAAAACCCAAAATAAATTGTCTTTATTTCACGTATTTTATGCAGAAAGGGTTTAATCTTTTCGTTTATTTTCATTTCTCGCTTCTGATCATAAATATTTCCACCCTTTATTAGGGGAATCATTTTTTTCTAAATTATCTGCATTGATGTTTAAAACTCAATTACGGTAAGATTCATGCTCATTAGGGATAAGTATAAATAGACATATTAGGTTGGTGCAAAAATAATGACGTAATAATGTCGTTTTTTGACGTTAAAAATACGTCAAAAACGACATTATTACGTCATTATTTTTGCACCAACCTAATAAAATTAACTTTTAATTTAAAAAAGAATCTAGTTGGTGATTGGCTAGTTACGGAGTATTTTCCATTATATATTCATTTGCAAGTATTCTATAAATAAGAAGTGAATGGTCTTGGACGACCTTTAAGTGGAACATCAATTGATTTCGAAATTTTAGACATTATTAAGATAGCAATTAATGCACTAGCAAAAACGAAGTAATAAAACAAGCAAAGTTGTTAATGTCTCTTTTTTTCTTTCTTTTTTTACTAATATTCGCCCAATATAAGGTTCAAGAGCTACTCAAGGCAGAGGTTTACTGAACGAGGTTGTTGTATTAGCGGTAAGAGTAAAAGGTAAGAAGTGCAGTATTTGTAAAGATAATGGTTAACCCTAGACTTAGAGAGGTTAAAACTGTAGTGGTCAAGAAAGCATCTCCTCAGGAGTCAGTTCCACGAATTAGCGGTTGTACGAAAGGAAATTCCTTCTTAATAAGATAATACGAAAGGAATGCGGGTGTCTGGAAACTAAAACTATACTCATCCAGTCCAGCAAGTCTGGGTCTGGTGTAAAAATTAATATTATGCATTTGTATCCCTCTACCACTTCTGTGGTCGGGGTTATTATCTGACGCCTGAGGCATCTCGAAGAGAGCAAGTGTCCCGGAGGCTTGAGCAATTTTGTCCCCAGTCGACGTACGCGTATGATTATCAACCAAATTCTAACTCGACATTGCGTCACATTCTGCTCGTGTGGGCGTGCGCTTAAGTCCCTACGCTTCGACCAAAAATGTAGATGTGCTTTTTATTCCTGCGCCAGAGCTGCTCAATCTTTAGTTGATAGAATTGCAAATCATTTACGCAATCTTGTGGAGGAAGACTTATTTTCAACTTGAGAGCCAATCGCTATTTCCATGGGAAATGTTCAGATGTGCTCCATTATTTATTTCTACGAGTTCAGACCTTTTAAAAAAGGACACACCTTGCCACTTCACAGAACCGAATCATTCTCATTTCCTCCGTATTCCAAACGTAAGGAGAAAATTCAACTTAGACAGCTTTTTCTGAAGAGCAGTTACTTGTGAGGCAGACACCCGTTGGGGTGATTTCATGAAAACTAGAATCGTAACCTGTTGTAACCTAGGGAAGGTTACTGAATAGAATAATCAAACGAAGGTTGGCAAAGAACGATAATACTTAGGACACGAACAACACATATAAGATTCTCCAGCGGCCCGTAGAAGAAGTAGTCAACTGCCAGAAGTCAGTAAAGTGAATTCCACAATGGATCTCCAACTGCAGGATATTTACCAACCGCCCCATACGGTCAGATGTGGCACAAGCCCGAAAATGTTGGGTATCCGAGCCCCTAGGTTCGGCCAAAAATTCCCCATAGACCGCGTATAAAACGGGGTCGGGTAGCTGTTTCCCGATACGAGACTCTGCCCTTCGACATAGCCTCGTTTGGGGATCCTCTCTGTACGGAGGTAGAGAGTTTGACCAGTACAGCTGGAGACGAATCTCCAACTCTTTCTTAAGGGCATCTATGCGAAAGTGAACATAAGACTCGGATCAGACCAAAAATGGAATATTGCTACCATATCTGGGCTGGAGATGTCCAGTGATCACTTTCTAAACGGTTTTGTGGGTGGAGATATTTTCCATTCTACAGCCCCTTTACCCACAGGTTGAACTTCGGAAGCGTATCGCTATTCTGTCTTTACTTGCATGGAAAATCTTCCGACGAGTTCCCATCTTTAGTGCCACCAAATCAGACTTTTACAGCCAAGGGCTTGACTCTACTACGTCCACAGTGAATAATCAACGTTATCCCCTAAGTATTCCTTTGTTAAGAAGATCACCTCACTTGGAGAACCGCTACTCTGTGGAACAGACTCCCGCGTTGGTGCTTCCCCGAATGCTACAATCTTGACATCTTCAAGTTTATGGTCAATAGGTATATATCCCTTATATCCTCGTAATCTATTAACTACCTGTTTCCTCCTGTTGTATTCATTTCAAGCACCTTCATCAGTAATCCTCTATCATGAGTTAATCTTGAGCCTTGTACTGGATGAACTTAAGTAAACAAAAAAATAAGTAAATAAATAGAGGAATCCGAAATTTGAACTTAGTTCGCCTATATTCCTTTTTCGCAAAGGTATAGGTGACTCTATTAACACATTCTCGCTTCCACTATATTCAAGCAAAAATATATGTGGTGTTCTAAATTGGTTGGGAAAAGCAAATGTAGAGAGATAAAAAAAAAAATCACCCTACGGATATCCAATTTATAAGTCCGTCTGTCAATGAATTTAGTTCATGCTTTTGGGGGCTTGCTTTTTTTTTTTTTTTTCTCGTGCGTGTGTGCGTACGTGCATACGTGTGTGTGTGTATTTGCGCAGGCGTATTCGCGTGTCGAAGAACTGACGCGACACTATTAATTTAAAAATGAAAGTAATAAACAAATCCTGAATGAAATCTTTTTTGAATCAAGAAAGGCGTTTTAAAAATATTTAAAAACCGTTTCATACATTCTGCCGAGAAAACTACGCTTTCTTCTACACGCGTGCGTGATAGCATCTCAGCCCATACGATTGACATTTAAAAATTGAATTTTAAAAGCGAATAACATCTTTTACACACAAACGTGTCACCGGCCATCATTGCTTTGAATCTTGATAATGACTACTGGATAGCGTCAGTCATCGAGTCAAAACATTTTGGACACTTAAAAAAAATGTACTAATCACATTTACGGAAAAAAAAGATGTTGAGTATAAGAAAAATAAAAAATAAAATTTTTCTCTGTAGCCACTAACTAAACACCAATGAATGAATACTACTTTAATCTTTCTCTTTCTCTCTTTCTTTCTCTCAGTCTATCTATCTATCTATCTATCTATCTATCTATCTATCTATCTATCTATCTATCTATCTATCCTAGTTTGTTCATTATCTATCTATCTATCTATCTATCTATCTATCTATCTATCTATCTATCTATCTATCTATCCTAGTTTGTTCATTATCTATCTATCTATCTATCTATCTATCTATCTAACTTCCTCGCTTTCTTCCTCCCTCTCTCTCTCGCTCTCTCTCTCTATATATATATATATATTACAATATTTGTAGGATTTAATCCATTTCATATATATATATATATATATATATATATATATATATATATATATATATATATCAATTAAAAGGTGCAATTATAATTTATAAATTCATGAATCATTCATACAAAAAACAAATATACATTAACCTCTATATTTGTTTTTTTATGAATGATTCATGAATTTATATATATATATATATATATATATATATATATATATATATATATATATATATATATATATATATATATATATATATATATGAGATGGATTAAATCCTACAAATATTTTAATATATTTTCTGTTTATACATTATTTTTATGGATACGACTTATTGGAGTAAATGCTTTGTTTTTAATTAAAACTTTCAGGCCGGTAAATGTAATTAATACTGTTTAATTAAAAACAGAGCACTTACTCAAATAAGTTGTATCCATAAATATAACATATAAACAGAAAAATATATGGATTAGAATCAAACAGAATGATTGGAAAAGAGCAAATAGGAAACGTTCATCAATCTAACATGTTTTCATTTTGATATGAAAAGCGTATATATTGCTTTATATATGTAAGAGTATAATACTTATGTGTAAGTGTATAATAATTGTATACGTGTGCGTGTGTTAACACACGAAAAACTAGCAAACATAATGTCTACTAGGCATACACAAATACTTATGAATATACATTATCATCTGACTCCCACATAGACAAATTATAATTTTTATACCCTTACACACACACACAGACAGACACACACACACACACACACAGACAGACACACATATATATATATATATATATATATATATATATATATATATATCAGTATTTACGTTTTCTCAGGTAGCATTGGAATCCGTTCATTTCTTGATGTTTCGAAAGGACACGTCGTCTCTTCTTGAATTCGGGACACCATAAATTATACTAACGTTTGTTAAATAAATCGAATGCACGTGAACTCTGATTAACCAATGAAAATCAAACAACACAAAATAAAAAATACAGAATTTCTTTCTTCTTTTTTCGTCATATATCATTCTCCGATGAAGATTTAGTAAAATTTATACATCCTAGTTTATCAAAGTTTCCTATTTGTTCTTTATCCTATCTTTTATATATATATATATATATATATATATATATATATATGGTAGTTGTCAGTATGCGTGTGTCTGTCCGGCTAAAACTAAAAAAAAACTACAGTAATTAATGTCAAAGTAAATATAAATACAGACTCAGTATCATCCAAGCCAACATTTCGTAAAAAAAATTATCATCGTATGATTTGTATTTACGAAGATATTTTAAAATTAAAATGCATTAGAATACATTCGAAATTCTCAGAATTAAAAAAAAGTAAAAACAAACGATAATAATTCTTATTGCTGATTAGGAAAACCATTCGTTTTTACTTTTTAATTCTGGTGATACTTTCGAAAGACTAATACATGTATTTATTATTAAAATTTCTACTCTCTTGAATTTAGTTTCACATCTATAGTAAATAAAAGCATAACTAAAAAAAATGAATATTAAAACAACAAAGTAAATTTAAAAGAAGAAGAATATTAAATACAATTATTTGACAAAAAAGTTCAATATTTATTTATTCAAATATTTGAGAGTGTGCGTGTGTTTGTGTGTGTGTGTGTCCGGCTACAAAATAAATATATAGACAAATCTCTTACCTCCGGACACTTCATCAACGGTTTTCGGATACAACGTACAAAATCTGCAGGCAAAATATAAAAAAAAGTCTGCAGGAAAAAAAAAAAAAACTTCCAAATCGTCATCGATGTATTTCAAAATTTGCGGGCTTAGCGGAATGAGTCTTATTAGTTCTCAAAGTGAACGCTTGGTGGCGGTAGAGGGCCTCTCAATTGTAAACAAAGGCGGAATTTACGATACATTAGCGTGTGCATGAGAAAGTATCTGTGAGAATGGTAAATTTGCAGTTAATTTGAAAACGAAGCATCATTTCTAGTGTAAAAAAAGCTTGAATATGCCAAAGATTTACGGAAACCTATCGTTTAGGAGATAGCGGCAATCTTAGTTGAGTTTATTTGTGTCTCTGCTACAGCCCGGCCAATATTTGGTCTTTCCTCTTAAAAATAACATAAACATTTTCCCTTTAAAACTTTGTTTTTTATTTTTTTTTTTAAAGCATGATTATTAATAGCAATAAAAATTGCGAAAAGCCACATTTTAGGAGGGTATTGACAAAATTATTTGGGTTCCGGTACAACTTGGTCGCCTAAGTCAGGAATCTTTCTTTCGCGCAGTAATCTAGGGCAAGTAAGGGCAGCAGTGACCCAGAAATGAGGCTCTCTTTTTAAAATTGGTTTCTGTGTTCTAATCTGCAATTCTACATGTTTATAGTATTATAATCATAACTACTATATAATCATGTTACTATAGTGGTTTTATAACTAAAAAAAAGTAATTAATTCCCATCTACGGACAATCGGCTTTAACGGACCTATATTCGTCCGTTGTCTATGTATGCAAACTCAGTATCACCCTAAAGTGTAGTTGTCAGCATGTTTGTGTATTATTGACATATTAATATTTTTCGATCATCTTAAGGAAAATAATTTTTTAATTCAATCTTTAAAAAATAATTTGAAAAAAGGTTTAATTAACTTTTATCTAAGTTTGATTAGTTTGAATACAACATAAACAAATATGTTAGCATTTAAATCGAAAAATAAAGTCTTTTTGAATAAAAATACTGAGATGCACAGCCCCTCTGCTCCCACCCGCAGAGCATAGTATTTGTAATGTGGTATCTTCCTAAATTTAATTATGTTGTAACAATCTCCAAAAACAATGAAGTTTATTTTTAAAGATTGAATAAAAAATTATTTTCCATCAGATGGCTGAAAAATATCAATACTTAATCAATATTATTAAGAGATCTTCCGAACCATACCGGGTATCACTGCTAGTATATATATATATATATATATATATATATATATATATATATATAGATAGATAGATAGATATACTTCAGTATTTCGGCTAAAGATTATATCATTATTTTCTCTTTTGGTTACATGTTATATATATATATATATATATATATATATATATATATATATATATATATATATATATATATATAAGAAAAACAGACCACTTTAACATTATAATAATTAAAAAAAAAAAAAAAATTTTTTTCGTTTCATTTTTGGAAGTGCTATCTGATGATCCGGCGTCATTTAAAAGGTCTCTGGTGAAATAAATTATTATAATGGTACCTTAAAGTGGTCTGTTTTTCTTTAAAATATTAGGTCTGGATTTACATCCTCCTTGGGATTACCCATACGGATTACCAAGTTTTTCATAACTTCATTATATATATATATATATATATATATATATATATATATATATATATATATATATATATATATAGAGAGAGAGAGAGAGAGAGAGAGAGAGAGAAACTAGCTTAAAAAACTGGCCTATCAGGCGGCATTTAAGATAGATCCTGCGGCGAGCTCTTGCTTAGACCTTCAGCTTGTTCAGTTGTTCAGTCCCTTGGGAGCTTTCCAGGCTGCCGCTTGATCTGAGCTTTCATTTGCACGGGACTTTCTTTTTTCTCGCTGCAACCTTGACTCTTTTGATTGCAATTTGGTCATCTGCTGGCGGAGATTCCTTTTTGTGAGGCATACTGCTGCCGTATGTGACAGGCAACAATAAACTACAGACTGACTCAAAATTGATCGCTGTATTTAAGTATTGCATTAATATTAGGTTGGTGCAAAAATAATGACGTAATAATGTCGTTTTTTGACGTATTTTTAACGTCAAAAAACGACATTATTACTTCATTTTTTTTGCACGAACCTAATATTTAAGGTTATCTTTTAAAAGTTCAACGATAATTCTTCTGCCGCCACTTAATTTAAAGATAATTTGATGTTCATGAGTAACTTACTTTCCGTACAAATAATTACTGACTTTCACTACATTTCCCAACTAATTTCAATTATTCCCAAATTTATTTCCATGTTATAAAAATTGTTATCGTACAAAAAAAGCGCAAAATTTTTCTCAGTAGCGTCTAAACTCGTATTAACGGAGAACCCTCTCTCTCCCCATCACACACACACACACATACATATATATATATATATATATATATATATATATATATATATATATATATATATATATATATATTAAAAGAAGAGAAGAGAGGTGCCGCAAACCTTTTTGGTTGTAATGTGGATTTATTTAGAAAAAAAATATTATGCTTTGTTTTCCATAATTTTACTACACGTGTTTCTGGTCTTGCGACCATCTTCAGGTAAAAGCGGTGATTTCCACATATTATTAAAAATAATTAATTTTTTCCTTATGTTTTTAAATGTTAAATATTCTCGATATGTCTCGAGACATTTTCTGTTTTTGTGTTAGTAATCCGAATTTTTTTCTTGAATTGGCAATGAAGAGTTCTGCGCGAAGGGTCATAAAACAATTAAGGTTGGTCCAAGCGAAATGATGAATTACTTATCGGCATTTTATCTTTTAATGTTTTACTGACCCCTATGTGTTCTTGGATCTGTTTCAATTTTCGTGTGTTTTTGTCAGCATGCGTGTATATATGCGTGCGTATATTCCCCCTCCATACATGTACTGTCTTACTACGAGGAATTAGTAAACTCGTTTGTACATATACACGCATACACACACATATGCACCATCCCACCACAAGGAATCAGTACATACACACTTTCATAATGTGTGTATATATGTGTGTGTGTGTGTGTGTATATATATATATATATATATATATGTGTGTGTGTGTGTGTGAAATAAAGCTTGTTTTTCTGCTGAAAAATCTGTTGACAGGGTATTTCTGCAAGGTAAATTAAATTTTTTTTTTTTTTTAAGGCAAACAGTTTATTATTAATGAAATTATTAAATTTATTAAATAAAATTACATATTAACTAATCTCGTCTCTACTCGTGTTCCGTGGAGAATATGCACTTGTTTGGAAATCTTTTCTATTTAAAATTAATTCATCTTTTAATTAATCTTGTAATTTAAATTGTAAATGACTTGATTTTACAAACCACTTTCCAAGAAAGTGGATATTCCGCGCGAAACTCATAGTACAGATAAAATAAAAGGAGATTTAATTTTAAAATTTAGGTAATTTACTCGTTATTCTCCTGTCCATATTCAGCGCCCTTCTGTTGAAACACATCTTTATCACATGAAGTCTCCTCTATATCTCTGAATCATTTTTCCAACATTCACTACCATATAGGAAAATTAAAACTTTTGCAACCCGCTGACGCGGGTTGAAATCGTCACCGTACTATTTAGTATTATTGAAGCTATCACTAACATTTTGACAAGATTTGCAAACTGTTCGTTTAGTTTAAATTTGCAAATTTAAAATTTGAATAAGCTGATTTGTTTGGAAAAAATTTTTGACAAAAAACCCTACTTCGCGGTTGAATAATATCTTTAATTAAATTTAATTTTGTAGTACTTCATATTAATATTTTTTAAGAAAATTTTTTTTTTTTTCCCTTTTTAACAGCGAAGAAAAATTCTTAGGATTTTTTACTCTTGAGCATGCAACACACAACTGGCCATGCGCAAATATTTCTTTTTGTAGCCAGATTTCAACATTTTGAATCGATTTGCCTTGTGATTTGGTTATAAATCTCGCAAAGGCAGGGGAACTCGAAACAGGATTCTTGTATATATGAAAACTTAAAGAAAAGGTATTCAGAAACTATATTGCATTTATATTTACTAAGTGTTTGTTATTTTAATCATTAAATTGTTTTTTTTTTAATAGTGAGAGTATTTTGTGTGTTAAATGATAAAGGTTTTAATTTAAAAAAAAAATCAGAACAAATCATTGTTCTAAGCTACGCACTCTAATAAGATCAATTATACTTTGTACCGACTTACTTATTTGGATTTCCCCTAAAGTTTGGTTTCGATCGGTCAATGTATGATTATTTTAGAGCGTACGTTGGGCGGACGGACGGACGGACGGACGGACTGTTATGGTCCAGGTTAGGACCAACGAAGAACAACACGAATACAAGAGTAGAAATAACGAAGGTATATTACACGAAATAATAATACAAGATGTGGAAGGTGTTATTATGACTGTCAGTCTGCTTTGGAGTGAACTACTATCGGCTCGACACGATTCGGTATCTAGCCACCCGCCCACGGGGGTTGCATGTGGCACAAGGCCGAGTTTAACGTGGGTTTCCCGAGCCCGTAGTCTCGGCCAAAAAATGTCCGTTGAAGCCGTATAAACGGGATCGGGTTGGTCAACCTCCATGAACGAGACTCTGCCCTTCGGCGGAGCCTCGTCCGGGTTCCTATCTGCTCAGAGGCAGAGAGTTCGAACGTCAAGCCGAGAAGCTCGACTTGAATCGTCCCTCTTTCCTGAGAGGCGTAATATACATAGTGTTAGGAAGAGTTCATTCTGTAGTTATAGGTAAGGACCCATGACATCAACAGAAGTCACATAATTTTATATGTCGATTAATATTACATTAAATTTAAACAATCTTTTTTGTTTCTAGCCTGAACTGTCTGTCTTAAAATTTTGTTTACTTTCTGGAAGACATCTTTCACTATTCCAATGCATTTCCAGATTCTCGGTCATACATCCTGCCGTCTGTTATAACACTAATAAGATAACTAAATTCATGTACATTATTCATTTTGACGTCTCAAATTTGCAGCTCACACATTCGGGCTGTCCCCGATCGCTGACGACCAACAATCTTGTCTTCTTTTAAGACATACGCGAATGTAACATGGAAATAAACAAAATCACTTGTAAACAGTATTCAAAGATAGCAAAAATAATAATAGTCATAAATCTAAAATTTAGATAGAGATCAACATAGATTCGATAACAGTCGTCCTGAGTATGACGACAAACTACATCTGGCAAGCAAGGTCTCTAGTCGGGAGCCTTTGAGGAGTGTGGAACCAACTCTTAATTACCCTTGTTCTCAAATTCACCCTGACCCAGGCTGGTACCAGCTGTTAGGGTCCCAGCTATTGGCAAATAGTTAATCCCAAAACTGGGTTCAAAATATTAGGTTGGTGCAAAAATAATGTCGGTTTTTGACGTTAAATAATACGTCAAAAATCGACATTATTTTTTGCACCGACCTAATTATGAAAGTATAAAAATAAATATAGTAAAAATAACAGTAATACATTTTCATCGTAAAAAAATTACCAGACATACATTAAAAAAAAAAAAAATAACAAAATACTAACAATACATTTTTATAAATGATATTACTCCCATGAAAATTAAATTTCGACATTAAATGACCCATAAGGAATTGATACGCCGCTAAACAAACAAAATCAAAAACAATCATTTAAAAAAAAAAATCATTTTTAACCCAAGCAAGGCAATAAAGCCACTAAGATGTAAGGGGTTACTGATTGTGAAAAAAATATGAGAAAAAGAAATTTTCATTTTGTTAACTGTAAAGTAAGAGGCCAGAAGAGAGTTCCACAAGCCGGAAGTGCTAAAGAAGAAACTGCTAGCATAGAACATACGGTTGCATCTAGCCATTTCAACAGTGAATTGATGAGATCTTTCAACCAATGTAGTACTACACTTAAGTTCATAAAGTCTAGATACTAAACAGGAAAAATCATCAAAACAATTAATATGAAAATCTTTATTGTTGCAGTGCCGTGATTACAGATCAGTTACGATAATATTGCAAATTCTTTAGATTTTATCAAATATCTCTAAATATATAGCAGAAGAACCAGCCAGATTTGACAGCAATATTCAATACATAGACAAATGATAGACGTATGTGTAACATTCTGGCAATAAAAGTTGTCTAGCACGGCATAACAAAAACAACTTTCCTAGTAGCAGAGTTAGCAATTGAATCAATATAATCATTCCACTTAGCCCGAAAAATTACAATGAGTTACTATCCTGGAGGTTAGCATCTGCCATGTTTCTGGAAGACAAATGTTTTCTAAGACGATTAAAAGTGATTATTTTTATTTTGGAGGCGTTAAAATTAACAAAAACATTTCTTGTCCCAGTTAACGAACTATAAGCTATTTTTGAGATCAGCTGCTTATTTGACCTTATCAAACCAATGAAAATGGGGATTGAGACACAGTAAATAATTGTCATCGGCACAGGTACCGATTTGAGATGACATCAGGACGATTGTTGATAAAAATTAGGAACACAGTATCATAAAAAGGATTATGCGATACAAATGGAGAGGAATGTAGAGGTAGGTTGATTGTTGCGAAATAGATTAAAAACACAGTAGAAAACCAGATAAAAGATGTACAGATAGAAGGGATGGGTTTGTTGGTAAAATATAACAGAGATTATCAGTCAAGATCCTCGTGAAGGATTTCAGAAATGCGATTGTCCAGCAGTGTACTGTCAGTGGATAATACCAATTTTCCCCGTTACTAATTCTGATTATGGCGCTTTGTGCAACCAAGCAGACACTACTCCAAATATACGGGAGGGAGTAATTTTTTTGATTCACAGCCTCGTCAAATTCTTCATCTATTTGATCCTTGTCAAGTCTAACAATAAAAGTAGCAGCTTTTTGCGACTACAGACTGCGAGGGCAAGGTAATCGTCAGAAAAAAAATCTCCGTCAAAAAACCGGAGACATTTGTTCAAGGTCCCCGAAGACGAGAGTGTTCCGGGCGAAGTGAATTTCAAATTTTTCGACGAAGAATTTGTGCTAAATGATAATAAATAAGCTTGCCTGGAATTCGAACGCATTTCGCTGATTTTGTTTACCACGCTGATGACCATTACGTCATTTTGCACTTTGAACTTCTGTACAAACAAACCTCTATGTGCATGAAATCACTTAGGGAAAGTTACACTAGTATATATTCAGATCCTAACACGCTGTGAGGCAAAACGATTTCGGCAAGGAAACAGCCAATTATTCTAATACTGAAAAGATTCTTGAAATATGTTTGAAAAGTGATAAAACTTCTAGAAATATGTGCGGATTCTAAAAGAAACCTTAAATGTAAACTAGAAGCAAATTCTAGTTTCGAACATAATAATGTAAAATGAAAAAAGAAGAAAATAGAATAATGTTTGTAAAACAAAAAGAAGGCGGGAACTACAAAAATGGGGGTAAAAGAATGAAAGTGAAGAACAAGTAGGCAATATCAAGGAATAAAAGAAATCGTACCTAAATGTCTTTGAGAGCGCGTGTGGAATGGAAAATGTGACCCGAAAAGAGATAACAAGAAAAATATCTCAAAAAAGAGCGCAAAAGATGAGAAAAAGAGAATCAGGAGGAAAAAAGGATGAATGCAGAAAAATAAACGGTGATAATCAGAAAGTTTTGAAGATTAAATAAAAGGAGAGAAAGTTGTTCAGGTACTGGGAATAGAAGGGAGAGTAACATAAAAAGTAAAGGTAACCATTTTGAAGAAAGAAAGAAAGAAAGAATGACAGACAAAATAAAAAGAAGGAAAAAAAGAAGAATGAAAGTAAAGGGTGTTTCATTAAGACGGATTATATATAAGGGTGTTTCATTAAGACGGATCAAAGTCAGCAGTAAATAAATCAGTGTTATTGGTGAAAATTTATTCATTTCTCTATTGGATGATGTTATTTAAGTCCTGGCAATTAGGTGTGGAAAATAATATCGCCCAAATGTCCTCCAAATCTGAAAGAAAAAAAACTTATTAAACGCTTAGACTTAATTCATATTTAAAATCGATCTAAGTTATTGGAACAACCTTTATGTTAAGGTAGAAAGAATAATTGACCATGTAAATACACAAAGGAGAAGGAAAGACAGCGAGAGTGAAGAAAGAACTCACGAAAGAGTCTTTGAAATAAATAAAATGTAAGAAAGACAAAACAAAAAGGAAGAATGAAAAAGAATGAAAGAAATAACATGTGAAAAAAAGAATGAAATAAAGTAATAACAAAAGAAAGAATAAAAGAAATTACTAAAATAAAAAGACCTAGTGAGGTACACAAGAATGACGTTAGAAAAAGGGGGAAAAAAAAGAACATTACTCCGAAAGTAATGCTTCCCGTTTTATTATTTTGGTAATATGACAGAGGTTCAGCTTTTTACGGTCTATCAACCATTTAAGGGTTATTTAAAGACGAAACATATAACAGCCTGTAAGAATTTGCTTACCGTAACCGTTTTGCCTAAGCAGTTTCTCATCTAAGCACTGATCAGGTTCAACACTGCTTAACTTCGGTGATCAAACGAGAACCGCTGTTTTCAGCAGGATTTGATCGCATTTAACGATATCCATCTCGCAAAATAATATCTGACATTAATGCCCTTACGAAACTCATATGCGTTACCGAATTCTTCCATACTAAGAAAAAAAAACGTAGCAATTAACATTTATTAAAGCTTGTTGAACATTTACGGAGATCAAACAATGGATGTGAGCATAAACAGATGATAGGTTATGTGTTTCGGTAATGGCGACAACAATGTGTATAACAAGCCGCGATACAGACGACTGCACGGATATTAACGCACGAAATGAAGATCACCTAAAAAACGCAAAGCCAATGATGATGACGATGTAGAAAATGAAAATTTTCTTACAAAACAATGAACGGAGTTAGAATTCTTTTTCACCTTCCAACCCCTCTCTCTCTCTCTCTCTCAGGTGGAATGTAACTAGTCTCTCATTACTCTATCGCTACTACCATGGAAAGTGCTCGGACGAGCTGCATCTCCTGGTTCCATCGTATTCCATTGGCGAGAAGTAAGTTCCACTCGAACAGCTTCTTCCAGCCAACTACTGTCCTATAGACTCTCAAGTGGATGTTTCCCCGATCACTACAATGTTAACCTGTTACATCTAGATTTAACCGTCAACTCCCTCTCCTGTCCGTATAAACTACCCCTTAACGTAACTCTCTACCCCAAGTGCCCCCGGCCTTGTACAGGGTGAACCCTACTGTAAAAAAAAAGAAAAGAAAAAGAGGTCGATGATAAAAAAAAGGAGAGGTTTCAAGTTGGTGAGATGAGGATGTAATGAAGAAAAACAGAGATCCTTAAAACGATGACATTGATTAAATTAAAGGCAGGACTAGAATGAAAGCAGAGAAAATAATAAAATTAAAAACTTTCTTTAACAAGACGAAGATTTTGTACATATGTGTAGGCAAAAGGAAAAGAAATTGAGGCGGACGTAAAATAAAATAAAAAGTTTTAGAAAAATCGTGAAAGCGAGAAAGAATTAAAATGCGGAAGGCTGTGAGAGAAAGCGAAAGAGAGAAAAAAAATTGCTTTAAATTTTAAAAAATAAAAAATAAATTACTGTAAGCTGTACATTGAAATTTCAACAACATTTCATGGTTTCGCGGCGTCAAAACGAGCGCTGTTGAAAAATAATCAATAATTTTGAACGGGATGAACCATAAACGATGTCTCGTCTCGTCTCGTCTCATGACGACGGCGGGAAAACGGTAATGGCCGAACGGCATTACACTTTTTGTTTATTCTTGTTGTTGCGAATAGCAATGGCAAGAGTTATTGGCCTTTGCAGTTGCTGCTGGGCGAAGGTGGAGACGCCTTCACCCGATGACGTCGCACGAGCCGAAAGCCTTTATTGGGTATTTAGTGTTGGAAGCTTTGTGAATTTAAGCTGTATAGTACGCACTTTAGTGTTACTATTTAACATCAAATGATTTTATTTGAAAGATTAAATCTTCCCTCGGGAGTCAGTTTTATTTTTTTTAATTTTCTTTTTTTCGTTTAACTGAATTTTTCTTTTGACAAACACACATTTACGGCTGAACATTCACGAGAGCATATTACGCAACTAGTTCATTTGCATGTCCACAGGATTCAAACACACAAAGGCATCGACTTCTTACACATATATCTTAAAGTAAATACACACAGAATAAGGTACATGCTACACATATAAAGTTATGAGAAGAGTACATAAAGTAATCACACGCATAGATATGAACACGCTTACACACACGCACACCTATATATATATATAAATATATATATATATATATATATTATGACGATTGCTTGAATACACGAATGCATATGTAGTGAAATATATTCAGACGCACACGTCTTCGTAAGGCGGTGCACCTTAAAGACTTACGTCAATTATGACTCTCCATCTCTTTACTTTATTATCTACGAATTGACACGATTTCTTGGGAAAGGTAGTGGAGTAGTTGCACGTTACCTTCTTCGCAGTTTTGAATCCAGAGATTCCCTCTTGCCTGGCTGCCAACCAAACCTAGTGTGCCTAGTGTACTCTGCTTTTTAACCCGTGGTTGGAGTGGGTAAGGAGGACGGAATCCAGAAATTGAACTACATGGACCATTTCCTCATCCCACACATTACTATATATATATATATATATATATATATATATATATATATATATATATATATATATATATATTTATTTTCAGTAACCCTCATGACACGATATATAGAAATAAAAGAAACTTCTTGTATTATATTTGGGACAAGATTGCTTTCATATATATCTAATAATACATGATTACACACAAACACACACGTATAAATACATACATGCATGCACACACACAGAGACAAACGCCCCAACGCATATATATATATATATATATATATATATATATATATATATATATATATATATATATATATATATATATATGTGAAAAGTGTGTGTATATAAATATAAATAAATATATATATATGTGTATAATTATTTATATATTATATGCGCGGTACTTATAAGAAAGCGCTCAATATCAGAGATAGAGCTAACATATATGGTTGGATAGATGTGAGCTTGTGACCCTGGGTTTCACGCTTTAGCGATCGTCAGACAAGCTCACATCTATCCAACCATATATATATATATATATATATATATATATATATATATATATGTATGTATGTATGTATGTATGTATGTATATATTAACACTGTTCAAACCATATATATTAACGCATATACAGGTTTTGCATACATTTTCTCTTCCACATAGAACTATATATATGTATATGCGTGTGTGTATATACACACGGATACACACCAATGCTCGCCAATGTGCTTCATTTGGGAACACACCTGTTCTTACTTGATTGATATGCTAACAGACACACCTGTTCACTTATTTTATAAGCTCATTGCTATAAGCATACGTGAGTGTGTCATAAAAGTGTCACGGACACACGCACACGTATTTCCAAAGCAGATACACGGAAACTAACGGACACAAACAAACGCCTTCTTACATACACGTGTATTTGAATACACACATGTGTACACTTATGGCGCGAAAATTCACTCGCACGTACTCGCCGCCTATGCGCACACACATACACAGGCGTATGTGCGAGGTAGTGACAAAAATGCTTTTCCTTCTCTTTTCCCATGTTCCTTGGCAATTAGTCTTCTTTCTTGCTTTCTCTTTGTCTTTCTCTTTCTTCGTTGTTGACGTACACACAAACACACATACTATTCTGCGTTCGCATATTCACACACGTTAATTTTTGTGTGCGCAGCCTTACACAGGACGATGAACTGTCAAAAGCAGACAAGTAAAAGACACATTTAAATTAACAAATAAACAGACATCCGCTTTTTTTTTAAAAAAATTAAATAAAAAAAAACGCTTTTAATTTAAATTCGCCCGCAGACAACCACTCGTAGTCGCCCTCGTAGACATCACCTTGAAAACAGGTTACGACAAATTTCATCTAATGGGAACAACTATCAGATGATGAATACTGGTTTATTTTTTTGTAGGCCTTAAAAAGAAGTGCACAAAAATGAAAATAAATTTTATTCAAATAAAAACAACCAATAGGAATTAGGATAAATAGGCGTGGAAAGAGAAAACCTATAGCACGCATGCGCAAAGCAAATGCAAATACAAATATTTTATAAAACGTATATAAAACGAGTTCTTAAAACAGAAGGATGGAAAGTGAGGAGAAACATTTAAATAAAAAGTAATTAATATGTTTTCTTTGGTGTTTGCGTTGAATATTTGGTTTTAAGCTTCCAATGGCTATTCTGACGAAAATACGAAAAGCGTAAACTTTTAGAGTTGGATATCGAAAATAATAATAATTGTGGCAAAAGCAAATAGTGTTTTAACAAGTTTGCTCCTTTCAATCTTCTTCTTCTTTCCTTTTTAAGTCTTTTCCCGATAGGAGTGATGTCGATATACTAAATCAGTCACCTTTTGAACTGTCAGTAATGAGGGAAAAGTGTTTTTTTCATCGTATTATTTGATTGTTATTCCTTAAAATGAAACGGTCACTTATCAAGGAATGTTTTGTTTTTTTTTGTCTGGGATAGGACCTTATCAATAATCAACAAATACTTTCATAATGGTCATAACGTCTCAGGAAGTCGAAAGCGCTCAGAATATCTTGCATAAGTATGGTTCAAATTGTTTAATTTTGAAAAGAAAAATCGTCTGATCCATATAAACAGAAAGATATTTCGTTGGTCTTTAATGAAACACACACACACGCACGCGCGGACACACACATATACACATATGCATACACATACACACACATTATATATATATATATATATATATATATATATAAATATAAATATAAATATAAACGTGAACATAGAAGTCAACACTTAGAGGCGACATGCTAGATGCAATCCTCAGGCCACGAGGGCTCAGCACTCGTCGCCTGAGGATTGCATCTAGCATGAAACAGACTGTCGCCTCTAAGTGTTGACTTCTATGTTCACTTTTATATTTACACACGCTCTATCTCTGATATTGAGCACTTTATCCCATAAATATAGCACATCTTAAGACTATATTTCTTCATATATATATATATATATATATATATATATATATATATATATATATATATATATATATATAGGATGGTCTGAACATTGCATTCAAGCCTGAAAGAGACAGTCATACTTGGTGCCGACATCAGCGTCCACACACACACACACACACACACACAGACACACACACATATATATATATATATATATATATATATATATATATATATATATATATATATATATATATATATATATATATATATATATATATATTAGGTTAGTGCAAAAATAATGTCGTTTTCTCACATAGTAACATATATGAGAAAACGACATTATTTTTCACCAACCTAATATATATATATATATATATATATATATATATATATATATATATATATATATATATATATATGAATTACATAAAATGAAACTTAATTGTACCCCATTTTTAAGGCTATTTCGCTACCCGGGATAAATTCTCACTTTGTTCAAACGTTTAAGTATTGAAAGGCTCAAGGAAATTTAACCCGGGTACTGAAATGGACATAACAATGGGATACAAGTGACTTTCGTTTCATGTAATTCATTTCTATGCTCTATAATAATTATATTGAGCTCTTTTTTGTGGATCAGTTTTAATATTTTATATTAATAGGATTCATTTGGATTACTTACCCACAGATTTTACCCGTATATATATATATATATATATATATATATATATATATATATATATATATATATATATATATATATAATTATTTATTTAAAAATATATAACACACTACATAAGAGTTCTGTTTCAAAACAAAAGCCGGAAACTTCAATATAATTATTTGAAATAAATTGAATAACAAAAATACTAAAGACCTTTCGATTATTTACCTAACCAGTTCTTTCCTATTTTTTATATATTTTCACACACACACACACACACACATACACACACACGCACACACACACGCGCACACACACACACACATATATATATATATATATATATATATACATGATTGTGTATGCATATATATATGATTATGTATGTATATATATATATATGATTGTGTATATATTGTATATACAAATATATATATGATTGTGTATGTATTGACTTTTGCAAGATTTCATCCCCCCTGCATCTATGCTTGAAATGTATCTATGTTGACGTGAAGTTCAGAGCAACATTTGATCTTTAACGTTTATTTCAAGTTAATTTCAATAAAAAATAAATAAATAGAATAACGTATGTATTTTTTTTCTATTTTCCACAGTAATTTTATAATTTTAAACTTAATATAGATTAAATTTAAATTTTAAAATGGGTAATTATTAATTTCAAATTTTATCGTATAATTTAATTTATTATTTATTAGTTAGAATAAATTCTATATTAGTCTAACCCAAACATTAAAACATTAAATAATTATTATAAGCGTAGTTCGTTGTCAAGTTTTTTGAATTCTCATGTACTTGTATTTTGATTGATCATTGGAGCTTATGTATCAGCGTTTCCCCTTACGAGGTATGTTTGATTGATTTGAAACTTTTAAAACACTCTATTCTACATTCAACACAACCACTTGATAAGACACCAGAAGTGTTGAAACAAAATGGCGATTTTTGTAGTGATTTTATAACATATTTATGTTATAATTTTCGAATAAATAATTATATTTGCTCTACTCTGTATTGAGCACTGCTTTAAGAATAGTATTTATTGGTTATTGGAATTTATTCCGTATACACCAATACTATACTTTATAAATATATATATATATATATATATATATATATATATATATATATATATATAAAGAAATATAGTCTTAAGGTGTGCTGTATTTATGGAATAAAGTGCTCAATATCAGAGATAGAGCGTGTGTAAATATAAAAGTGAACATAGAAGTCAACACTTAGAGGCGACAGTCTGTTTCATGCTATATGCAATCGTCAGGCCACATATAGCATGAAACAGACTGTCGCCTCTAAGTGTTGACTTCTATGTTCACTTTTATATATATATATATATATATATATATATATATATATATATATGAAAATGACATATATATAAGTTTTTTATATATCTACAATAATATTGCAGAAAAAATGTATGAGAAAGTGTAAAAGGTTTTGGTGTGACGCTTTTCGTCCATTAAGACTTTATCGGACTAAATTTGTTATGTTGCTGCAACTACGCATGCGCATGAACATGGGAATTTTAAATTTAACTTTTTTAATATGATCTATCGGATTTCATTTAAAGTCTTTTTTTTTTTTTTAAATTCTTTCCTTTCCATCACTTTTGTTATTAGATATCCCAAACAGTGATAATAGAAGATCCGCCAGGAATAGTGAAAAGTTGTAAGAGCCAGGGCGTAAATGAAAAAGAATCTAAATGAAATCGGCTTGAATATATATATATTTTAAAAAATTAAATTTAAAATTACCAGCATCCCTGATTCGTGCCCATGTGTAGTTGCGCCAACCTAATAAATTTCGTCGGATGAAGTCCTAAAGGACCAAACGATTCACACGAAAACTTTTTCCACTTAGATATACAACTTTTCCTCAATACATACATATATATATATATATATATATATATATATATATATATATATATATATATATATATATATATATATGAAAGATTGCCTTTAAGCATGAAAAATGTTAACTTTTGCATACATGCATGCTCACACGCATATATATATGTGTGTGCGAGTGCGTGTGTGTATATATAGTCTCTTTTTGCATTTAAACATTTAAACACACACGCAAAGTTAGCAGACTCTATTAGAAACATACTAGTAGAAAACAAATATATTAACTGCATTCACCTGCAAAGTAAGACTAAAAATAATGGAAGCTTTAATAATAGAAAAAGAAAAAGCCAACTCCTAACAATATTAACTACGAACAAGGCCACAATGTGCTAACCGTATTCGGAAAGTAAAACATCCCCACAACACAATAAAACATACGCATAATGCACACACTCATATAAGCTGAAAAATCAAATCATCCTTGATAATGGCTAAATGTATAGCCGAAAGCGCTCAGAAATATAAAACATTTGGACAGTTCTTACACACCCTTTGTCCAGAAAAGAAAGATCTTGTTCGAACACAAGAAAAATTAAATAAAAAGCTTAACCGTAGTACCTTGTCTGTCGTTTTTAATGAAACCTGCATAAAGGAAGGATTGCTGCCTCAATATACAGCTATATATATATATATATATATATATATATATATATATATATAGAGAGAGAGAGAGAGAGAGAGAGAGAGAGGCACGTACGTATTGATAGAGTATCCACAAATTCTTTAGTAAAATTTTAAAAAGTTATTACGGAAAACTTCGAAGAGATGGTAGCTAAATTTTTGTTGCATATTAATATGTTTTTACTAAAGCTCTTTTAACGATATCAATCATTTTATTAATCTTATGTTTTTAGGAGAAAAACTTAGAAATTTATTAACTATTCATATATAAAATTCACTATTTACTTCATACTATGTAAACATTTCAACAGTTTCCGTTGCAAGTTTAATACGTTTTTGCATTTTTCTTATAGTATTTAAAATTTGGGATATCTATGGTGGAAGAGATTAATATCAGGCCTAAAGTGTTAGTAGACCACGCTGATGATCGCTTAAGGAATGAAGATGACAGTGTTGATTCTATTTTGAAATAACTGTTTAAAATCAATCGAACTGTAAATGTACGGAGGAAATTGCGGCGACAAAATAAAACTTTCATTTGTTAAAGTAAAAAGCACGAGATGTTATTCCAAATGCGAATTCCGTTTGTTTTATTCATAAAAAACAACGAAATAAAACCCGCGAAGCTGTACGGGGTGTTACTATCTTATGATACTTGTTATTTTACAAGCCGACTGATCTTAACTCCATGTCAAGGCAGTGAAAGACATCACGACAAACTCGCAGAAAAGCAAAAAAAAAAAAAGCAAAAAAAAAGGCCAATGCCTCAAACACAGTCTTCTTATGAAAATCAAAGATACGTTTTTTTAATTGGTAAAAAGAATAAAATATGTTTAAAACAAACCTAAAAAATTATTAAAATCGCATAGCACATAGACGTAAGGAATTAAAAATTACTTAAAAAAGAAAACGGTTATAGAAGGGGACCATGATCACCTAAGTGCCCAAGAAAAATGGCATAAGCATATTTTTATTGGCATATCCCTTGAAGTTAGATTTAAAACGCTTTTTACAATGTCGCGGTCTATTAACTGAATCCATGCTTCCTTAGGTGTCATGCATGAAGCACACTTAGGCGATCATGATTCTTTGTTGAGTCAGGATTGAATTGGCAGCAGAATTCCAGCAGTAGACCGTTATTACTTTCTGCGGTAGACTGGTTACCAACCAAGGCTAGAAGACCCAGTCTGTTTTGCTATTTAACCCATACCTGGGAGAGGAAGAAGAGATGTATTCATACATTACCTAAGGATATTCGCGCGTTAGTAAATGTCACAAACTCGAAGTGGAATTCGAAATATATTTTCCCTTTCTCATTCCGAACCATTAGCCATTACACCCCCAGCACATCCACTAGTATTCCCAAGCGGTCACCCATCTAGGTAGGTACTGACCAGGATCGACGTTGTTTAACTTTATATTATTAGGTAATATATATATATATATATATATATATATATATATATATATATATATATATATTTATATACACACACACACACACATATATATATGTATATATATATATATATATATATATATATATATATATATATATATATATATAAAAGTGAACATTGAAGTCAACAGGCTGTTTCATGCTAGACGCAATCGTCAGGCCACGTCTAGCATGAAATAGCCTGTTGACTTCAATATTCACTTTTATATTTATATTTACATACGCTCTATTTCTGATATTGAGTACGTTATCCTACAAATATAGCACACGTTAAAACTATATTTCTTGGTACATATATATATATATATATATATATATATATATATATATATATATATATATATATATATATATGTATGTATGTATGTATATATATATATGAAATTTTCTCTTTTGTAGAAAAGACAATATTTATAAATATAAATGACAATATGAAAACTGTAGTTATTGCTGATGTGGACTTTCTCAAAGCAAAAACCGAAATGAATTTAATTAAAGAACGTAACTAATAATAACAAAAAAACTGGGGCAATGTAGAGAATGCTATTTTCATATTGTTAACTGAAAATAACGTCAGTTATTGCCACGTGTGGAGAATATTGTCATTATAACTGTGTTGGCGGATTCAACCATTCTCTTTTGATTTTAAGATATTGTTGTGTACGTTTGTTTGGGAGAGCAGCTTTTTTGTTAAGAAAGGTAAAATAGGGAAAAAGCCTGGGCGTAGATTAAAGAAAAAGAGAAAGTCCACATTGGAACGCGTCAACAATAACTACAGTTTTCCTATTGTCATATATATATATATATATATATATATACATATAAAAACACATTTCATGAAAAAGAGTCGGAGATGTCAAACTGTTCAAATTTCTATTGTATTTTTCCAATTTTCGAAGAAGTTCTTACTTATTGTGATTAAAATTGTTGATGGCTCTCCGAAGTTTTTGCGTGCTGCTGTTTTGCTCAAGTAATTTCAGTAATTTTCAAGAACCAATGTTATGTCCGTGTTGTAGGCAAACTTCCTTTGTCTAAATCCTGGCATACAATGGTTTGACAACGATGCGGCGCGCCACATATGTGCGGCGGAAGAGGATAGCTGGTGAGGCGGAAGAGGATAGCAGGTGAGGCGGAATGATTGAAAGACAATTAAAGATTTAGATACAGTTTCAAAAAATTCATATGCCAAAAATAAATATGATTTCAAAATTTTAAATGTTTTTATGAATTACTTGCAATTGCTTGCACGGGTCCCAGAATAAATAGTTATAAATAATTATCGGCCCATTTTATCAATGTAATTTTTTTTTTGCATTGTATCAAGTATTAAGAATATAATAACAGAGGGCGGCAGCCTATCTATCTATCTATCTATCTATCTCATCATATTCATACCTATCTATCTATCTCATCATATTCATATCCATCTATCTATCTATATATCTATCTATCTATCTATCTATCTCATCATATTCATATTTATCTATCTATCTATCTATCTATCTATCTATCTCATCATATTCATATCTATCTATCTATCTATCTATCTATCTATCTATCTATCTCATCATATTCATATCTATCTATCTATCTCATCATATTCATATCTATCTATCTATCTATCTATCTATCTATCCATCCATCTATCTATCCATCCATCTATCTATCTATCTATCCATCTATCTATCTATCTATCTATCTATCTATCCATCTATCTATCTATCTATCTATCTATCTATCTATCTATCTATCTATTTATCCATCTATCTATCTATCTATCTATCTATCTATCTGGCTGGCTGCCTATCTCTATCTATCTATCTATCTATCTATCTATCTATCTATCTATCTATCTATCTATCTATCTACTCAATGGGGAAATTAATTAGACAAATATGTATTTCTCTTGGTGAAAACCCAGACGTACGTCGCTTTTTTTCTATTACAGGTTGTTAGTGTAATCTTTCTGTCGTAATTACAAATTGTTAGGAGCTCGAGCAAAACTATAATTTAAAATTAAAAAATGATAATAAAAGTAATGGATGTAGAGATGGAGAGGAAAAATAGAGAAGATGAAGAAGTGGGGGATAAGAAATATAGAGAAAGATAAAGAGAGTAAGAAATAAATAGTGAACGAGAAAGATAGCGAAAAAAGCGATATAGAAAGAAATATCGAGAATGGGAGAAAGACGAATAAAAAGAAATAAAAAGTGAAATAAAAAGACATAGAAATGGATATAAAACGAAAGAAAAACTGAGAGAAAGATATAGATCAATGTTAGAAACAAAGAAAGAGAAAAGAATTAGAAAGAGAGGAGAAATAAAGAAAAAGAACAGAATGACAAAGAGATGAGAAATAAAGAAAGAGAACAGAATGAGAAAGAGAGAAGAAATAAAGAAAGAGAAAGAGAAAGAGAATGAGAAAGAGAGGAGAAATAAAGAAAGAGAACAGAATGAGAAAAAGAGGAGAAATAAAGAAAGAGAACAGAATGAGAAAGAGAGGAGGAATGAAGAAAGAGAAAGAGAACGAGAAAGAGAGAAGAAATAAAGAAAGAGAACACAATGAGAACGAGAGGAGAAATAAATAAAGAAAAAGAAAATGAGAAAGAGAGAAGAAATAAAGAAAGAGAACAGAATGAGAAAGAGAGAAGAAATAAAGAAAGAGAAAGAGAATGAGAAAGAGAGGAGAAATAAAGAAAGAGAAACAGAATGAGAAAGAGATGAGAAATAAAGAAAGAGAACAGAATGAGTAAGAGAGGAGAAATAAAGAAAGAGAAACAGAATGAGAAAGAGAGGAGAAATAAAGAAAGAGAAACAGAATGAGAAAGAGATGAGAAATAAAGAAAGAGAACAGAATGAGTAAGAGAGGAGAAATAAAGAAAGAGAAAGACAATGAGAAAGAGAGGAGAAATAAAGAAAGAGAAACAGAATGAGAAAGAGATGAGAAATAAAGAAAGAGAAAGACAATGAGAAAGAGAGGAGAAATAAAGAAAGAGAAACAGAATGAGAAAGAGAGGAGAAATAAAGAAAGAGAAAGACAATGAGAAAGAGAAGAGAAATAAAGAAAGAGAAACAGAATGAGTAAGAGAGGAGAAATAAAGAAAGAGAAAAAGAATGAGAAAGAGATGAGAAATAAAGAAAGAGAAACAGAATGAGAAAGAGAGGAGAAATAAAGAAAGAGAAACAGAATGAGAAAGAGAGGAGAATTAAAGAAAGAGAAAGAGAATGAGAAAGAGAGGAGAAATAAAGAAAGAGAAAGAGAATGAGAAAGAGAGGAGAAATAAAGAAAGAGAACAGAGTGAGAAAGAGAGGAGAATTAAAGAAAGAGAAAGAGAATGAGAAAGAGAGAAGAAATAAAGAAAAAGAAAGAGAATGAGAAAGAGAGGAGAAATAAAGAAAGAGAAATAGAATGAGAAAGAGAGGAGAAATAAAGAAAGAGAAAGAGAATGAGAATGAGTGGAGAAATAATGAAAGAGAACAGAATGAGAAAGAGAGAAGAAATAAAGAAAGAGAAAGAGAATGGGAAAGAGAGGGGAAATAAAGAAAGAGAAAAAGAATGAGAAAGAGATGAGAAATAAAGAAAGAGAAACAGAATGAGAAAGAGAGGAGAAATAAAGAAAGAGAAAAAGAATGAGAAAGAGATGAGAAATAAAGAAAGAGAAACAGAATGAGAAAAAGAGGAGAGATAAAGAAAGAGAAACGGAATGAGAAAGAGAGAAGAAATAAAGAAAAAGAAAGAGAATGAGAAATAGAGGAGAAATAAAGAAAGAGAAACTGAATGGGAAAGAGAGGGGAAATAAAGAAAGAGAAAGAGAATGAGAAAGAGAGGAGAAATAAAGAAAAAGAAACAGAATGAGAAAGGGAGGAAAAATAAAGAGAGACAAAGAGAATGAGAAAGAGAGGAGAAATAAAGAAAGAGAAACAGAATGAGAAAGAGAGGAGAAATAAAGAAAGAGAAAAAGAATGAGAAAGAGAGGAAAGATAAAGAAAGAGAAACAGAATGAGAAAGAGAGGAGAAATAAAGACAGAGAACAGAATGAGAAAGAGAGGAGAAATAAAGAAAGAGAAACAGAATGAGAAAGAGAGGAGAAATAAAGAAAGAGAAACAGAATGAGAAAGAGAGGAGAAATAAAGAAAGAGAACAGAATGTGAAAGAGAGAAGTAATAAAGAACGAGAAACAGAAGGAGAAAGAGAGGAGAAATAAAGAAAGAGAAACAGAATGAGAAAGAGAGGAGAAATAAAGAAAGAGAAACAGAAGGAGAAAGAGAGGAAAGATAAAGAAAGAGAAACAGAATGAGAAAGAGAGGAGAAATAAAGACAGAGAACAGAATGAGAAAGAGAGGAGAAATAAAGAAAGAGAAAGAGAATGAGAAAGAGAGGAGAAATAAAGAAAGAGAAACAGAATGAGAAAGAGAGGAGAAATAAAGAAAGAGAAACAGAATGAGAGAGAGAGAGAGGAGAAATAAAAAAAGAGTAACAGTAAAAAGAGAAGTAAAAAGAAAAATATAGGAGGATATACATGAAAAATAAAGAGATATAAATGTGGGAAAAGAGAAATAGAAATAGAGAAAGGAAAATAATATGAAAGTGAAATAGAGAGAAATAGAAAAGTGATATAAAGAAATGTCTCTCTCTCTCTCTCTCTCTATATATATATATATATATATATATATATATATATATATATATATATATATATATATATATATATATAAATGAATATCTTCCTCAAAGTTTAAGAAAAGTATATTTAGTTTTGAAAGAAAATTACGTTGTGCTGAGAGAACTGTAAATATATCAACCATCTTTTGCAATTAAATATCTCATTCCAATTCGTTTTAAAATACGGCAAAGTATTCTTTTTTATTGTGCATATTAAGGTTAATCAATTAGCTTGAAATTAAAACTAAAATAAACGCTTTAAGAAAGTTTTTCATTTTTCAAAATTAATTTTTGAACGTATATATATATATATATATATATATATATATATATATATATATATATATATATATATATATATATTTATGTAGTGATGACATCCCACCGGTTCGGGCGAACCGAATCTTAAACTAAAATCTTATCGAACCGGTTATTGCATTATCCGAAAATAATCTTATATATTAATAGCCGATATATAATAGTTAAAAATATAATTAATACTATTGCTGTAAGTTCTGCAGAGACTGAGACAAGTTATATTTTGATGAACATAATTTATCCTGATAAAAGAAATCTTCTTGAAGCTCTAATTATGGAAAATCTTCTAGACATGAATTTGATAGTCTTCCATTGGATCTTTAGGGCTAAAGACAGCGATTCCGTTCAAATGTGGCTAAGAAACCATAACACAGCTGGTGGCACTAGAGTCAAAATGCTTCTGAACAGAAATATGATGAGAACAGAAATTCAGTCTGGAAATATTTTAATAAATAAATGTTTTCTATTAAATTATCAAAATGTTTTAATTTCTTTTTCATACTATAAAGTGATTTGTGTCTATTCTCAGATTGAACAGAAAATAAGCAGAATAGGTTCATAAAGATTACCTGCCTTTATAGAACTGGTTCCAGGAAATTTTGGAAGCCATTACTGTTACATATATATATATATATATATATATATATATATATATATATATATATATATATATATATATATATATTAGGTTGGTGCAAAAATAATGTCGTTTTCTCACATATGTTACTATGTGAGAAAACGACATTATTTTTGCACCAACCTGATATATATATATATATATATATATATATATATATATATGTGTGTGTGTGTGAATTCATATAGATGTATGCGCGTGAGTGTTTGTTAATCATTTTCATTTTATTTTTTATTTCACCTTCAGTTAATTGCGTAATTAAGTATAATACAATATATTGTTTCTCAAATATTAAAAATGTCTATTTCTCAGACATTATTGATGTTATTCCATTTAAACCATCTAAATCCTAATCATTAAGATTTTTAATTTTAGTCAAAATAATCATTAAAATCCTCCTGGTAAAAAAGGATTCGTTTATAAGACGCTGTTCCTTCAGCTCTTGATTTGCAGTTTGTTTCAGAAAAGTTAGTTTTCTCGAAAACCTTCATGTAGACATGTTTTCCTGTCGGCAGTTTCTGTGGTCCACTCGCGGTAGTTGATTCTGCAAGAGATTAGAAGTCTTTCTTAAGGGAGCCCCTGTACACCGTTTGCCGTCCCACTTCCTCTTCTGTTGGCTAGAGACCCATACACCGAACAGAATGGTCTTTGTGTGACGATAACCTTCCGCCCTCTCGACACGACCTCCTCGTCTCAGATGAGTCTTGTAAAAGCATAGCTTCAATGTTTGTCGCACGAGATTACTTGAAGGCATTGGGGTTTATACTAAAAATTGCTTTGACTTATTAGAATCTTACATTATGCAAATGATTAGGGAAATCTTGTCTTATATTTATTAAGTTTTAATACCATATACCTTCATGACATGGGCGAACGTGGATCTCCACAACTTCTAATCTTTGTAGTTCTTAGTAAGGTTTCTCTTTTCATCATTAGGCCCAGTCGCTATTCTTTTTTTCTCTTATATAAATTGGTTGTGTAGGTGATTCGCTGCTTTTCTCTGTCTATCTTGCATTTAGTACACCCTGTGAGTGTCAAATTCCTTAATCCATCTTTCTTCATCGTGTCTCCTAGAATTTTTCTCCGTCTCGAAAACAGTCAAGGTGTGAGTGATTTTCTACGACTTTGAAAAAAAATTGTTTAGAATTGACGATTGTTTCTTTGAAACTGAATTGTTGACGATGTGGGTTTTGTTTGTAATTAATCTGCATCTTTTTATATCTAGCTCATATTCCTCCAACCTCACCCACACCACAAGGAGAAACAGAAGTATATAAAAATTCCTCATAGATTTCTTGCCAATCTTTACTCTTCCTGAAAGCAAATAAATAAATGAATAAATAAATAAAAAAACAAAAAAAAAAAAACGGATTTTCAAAAGAGCAGTTTTCCATTGACACCACTATTATTTTAACTACTTGCACTTCTTAGCAATGTTTATTGTTTTAATAGGCGATGATTACAATTGTAATAAAATCTAAACATATGATAATTATACATTTTTTTTTTGTTCTTGTGAATTTACAACAGAAATATTGCTTTTATTTATTAAATATGAATTGCAATGACTTTTTGGGAAAGATACTAGAATAATTTCCAGATGTATTCAGAGAAGTCACTCTCCTAGACTGGTTTCCATCCATGGCAAGAGACATCATGTACAAACAACGGCACGAAACAATTTTTAAAAAAATTGATGCTGAACTAGATTAAACCGATTACACTGTTAATATTAACACTGCACTCACAGTTGTTCCAATACGTTTATGCTTTTTAAAAAAAAAAAAAAGTATAGAATGTTTATATTCGAGCGCCATGTATTAATCGAATATTTTTACTTTATATACTCTATTTTCAGGGGCTAGTAGCCGAGTGGTTTGTAAGTTATCGTTCCGATCATGAGTCTCGGGTTAAAATCTCATCATGGCTGACTCAAACCTAGTGAGTGAAACTGGGTAGACGAAGCCATTCGAAACGCGTTTTGTCTGCCCTAAATTCGCAAAACATTGTAACTGTTAGAAAGTTCCAGAAAAAAAAAACACACGACGAGTTGACCCCAAACTTGTCAGTTAATTTCTTTAAACGGTCGTCTCAAAGTCACAAAATTGTAGCCGTTAGAAAGTACCTGAAACCCATACGATGTGTTGACCCAAGTCTTGTGGGTTAAACTGGGTAGACGAAACAATTTGAAAAGCGTTCTGCTTGTCGCCAAGTCGCCCGTTGGGAAGTAAATGAAAAAACAAATCAAGTTAACTCAATTCTTGTGAGTGAAATTGGGTCGTTGAAATTGATCGGAAGCCATTAATGTTTGTTCTAGTACGATGCCACAAATCATCGTGTAGGAGGGCTCAGCCTGCTCTAATTTTTTACCTAGATATCATTCCAGATTACGCATTCTCACATCCAGAAACTGGAATTAAGGCGCGTCGAGCATAGTTGCAGTATAAATCTGGGAGCTGAAGAATCACTAATGTGCATGAACAGTCGTCTGCAGCAGCTAACTATTATGGAATCTACCAAAATGGGGTCTACTAGTCAACCCAGTAGACTCCATTTGGATAGATGAAACTCTTAGAAACGCATTCTCGTTGTCAAAACGTTACAAAAAGTCCTGGCTATTAGTAAATATATGAAAACCAAATCACGGTTTATTCCAAGGCCTTTTGAGTGAAAATGGGTACACAAAACTGTTCGAAAATGGTCGATGAATGTGCTAACACTAAGAAACAACAATCATGATCGAGGATTTGAGCTTGCTGATTGTGTTCAATTACTTGTCACCTCAGATAATGCGCTCTTTACCGGAATCTAGGGTCTAAGATCACGAAGCAGAGTTGCACTATAAACCAAAAGTTATCTCTGTAGGTGCCAAAGAAACACATATTCCGCATAAGATGTCTGTAATAGGGATTCGCTAGCCACCTTAACGGTTGGGTATTCTCGGAAAACGAACACTCAGCCATTATGTTATCATATTTATGTTCAAGTCTAATATTATTTGAGTAAATAGTACATTTATTTTCAAATAAAATCTATGAGCTCGTGTTTGTATGAATACAAAATTCATTACCGCATTATACAAACACTTTGTTAAATTGTTTGAATTGTTAGCACATTGATCGTTGCCCCAATATTTGTTTTTGTTATTACAGCGTTTCGACCGTTGTGTACTCCTGCCTTCATCAGGTGATTGTCAATCTGCGTAATCTTCAGGGAATTTCAAACATTCAGTGAATGCCTCGTCTAGTTCTTATTTATTGCTGCTCAGTTATTGCTCGCACTGTCTTCACAGTCCAAACACACACTGCCCAGTCAACGGATTGCCAATCTCTGGTTCGGGCAGTTAGTACTGGACACGAACCATCTACCCCTCTAGCACAACCATCGACGTCTATCCATCTTCACTCACTCGTGATATTATTTTGCAGGCTCGTTCCAAAGGTGCCGCACACTGAGATGGCCTTTCCACGCCGGGATACTCTCCCTACGCCGATAGTATCAAAAGCTCATCTTCCAGTCAAATCGACCTGATAGTCGAAAACGAACGTCCTAACCATTCTGCCGAAGCGCTGACATATCCCTGTCGACAGTGCTCGTGTTGCATGAACAGCGCTGTATAAATGGCACTATAACAAGGCTACCGTGATCCTCTGATTAAATCAAATCATTATAGCTATAACAGGGTGGGGGGTGATTACAGATAATTTTAATTAAAACAACGTTAATATAACTTTTTTGAGATTTTTAATTAGCAAAAGCATCTTTATTTGAGACTAACAATAATACGAGTTCTTGAGAGAAGCAATGTCTTCATATATTTGCTCATAAATTTATAGAAAGACCCGTGTGTAACAACACTGGGTATATCTGGGGATATACTCAGTGTTGCTACACACGGATCTTTCTATAATATAACCCCTCCTTTTCACATGCAACAAGATGTATATTATTGGATACAATAATTATGGAGTGCTCCCCGTTCTCAGAGATTTCTTTTGTGCCTTCTCCAGTTCTTGGTTTTACTCCGATTTCTCGGTTTGCACATTCGTGGGCCCAATTTCTGGATGTATATTGATTTGGGGTTTAAATGGTGGAAAAGTGGTAATTTTTGTGATTAGCCACTGTTATTTTGTGTACGAAATTTTGTGTGGTCTCAGGGAGGGTCATTCTATTTCGAACTTTGTGGACTAACGTGAGATAATCTTAATCAAAGGACTGTACCAGATAACAGAAACCATATCTCTTAAGGACTTTCAACAACAGCAAAAACTAAAATGGTGAGCACATCCAACTCGGAGAGAAAATAATGATATAATCAAGATGTTCACAAAACAAAAGGTTAAGAAGGAAACCCTCATACTGAAAAAAGCAGTAGCAGTTAATGGACTTGAGAAAGCTATTTTCCTGAAAAAATGTTTGAATAGAAATCTTTTATAAATTTGAAATGACGATAGCACTGGCTGCTCGGTTAGTGACTGCCAAATGTGTCCTTATATTACATCAATCTAAATGGTTCAATTCATTATGTACAAGTCTGTATAATCTAGACGACACTGTTTACTTTTATCAAATATCTCTATTAATTGAACAAGATCAGTACCTTTTTAGAAATATGGATACCTGATCAAAGTTGAATGAGATCATATCAGCCATTATGACCAGCTTATAGACTTGAGTCATCACGTAATATTCTCGTTAAAAGAATCATACGTACAGCAGATATAAACTGGCTTTAGTGGTTATAATTTGGACTAAGCTGTTTCATACCCCGAGGTGTGAAGTAGGCTAGACCAGAGGTCATTTTGGACAAGGATAAACTATAACTGGTTAAAATTCTGGAAGTAAGCGGGCCCTTCGATGTCGTGTAATTGCTAGTAAGCGTGCCTGACTAGATTACTTACGACTGAATAATGAATTCGATCCTCACTTAAGAAAGTAAACAAATTATTTTTAAAAAGGAAAAGAAAAGAAGAAAAATTAAAATAAAGCATATAACGGAAAATTAAACTGATGCTTCTGCTGTGTATTTAGAGATTCTTGATAAAATTGATAGAATAATCTGCAATGATAGTGATTCTGACTTTGCATCTAGGCTTTAGTCACTTTCCCACCACGGTAACATAGTTTTCCTCTGCCTTTTCTATAAATATTTTTATGGATATTGTTCTGATTAACTTTCCTCATTGATACTTCGACGTTACAAATTTAAGTGCAGTACTAGATTGGCAGCGAGGTCTCATCATTTTACAGTTGAAAGGGATACATGTAACTGTACGTTTTATGCTAACAGTTTCTTCTCGGCCTCTTTAAATATTGTAACTGTAACAGTCGTTATCATTTGTCTTCTTAATTCTTGTCCTTTTTTGGTTCTCGTTCCTTAATAATGTTTTTCTTTTTCTTTTCTTCTTTCACATTCAGTTACCCTTTGCATCGTACTGGTTTTATTGTTTTGGTCAGTGTGTAGTGATTAACAATTTGGCAAACATGGATATACGTGTCCGCAAAAAGACGGAGTTTTCAAAAGGACGGTGTTTTCCCATGACACCGCTTTTTTAACTCCCTTCATTCTTCGGCAATGTTTATCGTTTTAAAAGCGATGATTAAAATTGTAATACGACTTAAACATATCAAAGTGAATTTGTACATGTTCTTTGTTCTTGAGAATTGGCAACACAAATAATAAATATTATTTATTTATGAGATTATTTATTTACAATATTTATTTATTATATTGTTAATTGGAATGATCAGAAAAAAACATCGACTAATTGCCAAAAGATTCGAACTTTATAAAATGGTAAATAATAACAATTTCTTTATAGCTGGGTCACATCTTTTAATAATTTATTAAATGTCTATAATTTCATTCATGAAAAAAATATGTATTGACATTTATTTCTTTATGAATTGGTAAATGATAAATATTACATTGTATCAGTTCTAATTCTATTAGCTTTACAATATTGTAATTATAAAATTATTCTTGTAAATAAACAAACTAATAAATAAATATTGTTTAATAGTTTTGCTGTAAATTCGCAGTAAAAAAAAATGTATAAATTGACTTTCATCACGTGTTTAGGTTTTATTGCAATTCTAATCGTCGATTTTAAAACAATTAAAATTACCGAAGCGTCAAGGTAGTTTAAAAAAAAAAGTGGTTTCAAAAACACTCCTTTTTATATTACTTTTTATTGGGAGCACGTTTATCTATGTTTGCTAAATAAATTTTCGGCCATTTAAAATGAAAATCAACAAGATATTTTCGTCTTTAATAGTGTTCTTTTCTTTATTTTTGTTGCCAAACAAGCTTCGAATTACCTGTAACGGTAATTTGCCGCACACATTTGGTGATGGAGCAAAGTTTGGCAGGTACTCAAGAGCCGTTAATGTCATAAATTCATGAGTGAAAAGTTAGAGTTAAATCAGGTTGAAGATTTCAGTAGCGTTAGTAAAATGGCGAACACTTATTCTCTTCGCGCTCTTCCGCCAGCTTTCCATCGTGTTAAGTATCATTGCGAAGTTGATGCCTTAAATGAGTGAATATTACTAATGCCATCATGTGCAGCTGGCGAGACGACATGTCGCTTGAAGGATAAGTATTTCCTGTTATCGTTACATCATCTTACAGTTTAACGGCACTGATTAGCAATTAGTGCGGCATTAGAGAAACACTATTAACACTTTAATGATGGCTGGTGATTACGAGCGGGAAATCAAAACAGGGACACGGCAGACATTTCTCTGCATCTCTCTCTCACTCCCCGTTCGACACTGTCTCATTTCTGTTGACTGGTGAGTACGTCTGGCACTTTCTGTTGGTAGAATCATGATAACATCTCATTAATGGTTAGTGGATATAACTTATACATTAACTTTTAATCTGACAGCCCAGACTTCACTTTCGGGAGGGCGGCCCGCTAATGCATTAATGTATTGGTAGCCGTGCAGTCAATAGTCAACGAACATCGCTCAAGTCTATCGCTCTATATAACGACGACACTGATATCCCGCCGATAGCTGAGAAATACTTCACCTCTGCTCGCCCTTTTGATGTACCTATGTATACCTTCTTCTGACAGATGCATTCTCCTTGGCCCGAGAAATCACATAGGTACCCATTCCTCTCACACACCAGGTTCCTAATGTCCTCCATTAATAAGCATTCTCTCTAAAAACGACCAATACCAGTAATGGAATTCCATTAACAAAAAAAAAAAAGAAGAAACTATCGCATCGTATAAGACAGGGATATAGGAACGACTTCTCTACGCCTGTGTTTCCACATGACTGGCCATCTGCTGCTGACTAGAGGTAACAGTTCGCCCTCTCCAGACCTCCACACATCTTGCGCAACCTTTCCTTCATGCGTTTGCTATCGACATATAAACGAAAACCTGCCAACATATCAAAATCTTTGCCGGAGGGACAAGGTGGCAATCGTCGGCAGGTTTGAAAAATACGCGAACTTGGATAAATTGAAGTTTTCTTATTTCATACATCAGCTGTAATAAGTTCATATGAGATGATTATAGGTCTCTCAATGAACGGCCATAAATATAATGGGCGCCATGGAGACAAAACTTATATATATATATATATATATATATATATATATATATATATATATATATATATATATATATATATATACGTATGTATATTTTTGGTATTCCATTTGTGTTGTTTTGTTTTAGGAAATGCACCAAAAATGAATTGTGTGGCTTATAGATAGCAACGGTGGGGCTTCCGTGATTTGATGAAATATGATTTCAAGGTTAAACATCTCTATGACGGCAGATTTTTATTGGACGATGACTGTATTAGAAATTAGACTGACAAATGGAAAGATGCACTGAAGAAAAAGTGACGGTTATAGAGTTTAAGAAAGAAAACAGATTTAACAAAGGAATGTTGCCGCTAAACAAAAGTGCTTAGTTGTAGCAATGAAGGGAATTTTTCAAAAAATGTAATACTACTACTACTACTACTACTAATAATAATAATAATATATATATATATATATAATATATATATATGTATATATATATATAAGATATATATAAAATATATTATATACATATATATATATATATATATATATATATATATATATAATCTATCTATCGATATATATATATATATATATATATATATATATATATATATATATAGAGAGAGAGAGAGAGAGAGAGAGAGATAGATATGGATATGAATTTTGGATCAAATATGGATCGAAGTCCGACAAAATAATTAGATAAAGACCAAATAAGAAACGTTTATCAATCTAAAATATTTTCACTTTTATATGAAAAAGGGTAAATATTTGTTTATGTATATAAATGCATAATAATAATAATGTGTAAGTGTATACTTACTTAATATCAGAAAGAGGCAGCTGAAATTTCTGGGACACGTAAAGGAGAAAAAAGGGCTTGGTGAATCTGATACTCGCAGGGTGGGTAGAGGGAAAGACAGACAAGGGAAAGCAACACGTGATATACCTAGCGGGTTTAATTATGCAACTGGACGACGGAAGAGGGTTCGGGAGAAGTAGCAAAAGGACAAAAAGATGTTGAGAGCTACAAGAGATAGGGGGAAGTGGAGAGCCATGATCGCCTACATCCTGAAGGAACACGACGCACAAAAAAATAAGTAAGTGTATAATGATTCAGGTTGAAGTGTATGATAGTTCTGTGTAAGTCAACACGTGGGTTCCCCAGACAAATACACGTAATTCACACTGTTTTAATAAATAAAAACGTGGATTTCAAATCACTATAATAATATTTAAAGTAACACACACACACAAACACACACACACACATATATATATATATATATATATATATATATATATATATATATATATATATATATATATATAAGTCACAAGTCATCGTGATAAAGGGCTTGAGTGTGCTGGCCTTGTTCAGATTGTTTATCATGCTAGATAACACGCTCAGTCCCAGAAACTGTGACAATGGTCTGCTCAGCATAGTTACAGTATAAACCACAGAGCAGGCGTCTGTAATAGGGATCGGCTAGCCTCCCTAGTAGACGGGTGTCTTCGAACACAGATATATATCTATATATATATATATATATATATATATATATATATTAAGACAGATCTCATCAAATAATTTAGAGAAGATTTTCCTACTTATTTTAAATATGACCCTCTCATATTCACGGACATATATATATATATAATAGGATAAAAACAAAAAGAAAACGATATAAATGTAACATTTGACTAGTGAAGCTGCGTTCGTGTGTATAATTTATATGTGTAATTTTATCATAATTCTAATCTTTAAGTGTGTGTGTGTGTGTGTGTGTGTGTGTGTAGTAGGCAATATTTTTGTTTGTAGTTTGTCATCATGTTGATTTGGGGACGTTATCACACATGCGGACAACCTCCAAGCACAAATAATTCGAACGTACAATAGAATTTACTTTTGAAACAGAAAAAAATACTTTTCTTCGAGCAAAGAGAGAGAGAGAGAGAGAGAGAGAGAGAGAAAGAGAAAGAGAAGAGAGAGAGAGACTTGTTTCATTGAATAATTTAAACAAGTTTTGTTTATTCATTTTCAACTGGGTCCTTTCATATTCACTGACAAGCTTTATTGAAGGACGAGAGAAAACCGTCGTGTTGATACATATTATTTATTCCGAGTACTTTCGACATAGCACAATGTCATCATCAGGGTGTTGTTTATTTCGAGATAAATATTGTACCGTTCATCATTTTCGAAGACAAAATTGTTGCGTTCACCTGAAAGTTAAATTTCTTACTTGTCGAGTAAAGAACGCTGAGTCAGTGCGTGATCGCTTGACACCGTTTATGGAGAAGTAACTAAGTATGGTTGTGAAGAGTTTGACGAAATAAGCATTAAAAACGATTAGTGCAAACCTTGAAATTTAAAACTGTATATTGTACACATTTTAAAACATTTGTGCAGTATTCGTAATTAATTTGATTAAAGTTTGGTTTCAATTTTTTAATATAAACAGCTTCGACAATTTTTAGTTTTTGTTTATTCTTTTCATGACAAAGCTTGGGAGTATTTTCGACAAGAATTTTTCTGAATTGCGAATGTAGACAGGTATGTTTTTGTAAATGTTTAGAAATATTGGACTTATACGAATGGAAACTCAGCCGCCGAGACAAAGTTGTTGTAGTGTGTCCAACATAAGTATTAGTTTTACTGTTGGAGATGCAATCTCCTAGAAGACATTTAAATTTATAGACGATGTTTGTTTTCTGCAACAGGTTAGTAGGTGGGGGAGAGTCATTACATATATATATATATATATATATATATATATATATATATATATATATATATATATATATTACTATTAATATTTTTTGTTGGTTACGTGTGCTTGATTTGTGACACCTTTTTTTTAATCAGTGAAATTAATAAGAACCGACCTAGATTTAGAAGTCTCATCAGAAAAATCAAGAAACCACTCAAAAAAGAAAATACATATAATCTTGTACATTATATATATATATATATATATATATATATATATATATATGTGTGTGTGTGTGTGTGTGTGTGTCTCTCTCTCTATGTGTGTGTGTGTGTGTGTGTGTGTATGTATGTCTGTATAAAACATTTCGCCACAAGTAAGGCAATAAATTCAATAAAAACAAAATGCAAGGTGTTACTGAGTGTGAAGTAATAAGGAGAGAGAAGATTGACATTGCATTTAAATTTTGAAAATCTAACTTGACTGTAATGAAAAAAGACGCAAGAGATATCCACAACCTAGAAGTGCGCGAGATCTCTCTCTCTCTCTCTCTCTCTCTATATATATATATATATATATATATATATATATATATATATATTGTTTATACGTCATTTTTATAAAATTATAATTATATTAGTTCATTCATAATATATATATATATATATATATATATATATATATATGAGAGGATAAGGAACAAATAGGAAATGTTTATAAATCTATAAATTTATATATATATAAATTTATAAACGTTTCCTATTTGTTTCCTTATTCTGTCGTATTCACACACACATATACATATTTCAATGAATCTAGTTCAAATTTATTCATTTTATTAGCCGGAAGGAAATGCATTCACTTTCTCGCGGTGATGTTTTTGTTTTGAAAAATATTTCTTCACTGGCATGTCACAAATATATATTATATAGTTACAACAGAATGGATGTATGACAAAGCAGCTTTTATCTATATATATCTACTCTTGCCAGGTGAAAGTAGCGAATAACAATATTCCATTGCCAGACATGACTTCATAAGTTGAACGCCATCAAAAAGTTCTTTTTTACAATATTTATTGAGTCTGGTCTAGGCATTTTATTTTAAACGGTTCTGAGCGAAAAACAAAATTTCAAAATGTAAAAATCAAAATGAATAGAGATTAGAAAAAATCTGTTATTACGTTTCAAAATATTCTCATCAGAATTAATATAATGATTAGAAAATAACCTTACTTACCTAATACTAGGAGTGATCTTAACAATCGTTTTTTTTTTTTTTTTGTTGTTTTTTTTTATCAGTATACAATAAACAGGGTCTTAAGTAAACGAGTGGTAGGAAAATGATTTGAATGGTTAGAAAGTATGAAATAAACGGGCGGATTTAATAAGCTTGTGGGGATCGGAAGATTTTCTCAAAACACTAAACATTTCCCTGTCTATAAGGTACTGACTATTTATTATTTATGCATGCAAGATGAATTTATAATTTCTTTTAGCGCATACGCTATGAAAGAGTTGTTTTCTAATAAAAATGATAATGACACATAATTCAACCATCATTTTTGTTCTTTTATGTTTATCAACTCGCATATTACCCGTCAATAATGTACGGCCTGTCAATATATCTGCGATGAGATATTGTTACTATTTACACTAGTTATATTGTTCGGACTGTTGTCCTCATCTTTATTCTCATATTCACGACCTTTCGGCCGTTGCACGCTCCACCATTCTTCAGGTGATATATATTGGAATTTCGAACCGAACATTTTATTTAGTCCACAGGGGTAGACGATTCTCGATATTTTCCATATCTTTGTTTTCGTTATTAATTTTGAAAACGTTTTCCTTCTGAAAGGATTCCTCAAGTTAATAATGCCCTCGTGTATTTAAAAACGTATTTGTGTTTTGTGGTATCAAGCCCTTGTTCAAATATATATATATATATATATATATATATATATATATATATATATATATATATTCATGAATTATTCATACATAAAACAAATACAAAGGTTAATGATTAAATGGCGAGAAATCCATCTTCGCGAACAATTCAATAATATACAAAAACCCCGAATCTGTTTTATAAATTTCCGTTGCATTAGATCTTTTTATTTTACAAGCTTTCGTCTGTTCCTGCGCCTTCTAAATTTTAAGGTTAAAGTTCTGCGTTTATGTACGCAGAACTTTAACCTTAAAATTTAAATTCAAACTCAGCGTTGCGACTGCACGAAATATATATATATATATATATGTGTGTGTGTGTGTGTGTGTGTGTGTGTGTGCGTGTGTGTATGTATGTGTGTTATGTAAAGCTATTAATTGACTGTTTATTTCCGTACCACATCAGGAATAAAAGCAAAAGAAGTTGAAGTGGATTTTAAATAATAAAGTTAGAAAAAAAAAACGAAAATAGAAGCAGGTGAAGAAAGAGGTAGGGGGATGTTTTCTGTTAATTTACCCCCCAAAATGTAAAATTACTTATCGCAAATATTAATTCGCCCCTAGAGATTATAAATTTTAAATCAAAGTTTGTTTTTCAATTATTTTTTTCCACTGTTTTGAAATTATGAATTTTAAATCAAAATTTGTTTAGCTCGCCACGCAACAACTCCAACCCTAAGAGTGAAAATATTACCAAAAATCAGAGTTATTTAGTAAAGGTAGGTCATACTTGAGGTACTTATGAGGGATTTTCTATAATTAAAAAAAAATGAAAAGAAAAAATATTTTTTGGACTTGTTTATCGGGGCGAGCGCGAATGTGGACCGCCACACTTAAAAATAGCGCACAGGAGTCGCACACTTTTGTGCCGATAGCAAAAGTCAAGCAAACCGGAGTGCAACAGAAGAGCCTCGTTCTGGGAGAATTTTGCGTGAATTTTAGTAAATATAAATTCTTTTTTTATTTTTTTTTTTTATTTTAGGGTGAATTAATATTTGGGCGTGAATTCACAGATAAGATCTGAGATTAGAATTAAAGGGTCAGAGAAAGTCGCAAATAGTTGAATTGAATTTCCTTATCCCATTACACCAGTGTACCTTTAAAACAGACGAATATTTGTTTTCATCTGTGTCTGCGTGAACGCATCATAGGCATTAAAACCGGTAGGTGCTTCTGTATTAATTATTTAGAGAACTAAAAAAAAAAATAACTTTTCAAATTCCGGCATTTTTTCTCCGTAATATATCTTAAATGCTTAAGTGTTTCAAAGTGACAAGATCGTGATTAGCCCTCATTCTAATTTCATGTACACACGTGTGTTGCTGAGTACGCTAACATTTATTTTTTTTCTTTTTAATCATTTCATTCCAAGCAACTAAGCCGCAAGGGTTTACTGGGAGTGGAAGAGAATGAACAGACTTTAATAAGAAGTAAGGAAAATAAAAGAAGATGGCGATTGACGTTACATTTAAATTTTTGAAGATTGTATGCGACAGGAAGCAAAAAAACGGAAGATAATTTCAAAGTTTGAGAACAAAAAAAAAACTATTAAGATAGAACTTACGGTTATATCAAGCAATTTCAGTTGTAAAACGATAAGATCTTATAGCCAATAATAAGCATTTGGGAATCGTTTGTTTTACTGAAGGATCTTTTAGATTAATTCTAATATATACAGAGTAATGTCATATATTTTCCTCATTTTTTTTATAACGAAATCGGTTATTTAGTTCTCGATTAATCACACGCGTGTTCACACAGATGATCTCCCAGAAGAGCTTTAATACGCTTCATTGGGCATATTGGATATTCGCAATAATAGATCACTTAAACATTGATCATATGTGGATTTATCCGGAAGAAATATTCACTATTTGATTACGGTGGCTCACGATGTCATAAACTGATGTTGGTGCAGAGCAGACATGGGAAAACTTTCGCGACCAGTGGCCCGCATGAGGTAAGGCTCATCATAAGGCGAGTCCTACTAACTAAAATAAAAACTGATGGTAATTTTTCGTTGATAGTACTTCAGCTATTTTTTTTACTACAGAAGACCATACGCGCAAATTTCACTACAGACTACCATACGCGAAAATTGGAAAAAAAATTGACATTTTGTTATCCTTTGGAGAAGAGATATCTTTTTTTCTGTAATTAAAAAAAATTAAGTTTTGTTTTAGACACTAATGGCAGTAGGAGTAACACACGCTGCTGCAGATAATCTATTTCTGATTTATTAATTTGAAAATCCCCCCCCCAAAAAAAAACTATTAAATAAAAAATGTATATTCTTTCTTCAGGGAAAAAAGCATGAAAGTTTCGTGTTTCCAGAGCATAAAATGATTACACGTATAATCTTCCATAGTGAAAATCGCCAATGATTTAATACAGTATTTCTCAATCAATGTTACCAGGAAACCTAAGCTTTCATAAGAGATCACTAGTTGTTCTTCGGAAAACAGTCATAAATAGGCTAATGCTTTTTGAGTAATATTTGTTTAATTTTATATTCGTAATTTTAATGTACACGTACGGCATATTGTTGGAAAATCCTTGGTTATTACAATAAAATAAAAAAAAGAGGCAGATAAAAATAATGGTATATAATAATGTTTATTCAAGGTTTTCCTGAGATGAAACTATTTCAAGAGAACCGCAAGACCAAAAAGGTTATGAAAGGCCGGTTTAAAATAATTAAAACGTTATCGTCAACGAAAGGTTACCAAATTTAAGAAAGATTCTATTAAATCATTTTTTATGTATGTACCATTCAGAAAGACAAAAGGGGTCGCATGAGACCCATGGACCCCATTTTGCCAATCATTGGTGTAGAGGCTGATCAGTTCCAGCAATAATTCATAATATTTTAGCCTCGTTACAAAGAGTAATCTACTGAAATTATTCGATAGGAAAGTATGTAAAAAGAATAACAACAACAACAACAACAACAACAAAAAGCAGTTGCGTATCAATGAATTCCTTCATAAGGAAAAAAATGACAGTCATTTACATTCATCAATACTTAGTGGGAAGTTTAAAGAAATCAATACTGTTAGTGAGAAGCCACATTTCGTGCGGCCTTGCAAAGCTGTCAAACGACAAAATGAAGCCCGCGCCCAAAATTCTATGCTAATTCAGTGACTATGTAGGAAAAATAGATTTTTTTATAAACTTGATCTAACAAACAGTGTTATTGCATTGCCTGCATCTTATGTAGTTTCCATGAATATATATATATATATATATATATATATATATATATATATATATATAGACATCCTGCTATTCAACCCGTAGCTCGAGTTAGACGAGATCGATTTATATCTTTCTCAAGTGTATTTGCGCATATGTGAATGTAACTAACTCGACTAGAATTCGAACTCAAGTCTCTGATTTCATATTCCGAACCCTTATTCATTACATCAAAAAAAGCACATCTTATTATATTATTACTCAATGTAAAACACCGTGATTATATCATTATTTTACCGTCTTGTTACGTGTGCTATCTATTTTAGTTGTTTCTGCTGTTAGAAGTCTTTAAGTGATGTGTTTTTCCCCCTTCGTTTGGGATTCTGTAGCGCCAGTCTATAAGATCTGATGAACGATTAGATTCTATAAGAACTGGAAGATTCATTCACTTGACGCCATTTTTAATGATTGATCCGAGTAAACAAAAATTAATGAAAATACTTTATCTACGTACTTTAAACAGAATGTTGAATTTCGTTTCAGTATCGCTAAAAATGGAAACAAAAAGGATAGTTATACTTAAAATCAGGAAGAGACAGTTGAAATTTCTAGGGCACATGATGAGGAAAGAGGGCTTGGAAAATTTGGTACTCACAGGACAGATTAAAAGCAAGAGGGACGGCGGAAAACAACGTATGGCATACTTAGTGAGGTTGAGTAAATGGATACTCAAAGTTTAGAGAAGATATAAAAAAAAAACAGAAACAAAAAACCTGTTGAGAGCCACAAGGAAATGGGGGGAGTGGAGGGCCATGATCGCCTTCGTTCTGAAAGGACACGACATGTAAAAAGGAAAAAAAAAATATTAAGAAATAAGGAGGACAGGATATTGTGGAGAGACATGATCGCCTGCCTCCTGAGGAGACACAACACATAAGATCACTATGTTGACGTTTATGTTGGTTAAAATCCCTCGCAAGCCATGACCTTGTGCCAAATTTGATAAATAACCATTTATAGACACCACAGTACTATATGAACCGCGTTATGCACCATAGACCTAACTGTAGTCAAATAAGTAAAATAAAAGATACTGAAGAAATAACAAAGATGTATCGAACGGTAAGAACAATAAGATGAACAAGAATGGTAAAAACCTGGCTAGGTTCTTGTAATGACATCTGTGCAGCCGAAGAGATGATAAGTGCTGATAAAGATTTCTTGTGGCATATGCTGATAGACGGTTATATTAGGAGTAAGGTTTCCCTGTTGTCGAAGACAATTGGTGGGCCCACCGTGCTGCCTGGCAAGTCGGGCTGGTTGATATCCCACCATACCACGGTCTGTCCTGCCCAACGTCCTCTGTACCTTGCCTGCAGGGGTTCGACAGTCGACTGAAATTGTAATTACTTAGAACCACGAACCAATTATTGTTAAATGTTAAGTGTCATTTCAATGAGACGTGCGGGCCGCGGGTCCTTACACATGTAAGAAATAAATGATAGCGCCATTCTCTTTCTACCTTTAGGGAAACGTGTAATCAATGTATCGCAAAACCAGTTTTGTCTAGATGAAAGAGATGGGAAAGAAGATGAGCGATAGAGAGAAAGAGAGAGAGAGAGAGAGAGAGCATAGTGGAATGAAGAGAAAGCGAGAGTGATTGATAGACGATGGAGGATCAGCAGAAAAGTGACGAGTTGGGGGAGAAAAAGAAAATGAAGGTGAAAAAGACAGCATTTGGGAGGAAAGAGAGAAATGTCAGGGGATAATAGAATAAAGTCATAATGCATAGTTATGTGCATGAATAAAGTGCATATGCGAAAAGTATTAGATAGATAGTAGATAGATAGATAGATAGATAGATAGATAGATATTGTGACAGAGGGGGTGGAAAAGGGAAGAGGGTAAAAAAAAGAAAGGATGCAAAAAAAGAAAGAAAGGGACTGACAGAGGAGATGGAGAATAGATAGAAAGAGGCAGATAGGGAGAGAGAAAAAGGTGAAAAGAAAGAGAAAAAGTGTGGTGAGGACAGACAAATCGATAGATGGATTGGACTGCATATGTACCTTCAGTTACTTATCAATGTCTAACAATATATGTACACACACACGCACACACACACACACACACATATATATATATATATATATATATATATATATATATATATATATATATAGAGAGAGAGAGAGAGAGAGAGAGGGGGAGATTAATTGAAAGTTTTTTTCGATAGGAACAGTCTAATCTATCTATATAGATATATAGATACATAGATTAGACTGTTCTTATCGAAAAAAACTTGTAATTAATATGTAATATCTCTCTCTCACTCTCTCTCTCTCTTTATATATATATATATATATATATATATATATATATATATATATATATATAGCCTGAGATAGATGAATGTAAGTAATTGTGAGATAGTTTGATACGAACATTTCAATCTATCTATCTATCTATCTTATAAATTGCTAGCTAGATAAATTTTTATAATTTAAAGATAGGTATATATGTGCATAGTTTTATCGCACTCTCTCTGTCTTTCACTTCATATATATATATATATATATATATATATATATACAGATATAGATATACATTATAGATATATAGATTAGACTCTTCCTATCGAACAAGCTTTAAATTAATTAGTGACATCTCTCTCAATATATATATATATATATATATATATATATATATATATATATATATGAAGAGAGAGAGAGAGAGAAAGGTGATAGATAGGTATAGAGATAAATGTAAGTAACTGAGAGATATGTTAATATGAACATTCCAATTCAATCTATCTATATCTATCCATCTGTCTAATAAATTGATAGCGAGATAAATCTTAATAACTGATCGAAAGATAGGCATATATGTATAGTTTTATCTCACTTTCTCTGTCTCTCTTTTCATACGTACATACATACGTATATATACATATATATTTATGTGTGTTGTGTGTGTCCGTGTGTGTGTCGATGGAGCGTAAAGAAGACGAAAGCAGAATGAAATAAATTATGACAAATTGATAGATATTAACAAAGAATCATATTGAGATATTTTTCACATAGATAAAGAGAGAGAAAGAAAAAGAGAGAATGAAGGAGAGAGAGAGGGGGGAGTATGTATATAGGTATATGGGAATATGCTTAGATACTGTCACGTACGCGAAGCAAGAGAGTAAAAAGGTGGATAGGGAAAAATAAAATCAAGAATTTTTGGCAAGCAAGAAAAAGAGGACAACAGATGAGAGAGAACGATGAACAAGGAATAGAGAAAATAAGCAAGATGCTGAGATAGACTTATTATAGCCGAATGATAGGAACTACGTCACGCAGTCTTTTACATGCAGAACTGGCCCTCCAACCAGATGGATGGGAACGGGTGGCTCAGCATGAGTAAGTGTTCGAATCGAAGTAATTACGACAAAAGTGAAAATGTTGATTCTGATCTTTGGTGAATCAGACAGGGTGTGTGGCAATATATTTCTTTTTCTACCAGTTGTTCACTTGTGTTGCAGGAAGGTGGCGTGTCGACACTTGCGAGCGACTCGCTGTGGTGTGAGCGTGAAATGTAGCCGTCGTGCAAAAGGCTATATATGAGCAGGCGTATGAATGTGTACGAAAAGTGGATGAGCTGAAAGCACTGGGAGGCAACTTAGATAAAGAGATAAGTTCCTAGAAAGATACGAATATACGGTGATATAATGGCAACTGCATAGAGACGTAGAAAGAAATGAAAAGAGAACGATAGATCAACGGTTAAATGGATAGATATGAAGATAAACAGGAACGGAAAAAAAAGCCTTTTATAATAGAAAAGATGAATGAACGTCTCTAGATAAATATTAACAGGTTGACACACACAAATCACACATATATATTTATGAATAGAATGAGACATACATATATGAAATAACCGGGATATATATATATATATATATATATATATATTCCAATTTCAGTAAAGGTGCAATCAATTTACAAATTCATGAATTATTCATACATAAAACAAATACAAAGGTTAATGATTAAATGGCGAGAAATCCATCTTCGCGAACAATTCAATAATATACAAAACCCCCGAATCTGTTTATGAATGAAAAGATCCTGTTTTATAAATTTCCGTCGCATTAGATATTTTCATTTTACAAGCTTTCGTCTGTTCCTACAGACATCCTCAGGTATGAAATAGATTGTGTTCTTGTTTATACTTTCAGTAATAAGTGGACAAACGAAAACAAGCTTGTAATCCGAAAAATGCACGCTCCAAAACTATAACACACATTTCTCATAGCATTTTTCGGATTACAACCTTGTTTTCGTTTGTCCACTTATTACTGAAAGTATAAACAAGAACACAATATTTCATACCTGAGGATGTCTGTAGGAACAGACGAAAGCTTGTAAAATAAAAAGATCTAATGCGACGGAAATTTATAAAACAGGATCTTTTCATTCATAAACAGATTCGGGGTTTTTGTATATTATTGAATTGTTCGCGAAGATGGATTTCTCGCCATTTAATCATTAACCTTTGTATTTGTTTTATGTATGAATAATTCATGAATATATATATATATATATATATATATATATATATATATATATATATATATATATATATATATATATGTAGGTCTCCTTATACGTGGAAATATATATATATATATATCGTATATTTCCACGTATAAGGCCACCTACAGATAGGACGAGGCCCAAAATCTAAGTAAATTTTCGTGATTTCATCTGATATTTGTAGTATAAGACGATTGAAAACGTAGGCTGGACTTCGCCACGAGTAGCATTTAGGAGAACGTTTCCTCTGCATCTAAAATAAATCTGATACCATTACAAATGTTGTTTTGCTTACTTTTATCGTTATCAAATCAAAATGAATAAAATAATATTAAGTATGAACATGAATATTTATGAAAATGACAATAACGATTTCATTCTTACGACTGAGAGCTCAAGCATGCTAGCCTACTTACCAGTACCGATAGACCACAGGATTTAAGGCTAGCTTTTTATGGCTGTTGTATTAGACGCCCCCCAATTTTGGAGGAGATTTTTAAGATTTAATGGTTACCATATTCTCAGAAATATACGTTATAAATATATATATATATATATATATATATATATATATATATATATATATATATATATATATATACTTGAATTGATGTAAATTTGTGACCCTGGGTTTCACGCTATTTGCGATCATCAGACAAGATGCAAATAGCGTGAAACCCAGGGTCACAAACTCACATCAATGCAAATAAATATGTTAGCACTATCACTCATAAGTATCGGTCATATATAATATATAAATAATGTATATAAAAATTGCATATATATATATATATATATATATATATATATATATATATATACAAAAATACAAAAGGAAAACTTATATTAACCGACGCGTTTCGTCATCAGTGGGACTTTAATGTGTCGGCTAACGCAACGTCTTTATTCAGTCATATTGTCATTTTCTTTTATGGACATTGTCTATCTGAAATTTTTACTCACACACTGTTTTGGATATCTAATAACAAAAGTGATGGAAAGGAATAAATTTAAAAAAAAGAAAGAAGACTTTAAATGAAATCGGATAGATCATACTGAAAAAAAGTTAAATTTAAAATTTCCAGCGTCGACACTTTCGGGAGCACGTGTCGTCGCATCAACATAACCAATTTAGTCCGATAAAGTCTTAATGGACGTTTCGTCCATTAAGACTTTATCGGACTAAATTCACACCAAAACTTTACACTTTGTTATACATTTTTCTGTATTATTGTTGTTGATATATAAAAAAAATCTACATATCGTTGTATCATATATATATATATATATATATATATATATATATATATATATATATATATAAAGTGAACATAGAAGTCAACACTTAGAGGCCTCTAAGTGTTGACTTCTATGTTCACTTTTATATTTACACACGCTCTGTCTCTGATATTGAGCACTTTATTCCATAAATATAGCACACCTTAAGTCTATATTTCTTATATATATATATATATATATATATATATATATATATATATATAGGGAGAGAGAGAGAGAGAAAGAGAGAGAGTGGGTGGAAAGAGACTCGCTATTTATAATTGATAATAACTTTATTAATTATTGTTCGATTTTCATTGCAGATATACAGTGTTTAATTGGGAGGCTTTCACATTTCCTTCTAATCTGGCTGTTGAAGGACGATTGCTTCTGTGGGTATCGACCACAGATCCCATACTCATCAGCCTGGAATGAAAATTTCAGGTGGTTGGGTCATCTACTGAAGCAGGTGGTCCATGACTACTACGCCGCCATCTTGTACCACGGATTGCCAGACTTCGTAACGGGATGCTAGCTGGGCACGCTCATCCTGTGTCAGGTATAATGCCTTTCTGGGCAATAGTTGTAAAAACACCAATTCGCAATAAAATTCAAGTACTTTAGTGATCACTATGTATTTTGCTTAATGGAAATGTGGTTATATTAAACCATCGTTATCAACAATTATCAATCATCTCTACACCCATCCTCTATATAGAAATATATATATATATATATATATATATATATATATATATATATAGATAGATAGATATCTTTAATAAATAAATTGTCGGACTTTTTCCATTTCTTAATGTATGACGTCATTTGTTTACATTTGATACGCCATGAGCAGTTATGAATGTACGACATTCATGTAAGATTGAAGTTTATAAGCAGTAAATTCGACCTTGCTAGCCGAACGATCCTTTGTGGACGAGCGGTTAGGCACGCCGGGATAAATGGCGGTTCCGTGTAGGATGCAGGTTCGAATCCTATTTAAAGGACGAATATTTTCTATGAAAATTTCTCCGACATTCAGGCCGGTAAATGTTATTTAATACTGTTTATTATAAACAGAGCATTTACTTAAATACTTGTATCTATAAAACGAACGTTAAACATAAAAACTGTCTTTAATAAATATATATACATATATTATAATATTAAAAAAAAAATATGATTCCTTCCCTACATAAGAGTTCTCATGTTTCAAAAACGAGAGCCGAAACCATCAATATAATTGTTAAAATTAAGTTGAATCAAGGTGTTGGGTCCTGTTTCATTCTCAAGCAAAAATTTAGGAATCTGTAAACTAATTAGACGGTGACCGCCACCATTAGGTTTGAAATAGATACCATACTCTACCTTGGCATAAACGGAAGGTGACGAATCTGTAGATAAGAATTAACTGTTTGACCACCTAACCAAGAGGGCCGACCCGGCCTTTCCTATAATAATTAATGTTGCAATAGACCATACTTATAAACACGCGCAAACCACAAGATAGCTTATTCCTAAATTTTCGATATATATATATATATATATATATATATATATATATATATATATATATATATATATATATATATATATATACACCCACCATACATATATAACACAACGCACGTGGTTTGACGATTGAGTTTAGCCGTCTCTGGGTGTTGACGTCAATGTCCACTTTTATATTTACATACATTCTACACCTGCTATTGAGCATTTAACTCATAAATATAGGATATCTTAAAACTATATTTTATCATATATATATATATATATATATATATATATTCTGAACATCGCTTGAGAATGAAAATGTGCTCCAAATTTTAAGTCTAATATTGAAATTAAACCTTCGGACATCAGTGAGTTTCAAAACATAGTAATTTCTGTGTCACTATGGAATCATATTTTTTTAAAAAAATTATAATTTAAGCTCTACTTCTGTATCGAGCACTGTTTTTTTTTTTTTTTTTTTTAAATAAACACATAAATACTAAAGAACTTGGATCATTAATCTAACTGTTCTTTCCCATTACATCAATACACGCACACATAGACACACTCATATATAATGCTAATTTCTTCGTAATGAACAGTGCAGTTTATAATGCTTATATCGCGTATATAATGCGTTAAAATTCCCTTTCTCTGCAGTTTGCGCCGATAGACTAGGTGTGAAATAGGTTGAATTTCGATCTGGAAAGCAACTGCATGTCTAGCTACAATGAAGTGCTGGTGTTAATCAAACAGTGCTCGATGTAATACAAGAGAGATAATAAATATATATATTTATCTATCCTTCACCGATAGAAGTGCTTGGATTTTCGGGCACAACGCAGTCTTCAGGCGCTGAGTATAGTTATGCTATACGTAATTTAAATTTAAACAAATATCTGGTTATCGCCGTGTTGGCGCAGTTATATATTATAATGGGATTAGTTTTTTTTTAATTTTAAAAATTAAATTTTGCATTTAAAATAAATTTAAAATGTGAATATTAATTTTTAAAAATGTTTATATTAAGCATAAATGAAGATTATTTGCTTTAAAAATAAAAAAAATAATTTACACACACACGTTCACACACGTACACACACACACACACACATATATATATATGTATGCATATATGCATACATATATATATATCTATTATATATCTATATCTAAAAAACAGAAGATGTATGTGTGTGTGTCTGTATGTGTGTAGGCTATTTTTGCACGTCCAAATTTCTCGACCGATTTCGATGAAATTGTACACATATGTTGCAAATTTACCAACGTAGATCAAAACAAACTTTTCAATCTCCAGACCCCCCGGGTTTGGCAGAAAAGTCGATAAAACTGAAGGTGGGTACGACTTTTTGCCAAAAAACAAGGCAAAGTTACCCACGAACATAATTTTTACTGGATGAGCTGATATTCTTTGCACATAATGCAAAACATATCTCATGTTATAGGTTTTATGTAGAGTGCTTGATACTTTTCCTGCGAGTGATGTATGTAATTATAATATATCGCACATGTTATGCTGAAGACTGCGTTGTGCATTAAACTCCGGGTGGTGCTATCCGTGAGGGATTATATATATATATATATATATATATATATATATATATATATATATATATACATATATATATATGTATATAAAGAGACAAACAAACGACAGACATTGAAACAAATAGATTTTTACATGCCGTGTCCATCCAGAATATAGGCGATCATGGCTCTCCATTAATTACTTTTTCGTAATTATCTGTGAATTTCTATGAATGCAGATATACAAATACGAACAGGTTGTCACGGATACGATCGATATATATATATATACGATCGATATATATATATATATATATATATATATATATAAATGAGGGGATTAACATATATATATATATATGAGGGGATTAGTATATATATATATATATATATATATATATATATATATAAGTGCACATTGAGGAGATTACTATATATATATATATATATATAAATGAGAAGATTAATATATATATATATATATATATATATTTATATATATATATATATATGTATATATATATATATATATATATATATATATATATATATATATATAAGTGCACATTGAAGTCAACACTTAGAGGCGACAGTGTGTTTCATGCTAGACGCAATCGTCAGGCCACTGATTGCGTCTCGCATGAAACAGACTGCCGCCTCTAAGTGTTGACTTCAATGTTCACTTTTATATTTACACACGCTCTATCTCTGATATCGAGCACTTTATCCCATAAATATAGCACACCTTAAGACTATATTTCTTGATATCTATCTATATATATATATATATATATATATATATATATATATATATATATATATATATTAATCCTCTCATATTCATGTACATTCAATTTTTTAAAAAATCGCAAGTTGAGCAATTAAATCTATTCATAAAAAAAAAAAAATATATAAATTAAGTTATCTCCCTTAACTATTCTTAACGTTAATTTTGAATTAACTATAAGGGAGCGTGTTTCCTGCGCATTTACAAAAAAATAACAACTATCAATTACATAATTTTTGTCTTATCAATTTACCCCTGAAAATGATCTTGGATGAGACTGAAAGTACCATAGAAAATGAAAGAAATAACAAGAACTACAGCGTCTTTCTTAATCAGTTTTGTAACAGCACTAAGAAAATGATCCGTGAATTTGATAGGATTAAAATAAAAACAATAAACAGACATAATATGTCTAGATTATTCATATATATATATATATATATATATATATATATATATATATATATATATAGTCGATGAACGTGTTTAAGTAGACGTCCTTGTTTTTAAACATACTAATTCAACGTCTGCTGGCGTGGGCATTCATGAGACTTAATAAAGAAAATGTTCCCTTTTGTAGTGTTTGAACTTGCTTCCCACTTATATCGGGGGAGCCTCCATTGAAACACGTGTACTTTGAAACGGTCAGCCATGATAGCAGGGCCATGTTACACTTTTTAAGAAATACATATAGTAAATATATTTAATGAAAAACACCACCCAATACAAGCTGTCCAGAAAAAACGCGATAGTTTAGAAAATGAAATGACATGCCGAGTCGCAATTTTTGGAGTAATGATAGAGCTCAAAGCATAAAAACAGATATATATATATATATATATATATATATATATATATATATATATATATATATATATAGATAAGTAGATTTTAACAGATTCAAATAGATAGATTGCTCGAACGATAGATAGATAAATAAATAAATTTTAAAAAGATTTTCTATAGATAAACAGATTTTAATATATTTAGATAGATACATAGAAAAGTAGATTTAAAAAACAATTAGATAGCTAGATCGATTTTAAATTTAGATAGATAGAAAGACAGGTAGATTTTAACAGATTTAGATAGCTAAATCAGTTTTGAAAGGCAATTTTTATCATACTTCTTCATGTTGGGACACCTCAACGTAGGGTAATGTTTAGCAATCTTGTTTCGTTAGAACAATTGCGACTGAGTAGTGGGTTCGATTTTCACAGGTTACCCAATATTTTCGGTCTTGTGCTACGCTTAGAAAATCACCATTTATTTAGATTGATTTTAACAGATTTAGAGAGATAAATGTAAAGATATGTAGATTTTAACAGATTTAGATAGTTAAATCTATTTTAACAGATGTAGAGGCAATTTTTAACATATTTATTTAGATTGATTTGAACAGATTTAGATCGATAGACACATATGCGGATCTTAACAGATTTATATCAGTCAGTTATGTGCCATGCGTGATACACACATAGGTGATCCTGTATCTTTCGATATATGAGTGACGAGGTAGATTTTTCCCGCAGTATGTTACCATTTCTTTCTGCGGTAGACCAGTTGCCATACAAGGCTATAGAACCCGGTCTGTCCTGCTATTTACCCATAGTTGGGGGTGGGTGGAGAAGAAGAGGATTCATGCCTTTCCCAAGGGTATTAGCTGGTAAGTGAATTAAATAGATTCGACTGGAATTCGAACTCGGTTCTCCGATTCCTCAATCCGAGCTGCTATCCATAACTCCAGATATAGATAGATCGATTTTAGCGATTTTTGCAGATATCGTTAGATAGACAGATATATCTATATATAAAATTATGTGTCTTCCGTTAATCTGTCCATCCGTCACACCCTTTAAAATAGTCATACATTGACTAACCGAAACCAAATTTTAGGGAAGCAGGTAAGTGTGTACAGATTACTGTTGGTTTTACTAGGATGTGTAGCTTAGTACAATATATTTTCATTATTATTTTGAAAAAAAATACTGCCCCTGTTATAAAAACAATTTAAGGGTTAAAATAAGGAATAGTTATTTAATAAAAATGTAATATTTTTTCACCTCTTTTAAGTTTTATATATATATATATATATATATATATATATATATATATATATATATATATATATATGCATATATTTATATATATATATATATATATATATATATATATATATATATATATATATATATATATATATAAGGCAGGGTGTATGTGTGTGTAACGAATGCATGGCCGCAATTTTCGACGGATTTGCACTAAAATTTGCATGTACATGCTCCAAATTAGCGACAAAGCCAAGACCGACTTTGCATTTCCCAACTCCCATCGATAGTGGGAATTTTTTCATGCTTCTATGGCAGTTTTCATGTAGTTTGCGGCCATTTTCTACTGGCCAGAGTGAGAGCCTATAGTTGGCTGTCACGAATAGGCAGGAAGATTCTATTGGCCAGCGTGAGAGGCAACAGCTGGCTGACATGAATGTTAACTAGCATGCTAGCATGCAAAAAAAATCGATAGCTGCATTCGTCACAAGTGGGAAAAATTTAAATCTGCATGGCACTTTACTCCAATTGGCTCATTCGCTTGCTTAAACTCAACCTTGATTCTGATTCCGCACAACTGGGTCGGGTGTGAAAAAGTTATTTTTGTTAACATTCTTTTTTCATTCAGTTTTTCCAGTTACGAGTCCTTTTTTTTTTTTAAAGCTGATCATTTTGTGTTCATTTTGTTTAGTTCTTTTTTCGTAACAGATTTAATGTTTAGTGTAGAGCTTAGAAAAATTCGCAGTGTAAGATAGGCAAGAAGTAAGGCATGTAGCAACATCAGCACAGCAAAGGGCACACGTTTAAAGGCAAGGAAGGGCAAAAGTCAAGTGATAGCGATTGCTGTATGAGTCGTACGATTTTTGAATCAAGCACGGGAAACGTCGGGCCATGCTGCTAGTATATATATATATATATATATATATATATATATATATATATATATATATATATTTCATTCTGGTAAAATCTAATGCACAGTCGTAGCACAAAAAATATAAACAGACTATGGAGAGTAGAGTTTGTAAATCTCGACTAAAAATGATAATGATACTAACAATACTAAATACTGTGAGGATTTCGAGACGTTTTCCCATCCTTTCAGAAAGATCTCCCTGGAATCAAAGATCAACCTGTTATATCCACTGGCCGTGTAAATCTTGCTCTACGCCTCTCAATCTTGGATATTATCTGCAGAACTATAGCGAAGAAACCAAATATAGAATAAGGAGTGCAATACAACCATGGTAAGCATCTATATAGATCGTATCTCCTATAGAAATCGCATCACAAAAACTGTAGTTGGTCAGAACCTGGCAGCTAATCTTTCCCCTGACTTAGCTCTAAGAGCTTAGTGGACAAAAACTAGCTGGTTACATTCAATGCCCCGAAAAGCAAGCTAGTGTCTTTCCATCGTCATCGAGCGGACCCTGAATTTTCGCTTATCACGATGAATGGCTGTCCTTTCAGATAGGCCACGTGCCTTGAGCGCCAGTTGAGACTTAAGCTCAACGAAGACCTCAAGCGGAAATCGTACATATACCGCTTCAGTAAGTCTTTGAACCCTCTTCGTACCCTCTACTTCTACAAGAGCCAGATCAAACCGAAAACAGAGGACTGCTGCCATATATGAGCAGAAGCTGCTTAATATTCTCTTTCAAGTCTCGATAGAGTTCAAAAGAGTCTCCTCGCCCTTGTAGGTGACAAATTATTTTCCACCCTAAGACTCCTCTCCTACAGACGAAACTTTCCATGCCGTTCGCTACTCTATTGCTATTTCCATCGAAAGTGTTCCATTTCTTAGTTCAACCAGGTCCAACCGTCACGGCTAAGACTCACCATGCCAGACACATTGTAACGAACCACCCTCATTTACTTCGTATTCCTTTGATGAGATGTAAGTTCCATTCGAGATGCTTCTTCCCGCGAACTGCTGCTTTGTGGAACCGAATTCTAAGAGGATGCTTTTCCGCTCATTAAAATCGTAACCAATTCATGTGTAGGATTAAACGTTATCTTCTCCACATTTCCCCAGAAACTGTTTCTTGTACTCCTTAAGTCTCTACAACGAGAGGCTCTTGTGCCTTTTAAGAAATGGCCACGTCAAAAGAGCCGACAATCCTTACAGTACCATCCTACAGTGTTCCGACTTAGGCAAAAGAAGAAGCAGGCAGAATAAAAATGCTCTGACAACGTAACTTTAGTGGACTGGAAGATTCTTCGCAGAGATTGAGACATTGGTAAGGGTTAGTCATATGGAGGAGGCTGGTCAGGTACTCTGATGTACAGTGATCCTAAGACCACACTCGTTTATCGAACTGATGAGGCAGCTGCTACTTATTTTAGACTGTCATAAATCCACAAATGCACTTCGTCTTGGTGTAATGGTTAGCAAGCTTGTCTCGCTAGATCAATTACGACTGAGTAGTAAGTTAGATCTTCACTGGGTGTCCCATACATTCGGCCTTGTGCCACATCTAAGCTACGCTTAGAAAGCCACCATAAAACTAAAATTGCAGAGCACTCAGTGAGAATCGAACGCACCATACGAGATAGCTTGATAAACATTACGCCACGGGAGGTGTCATTTAAGCATTTATTAGACATAACTAACTCTGGTAAAGAGTATTAAAAATTAGGCATTTGTAAAGTCTTAACTCACTTCGCTATCAGATTAGTTTGCTAATCACCGCTCAAGGCTATGTGGCCAGTAGATTAGACAGACCCGTATTATCTTTTGTTCCGAAAATGAGATTTCTTATGCAAGAATTCGATTAAGGTTCGCCAAATATTACGAGTGATAACTATTTACCAATGTATGAATCAGCTTCAACATTGTTTGGCGCATGGCCAGAATAGAGGAGCACCTGGTGAGAAATAGTGGCAATGGCGAGCAAGATAAAGCCATCGTCCGGACAAGGTGCATAAATATAATAAATAACGAAACATCAAATTTATAAAGATTTCCCAGATCTATCTATCTATCTATCTATCTATCTGTCACGGTCTGTTCATGTCTATATTTCCCTGTTCATATCTATCTATCTATCTATCTATCTATCTATCTATCTATCTATCTATCTGTCTGTCACGGTCTGTTCATGTCTATATTTCCCTGTTCATATCTATCTATCTATCTATCTATCTATCTATCTATCTATCTATCTATCTATCTATCTATCTATCTGTCACGGTCTGTTCATGTCTATATTTCCCTGTTCATATCTATCTATCTATCTATCTATCTATCTATCTATCTATCTATCTATCTATCTATCTATCTATCCGTTTATCTATCTATCTGTCACGGTCTGTTCATGTCTATATTTCCCTGTTCATATCTATCTATCTATCTATCTATCTATCTATCTATCTATCTATCTATCCGTTTATCTATCTATCTGTCACGGTCTGTTCATGTCTATATTTCGCTGTTCATATCTATCTATCTATCTATCTATCTATCTATCTATCTATCTGTCACGGTCTGTTCATGTCTATATTTCCCTGTTCATATCTATCTATCTATCTATCTATCTATCTATCTATCTATCTATCTATCTATCTATCCGTTTATCTATCTATCTGTCACGGTCTGTTCATGTCTATATTTCCCTGTTCATATCTATCTATCTATCTATCTATCTATCTATCTATCTATCTATCTATCCGTTTATCTATCTATCTGTCACGGTCTGTTCATGTCTATATTTCGCTGTTCATATCTATCTATCTATCTATCTATCTATCTATCTATCTATCTATCTATCTATCTATCTATCTATCTATCTGTCACGGTCTGTTCATGTCTATATTTCCCTGTTCATATCTATCTATCTATCTATCTATCTATCTATCTATCTATCTATCTGAGTCTGCTCATATTTATCCGAGTCTATTCACATCTGTCTATCTATGTATCTATAAATTTATAAATCAATCTCTCTCTCTCTCTCTCTCTCTCTCTCTATCTATCTATCTACAAATTTGTGAGCAAACAGGTAAATCACGCTCAGTTGTAGAAATATACGTAATTCCATACGTTAGTTCGTGTGTATGACTGTACCAGATATGTCAGTTATGTAAGGAATTCTAAAGAGATATCTATACTCATAATTACTTGTGTAAAAAAGAGAATTACATAGAAAATGCATTTCGTTGCTTGAGTAGGCAAATACCTTGTATCTACTGACCAGTCAGTTGGCAAAATGTTGAATAGTTTGTATTTCTGCTAGTAGATACCGACATGCAGTGAATATCACTAATGAACTAGTTGGGTCATCATTCGAATTTCACAGACTGATTTGAAAGTATTCCAGAGACCTTTGATTGGCTGTTTCAATCGCGGACATGTTGCGTGACAGCCAATGTGAGACTGCTAGTGGAATAGAAAGCATTATAAAGTTGCTAATCGTACATTCGCTAATGATCAAAGGTAGAATATTGTTAGAATAAATAATATATATAAATTATCGCTTTCTATCCGTCTATGACGCTCACTCTTTCTCTCTCTTTCTAAACACAAACACATAAACATATAAATCTTCTGAGAGACGCATAACATGATGTATGTAACAAAGCATATATGCATGTATGATATATATATATATATATATATATATATATATACATATACGTGTGTGATATATATATATATATATATATATATATATATATATATATATAAAACTGCGCCTAGCATGAAACAGTCTGTCACCTCTGAGAGTTGACTTCAATGTTCATTTTTGTATTTATATTTACCTACGCTCTATCTCTGATATTGAGCACTTTATCTCATAAATATAGCG
>OZ010576.1:80721585-80726585 GCA_963932145.1 Acanthosepion lycidas
TTGGCGAGTCTTAGCCGTGGCGGTTAGAACTGGTGGAATGTAGTTCGTCTGAGCACTTTTTATGGGCATAGCGATAGAGCAGCGAGAGGCTTGCGTCGTTTCGTCTACGAGAAAGGAATTGTAGGGTGGACAATTATTTCTCCCCTGCCTCACAAAGACGCGGAGACTTGTGGAGATTAAAAGTGAATAGCTCCTGTCCATATATGGTAGAAGTGGTCGATTTTCCGCCTGAGCTGTTTCTTGCAATGGAAGAGGATTGCGGGAGAAGTCTGAAGCAGTACGGGGAATAAACCATTTTTTAGGCATCTTTAGCGATGGATCATTCCGAGTTCTGGGTTGAGTTTAAGCCCTAATAGATGCTGAAAGTACAGGGCCTCCCTTCCGTTCATCGCGATTGGTGTGAATTCTGGATCCAGTCGGCGATGATGGAATGTCATTAGTTAGTTTTTGAGGCATTGTATGTGACAAACCAGTTTTTACTCCATTGAGCTGTTTGTGCTAAATCAGTGGAAAGATCAGTTCTCGTTAACAATATGATACTCTTAATAAAAAATAAAAAAGAACATCATTTTAGGTTTGAACAAAAGATTTCAGAACATTTTTCAAATCTAAATTCTGTTTTGAAAGTCATGACCCTTCAGTACTTAAACGATCATGTTCCTTCACAGATTCCTTTTCTTTATGATCTCTGAATTTGCCATAACTCTTGGGAATGTTATTGGAGCGTTTTCCCGTTGCCCTTTCCACGGTTTTTGAATTTATATTATTCCCTCTCCTAGACTGTCTATAGTTCAGCCTACATTGCTACTTTAACTCATAGAAGAAGAAATGAATTCATGCCATGGGGATTAAATACACTATAGGGAGGAAAGAGGGCTTGGAGAATTTGATACTAACATGAGAGATTAAAGTTAAAAGGGAGAGAGGAATATCAGTAGTATCACGTCAAAAACCCTACCCACAATTTCTTGGTAACCTTAGAAAACTGATTAAGGAAAATACCAACATTTTCTTTCAAATAGTTTTTATTTTCCCGAGTTCTAACCTTTTTAACTTTTACACACCTAATAGTACTACATAATGTCTTGAAGAGTAAGTAAACTACTTCCATTTAATCACCACAGAGAAACTTTTCTTCCCACTATAACGATGGCCGATGCTGAAATCCAGGAGAGCAACACTATCAACTTGTTGGCTTCACGTTTTCCGCTGACATGAATTGAGCAACGACTTCAAGTCCACTGCTGCATCTGCTGCAAGGAAGGTTGGTTCACAGTGTTAGGACAAAATATTTTTCACATCAGAATCCATCTTGCACATTTATAAATCTACCATTCTTCTGTTGCTAAATCTGGTTTGCTCTTCCTACTGTGCATCTCGAAATACTTGACAAATTTCAGAAAATGGTCTGCAATACAATCGATTCTGGCCGGTCTTCTCGTAACGTGGCTTCCCTCTGCCTCTTCTACAAATACTTTCATGATATCAACTCGAACGAGCTTTTTTTCCTTGATTACATGAACTTAAGCGCCCGAGTAGATTGGCAACAAGGTCTTACCGTTTTACTGTCCAACTAGCGAGATGCAACTGTCATTTCTGCACTGACAATTTTTTTCTCACATTTCCCACCTGTGGGACTCCCTTCCGATTTCTTGCTTCCCTGATAACTACAGTTTTCAAATATTTAAATGCAACGTCAATTGCTATCTTCTGTCTTTTTGAAGCCTGTTCCTTATTTTGCTCTTTCCTCAATCTTCCACATTTTTCATTCTCCTCGTTCTCATCCACATTTACTCCCTGTAACCCACTGCACCCTAGTGACATTATCGCCTTGCTAGGAGTGAAATAATTTAAAAAAAAACAAAAGCAATGAAAGACAGCATATTTTTAGGAAAAAAATACACGCATTTTTATTAATAGCAAATTCAACGCTATTGTTACTGATAAGTTTAACTTGAAGATGCACGGAGAAAATAGGGTTTAGCCCAAGTCTTCCGTATTTTGAGATTATATGCGTTCGTCCACCAATAGAGTTAATGGCTAGGGAAATAATAATAACCCCAAAATTTTAATGGGCGTGAATATAGTCTGTCGTTAATTATGCTACTACGAACACTAATAAATATATCGTAATCACTGGAATAAGAATTTGTCTATTACGAACACTAATAAATATATCGTAATCACTGGAATGAGAATTTGTTCAAAGAGAAATGCTTCGCCTCGTGTAAATCTCAAGATGGTAAAAATATAATTTAGGAGAATTATAATGAGTGTCCTAAATTTAAATGTCTGAATTGATGCAACTGGAGATATCATATTTAAGCAATGGAGAAGAAACCTTACTGAATATGTAAATGCATGCTAACTGCCCCAGTAGCTAAACAAAATGAATAAACAGACAACACAAATCTACGCCAAATGAGCAATAACGACTAACCCGTAAAGAATAATACAGTTATCTTATTCTTCTATATGCTGTGTCCGTTCAGGACGTTGGCGATCATGGCTCGCCACAATTTCCTTTTATCCGTAGCTTTTAATATTAATATTGTCTTTTTGTTATCTCCCCTAAAAGCTGTTGCGCCATCGATTTACCCAAGTTTGCTATGTAAGTTATGCGTTGATGTCCTCTGTCCCACTTAACTTTAATCTCTCATGTTAGTATCAAATTTTCCAAGCCCTCTTTCCTGTCTATAAATTTCAACTGTTTCTTCCTGATGTTAAAAGTACTTTCTGTTTACATTGTCTCTAAAAATTCTTCATTACTCACATGTTCGGTCTATCGTATTCCCAGCATCCTTCTGCAGAGCCACATTTTTCTTGCTTCAAGTCTCTTCTTAATCTGAGAGTATACTGTCCAGCATCCGCTGTCATATAGGAGGACTGATATTACATAAAAGTCCAGTAGTTTTTTTTTCTTTGTTTCTAACGGAATTTTTTCTGTTTCTTAATACTTTGTTTAGTTTTTGGAAGACATTTTTCGCTCTGCCAATGCAACTTCGGGTTTTAGTGTCGCCCTTCGCGTTCTCCATTAAAACACTTTCCAGATATTTAAAATTTTGTACTTGTTTCATTTTCGTATCTCCAATTTGTAATTTGCATGTTAGGTTGTTGTTTTTCCTAACAACCATGCATTCACTCCTTGCTTTCCTTCACTATATTTTGGAGGTGTTCTTGTAGTTTCCTTTCTACGTCTGCTATCAACACTGTGTTATCTCTGCATATCTTATGTTAAGATTGTGGCCGCCAATAATGAATCTAGAAAGGACTTCAATTTTCTCACAGGATTGTCTAAATCTGGTGAGAAGACACATCTTTGTCTTACACCCCTTTATTGGGTTCTTTCAAACCAAAACTCGCTTGAACAAAGATTTAAATGGTCAGTGGTATTCAAGCATCCTTCTATAGATCGATATTTCTGTTGTTCCAAGTTTCTTTATTTATCTGGGAGGATATTGCTGATTATTACTGATAAAAAGTATGCGAGCATAAAATTCTGTTTTCCTTTTTCTTCTTTTTATGTAGTGTGTTCTTTCAGGACACGAGCGATCATGGCTCTCCAAGACATTCTGTACTTTGTAGATCTTAACAATATTTGCCTTTTTACTGACATTTCGTTTTTCTGTTTTGGCATTCATTTACACACGCTTGTTAGGTAGGGGATTCTCTGTTTTCCTTCTGTCGTTCTTGCCTTCAGTTTTGTCTCCAAGACCTATTTAGAAATATGTGCTCTTTCTGTTTCTATTTTCCTTAAAATTTCCTGATTTCTTACATGTTATTTACATATCATTCTCAGCATCCTTCTGTAGAACTACATATCTTGGCTTACGGCCGCATCAAGTTGAAACACCGGTTCCCGTAAGATCACCGAAGTTAAGAAACGTTCAGTACCTAGATGGGTGACCGCTTGGGAATACGAGATGCTGTAAGCTTAGATGTGCGAGAGATGGAATGGATAATGGCACGAAATAAGTTAATCGAGAGCCGAGTTCCAATTCCAGTTGGGTTCGTCACATTCACTTACGGGCAAATACATTCGGAAAAGGTAAGAATCCACCTCTATCCTCCACCAGCTATGAGTTAATTAGTTACACTTGTATCGATGAAGACAGTATTATCTAAAAAAGAATGCGTACAAAATATTTAGATTTCGAGATTAAATAACGATTAGAGGTTGATATACCTCTAAACAAAAACAATCAAACAACCATTGTCTAACACGTCTTACTTACCTGAGGATATTATGCAGTAATCACATGCTTTGAGGATGACTGATATTGCATAGCAGTTCAGACTCTTTTCGATTCTAACGGCACTTTCATGTTTCTCAATATCTTGTCTGATTTTTCGAATTCATTTTCCCCTATTCCAATGCTCCTTCGGATTTTTTGTTTAATTTTTTTCTTCGTTTGTTAAAAAAAATCCCAGAAAAATTTAGTTTCGGTATTTTTTTGATGTTAACAGCTCCAATTTTTAGCGATCACCGTGGACTGTTCTTCTTGCTGAGAATCGTATATGTTGTCTTCTTAAAATTGATAGTTCCCTTTTCCCGCCTTTCTCTACTAGCTTGTCTCGGAGTTCCTACCGTTTCCTGTTTTCTGCCATCCACACGGTGCTATCTGGGTACCATGGCTTACGGCCATATCACGTTGAAATACCAGTTCTTGTCCAGTCACCGAACTTAAACAACATTGAAACTGGTCAGTATCTACATGGGTGACCGTTCGGGAACACCAGGTTCTGTAAGCTTGGATGTGCAGGCGGTGTAATAGATATAGGCACAAAATGAGAAATCGGAGAATCGAGTTCATATTCCCGAACATCATTATTATATTTAAAAAATATTACAATCTGAAAATATGTTTTGACTTTAAATACACTTAAAAAGGTTGATAAGTCGTAAAAACCAAAGCAATCTGTATATAATGAAGTTGTTAAGACTGTAACGACTGATAATAAATCCTGGTAGGACTTCTAGTTCTCTTAAAATTGTATAG
>OZ010576.1:80729085-80771585 GCA_963932145.1 Acanthosepion lycidas
ATCAGTGTTCATATAACGGGTTGAAAAAAGAAAAATAAAAGTACACAAACGCACGTTTTACTCACAAACTCTAATACGCAAGCTCACGTTTGCGTGTGCGTGTGCGCAATGAGGCTCAAGTATTCTCTTTCACACAGAGCAGCTATGCGTTGGTATAGTATAATTCGTTAGTGTACACTCTCTCACGCACACAAATACGCACACATTGATACAATCATGGAAAATAAGAGAAGTGGAATCAGCGCAAATAAGCGAGAGCTAACAAACAAGTAGAAAAACTAAATACCTTTGTAATTCTTTTTGGTCCAACTTTGGCGTTCGCCTGGCAATCAAATTGGCCGGCTCTCTGACATGTGCCGCCATTAAGGTCGGTAGTGCTTCATTTGTGAATCTATGATGAGCTTCTCCGTAGAGAAATAAATAAAAAAAAATAACGAATTAAAGAAAAACGACTGCATGGAAGAAACGATAAGGAAGAAACTAACAATGGGAAAAGAAAGAAAGAAAGAAAGAAAGAAAGAAAGAGACTGGGATAGATAGATAGATAGATAGATAGATAGATAGATAGATAGATAGATTTATAGAGAAACAGACTGAAATACGGACAAGCTGATAGATAGATAGATAGATAGATAGATAGATAGATATGAACAGACTGAGATAGATAGATAGATAGATAGATAGATAGATATGAACATACTCAGATAGATAGATAGATAGATAGATATGAACAGACTGAGATAGATAGATAGATAGATAGATAGATAGATAGATAGAGATATGAACAGACTGAGATAGATAGATAGATAGATAGATATGAACAGACTGAGATAGATAGATAGATAGATAGATAGATATGAACAGACTGAGATAGATAGATAGATAGATAGATAGATAGATAGATATGAACAGACTGAGATAGATAGATAGATAGATAGATAGATAGATAGATAGATAGATATAAACAGACTGAGATAGATAGATAGATAGATAGATAGATAGATAGATAGATAGATAGATAGATATGAACAGACTGAGATAGATAGATAGATAGATAGATAGATAGATAGATAGATAGATAGATAGATAGATAGATAGATAGATAGATAGATAGATAGATCAACGTGTGACGAAAAGAAGGTTCAGAAGGAGGAAAAATAAGAATGGATCAAAGGAAAGGAAACATGACAATGTTACGAAAAAAACAGGAAAATATTTAACGGACTAAATTAATAAAAATCATGAAAAAAAATAAACAGACGATAAGAAAAAAAAATGGAAGAAACAGTTGGAATGTAAGGAGTACAAAAACGTAACAATTAAATGAACTACAGATATTTAGGGGGAAGGGTGCCTTAATATTAAGAAAAAAAGAAAATATTTTTAAAGAAAAGTCAGCGAATATAAAACTGAACGAAAAAATAGTTGAGACGACTGAAAGAGTAAATTAATTCTTAAATAAAAGCAGGTGTTTTGTTAGAAGAAAGGGAGGAAAGGAGGACAAAAAAAAAAGAGAGAGAAAAGAAATCAAACAATCCAAAAAGAAAGAAAGATAGAAAGTTAGAAAGAAAAAAAAAATGGAAAAAGGAAGACGATAAGAAACAGCAAAATATATTAGAAATAAGCTAAAAGAACCTAGAGAACGTTAAAAAGAGTTTTAGAATAAAGAAAGTAAAAAGAAAGAAACAGGGAAAACAAGCAATCAAAAAAGAAAGAAAGGAATAAAAGAAAGAAAGAATGCATAAAGAAAGCCGATGAGAAACAGTAACTTATATTAAAAGAAACTAAAAGAAGCTTGAGAAAGAAAGAAAGAGTAATATAACAAAGAAAGAAAAAAGAAAGATAGACAGAAAACAAGAAAGAAAGAAAGAAAGAAGGGATAAAAAAAGACTATAAGAAACCGTAAACTATATTAAAAAAAAAACATTGAAATAACAAAGTTAGAAAGAAAAAAAAATGGAAAAAGAAAGACGATAAGAAACAGCAAAATATATTAGAAATAAGCTAAAAGAACCTAGAGAACGTTAAAAAGAGTTTTAGAATAAAGAAAGTAAAAAGAAAGAAACAGGGAAAACAAGCAATCAAAAAAGAAAGAAAGGAATAAAAGAAAGAAAGAATGCATAAAGAAAGCCGATGAGAAACAGTAAACTATATTAAAAGAAACTAAAAGAAGCTTGAGAAAGAAAGAAAGAGTAATATAACAAAGAAAGAAAAAAGAAAGATAGACAGAAAACAAGAAAGAAAGAAAGAAAGAAAGAAAGAAAGAAAGAAAGAAAGAAGGGATAAAGAAAGACTATAAGAAACCGTAAACTATATTAAAAAAAAACATTGAAATAACAAAGTTAGAATGGCTACTAGAACAAAGAAAGGAGAAATAAAGAATGACAAAAAGAAAACCATCAAGAAAGAAAGAAATGAAGAAAGAAAGCAAGGAAGACGTAAATACATAAATAAAGAATACTATAAATAAAAAAGTAACATATATGAAAAAGAAAGTAAAATAGAGAAAGACAGAAAAAGTTCTAGAACAAGAAAGCAAGAATAAAAACCAAATAAAAACAACTGGAGCCAAACACAAAACTGAATCGATTTCTTGGCCGACGGGTCTGTGGCAGTTCGATTGCAAGCAAACAGGAAAGAACATAACTCAATTACGTTCAGTGAAAAACTTTCACATTCTTAAGTAAGATCTATGTTAACATAAGTTGTAAGAATGGGGCTCGGCCTTGCGGCGGATTGTACCTGTAAATTACGGTCAGAGAAATGATTCCCTTCGGCATATTGTCCGTGACGCAAGATTAGTTGCCACTGATAACGATAGCACCTTGATTGTCAGTCTGTGAACTCAGTGGGTTATCAGCAGAGCAAGAGATCGACAGTTTCACTTCAAGGAACTAAATATGAACCGGGCGATTTGCTCGTTGACATTTTTTTTCATTCTCTCATTTCGTTGTTCGCCAACAAGCTGACCTTAGCACCGGACGGTCTCCGGTAGACGTGCGCATTCCTTTTCTAGATAAAAAATAATAAAAAAATAACAGCGACTCATAAGTAGTTCTTTACATGTCACCAATTAATAACTCATGCGCATGCGTAGCGTTGGGTTCCTCTAACTACTTCATCATTATACGAAGAGCTTCTTTGACGGCTCATCGTTAGGAAAACAACATTTTCTCGCTACAAAAATAAAGCAACTCAGCATTTGTTTGGTAGGCTGATATCAAAACAACTGAAATCACATGTATTTATACATTAATTTACTGTGTGTTGATATCATTCTGAATGCGCGACTAGTTTAATGATTAGCGACTCGGAGAAAGAAATCAGGTAACCAATTTCGTAAGGGGTTAACTCTGGCACAAAAACCCTTGAGAGAGGTATGAATCTATCTCTTCTCACATCAGCTATCGGTTAAATAACAAGGCTGACTGCTCTGTCTAGCGTTGGGCCTGTAACCACTCTAGAAGAAAAAAATAACTCAATTAAAAACTATCCTGAAGTGTCATCGGATCCGTCAGGGTTTTCTTAGGTAGCCATCATATAGCAGACACTGCTCCGGCTATTATTTATAGACTCTTGAAAAAATCCAAATAAGGATCTGTCATGTTATCGGTCCTGACCTGGCATCCGATTCCTTGTTTATGTGCCGTGCTCCCCGCCCCCAGGATGTAGGTGATTATAGTTTCCCATAAATCCTTGTCCCTTTTAGCTCTTAATAAACTGTCTTTCTGTTATTTTTCCTAAGCCCTGATCCAACATCCATTTACACACTAAGTATGCTATGTGTTGTTTTTTCTTTGTACTTCTTGCCTTCAACCTGTCCCATGAGTATCATATTTTCCAAGCACTCCTTCCTCATTATATGCCCTTGAAACCTCAACTGTCTCTTCCTGTACTTTTTCCTTGTTTCTATCGATTTTTTTTCTATATCTTAGTATTCTGCTTAGCTTTTAGAATGCTTCCTTGGCTGTCCCAGTACGCCTTCGGAATTCAGTTTCGCTCTTTCCATCCGCTGTTAAAACACATCCCAGATATCTAAATTTCCGCACTTGTTTGATTTTGGTATCTCTGACCACCTACAATCTTCAGAAATTTAAATGCAATGTCAAACACAATATTCTGTCTTCTTGAATCCTTTTCTTTTACTGTTCTTTCTCCTCACTGAAGTCTTCCCACCGCAAAAACCCGTTTGTGTTATAGTGGCATTATCGCCTTTCTTGGAGTGAAATGTCCTTTAAAAAAGTATTTCTCTCAGTAGACAGGCAAATAGCCACTTCTATTTGATCCCAAAATTATTTTATCTGGCAATGATAGAAAACGGTGAATTTCTTAAAACCCTTCTGTTCAGTGAACTTCTCTGGACAACGTGACGAGAAGGGAGTTGCCACAAAAGAGATACAGGGAGTTCTTTATAATGGGCTGTTATAGACAAGCGTATGGTTGCAAGAAAGAAATACGACAACAGCAGAAATACATTTGCGTGATTTATTTCAATAGGGATGTGTGGTTTTGGGACAGCTACCTTGTGGTATAGTTCATAAGCCGGCTCCCGATCTGGGTTGATCTCTCATAGTAGTTCTCACTGGTTGGCGTAGCGCTCCTCCTGCTGACTGCTGCTGACTGACCGTGACAGGTCTCTTCCCTGGCCTCCTGTTTACTGCTCGTACTTTCCTGTGTGACCCCATTTTATGGCGTTTTTTATGGCTTAACAGACTCGAAAAACGACGCGAGTATAATTAGGAGGGAAGCATTTTTATTGGTCGAAAAATAGAAACACTTTAGAATATTATTTTATTTTTCGACTGGAACTCGTGCGTCGGGCCTATGCGTAAACGACGATAATGGTAATTTTGTGACGGGGACTTGTCCCGTTCACACCCGACTCTCGCTCAAGAGTATGTTAGTTTATTTGACTGCAAATCAGCCGAGATATGTCTTATTTTATTTTATAACAGGCCCTCATTTCGTGTGAAAACGACTACAGCGAATAGGCAAAAGTGGCTGAAAACAGAGAAGCATAATGATAAGAAGTCCAAACAGCCTCCTTTTATAGAGAAAACCGAAGACTGAAGAGCAAAAGAAAAACTGTTAAATATGACCTCTCCTCGCGTGGCGACCACAGTGGAAGAATATCGGCGTTTCTGCAATAGAACTTGGGAAGCTCTTCTTAAACCTCCGTTCGTAAAGCCAATCTGTGAAGATGATACATGCACATCATTATATCTGTCTGAATGGAACTTTCTCCTTACAAATCGAATACGGATGAAAGTGATTCCGCCCAGTAAATATAGCATGGAGAATCCTTTGTCTAAATAATTGAACTGCTCGAGCTAAAGACTGGAACATTTGCCATGAAAATAGCGACAGAGGAGCCATAGGCTTGCAACGTTATATCTGTGGAAAACAGACTGCAGAGTGGAAAATAAGACGTCCCACTATAAGACCGCTAAACGATTATGAACTCTATCAAGATTAGAAAGTGGGAATTTGGCACCTCCAGTCCAAACATAACAGCAATACTCCATTTTGATCTAATGTCACTCTTGAAAAGCTAAATCATAGCAGAAGGAACACCGTACTTTCTGGGGCGGCACAAGAAGCCGACCACTTTTCCAGCATTTTAACGATGGATCATATTTATGATTTCAAGCTGGAGTTTGGGGGTGGACTTGAAATCAGATATACGTTCAAAATGGTTGTGCTATTTTTAAAAAGAATTAAAATTCACCCCATACAAGGCAAAAAATCAACTGAAACTCAAGTGGTTACCGAATTTTAAAGAATTAGAAAACAGAAACATTGTTAAGGAGCGGGAACGATAGAAGAGTAATCAGGAAGACTGTAAGATTGCATTTAAATCAAAATTCACTGGAAAGCATGGAACTGGATGAGTGTTCCACAAACGAGAGAAGAATCTGTTAGCATAGAACTTACAGATACATCTAACCAATTCAATTATAAATTGATGATAAGTTGCTGCTAATCTGCTACGCTTAAATTTGTCTTGGTGTCATAGTGAAGAACACATCCGAAAAGTTACCAAGAAACAACTTTATGGCCATGGAAAGTAATTGGAGCCGAAACAACGGGTCAGACCCACTAGCATTGCAGATTTTTCTTTGGATTTTATCATATTCTCTAAATATATAGCAGGAGTACTGGAGCGTATGTGGCAGCAATATTCAAAGTATGGACGAATGATAGATATGTAAAACAGATTCTGGAGAGATAAATATTTAGCACGACACTTGTAAAATAATAAAAAAATAATAAAGTTACATTTGCAGTTAAATTTTCGAATCAATGAAAATTCTCTAATTATTTACGTATTCAATAAATATTTTTTATTGCTTTCCTCCAGTTTACAGGAAATGAATTGTCTCGCTGTGTCGGTTGAATAAGTCCGGCGAGAAGACACATCCTTGTCTTACACCCCTTTCTGTTGAACCCATTTTCTAAACGTTAGGAGGGAAGCTATCAAGAACCTTCTTCAATCAATTCATAAGAACCAATGGAATCAGTCACACTGATGAGCTGTGAAACAGTCTGTCTGTGGATGACAATATATATGTATATATATATATATATATATATATATCACATTTGCATATAAGCCAATTAAGAAGCATATAATATATATATATATATATATATATATATATATTTTATTTGAATGAGTTATTTTTTTGTACTAATTATGAATTAACCTGATCGACATTGTTGTTTCGATTTTTATGTTTCGATCGTTCTGCTCTCCGGTTATCCTAAGGTGTATACTACATCCGTTATTTTTCAGTTGTTTTACTTTCTTAATGGTTAAACGGCAAAGACCATTTTTTTCCATATCTCTACCCAATTCTTCCTTTCTAATTCCATTGGTTCTTATGAATTGATTGAAGAAGGTTCTTGATAGCTTCCCTCCTAACGTTTAGAAAATGGGTTCAGCAGATACACAAACACAGAAATGGGTGTAAGACAAGGATGTGTCTTCTCGCCGGACTTATTCAACCGATACAGCGAGACAATTCAGAGAGAATTAGAAGTCCTACCAAAATTCATTATTCGCGCAGTCTTTATAACATAAGACCTGCAGATGACACAGTGTTGATAGGAGACACGGAAAGAAAACTAAAAAAGCTCCCAGAGGACGACACTGAGACCCGAAGAAGGATTGGGATTGCTGAAGAGTCATTCTAAAAGCTAAGCAGAGTATTAAGAGACAGAATAACTTGGTTAGAAATACAGAAAATAGTACTGTTTTGTTACCTGATAACTGTCCTTCTATATGTCAGTGAATACTAGACAATCTCTTTATAAATAAAGAAGAGACTTAAAACAACAGTAATGCGGTTCTACAATCTTGAGACGGTATGCATCACACCACGAAGAACATCAATAATTAGGAAAAAATAAAACCCACACCAATTCAAACGCCTGGATTTATCAAATAAATTGTCTACAATGCAAAAAATTTTATATAGGTGAGACATCATGTTATCTAAAAGCCCACATCTACGAATAGAAGAGACTTGTGTTTGGACAAACGATCAAACCCTCTCGTTTTTCATCGAAACGATGGTGGACAGAACGTTTATTTTGCTAATGCGACTAATTCTTAAAAAAGAAGAGTTTCTTTAAGGAGAAAATAGATTGAAAACTTAATAATAACATTATTATCAATCATAAACACACGGCTAAAATATTACATTACATCTCCATTTTTCTTTGTTCCATTCTTAAAGAATCTGCTTATATCTATAATATAAGGAATACATTCTTAAAGAGGCCGACCATAAAATAGAACCCTGTGAGCTCTATGCAATGCTGGCTGACATCACAAATATGAAGATAAAACTTCCATTACACACACACACACACACAGTTACAAATACACATTATCACTCGATGCCCACTTAGACATATACGAATCTTCACAAACCTACCTAAACATAGAAATATATACAATTTTAATACACGTGACGCATGTCTGACCAATGAGGACTGACCCAGACATAATTGAAAATACTAGTGTTTCTGTCTTTTTGGCTGTTTTCTCTCAATCTCTGAGGAAGTTTTAATACAAGTGAAACACGCTAGATTGATATACGTTTCTTACTTGTTCTTTTATTTTAACACACACGCACACACAAACACAGACACAGACACAGACGCACACATACATACAAACACACACACACACACACGCACATATATATATATATATATATATATATATATATATTTCATTGAAGACGACTGACAAGGTACTGCGATTAAGGTTCTTATTTAAAGTTTCTTCGACCAGAATAAGAAAATTAAATCAATTATGTACTATAAAAAAAATTAAACACTTAACCTTATCGTCACCAACTACAGCACATCTGTAAGATCTAAATGACAGAGATCCAATATTATCTATGTTTTCCTATGTCCCTTAAGGAACTTATTTCCTGATCAAATGAAATTCATGAACAATTATATTGGACATAACACTACATTTCTAACGAGATGAGCTCTGTTACAACTCTCTGGTCAAACTCTATTCGCAACATACTTGTAGAAAATACAAGTAGATGAGCCTCACCCACATGTAAAAAAAGAATAAAAATGATGGAATCACTAGTAATAAAAAAACAACATTCAATAAAATCAACTATTTCAACACGGCCACAATGTGCTGACCGTGTTTGGAAAACTATTCCTGTAACTATATATACTTACATAAACAAATCGATACATTCAGTTAAAATAATCCTTGATAATGGCTAAAAGAATAGCCGAAAGCGCTCAGATATGCAGAAACTTTTATTGTTTTTACACGCTTTATGCCCAACAAAGAAAACACTTATGCAAACACAATAAAAATTAAATAAAAAGCTTAGTCTTAGTATCAGTCGGGTTTCGATCCTAGCTAGAGGCAACCGGACGTCTAGTCACACTGATGAGCTGTGAAAAAGTCTGTCTGTGGATGACAATATATATATATATATATATATATATATATATATATATATATATATATATATATATATATCTGTGAGTCTATATATATATATATATATATATATATATATTTCACATTTGCATATAAACCAATTAAGAAGCATATAATATATATATATATATATATATATATATATATATATATATATATATATATATAATATAAGTAAATAGATAAAATAATATATAATATAAAATATTATGTAATAATAATAGATGAATACCTCAACAATGAGATACAGCTCAAATAATAAAAAAGGATATTTACACCTGATTTCATTTTTAGAGACAACGGATATGCATGTGAGCAACGATCAAGTTTTAGAGAAAATGCAAACAAAAAGGACACTCATATTTAACATCAGGGCGAGAAAGCTGACATTTCTAAGGTACATAACAAGGAAAGAGTGCTTGGAAAATTTAATACACAAAGGAGAAACTAAAATGCAAGACCTAGCAAGATAGTGTAAATGGATAGCAAAAGCCGATTTAGGAAAGATAACAAAAAGAGAAAATTTATTAAGAGCTATATCGGACAGGAAATTGTGGAGAGCCATGATTGCTGAAACGAGACGGCACATAGAAGAATAATAATATTGTGAGCCATATGTAGAAATATGGTATCAACATTACCTTGAACCAGTAATAGAAAGCCGTGATTGCTGCTCCTTCAGTTTGCCTCGGGGTTCTTGATAGGCTCCAGAGGCGGATATGCAATATAATTGGCTCTGCTCTGGCATCTCATTTACAGTCACTTTCTCACAGACGCGATGTCGCCTCTCTCTGTCTGTTCTACAAATACTTTCATAGCAATTGCTCCGAGGAGGTGCAATCGCTGGTTCCCAGACTTCATGAATTCAAGCGCCCTACGAGGCTGGCAACCCGCTCTCAACCCTTCACTCTCGAAACTCCTAAATGTAGCCGTCTCTTCTACTCCAATAGCTTCATATCTCGCACCTCTCGCCCGTGGAACTCCCTTCCCTATTCCAGTTTCCCTGAGAGCTATAATCGCCAGCTATTCAAATGTAATGTCAATCGACATCTCCAGTTGTCTTGATCTATCCACTATCCTTCTCCTCATCCTTTCTTCTATCACTCTTATCTGATCTTGGTCTAAATTTTCTGTAACCCCTTGCGTCCTAGTGGCTTCCCGCCTTGCTTTGGGTGAAAAAAAAAAAAAACTAAAAAACTTTACCATTCATATTGACATACGGAGAAGAAAAAGGATCCAACAGATTAAAAACCGCGATAAAAATGTACAGTGTAACCCGGATATAAGAGAAACCCGGATATAAGAGAAACCCGGACATAAGAGCGATTTTATCTGGTCCCAAATTAGAGACATACTTACCTAAACAAAATAGACCAGACCCGGATATAAGAGAGACTCGGAAGTAAGAGACTTCTCCGGTCCCGACTACTCTCTTATATCCGGGTTACACTGTACATTAAAAAGATCTCTTGTTTACGAAAGATTAGAACATTGAACAATATGGTACTACTCATCTAGTCAGGAGATTATTATCAACACGTTGAAAATATAGTTATTTACTAAGTGCAGATTAGATGAGGCAAAAAAGCCGAAAGTAGGCAGCTCTCGGATAGGATCAAACTCACCATTCAGTCGTACTGCCTACTCCTCACTTTCCAGTCTCGATAGAGTTCAAAATCGTCTCCGCGTCCTTGTGGGTGACAAATTATTTCCCATCAAGCAACTCCTCTCTCGCAGACGAGATGTATCAAGCCTCTTACTGCTACTTCCATAGAAAATCCTCATACGAACTACATTCCTTAGTTCCACCGGTTGTATCACCTCCCAGCATTCCCTCCGTATTCCAATGGTGAGAAGTAATTTCTGCTCTAGCAGCTTTGTCCTGCGAAACACTACTCTGTAGAACCGACTCCCAAGGTGGTGTTTCCCCTGTCACCATAATCTTAACTTGTTTAATCTTAACTTTTCTAGAGTTAACCGTTATCTTGCCCACCTAACTATGCCTCTTATTCTGTAAAACTTTACCTAGAGTGGCTCCCAAGCCTTGTACAGGGTGAATATCATTGTAAAAAAATGATGTAGCGAAACTCGCTTGCTCACAATTACACCGTATCGAAGTGCATAATAGAGAAGCAAATATAAACTGTACACATTTTGTGGAAACACAATGTATATATTTACTGCCTTGGCTTATCTGGCACGGCAAGGGATTTTAGTAAACAAAAATAGAAATAATAATAATACTAATAATAATAATAATAATAATAACCCTGCTGACTGCAAAGTATTAGGTTGGTGCAAAAATAATGACGTAATAATGTCGTTTTTTGAAGTTAAAAATACGTCAAAAAACGACATTATTACGTCATTATTTTTGCACCAACCTAATATCTTTGAAGACATTCAAAAAGCTGTTAAAATACAAGGACCTTGAAATAGAAATCTCAAAATTGTGACACATGGGAACATCAATAATCCCTGTTGTAGTTGGAGCCCTAGGAATGGTTGGAAAAGATTCCAGTAGACTAATTGAAGGGATTCCTGGAAGTCCATGCCTCAAAGAGATACAAAAAATTGTTCTGACAATACAGCCAACACTTTACGAAGTGCTTTATCTATGTAATTTTTTTTTTTTTTGGTGGGGGGCAGTGGAAAGTGTCATGATGCCATTTCTAACCTTAGGTCCCTGGGCGGGACCCGGAAAAGAAATGTGTAAACGCCAGAAATCAAAGAAAATAATAATAATAATAATAATAATAATAATAATAATAATAATAATAATAGGACTGGTTGGAAAAGATTGCAGTAGACTAATTGAAGGGATTCCTGGAAGTCCATGCCTCAAGGAGATACAAAAAATTGTTCTGACAAGTATAGCCCACACTTTACGAAGGGCTTTATCTATGTAATTTTTATTTTATTTTATTTTATTTTTTTTTGTCAGTGAAAAGTGTCATGAGGCCATTTCTAACCTTACGTCCCTGGACGGGACCCTGAAAGAAATGTGTAAACGCCAGAAAGCAAAGAAAATAAAAAAAATAATAATAAAGACATCAATATTTCCTGTTTTTGTTGACGTTTGACTGGAAAAGGTTCTAGTAGACTCCTTAAAGGGAACCCTAGTAACCCATGCCTTAAAGAAATACAAAAAAAATGTTCTCACAAGTGCAACTCCCACATGACGAAGGGCTTTATCAATATAAAATGTGTTTGATCTTAGGTGCTTTTATTTATTTATTTATATTTTCAAAAATATTCCGTGAAAATGTCATGATGCAATTTCTGACCTAAACTCTCTGGTTGGGACCCGGAAGAAAATGAGTATACGACAGAAATCAGAGGAAATATTAATATGTTGGTTGATTTGGTTTACCTGCATATAAACATCAATGTGTTATTATTTTGCATACAGTTTTACAACTTCAACTAAATATATTTTGAACGCACTAGCATGCCTTCATCTACTGATAAAATGTACTGTTGGCGAGTCTACTATAAAATGTATTGCGAATCATTTTGTTATAAATATGCATTATTGATAATTTTACAATAAAAAAAATGTATTTTCATACTTTTAGAGTATTTGTTTTTGTTTGGGAGTTCACTATTTGCCTATAGCTGGGACCCTTAAGGGTGCTATCAATCCGGGTCAGGGTTGGCCTGGAAACAACAAAAATTAAGAGGTGGGTCCACGCTCCTCAAAACCTCCAATCTCCCGATCAGAGGCCGTGCTGCCGGTTGTAGTTTATCGTCATCGCCAGGAATAATAATAATAATAATAATAATAATAATAATAATAATAATAATAATAATAATAATAATAACAACAACAACAACAACAAACAAAATAATTGACTTATTTCTTCCAACATTAAAAAGGGTTTAACGATGTTCAAATATGTGTACATTCTTAAATTTATGTTTAAGAATCGCATACATGTTTAAAAGATTGCATACATGTATAAAAAATTGCATATATGTATAAAAATAAAATAAAATAAAATAAAAACGACAAAAAATGAAAAAAAAAAAAATCTTTGTTAGGAAAACTTGCTTTATTGCGTACAGCAAATATTCTCCCAAATTTCTGTCCTTGCGATTGGAGAGAAATACCTTTCCCGGTTTTCAGGGTATCTCGATGTATGCTGAGAATACAATGAAATGAAAATATGAGTTACGACGAAGTTTTAAGAGAATTAGAAATGAGAAGGACATCGCATAATTAGCAGCAGCAGCAAAGAAAAAAAAAAAAAGTTGAAATTTCGAATGTACATAATAAAATACGTCTTAGAAAATGTTAGACTCATTTTATTATCGAGCCTGTGCAAAGGGTTGCCAGAACAGGGATTAAGAGAAATATAGAAAAAAGAAACAAAAAGAAAGAAAAAACGAACATTGCTAAGAACTAAAAATGAGAGGAAGTTGTAGAGAACCGTCATCGTCCATATCCTAAAGGAAGATGGCACATAGAAAAAGAAGAAGTCTGTTCGTATGTAAGTTATCAGTAAGCTGTTATTAAACGGGGAATCAATCAATCTATCTATCTATCTATCTATCTATCTATCTATCTATCTATCTAAGCCTGTTAATTATCTATCTATCTATCTATCTATCTATCTATCTATCTATCTATCTATCTAAACTTTCTATCTATCTATCTATCTATCTATCTATCTAAACTTTCTATCTATCTATCTATCTATCTATCTATCTATCTATCTATCTATGTACGCCTGTTAATTATTTATCTATCTATCTATCTATCTATCTATCTATCTATCTATCTATCTATCTATGCCTGTTAATTATCTATCTATCTATATATCTATCTATCTATCTATCTATCTATCTATCTATCTATCTATCTATCTATCTATCTAAGCCTGTTAATTATCTATCTATCTATCTATTTATCTATCTATCTACGCCTGTTCATTATCTATCTATCTAAACTTTCTGTCTTATCTATCTATCTATCTAAACTTTCTATCTATCTATCTATCTATCTATCTATCTATCTATCTATCTATCTATCTATCTATCTACGCCTGTTAATTATCTATCTATCTATCTATCTATCTATCTATCTATCTAAGCCTGTTAATTATCTATCTATCTATCTATCTATCTAAACTTTCTATCTATCTATCTATCTATCTATCTATCTATCTATCTATATATATATCTATCTATCTATGTGCTTATGTGTCCGTCTGTTTGTGTATATTTAGGCTATGTGGTCTATTCTTCCCCTATTTAAATTAACATACCTCATCAGGAAGACTACTGAAGTTAAGCCGCAACTGTACGATTTGTTCTGGTTCGAAGTGCCAGTTTGAGTGTCAATTTGTCGGCTCAGTTAAAAAAAATGATAGCACTGAATCAGAATCACTGTTCCAATCTTAACCGCTAATCAGTTTGTCTTCTAATAATAACAACAGCATCAAAATGGATAAGGCAAAATCCGTCTGAAATGGAAGCATGAAGGCGCCAGGATTCTCATCAAATCTAGAAACTAACTATAAGAAGTTTCACATAGATAATGTCATCATCTTTGAAATGTAATTGAGTTTATATTCTTACATCGCTAAGGAACATATGATGGCAGAACACCGTCCAATTTTTTACAAGTTCAATAACTTTAGGTCCAGTAATGATCAAAATCTGAAAAAGCTGTTTCTACCATTCGATGCCAAACTTGTACTTAACAAAAGAGAGATCAATAAATCTTCTCAAGCGTGTATTGATTGATTGATTTTTTGATTTTTTGCCGTCTTCAATAACAATAAGAAAAATATAATTTTCTTTTCAGTCAACTGTAATATATAAAATACAATATTTTGTCTATTTACGTCACTTCCATGCATTTAATGACTATCTTGTCGCCGCCGATAAATATGCTCTATTTTTTTGCGAGAATTTCATGCCATTTCCGTTTACATTTTAAAAGGTTTCTTTTGCAGCTGATTTCAATGGTCGTTCTAGACTCACTCTGAAAATATACTCTCTGTTCGAACAATTTCTTCCAAAGATACGTTTTCATTGAATCTAAGTTTCGGTTGGAAGAGGGTGGCAGAAGAAAAAAAAACTGAAAAGAAAAGAATAAAAAAAAAAAAATAAAAAATGGAAGAGTTCTCACTCAGCATCGATGAGGTGGGCCTTTGCAAAACTAACCAAACATCTCATTCGCTGTTCGTTTGAACTTTCCACCGTGCTTGGCAAATTTCCTTCGCTTCGAATCGTGGCAAAATCAATAGCAGTCCGCCCGAAGAGTTAGTTTACAACTTCATCCATTTATTGGCCCGTCATTTAAAAGGCTTCTTTCCTACGGCAAAAACGGGAGCGTAACATTCCAGAAACAATTTGTTCGACTTATCTGTATGGCCGCATGTGTTCGATTCACTTAACAGAGTTCTATTATAGCCACCCACCCAATGTCATCCACCCACCAATGTAGTCATTGAGCGAAAACTAAATTGGGAAGTGTTTAGACTTCTTGGACTCTACACGACGAGTTTTAAAGAATTGTTTTGAGTCTTTTAAAAAAATCTGTCAATGTTTCTCTTGAAATACGCATTGATTTAGACGAACGTGGGAACAAGTAGAAAAAAGACCCCGAGAAACCATTTAAGAAAATCTTACTTCTTTTTTTATATTATTATTTACTGTTCTGCAAGATGGAATTGCTTTGAGATGTGTAAAGATTGAATTTGTCCACCTTTCATCCATAAACTTTTCTATTGAAATCATATACTTCATGTATAAGACCCATTCATTGAGGAGAGTCAGGGGAGAGTCAGGGGAGAGAATCCTTCAATCTATCAAGCTGCCTTGATGATATCTTTCTTTCATCGGAAGGAGAAAAATACTTGCATTGGAACGAAAATGCAATTTGTTCATGGATTGTTCAATGCGTTTTGCTATTTCTAAAAGTTAGATTAAGGTAGATTTAATGCAAGAGATGGGATTAAAAAGACTGTCTCTTATATTCAATTAAACTTTTAAAAAGTAATAGCAAAAGGGGAAAAAGAATTTTAAAAAACAGTAAATAAATATGTTCCACTTCATCTTTTTATTTAATAAAGGTTTAATTTACAACAGTTGATTTGATAGACTGTATACTTCCCACGCTCACGCACGCATTATATATTCGAATATTGACCAGACAATTCCTATTTTATCCACACTTTTAATCAATTATGAAAAAAAAAGAACATTTGGTAATTCTTTGATGATACACAGTTTATCTGACTCCAGATTTCTCGAACTTAATACTTAATGAAAAATATTTTTCTTGAGATCCGTATTAATACTAACTGTAGAAAATATCTGTTTAATAAAAAGAAACGTACAAATCTTAGGGCTACAATCGGATACATCAAAAGAAATGCGCGTATTTTTATTGGTCATACTGCCAATGATTATTTACCTATGTCTCTCCACAAACGTGATATGATACAAGGTCGGGTTTAATGTGGGGAACCCGACCGCGTACATTCGGGCCAGGTACCAAAATTGCCCAGCTGCCGAGACCGTCGGTTGCGCTGGCATTGCTGCGACTACCAATCGCCCACACTTTAGTGCAATGGGGTTGTAGCCTCGAGCACCTTTTCATGGGACCGGGGACCTCCCAGTATTTATTTATCTCGGCAGCATCTCTGTCCGCGGACAGACCCACAACTGAGTCGCACTCTGCTCGATGACAAAGACGCAACTGAGAGATGATAAACCCCACCTAATAAAAGAAACTGGGTTTCGTTTTTTAGTCACTATAAAATCAAAACGATATATGACCTACTTTAAAATTTTGATGACAATGAAAAAAAAAAGCAAAATGAAAAAAAAATTAAGTTAAATTAACAATTAAAAAGAAGACACTCCTTTAAGTTTTAAACTTATATTTGCTTGTATTTTACACTTTGTTTAAGGGAATCACATCTTAAAAGGTTTGAAATAAAAAAAATAATTAAAAAAAAAAACGAAATACGTCATGATATAAAAATTCGCAAAAGCATTTAATCTTTGAAAAAGTTGCTTCCTGTTTAGATTTTACAATTGAAATAACTAAACAAAAACATAATAAATAATAAATACAGGTAATAGGATATCATCTCTCAGTTGCATTTCCGTCTGCGGACAGAGCGCAGCTAAGAAAATATTGAGACATTTCCGGTAATGGGGAACATCTAGCTGAGGCAGTACACCCTAATTGCACTAAAGATGAGAGATCAGTAGCAATACCGATGCCAGCGCAATCGACAGCTTCGGGGGCTGGGCAATTTTTGACCCTGATTCGGGTAGACGTGCTCTGGTGTACCACATGAAACCCACCTTGTGTAACATCTTGTCTTGTTGCGTTTCTGCTTTCGGGTAAAGTGCAACTCAGTTGTTTCTCTGTCCGCTGACAGACCGCAACTGGGAAAAAAAATACTGAGTGGTGCCCGGTCCCAGGGAACAGCTGTCCGCAGCAGTACCACTCTCACTGCACTAGACATAGGGAATCGGTAGTAATATTGATGTCAGTACAACCGATAGTTTCAGAGGCTGGGCAATTTTTGGCCCTGGCTCGGTTGTAAGCGTTCGGGGGCCTCACATTAAACCCGACCTTCTGTTACATCACGTCGCTGTCGGGATACTGGTAAATACCTAAACAAAGAATTTTATCAGAAGGTCTCCTATGTGCTATGCCAGAACGACAGATAGATACTACATAATATATTCATATTCTACAACATCTAATTTTTCCAGAAACTGTGAATTTTTGTAAGAGACTAGATATTTCATATTGGCCTCAATCTATCTATCTATGTTAGTGGCGACTCCGGGAGATATACTTAATAGGCAATGTATTTCTTGCTTTAATTTTATGAAATAATCGTTTAAACATCTCTAATGACATGTATGCCCTGTTTTTCAAAGAAAACGTTTTTATTTCAATTTATTGTTTTAAATGTCCATTTTAAATAATTTATTCCGTACAGTATAAGGTTGTGTAGCGAAATGTATCAATTGATAAGGGCAAATTAAATATAGATAAAATTGGCGAAAATCAAAGAAAGTGGCAGTCTTAACTCTTCGACTGGAGGTTTGGCGTGCGGAGAGTGACTAGAATAGTGCTGAGGAAATATGATATCAGTCAAATATTTCTATCTCTATCAACAATGACTTGATAACCAGGCTATAAAACATTAAAGATGTAAAGGGGTCAATAAACAGACAAACATAAAACGTTGCACTCACTCTTTTTTTCTTACATGTGTGGAATTCTTTTTATAATAAATATTTATTTTTATATAATTATTAAAATTAATATTAAAATATCAAAATGATTTTATTACTTTCCTGCACAAAGATTTTAAAAAAATTATATATTATAACATTTTAGCATCTAAGCTCTACCAATATTATATTTTGTTAAAGACTGTAATGAGCCCGACAAACATTGATGACCTATATTGTCCAGTGATATATATATATATATATATATATATATATATATATATATATATATATATCGCTGATTGATTACATACGATCACAGATAGATATTTTACGCTTAGACATCAAATGAAATATCAATGAATTTTCAAATATTAAATTTATTGTTTGCGTTCGTTCTTTGTAATTAGTTTCATCTGCGATTACATTCAATAAATATTTCTATATATATTACCGACCGATTCACTCAAATACGAGCACGCTTTGAGGAAATTCACGGTAATTTTATTCGAAATAATTACGTATAATTAAAGGGGAAAATGTTTTGGTTCGTTGATCTCGCAGAGCCCATCGGAATACTCAACCATGTTTCTTTCGACCTCTCCCTCTTCACTGGACTCCATTCATTGAAAATGAATCTGTCACTGCAAACAGCCACTCCCCAACACACCCGCGAAATCGACTTCAAGATACGAACGTCTAAATTTGGTCTAAATGATTCCGATTTAATCAAAGTTCATAGCGGGTTTATAAACCAGGCAAAAGATGAAAAGAAAAGTTCTTCATTCAAAATGAAACCAAATTAATTGGATTTTCGTAGTATTTTTAGAGTTGATTCCGCAATTTCACTTAAAGCAGAGGGGATACTTTGGCAATTGGAAATTAGAGTCTTCTCATTTCGTTCCGTCATTTATAGACGAAGTCAAATTATTGGCTTTATTTGCATCTTGATGTCTCCGGTAATAAAATTTGATAGTTGAGTTTTTCAAGCGAGATGGAAATTCGCATCATGAGAATTGACATAATGAGAATATTCACATGTTGATAGTCGAGGAGATGTAAGTATTATAATTCTACCGAACTATAATAGAAATATTCACATTTAAATCGATTGCATAATGAATGGATCCAAGTTTTGATTCCGTAGGAGTAATGTGAATGTTCACATTTTGCGAACGAAATAGAATCAAAATGGCGTTCAGTGTTATTTATTTACATTATAACACAAATATCAGTCTTATCATTTAGGAGTGAGAATTGTTCAATATTAGAGGGACCATTTCGTTTTGTGGTTATTACTTACGAGGGTGGACTGAAAAGATCATAGGCTGACTATGAATGAGTGATGCTGAAAACTGCGAAATCCTGCATGCATAAATTGCAACTCTTTTTTTTATTAATTACTGCATTCTTTCTTTCCAAGTAAGAGGATGGGCTGAAAAGTTTATAGGTTGACTATGAATGAGTGATGCTAGAACTGCGAAATCTTGCATGCATGACTTGCAACTCTTTTTTTCATTAATTACGGCATGGTTTCTTTCCAAATAAGAGGATGGGCTGAAAAGTTCATAGGCTGACTATGAATGAGTGATGCTAGAACTGCGAAAACTTGCATGCATGAATTGCAACTCTTTTTTTCATTAATTACGGCATGGTTTCTTTCCAAGTAAGAGGATGGGCTGAAAAGTTCATAGGCTGACTATGAATGAGTGATGCTAGAACTGCGAAATCTTGCATGCATAAATTGCAACTCTTTTTTTATTAATTACTGCATTCTTTCTTTCCAAGTAAAAGGATGGGCTGAAAAGTTCATAGGTTGACTATAAATGAGTGATGCTATAACTGCGAAATCTTGCATGCATAAATTGCAACTCTTTTTTTCATTAATTACGGCATGGTTTCTTTCCAAGTAAGAGGATGGGCTGAAAAGTTCATAGGCTGACTATGAATGAGTGATGCTAGAACTGCGAAATCTTGCATGCATAAATTGCAACTCTTTTTTTTATTAATTACTGGATTCTTTCTTTCCAAGTAAAAGGATGGGCTGAAAAGTTCATAGGTTGACTATAAATGAGTGATGCTATAACTGCGAAATCTTGCATGCATAAATTGCAACTCTTTTTTTCATTAATTACGGCATGGTTTCTTTCCAAGTAAGAGGATGGGCTGAAAAGTTCATAGGTTGACTATGAATGAGTGATGCTAGAACTGCGAAATCTTGCATGCATAAATTGCAACTCTTTTTTTATATTAATTACTGCATTCTTTCTTTCCAAGTAAGAGGAAAGGCTGAAAAGTTCATAGGCAGGCTATAAAAGAATGATGCTAGAACTGTGAAATATTGCATTCATTAATTTCAACTCTTTGTATTAATAACTGCATTGTTTCTTTTCAAGTAAGAGAATGGGCTGAAAAGTTCATAGGCTGACTATGAAGGACTGTTCAAAGAAGATTTCATAATAACTTGTAGTGACTTCTCTTGAATATGGACAAAATTTGGCACCGTGTTATTATCATGTATCAGCAGAAAAATGATTTAGCCCCTGGAGACATTCATGTTAGCATGTTTGCTACATTAGGGGATAAGGCTATAGCTTTATCCACAGTGGAAATGTGGGCAGCTGAAATTAGGAGAGAAGAAGAGAGATTTGAAAATAACCTAAAATCTGGACGTACTGTAACAACTGCTACTACTTATGAAAACATTGATCGTGTTCATCATATGTTGATGCATGACAGGTGATTGACTATAAATTAAATAACTAATGCTATTAACACATATCCCGAGGGGAAGTTCAGAATATTGTGCCCAATGAACAATGACGAGGGTTTCTGCTCGGTGGGTGCTACGTCTTCTGAGACCTGATCGAAAGCGCACCAGGCTGATCACATTTTTGCACGTGACTTCGCGTATGTGATGTATATTCGTATATCCATTCACTGTATTCACGCACGCCTACATACATATACAGACAAAACTCACATCAACGGAATAATTGGAGGAAGGGTAATCCGTTAAAGCCGATTGTCCGTAGATCGGATGGGATTATTTTTAAGTTATAAAACCGCTATAGTAACTACCAGTAATTATGATCATAATGCAAATACTGTAAACATTTATATATGGCACAGATAAATATATACTTAATATAGATATATTAATGAAAATAACAAAAATAATACATTTCTCACAGCTACTTTCTCATATAAGCTCTAATGTGCCGTACTTTATATACTGTACACCCGTCTTTGTTTACAATTGAAAGGTCTGCTACCGCCGCCAAACGGTCACTTTGAAAACTAATACAATTCGTTCTGCTAAGCCTGCAAATTATGAAATACATCGCTGATGATTTGGGAGTTTTTTGTTCTTTTTCCTGCATATCTTTTTTTTTTTGCCTGTAGGTTTTGTCCGTTACACCTAAAGTCTGTTGATAGGGGGGACGGGCCCGTAGATGGGAGGTTTGTCTGTACATATATTTGACTGAGTTTCAAATAAATGAGAATAACACATTCCACTCCCATTAAGTTTGAACAATCCGTAACACTGAAGAGATAGCAGATTAAAAATCTACCTATTTAAAAGAAAAAAAAATAATTAAAACCCTACCAGAAATATCAACTAATTGTAAAATTAAATTGAATTATTCGATAATAAATAAAATTAATTTTTGAAAATATTTTTTTAAAAATTTTATAGTAATATTTTTAGTTTTTTTAGTTTTTGTTTTTTTTTTTTTTGTTTGGGTTTTATTTGGGATTTTTGTTTGGGTTTTATTTGGGTTTTTTGTTTGGGTTTTATTTGGGTTTTATGTTTGGGTTTTATTTGGGTTTTTTGTTTGGGTTTTATTTGGGTTTTTTGTTTGGGTTTTATAGTCTATCAACCCTTTTGGGTCATTTAAATTGAAGTACTGTTTATACATAAATTTGAAAATAAAGTTTATTAGGTAGTAAAGTTTTAAATGTTAAAATGATTTCAAGAATGTAGTGTATGTACCCGGTTAAAGATTTAACTATAAATATATAATTTAAATATAAATATCGTTTTTCTTTATGAAAAATACGAATATAAATAATAGCCTTAAATATATATTTTTTTAAAACAAAGACAATAGGTACCACTTTTTTTCTTTTGGTTGTACATGGTTAAAAAAATATTAAAATTTAGATATATAAATATATGTACAAATACTTGTAGAAAACGTTTAACATTTTTTAAAAATTTCCTTTATATTTTATAGTATATATTTGTCTTCCGCAAGAATTCCATAATGTTTGTTGGCTGCTGAAAGAGTTCAGCATTACTCGTTCTGTCACTGAATAAACATAGACATGTGCACATGCAAACGTGTATACACACAATTTGAATGAAATTGAAACAGAAATCTGTGCTGCGAGGGGCGAATTTCTCTTTCTGTCTGGTAACAGGAAAATAATACAAGCTGAAATACGGGGTCTTTTGAAGCCAATTTGATAACTCCTCTATTTAAACTGAATATATTTTTCAACTAAATGTTGTATTTTAAATGTTCAAAGAAGTTAAATTTGAAATGGCATCATCTTACTGTCAGTGGAGAGACAGGGATCGAACTATTGTACATTGTAAACTACAATGTCTTCCTTCTTCTTCTTCTTCTTCTTCTTCTTCTTCTTTGTACCGCGTCCCCTTTGGACGTTGGCGATCATGGCTCTCCACAATTTCCTGTTCTTTGAAGCTCTTAGTAAAGTTTGACATTTTGCTATTTCTTCTAATCCCTGTTCATCCAACCATTTACACAAGCTCGCTAGGCAGATTATGCACCCTTGTCTCTTTTGCGTTCAATATATCCTGTGAGTATTCTATTTTTAAGCCCACTGTCCTCATTATTGGTCCTATAAATTTCGACTCTTTTTGGTGCTAATTATAATCCTCAGCATGACTCTGTAGTATCATATTTCTGTTACGTCTTCTTCAGCTGTAATTAGATCGTTCAACATTCCCTGTCATATAGGAGGATTCATGCTACATATTCAATTATATATTAAGTTTATATTCAAGTTATAATTTAAAAACTTATGTGGTTACCATATTAAGGGCAAATCTTAGTTTTCTTTAGATAATTATGGTAAGGGGGAAAATAACTATTTTCATACATTATACTTTCGGTATTTAATGTCGGGGCTCCTCGGCGTGGTGTTAGCAAGCTTCTCTTGCTAGAAAAAATTACCACTGAGTTACTAAGTTCGGTCCTCACCGGGCTCCCCACACTTTCGGCCTTGAACGCTTGTCTCGCTAAATCAGTTACGACTGTAAAGTGAGTTCGATCTACACTAGGTGCCTCAAACTTTCGGCTTTGTGCCACATCTAAGCACGCTTAGAAAACAACCATTCGGTACTCATTGTAGCATTACTTTCGGTTGAAATTTACGGAATCTTTTTCTTAAAACTGTTTTTTCGGGAAATTAGGCTTGCTAATCCGCTGTTATAATTCTAGTATTGACAGGAGTTCCCTTGCAAACCGTTTGTTTTGGCAATGTAGAAATGTAAGTTTATAACATTATTTTTTCTTCTATTTTTATGTGCTGCCCATTTTTGTTGTTATTGGTTTTGAGGATGTCCAATGCTGTGCCTTTTTCGTTAGTTTGTAAAGTTCTTTATGATTGTGTAGCGCCAGTCGATAAGATCTGTGTTATATAAGAATAAAGTGTCGCTGCCAACAGATAAGTTTGAACACAGATCACCAGTGAGCAAACACAGGTGATTCCATTTTGAATAAGTAGATCACGTGATAGTAAAGGATATATATATATATATATATATATATATATATATATATATATATATATATATATATACGTATTGGCGTGACGTCTAATGGACCCCTCTTTCTATTCTATTCTTTACTACTATACGTATCACTCTTTCTATACTATTCTCTATATTTACACGGATCACCATTTCTAATCTATCCTCTATATTTATACGGATCACCCTTTCTACTCTATTCTCTATTACTATACGGATCACAATTTCTACTCTATTACTATACCGATCACCATTTCTAATCTATCCTCTATTATTATACGGATCAATGTTTCTACTCTGTCCTCTATATTTATATGGATCACTCTTTCTATTCTATCCTCTATTACTATACGTATCACTCTTTCTATACTATCCCCAATATTTATACGGATCATTATTTCTTCTCTATCCTCTATATTTATACAGATCACCATTTCTATTCTATTCTCTATTACTATACGGATCACAATTTCTACTCTATTACTATACCGATCACCAGTTCTATTATATCCTCTATTACCATAGGAATCACTCTTTCTACTGTATACTCTGTTAATGTACGGACCTCCATTTCAAATCTATCCTCTATTACTATACGGATCGCCATTTCTATTCTATCCTTTATTAGTATATGGTCACTCTTTCTACTCTCTCTCTTCTATTACTATACGGATCACCATTTCTATTCTATCCTCTATTACTATACGGATCACTCTTTCTACTCTATACTCTGTTACTCTACGGATCGCGATTCTCTGTACTATTCACGATACTATGTCTCTATACTGATCACTATACGGATTAGTATTCAGTATTTACTATTCGACCGAGTATTATCGAGCAAGTACTATTAGTGCGAGTGTTATTCGAAAGGCGCCTGTTACCAGTATTGTTTAACAGCATTACTACTGTTGTATCTCTGACATCACAAAAATCCGTTAACGGATTGCTTTTTTTAACCATTGATCTTAGAAAATGGCTGTATTCAGATGATATGGGATTTAATGATAACGACTTCTAAAATCGCTTATCTATAAAGGTCACACAAGACCAAACTGGAAATTATTAAAATAAGTATATTTTTAAAATATGATACTTAAAGTTGAATAAATAAGAACTGTTAATCTATGCCAGATATAATACACATGCTATGGGACATAAATGATAAGACTGCGCTTATTTTATCGCATGGGTTTACGTAATATGCGTATGGGTTTCGAGCCGATATACACAAAAATATTCGTAATAAATAAGTGGCAGGTTAGTACTCTGACAGTCAAACCCTAGCATATTCAGCTTTAATTAGATCGTTCAACATTCCTTGTCATATAGGAGGATTCATGCTACATATTCAATTATATATTAAGTTTATATTCAAGTTATAATTTAAAAACTTATGTGGTTACCATATTAAGGGTAAATTTTAGTTTTCTTTAGATAATTATTCCTGCTCAACCCACATGTCATTTCTACTGCAACTATTCTGGGGGAGAACACATCAGGACAGTACGCTAAAAACCTCGGTCACGATGACTTGTAACTTCGTGCTAGCACATCTATTGACGGCTTCCTAGTGATTTCACTGGCTTCCTACCCAATTTCACTGGCTTTCCTAAAATTTCACCTCCCACGGCCAATAACATCAAGTTCACATTCCGATTGCCACCCCAGGAGATTACCCACAAGAAGTTTATCTCTGATAAATCGATGCTATTCAAACCTGTCTTATGGTCAAAAAGAAAACGTCCTAACCGTTCGGCCACACACACATGCATAAATATTGAGGTTTATATATTGAGTCAGTTATGTGCCATGCGTGAGACACGCTTTCGATACATGACTGACGAGGGTATTAGAACGTAAGTGAATGTGATAGATTCGACTGGAATTCGAACTCAGCTCTCCAATTCCTCAATCCACCATGCTATATATTAGCGTGTTTCTCACTTCATGTAGAAGATCAATCTTTTAACTTGTTTCTTCTCAGTCAGTCAGTTCTATGCCATGCGTGATAAGCTCTTAGGCGATCATGTATCTTTCGATACATGACTGACGAGGTAGATTTTTTCCCCGCAGTAGATTGCCATTTCTTTCCGCGGTAGAACAGTTGCCATCCAAGGCTATAGAACCCGGTCTGTCCTGCCATTTACCCATAGATGGGGGAAGAAGACGAGGATTCATACCTTTCCCAAGGGTATTAGCACGTAAGTGAATGTAATGGATTCGACTGGAATTCGAACTCGGCTCTCCGATTCCTGAATCCACCGTGCTATATATTAGCGTGTTTCTCACTTCATGTAGAAGATAAATCTTTTAACTTGTTTCTTCTCGGTCAGTCAGTTATGTGTCATTTGTTATACACACTTAGGCGATCATGTATCTTTCGATACATGACTGATAAGGCAGATTTTTTCCTGCAGTAGGTTGCCATTTCTTTCTGCGATAGACCAGTTGCCATTCAAGGCTATAGAACGCGGTCTGTCCTGCTATTTACCCACAGCTGGAGGGAGAAGAAGAGGATTCATAACTTTCTCCAGGGTATTAGCACGTAAGTGAATGTAATGGATTCGACTGCAATTCGAACTCGGCTCTCCGATTCCTCAATCCATTGCACCACCATGCCTCCTTTATATATTAGATGTCAAATTATTTCGTTGGTTGCAGTTACATTCCGATTATAAATATCGATATGCCCCTCCTGTATTTATTCACAGTCATTTATCCACTATAATTAGTTAGGAGTGATAATACTTGCGACACATTGCGTTAATTTTCAAATCACGGTCTTTTATGCGAGAAACACGCAATATATTCGTAATGATCGAACCTCTCGCTTATTAGATTAAAAGAAAAATCCATTCTCTCAAACATTTATTTTCGTGGAAACTTTCTAAGAAATATAAAGTCAGAATAACCTTGCTTTATCACTGTTTAATAAAAAATAAACAAAGAGGGGAAGCAACTCAAAGATGTGTATCCACTAAACATAACATTTATAATATGAAGAAATAATATCGGATAAAAATCCATTAAAAAATCCCCGTTGTTTATATCTCGAGTACGAAACTGAAGCTAGCAGAAATAAATTCGTAGAAGTCTGAAAGAGAAAAAAAAAACATGGCAAAAAGTGAACCCCAAAACAACAACAGAAAGAAAAACACTATGAAAGTATAAAAATACACATTTATAGTAAAAATGCCAGTAATACATTTTTATATAAAATAAATACCACCAATACGTATTTATAATAAAATTCCTAACAATATACTTTATAGCAAAATGATGATCAATTCATTTATCAGTAGTTGAAAGCATACAGTTGCGTTCAAAATATATTTAGTTGAAGCTATAAAATCGTTCGAAATATTTAGATTTTGGCATTAAATAACCCATAGAGTTTGATATGTTTCTAAACAAAATCAGCCAAACAACGAACGTGAAAGAACTCTTTCATGAGATTAATAAATATAATATCCTACAATTTCTTAAAGAAATCAAACTGTATTCCAAAATATAACTTCAAAAACAAAACTACAATATAAAACACACATATCACCACTTCTAGTAATTATGTCCACACAAGCATATATATGCACAAAAGCTGAGTATAATCTACCATGTATTTATTGTGGAAGCAGAATAATATACATTATATTTTATTGCGTCAAAGTTCCCAAGAAAATAAAATTTCGTCCTTAAATGACCAATAAGGAGTTGCTATGCCGTTAAACAAAGAAAACAAACTTGCAGTAATAGACATAATAGGCCGCACGATTTTCTTAGAGGGATTTCAAAAAAATAATTTAAAATTCAAACTAAGTTCTCTTTTAATCTTAGATTTATTAATTATTAATATTCAGCCAAATATCTCACTTCTCCAGCAAGGTCCTGATATTTTCTTGTTTTCTTTCATTTTCATTCTTTCGCCTTCTTATACAACCTCGATTTTACTGCTAGAATTCTTTCTTTTGGTTTTAACAACCAGATCTGTTATTGTTGCTAAATGAGTGACTATTTTAAAAACCTTCTACGTTTTACTGGTAAATGAGAAAAATACCATTGACAGAGCAGGTAAGCAACATGGAACATAGGAATAACAAGGAAACCTATTTATAATCAGGACGAGACAGATAACATTTCTGAGATACTCACAGGATATACTGAAGAGAGAAATAAATGGAAACAGAAAATCATGTAAATGAAAGGATAGCAGAGTTGGGATAAAGATGGATGCTAAATAGAAGTATTTAGAGTAAGAAAAGATAGGAAAATTTGGAGAGCCATGATTGGCCACGTTCTAAAAATTTGGAGAATCATGATTGGCCACGTTCTAAAAATTTGGAGAGCCATGATTGGCCACGTTCTGAAAAAATTGGAACATGAAAAAATTATTGTCTTATTTTTACGGTTTATCAACATTTTGCAGGTTATTTAAAAATCAGAAAATATTTTAAATTGGAGAATGCTCTGTAGACAATAATCATTTTTACTGATGCAATTTCTACTAATTAAACATTAGCTGGACAGGGACGAAGAAGAGGATATAGATCTTTCCCAAGGGTATTTGCGCGTAAGTGAATAAAGCTAATTCATTATCTACGGCTTATCAAACCCATGCAGATTATTTAAAATATTTTTAGACTGTAAGAATCTTTTTTGAGATAATAATGTTTTAGCGATACAAGTCCCACTAAATAATCCATAGTTGAGGGGAAAAGAGGTGGATTCATACCTTTCTCAAGGGTATTTGCGCGTAAGTGAATATAACGAACCCAACTGGAATTTGAACTCGGCTCTCCGATTAACAATTCCGAGCCATTATCCATTACACCTCCCGCACATCCAAGCTTACAGCACCTGATAATCACAAGCGGTCGACCATCTATGTACTGAACAGTATCGGCGTTGTTTAACTTTGGTGATCGTACAGAAAACCTGGTATTTCCAATCCGTTACCCATCTAGATAATGAACAGTCTGGACTTCGCTTAACTTCAGTGATCAGAAAAGAACCTTTGAACGTGAGAGGGCCGTAAACTCATAAATAAAAAAAGGAAGACAGCCTCTTGTTTGTGGTGATAGTATTTGCTTACATGGTCTTGACGAAGGCATTTGTACAATTAATTATATATGACTGTTCCTACTTTATCGTATGTATGTGAGCCAATTTAGTGCAGTTACTTATATGGTTTATAGTCTGATCATTCCCTGTATCCGCAACCGACAATTTTGTTTTCCATTTTCGTCTTGTTATTCATGTCTGAGTAATAATATTGTGAGTACAGTTAATAACTCTTTGCACAAAGATTGCAAAACAACAACGTCTCTCTGATTTTAACTAGAATGGTTCCGATTAGTAAATCAATGGCTTGTGAGGAGTTCGACTGAATCATCGATGTTAAAATGTCTGACAATTTGGATGCAGGATATTCATGACCGCAAATGTTTATTAATTCTGTCAGGTTATGCATATGCGATAATTATAGAAAACTCACTCCTCTTTTATTTCATTTTCTGTCTCTTCCCTATGGGAGTGAAACACCGTTAATGTGTCCGAATGTCGACTAATCAATACGCTTACACAACAGCTCTGTGGTCTCGACTTGTCCATCTGTATTTTTGTTTGTCTGGACGATGTACAAAGCTGCTTTGGGCTTATTTGATTGGCCATCCTCGTCTAATATGGCAACATTTTCTTCATCTATTGAATTGTTCCTTATTGATGTGGATGAATCTGGAATTGAATCGAGACGAGATGATGAAACCAAGCAAAAGGTGTTGCCTCTTGGGATATCTGTCCGACAGTAAGATCTTATTTTGGAGTGATGGGTCAGGGTTTAGAAGACCTGACTGAAAGCCGCAAGATATACAGTTCGAAACTAATTTTTCTGTCCTGTTAACAGTACGTCGTGATCTTAAATTAACTTGTTAAATGCGCCGGTGATAAATTATTTTGGCTGACATCAATTCAAGCTTCGATAAGCTAAAAACAAATAATCGTAAATTTATTTATAATCATATTCCGAATAGAAACCCGTCTTCTAGCCTAGTCACAACCGTGTTTTAGTGTATCAATATATTCGAAAAATGCAAACATTCATTTTAAACAACAAAAACCTGATGTAGCAGGAATACAATATAATTCAGTTAAATGGCGGAGTTCATTATATATATATATATATATATATTATATCACTACACTCCAAGCAAGGCAATAAATCCACTAAGACGCAAGGGGGTTACTTAGTGTTAGAGAGCATGATAAAAATACTATTATGGAAAGAAGACAATAAAGAACAAGAAGACAGAATATAACGATTGAAATTACATTTAGATTTTTGAAGATCAAAGTTGACTAGGAAGGAAGAAACCGGAAGTGCGATAGAAGGGATTGTTAGCATAGAACTTACGGTTACATCTAGCCATTCCGACTGTAAATCGATGAGAACTTGCCGCAAATCCAGTACTGCACTTCAATCCATAAAGTCTAGGTACCTTAGCGAAAATTTCGTTAGAACAATTACAATAGAATTATTATGAAAAAAGACAGAGAAAAGATACATTACGACGATGGGAAAAGGACTGAAGCCGAGATGCCAGACCAGGAACAATAACACTGCAGATTCTTCTTTGGATTTTATCCAGAATCTCTAAATATATAGAAAGAGCGGCAGACCATATGTGACACCAATATTCAAAGCATGGCAGAACAGTCGACTTATAAATAGGAAATATATATTCCGGAAAGAAAAATTGTCAAGCATGCATAGTGAAATAAACTTTCCTGGACGTATACCTAATAAATGATTCAATATAATCTTTCAGCTGCATGTCAGCCGAAAATGTTAGCTCGCGAAGGCTCAAAGAGTCGCTTTTTAGAAGGCTAAGCCATGCTGAGTAATATCAGAAAGGGTTTTAGTGAGAGCCGTTTCGTTTTGGAAGCGTTGAAATTAACAAGCCATTCCTTACTCCGGTTAACAACAGATTGTAGATCATTTTTTAGATTAGTTGCTAATTTGACCCTATCGAATTGATCATACTTACTATTAAAATAAGAGTAAATAGTTGTGTCATCAGCATAGATACCGAGTTGAGAACTGGTGCCATCGGGAAGGTCATATATGAACATTAGGAACAGCGTAGATCCACGGATAGAGCCGTTGGCATTACTCCGGAAAGATCTACAAGAATGGCCGTTCATTTCGCGATTTGATGTCAAATGTCTTCAAGATATCCAAAGCAACAGCCCAAACTTTACCATTCTTATCTGAAGCTTCATCAGCTCTTTCAGCAATAATCGTTAAAATATCAGCAGTTGAGCTAGAGAAGCGAAAGCCATATTGCTTATCTGAAAGAAGAACATGTGATGTGAGATGTGTGACGAATTCCAAGTTAATTAGAGCTTCTAGTACTTGGCCAAAAAGAGGTAGATGGTTAATAGGCCGATAGTTGGAAGGATCAGACGGTTTGCCTGAGTTCTTAAAGACTGGAATTGCAGAAGAGGATTCCCAATAGGCGGGAAAGATATAGGTAAATCAATAAGTCTATAGTATTTCTGATAAAAAAACTATTTGTCTCTATTTCTGAGATGAGGTATTGTAATTATTTACATTATTTACATTGTTCGAGCTGTTGTCCTCATCTTCGTTGCCATATTCAAAACTTTTCGGCCGTTGTACGTTCCGGCCTTCATGTGATTGGAATTTCGAACTGAACCCTTTATTTAGTCCACCGGGGTAGATTTTTCTAGTTCCACGTGCCATGTCTCTTCTGGATGTCTCAGTATCAGTTATCTCCCTTTAACTCAACTCTCCAAGCTTTTGTTTACCTCAGATATAGCCAGGTATTGAACTCACAACTCTTTGGTTCAAGTCATTGGATTCAAACAACGCTTTTATCTACTCGGCTATGTATCCTTGAAGGTTCAGTTCGAAATTCCAATCACCTGAAGAAGGTCGGAGAATATGGCAACGAATAGCACAACAGTCTGAAAAATGTAAATACTATAAATAAGAAATATATTTATTTATTCTTATTATCTCTTTCCATGGAGATGAACTCAATGAGGTACAATAATAAATTTGTAGCTCAATGATGAAAAGATATTTATTTGAAAGAGGTCACATGGTGTGATCAATAGTTGGACAACGTCCGTACGCTGAAATCCCTCGGTCACGATGGCTAGTGACTCCGTGCTAGCACATCCTTCTCGTCTACCCGATTTCACTCGCCATACTTCGATCAACTTCTGATATGGTTTGCAGGATACTTCCAAAGTGCGCCTTACGCTAGAATTGTCTTACCAGGCCGATAACATTAAGAAGTCACCGCTTTGACAAATCGTGCATGGTGAGGTCCAAAGCGGATTCTCATGGTCGAAATAATTTCTGACCATGAAAAATGCGAGCGTGTTCTCAGTGAGCAATGAGAATAACCTACTCTTTTCATGGTACTAAAATAATATCCTTTAGATCACAAAGTATTCTATCTTTTATTTCTAAAATTATATATCGTTCTGTATGATTACAAGTGATCAGTAACTTAAAAATAAACCTGCTGGATTATTCTTTGTATTAGGTTGGTTAGACAATTTATCCATTTTTTAGATAAAAATTAAAGTAAGTCATCAGTTTTAGTAATGGTCAATATTTTATATCTAATAATGTAGATCCGGAAACATTATAAAGAATTACTTGAAATTCTAATAATTTCATGTAGTTCGCAGCACAATGGCCAACGCATGCCTCCTCGGATTTTTCCAATGTACCCACAAAAGAATTGGATGTTTTATCATCGTCTAAATACGCCTTAATTTCTCTCAGACAAGGAATTACACTGAGCTAAGATTAGACTTTCACTGGCGAGAAGCAGAGATATTATGAATTGTATTCAGCATCTTTTTCAACGTAAGTACTTCGATATTTAGTAACTGAACACAACAAGGTAATTAGTCTTTTGTGTACGGACTTCCTTAAATAACCAAATTGTGTTGAAAATCAAAAAAGATGGTTTATTCAACTCAAATCTTTGTTACTTTTTCTTTTCTTTTTTTATTTCTTGTTATATTTCCAATGAAGTAGATTACAAACTTTGCAACGAAGACGTTGATAAAAATTGAATGAAATCAGTTTGGAGAGGCTGCAAAGAAATTCCTTTATCATTCGTTCTACTGCTTTCTGTGCTAAATTAAAAAGAGTTATTTATCTGAAATCTATAGAACTTACCATGTATATAATTAAGAAATCAAATTAACTTATTTCTGAGTTAAATTTACATAGCCTCATGAAATTCCAAATTGTTTGTCTCACTTTAAAAATGTCTACAAAAAATCTATCTCAACAATTTAATTTGAAGTATAAGGCAATTTTTTTTATAGGCTGGTGTATATTTGGCAGAGGCAGATAAACGAAGAAACAGAAAATTGTGTATAATTACTCTCTTCAGTAGAAAATGGCTTTTTAGTTGGAGTAGATTCATTTTTCCTTGGAGGAAGGAAAGTGTGACGTGTGTCTCTTTATTAAGACAGGATAAAATGTCTCTCCATTGAATACTCGATGTCCTTTTTCAACCTTTGAGACGAACCATTAAATATAACTAGACTGGCTGTGTAGGAAAACAAATGTTTTGACTTGGTTTGAGGGCGTTTTCTTTTGCAAAGTAGTTAAACACTGCGTTAATCAGCTTGGATTTCCGAAAATGCATATCGTCTGACATCTGACACCCACGGCAACTTTAGCTACAACCGCGCCACACCGCGTGTTACACAACTTTAGTGTGTCATCAGTGTATTCCGAGGGAATAAAAGGGAAAAAAAGTTACGAAATAAGAGTTGCGAGTAGTTTTAAAAATTGTTAATCATGTTAAAGTAAAAGTCTAATCGGAATTGTTCTTGTAAACCAAACTGGTGGCTAATAAGTTTAGGGTACCTATTAAAGAAGATATTCTGCAAAATATTTGGCAAAAATGCTGATGTACCATACTTAACTATGGCTGAATGTCCCAAGCAATTTAATCAAAAGTCATAAAAAGGCAGTTGAATTTCTAACGAGCTCCAACCGGTGAATTGAGTGCAAATTTAAAATATTTTTAACTATCCGCTGATCAGAATTAAAACTTCCTTTATTGTTTTTCATTGTTGCAGACGTGAAACATGTTAATTGGTTGATTTCTTTTTTTAAACACCTTATTAACCACTAAAGCCAAAACATATTTTTGAATTGTAAGAAAAATCGTTTTTGCAACTGAATATTGCATTAGCAACATATTTTTTTTTTCTTTTGGAGATAACTATGATTTTGCCAAAGACAAATTCTAATATGTAACACGAAGCTGGGGTGGAAACAAATACATCCATACATTTCTCAAGGTTATTTGTGATGAAGTGAATGCAATGAGCTCGAATGTAATTCGAACACGGCTTTCGGAGTTTATGTTTCGACCCGCGATCTATTACACCACCCGCATATTCGAAATGTGTGTTAACAACTCCCGAAAGCACGGTTATAACTTGATGCTAAACCGGATGCAGTATCGAAATTAATACAGGATTTGCTATGCGTCTGATAAAACATGGCAACTATATTCCACTTTTAGGGAAAAGGTATTATTTCATTGGAATAAGCTGCCCGAGCATGTGAAAAGGAAAATGGCTATAACGATAAAAGAAATAGATTCCGTGAGTGTGGCATGAAGAAGTGAACAATATTGAGAGCTGTCAGAAGATATTTCCAAAAAGGATATGAAAACAGAAATTAGATATCAGAGGGAATTTTATTTTTAAGACATAAAGGATTTCTTCAAGGTGATTTTATTTTTATTTTTCAAAGGCAAATTAGGAATTTTTTGTGTGTAAATAATCTTGATCAATTGCTGTTTGATTTGATGATCTAAAAAATGATATTTATGCTTCATTTTTTTTTAAACGTTTACATATCTTTTGATTACATCAACTCGGCCACAAAAGACATTGCCGATCAAGCAAACCCGAATAGTTATTTTCCAAGAATAGCTTAGATGCAGCACAAGGCCGAAAGTATGGGGCATCTAGTGAGGATCGAACTCACTTTTCAGTTGTAACTGATCTAGCGAGACAAGCTTGCTAAACATTACACCACGCTGAGCTGCTCTACCGAATAGTGTCCTTAAGCGAAATCCTTCTCACCAAAGAATCTCAAAATTACATCTCTGCTCAGTTTCGTAATGAAAGCAATTTCTAAAGAAGCAATGAATTTTTTTTCACTTATGAATCTGATATATTTTTATCACTTAAACGTTATTTTTAGTGGACTTCCATATTTGAGTAGATCATCTGTTTTTATTTTTATCCTGCCGGATGGCGCATATATTTTTTAAGGTAATATATTTTTTATTTGACTGATTTTATGTGACTGAAAATTGACTTAATATATTTATTAACTGCTCAGTTGTTATTTTCCATGGTGTTTCACTGGTAGACACATAGAATCATAAAACCATATCTATCTATAAAAGGTAGGATGTGCGTATGTGTGTGTGTGTGTGTGTGTGTGTGTGTGTGTAACGAATGCACGGCCGCAATTTTCGACGGATTTGCACCAAAATTTACATGCACATGCTCCAAGTTAGTGGGAAGGCCAAGACCGACCTTGCATTTCCCAACTCCCATCGATAGTGGAAATAATCGATTGTTTCATGCTTCTACGGCAGTTTTCATGTAGTTTGCGGCCATTTTCTACTGGGCAGAGTGAGAGACTATACCTGGCTGCCACGAATAGGCAGGAAGATTCTATTGGCCAGCGTGAGAGCCAACAGCTGACTGACACGAATGTCAACTAGCATGCAAAAAATATCGTTAGCTGCATTCGTCACAAGTGGGAAAAATTTAAATCTGCATGGCACTTTACTCCAATTGGCTCATTCGCTTGCTTAAACTCAACGTTGATTCTGATTCCGCAGAACTGGGTTGGGTGTGAAAAAGTATTTGTTGTTAACATTCTTTTTTCATTTTGTTTTTCCAGTTACGAGTCCTTCTCTAAAGCTGATCGTTTTGTGTTCATTTTGTTTAGTTCTTTTTTCGTAACAGATTTAATGTTAGTATAGAGCTTAGAAAAAATCGCAGTGTGATATAGGTAAGAAGTAAGGCATGTAGCAACATCAGCACGGCAAAGGGTACTCGTTTAAAGGAAAGGAAGGGCAAAAATATTTTAAGTCAAGTGATAGCGATTGCTGTATGAGTCGAACGATTTTTGAATCAAGCACGGGCAACGCCGGGCCCTGCTGCTAGTACTTAAATAAACAGCTAAATAAAGTGTCTGGATCATAAAAGAAAGTATCACCATAAAATTTTATTTTCTTTGCTAACAAAGAAATGCATATCTTCTTCTGGAGACTCATCAGAAATAGACATGAGTTTTGATAAAAAGGCTAGTTTATCCCAGGATGAAAACGTAAGACTTCATTCAGCTGGACAAAAGTATAAGATAGTAACTATGATACTAGGAAATTCTCCCGTAGATTCCATACTCACCAGACCAAGGAATGTCGTTTCTTTCGATCAAAGGTACATGTTTTAGTGCCAGGATATGTTATAAAGAAGATGTAATTTGTCGCAGTTTTGTTTTAGTTATAAACCCTTACATTTAACTAACACATAATGGGGAAAAATTAATTTAGCCACGGAACAGCTCAAGGTGCAAGCTACAAATTAGAGATGTCAAAATCAATCAAGTGCAAAAAATTAAGTATCAGGGAAATATAATAACAGAAGGAAAAAATGTAACAACGAAATTCGAATTGGAATAGCGAAAGTTGCCTTTCAGAAGCTAAGCAAAGTATTAAGAAACATGAAAATGTCATTAGATACAAAGGAAAGAGTTCTGAAATGGTATGTAATATCAGTCTTCCTATATAGCAGTGAAGGGTGGACAATTTTCTCATTGACAAAGAAGAGATTTGAGGCAACAGAGATGTGGTTCTACAGAAGGATACTGAGAATACAATGGATAGTGCATATGAGCATTGAGGATGTTTTAAAGAAAATAAAAAAGAAAAAAATGCTGATACTTAGAATCAAATAAAGATAGTTGAAATTTATGTGACACATAACGAAGAAAGAAAGCTTGGAAAATATGACACTCACAGGAAATCATATTGAAGGCTCGAGGTGCAGAAGGAAACATTGACTAACCTTCATCACGACCTTCAGGGATGGGAAGGGATAGTAAGATGATAAATATTTTAAAAACTTTATTAAGAACAGGAAGTCGGTGAGAGTCATGAACGTCTACGTTTTGAAGGGACACGGCATATAGAAGAAAACTTGCTAATGGCAGTGATTGTGTCACCAATTGATGAAATTTAATATGCAAATTTTTTAAATCTCTTTCAGGAAAATAGTTTGCTTCAGCAAATAATGAATTAAGATAATGATTTCTGTTTTTTTTTTTCCTTTTTTTTTCAAATCATTGGCGTAATAATAAAAAGAGCAGATTTTTGCTTTATATGAGTGAACGATTCGTTTTAAAATCAATGTGGGGTTATTATAAGGGCGTCTAGCGTGAGTAAATTTCTCTCTTGCCACTTTTTTTTATTATTCTCGTTGATAACGAAGAGACATTTGTCTGCATTTTCCAAAAAATAAATAAATAAATAAAACAGCGAAACAGAACAATAAGAACAGATATCCATAGCAACGGGAAACAGAAAGCCTCGTAGGACAAAGAAAATTCGCGGTAACTTTCAAGTAACAGTTTGCAAAATCGTATCAAGACACCTGCGGTATTTGCAAGATATGAACTCACTTGTTTCAATTTTAACAGCAAAATAAAAATGCATCGGATTAACATAAACTACAAGGCCTCTTCAAACAATACCACCTGTAAAGTGAACAGTCGCCCAAGGCTGAAATAGATAAATATAAAGATCTTCCATGCATATGACGGAAAGAAGTTATTCCATATATGTAACTTTTCTGTGCGTAACAAAATAGCATTATCCGCAAAAAATAAAAAGGATATATGTAAAATCTAACTTTTTAGATACTTTGAAAACTCATTTGTTAAAATTGTCTATAGAATAACTTCTTAAAAATTCTTGGATCTCCATGTTTTAATCACTTACATGAAAACACAAGCGTCATGGAAAGAGTAAACTGCTTATATGTGTACCGTTGTCGGTGTTTGCCAAATAGACACTTCTGCAGGTGTAATTAGTTAGCATTAGGAGGTTATAGGTTTAGCCGATTCCATTACATGAGACAACGTATATCTGGTTCTACAGAAGAATGCTGAATATTCCATAGATTATTTTAAGGGTAATGAAAAAGGACGCTCATACTGAAGAGGGAGTTGGAATTTTTAGGACATATAATGACAAAAGACATGGGGAATTTGATATTCACGGGATAAATTGAAAGAAAGGATATGCAGTGATTAGCTTACCTAACGAGATTGTGTTGTGAATGTCAGAAGAGGATTTAGGAAGGATATAATGAAAATACAAAATTTACTAAGCGCTTCAAAGGTGACAAAGTTGTGGAGAGCCATAATCGCCCACGTCATGAAATACACGGTACATGGAAGAAGACTTCATTCAAATTGATCTTTTTGAATTAATTGTAACAGGTGGCATATCAGTGTTTATTCTTGGTTGGTTGGTTGATTTTGTTTAGCGGCATATCAACATTTAATGGTTATTTAATGCCGAAATCTAAATAAACGCCATTATATACCTTCAACTACCTAGAAAATGTATGGTTGATCAATTTGCTATAAAAATGTATTCTTGGTAATTTTATTATAAATAGATATTGTTGGTAATTATTTTTATATAAAAATATATTGTTGGTATTTTTATTAGAAAATGTATTTTTATACTATCATAATGATTTGTTTTTGTTTTGGAGTTCACTATTTTTCTCAAAGCTGTGACCTAACAGGAGCTACCACCCCGGATCTGTTTAGACCTGGGAACAACAGCAATTAAAAGGTGATTCCACGCTCCTCAAAACCTTCAATCTCCCATTCAGAGGACTTGCTGCTGTATCGTCATACTCAGGACTCGCTTTTATTCTTTTCAGTTTTCAAAAATCGCTTGTTTTAGTTCATTGTTATTAAATTTGAATTTGAAGGTAAAAGATAAAATCTATACATCTCTAGCATATTTTTTATCATAATTTTTATTATAACTGGATGTTTCATAATCGTCTAAATAGGCCTTAATTTCGTTCACACAAGGAATAGCTAAGAATTGAAAGGAAGAGCTAAGATTAGACTTTCACTGGCGAGAAGCAAAGATCTTCTGAAAAGTATGCATCATCCTTTTCAACGTAAGTATGCAGATGACACAATGTTGATGTCAGATACAGAAAGGAAACTACAAAACCCCTTACACTAGGTAGCGAAGGAAAGCGAGAAGAAAGGACTGGGCATTAACTATAAGAAGACAGAATGCATGGTTATCAGAAAAAGGTTGATCCCAAAATGCAAATTACAGGGCGGGGATACTAAAATCAAGAAGGATCAACAATTTAAATATCTGAGAAATATTATGAGAGATGATAAATAGTGTGGCACTGAGATCCGAAGACAATGGCCAACCTGCATTCTAAAAGCTAAGAGTATTAAGAGACAGAAATATTTCGTTGGAAACAAGCAAAAAAAAAAAAAAAAAAAAAAAAAGAAAAGAAAAAAAGGGAACTGAATTATTACATGATATCTATCCTCCTGTACAGAAGCGAATGCTGGACAATCTCTTCAAAGATGAAGAAGAGAATTGAAGCAACACAAATGTGGTTCTACAGAAAGATGCCGAGGATACCCTGGACCGAACATGTGAGCAACGACGACTTTTGGAGGGAATGGAAACAAAAAGGAAACTTATACTTAACATCAGGAAGAGGCAGTTGAAATCGCTGGGACACATAATGAGGAAGGCGGGCTTGGAAAATCTGATACTCACGGGACAGATTGAGGGACAGAGGAAAACAGCGCGTAATATACTTGATGAGCTTGAGTAAATGGATGGTAGAACAGGGTTTGGGAGAAATAACAAAAAAACAAAATATTAAGAGCTACAAGGGACAGGAAGATGAAGAGGGCCATAATTGCTTACTTCCTTGAGGGACAAGGCACATAAAAGTAGATTTTAATACTTAGTAATTGAACCTAACAAGGTAATTAGTCTTTTGACAAGAAAAATAAAAAAAAAAAAAACACAAAAAAACTCAAGGCTACATAACGGTTTGGGCAATTTATGAAGAAGGTACTGTGAAAGATTGAATGTGTAAAAAGTGTCATACCTAACTTTTTTGCTGGAAATGAACAAAAATCCATCTTCCGATAGATTGATAGGAGTCAAATAAAGATATCCTTTTTATTCTTTTACGGCCTGGGCAATAATTGCCCTCCACAACTGCCTCATTTTACCATTCTTGATAACTTTTCACATTTTACTTTTACTGAACCTCTGCAGAGGGGTAAGACCACTCCCCAATGAGGCGTCCTGGGTATGATGATAAACTACATCCGGCAGCAAGGTCTCTGATCAACAAATTTTGAGGAGTATAGGACCACCTCTTAATTGCCGGTGTTACCAGGTCCACCCTAACCAGGGGTGGTAGAACTTGTTAGGGTCCCAGCTATGGGCAACTAGTTAACCCACAAACTGGGGTCAAAATACCATGAAAGTGTAAAAATAGGTTTTAATACCAACAATATATTTTTGAAGAAAAAAAAAAAATTACCAGCAATACATATTTGAAAAAGAAAAATATTACGAGTAATAAACTTTTGAAAATCTTATCTACATTAAATAAACCATAAAGAACTCATATTAAAAACTTCCTCACACCTCACATGTTCATAACATTCTTCTGTAGAAACACATTTCGGTTGGCTAAAATCACTACTTCATCTGTAAGGCGACTCTCAAGTAATCACTGTCATAAATAATTATCAATGGTTGCATCTGTTATTCGGTAAGGAGGTTTCTATCAGTCAGTTATGTGCCATGCGTGATACACGATCATGTACCTTTCGATACATGACTGACGATGCAGATGTTTCCCGCAGTAGGTTGCCATTTCTTTCTGCGATAGATCAGTTGCCATCCAAGGCTATATATCCTGTTATTTACTCATAGCTGGGGGAGAAGAAGAGGATTCATACCTTTCCCAACGATACTAGCTTGTAAGTGAATGTAATGGATTCGACTGGAATTCGAACTCGGCTCTCCCATTCCGCAATCCGAGCCGCTATCCATTACTCCACAATGAAAAACCTAAAGGGAAACGATGAATTATTGAGATTTGTTGAAACTTGATTCCGTACTAATGTCACCAGATATAGAAATGTTTGCTTCCATGTACCGTTTCTATTCAGTAATGTTAGCGAACATAACTCTCAGCAATTCTCTGCCATTTTAGCGCTCAATCTATTTTGTCTTTTTATTATCACGCTTGCATTACTTCATCTGTGAGGCGACTGTCAAGTATTCACTGCCATATATAAGGATTGGTGGTTTCATCTGTTATTCGGTAAGGAGATTCTATAACTAACGAAAGACGTTTTAGCTTTCAATATATTTTGTCTTTTTGTTATCTCTCCTAAACTTTGTTCCGCCATTCATTTAATCAAGCTCATGTGACAGATTATGCGTTGTTTTACTCTGTCCCTCTTGTCCTCACTCTGTCCCTCTTGTCCTCTCTCTGTCCCTCTTGTCCTCTCTCTGTCCCTCTTGTCCTCTCTCTGTCCCTCTTGTCCTCACTCTGTCCCTCTTGTCCTCTTTCTGTCCCTCTTGTCCTCTCTCTGTCCCTCTTGTCCTCTCTCTGTCCCTCTTGTCCTCACTCTGTCCCTCTTGTCCTTACTATGTCCCTCTTTTTTCCAACACCTCACTTTATAAATTCCAACTGTTTCTTCCTGGTATAAGTGTTATGGGATCTTACCCATAATAATAATAACGGACTATTCCATACTTAATAAATACTGCGCCTCAGGAGTAGGCAAGTAGAGTCAGTAGTTCAAGTCGGGTCAGTAGTTCAAGTCGAGTCAAGAGTCGAGTCAGAGGCAGTCCGAAACAGAGTCGCGTTCAGACAATTACCGCAAGACATTGGAATAGTGATACTGGTCGAGACTACATTGTTCTCTCTACTAAACCTGATTGTTCGTACTAACACTTTCTACTTCTCTGTATATATTCCTGTTTGTAATATATCTGTGCTATTCCATACCTGCTTACAAAGAAGGATGTTGAGAATTCGAGTTCTTCTTTATGGGTTCTACCTTGGACTATCACCGTGGATCAAGGAACCGGAACAATAAGTTTTGTTTTTCATTTTCTCGAAAAATTCGTCATTGCTCATATTATCGATCCATCGTATTCTCAACATCCTTCTGCAGAGAAAGATTTCTGTTGTTTCAAGTCTCGTCTTTATGTGTTAGAAAAATTTCCAGTATTCACTTCAATTTAGGGGGAGAGACATTCAGTTTTCTTTTTTTTCCAACGAATTTTTTCTGTTTCTTAATAC